>CM042222.1:16499064-17699064 GCA_023566465.1 Cottus gobio | reverse complement strand
GACCAGGTCATTGGCATTGGATTACAAGGTTTACTGTACACTGTAGGTTTTGCAGTGATGTAGATCACCAACCGTACACACAGGTGATCTACATTTAATTACTTTGATTACTACAACCAACTGGCTGCATGCCGTGTGTTCTGTTATAGAGGGTTATTAATGTAAACAGGGAATTTATTAAAATCCTCTTGTGGTGATTAGTTTACTGCTTTCCGAGAAGTCACTTTCAAGTGGTTGTGAATACTTTTACAGTCAGTGTTTTACACTCCAATCAGCTGCAGGTTAAAAAAAAAGAGATACATTTATTTTAATTTTATGCTGTATTTATACAATAGCCATCTATTGTTGTCTATTTCTGGAATGTTCGGGATTTAGGGATTCAGCATGTCCATGTTCTGGAATGTCCGTGTTCTGTGTTGCAGAATGTCAGGGTTCCGGAGTGTCCGAGTTCCATAATGTCTGGGTTCCAGAATGTTAGGGTTCCGGAATGTTCCAAGTCAAAAGTGGGTTCTGGAATATCTGTGATCCGTTCCGGAATGTTGGGGTTCCATTTAGAAAATGTCCAGGTTCTGAAATTTCCAGGTTCCGGAATGTCCAGGTTCTGTTCCTAAAGTCCAAAGTGGCTAAATAACCACCCCCTGGTCGTTCCTACTTTTAGACTTTTGAGCAGTTTCAGCTTGGCTTCTGTTCCATGATATCATGTTCAAAATCCCTGACCTTCAAGACACATCACATCCCTAAATAGTGTGATATCAATCTACTCTATGTCATCACTATTCTATAACATCGTACATTGAGTGCTCAACCTCAGCCAAACTCTGTCAAACCTCATAATGCTTATTCAATAATCAGTGAATGTAGGTTAGAGCCTGCCTGCTCATTTCCTTCCTTCAAACTCTCGACTCACTTAAAGGAAATTGTAACTGTTCGCACAGACTGCTGGCCCGCCTTTCTGAAATGATCAGTGCACACGCTGTTGGCTGTATCCTCGACAGTATAAAATTTGCTTTAAAGAGGCGATGAAGGACATACTTGTACGGCTGGTTCTGCTGAGTGCTCAAACTCTTAAGGTAGGTTTTGTGTCTGTCTGTAAGTCTGTCATGCATATTTGCAGTGTTTGTCAGTGACTCAGGTTGGATGTCAGCCAGCGACCGCATTCTTCTGGCAACTAGCATACGGCATACTTCTTTAGCACAAAGTGGATTGTGAGATTGCATTCCTTGGATTCATTCAAGGAAGTGCCAAGTTAAGAAGACATAGAACTTTTAAATATGTGTAAAACAATGTGTATGCCATAATTCTTAAATGTAAATTAATGCATTTGATCTTTTAAAGATGTTTCTAGTCCGACTTACTTTGTAAGGAAAAGGAATACTTTCTAATTTATTTTAAAGCATTTCTTTTCTGTATCCATGACAATTGTGTCTGGTGTGTGACATTGTTAGAGTAGAACGTCTGACTGTGGTGAACCTGTATGAATATTTGGTTTCAATTGCTTGGCATCTGAAGCATTTTCAGACTTCATATCTCATTGTTAAGACACCAGCAGCAAACCTTTCTTCTGTTGTCTGGCATCCTTGTCCATTTTCATGAAGATAATGTGTTTGTTTTGGCATGCAGCCAGGAGAAAGTGGAAAACAACAGAATGTTCTCTGACAGTAATTAATAACGCAGAGCTTCACAGAAGGCTATCTTTGTCATCACATCCCGTGCTACCGGTGGTCACACCACAGAATAAGTCACTTCTGTGCCGAGGGCTTCCAGCTTGCCGCCTCTGTTTCCTGTTGAATGAGAAATGCACTGCTTCTGTCAGCATATTCTAACTTCTGCATGTCATTGGAGGGCATTGTGAGAGACTTTCAACTCTTATGCGCAGGACAGGTGTGTCAGCAACTGTGCACTGTGTTGTGTGTTGTGCCCTTTTCTGAACACCAATGCTGTAGTTCTAGTGGGTCTATTTGTGATTTCTTTGTATGTGTGAGGGAGATATTGTAGATGCATGGATGCATATGTGCAATGCCCTAAGATTGAATATTTTCGAAGGCTCCACAGACAGGGAGAGCTACTGTAGAGGTGAAATGCAACCTCTAGAAATTCAGAACAATGGCTGCTTGTTTAACTATGCCTGTGGCTCAGGCCGGCAGCATTACCAAGAGGGAAAAGGTAGGCGCAGGTGTGGGTGGTATGCCACCACTTTATTAAGCTCCTTTTTAATGGTTCTGTTTAGCTGTTGTCACCCTATGACTTAATTGCTTATATGTTAATTACTACCAGGAAAAATGTCTGGCTGATATGAAAGTGGGCTGCAAATATTTCCCATGTGGGTCATTTCAAAATTACTTTTTACCTGGAGGTTCAAAGCCCCCCAGCAGCCTTCATGCAGATTTGTGTCAGAACATTACAAGAAATGTTCTTTGTTCTCCTCATCTGAACACCACTAGATGAGTTGCTCTTATGTTTTCTCTCGTTCACATAGGTCTGCTCTCAGCCCTATCGGGCAGACTCAGATGGAAACTGTCTCAACTCAACAACAGAGTACCTGTTGGACGGTACAAACCTGTGCTGCAAGAAATGTCCCCCTGGTAAGTGTAAGAAAAGTATGTTTTATAGTACTGCTAGTGAGAGCTAGTAAATTTATGCTGGAGGGTCAAGACAAATAAATAACTCTGTATGGATTATCAAATATTACATTACATTACATTTCATTTAGCTGACACTTTTATCCAAAGCGACTTACATGCTATACAGTAGACCGTAGACACAGCAACGGTGTGAAATGAATGACACTGTATGTATTACACAGATGTACAAATGTATCAATTAGAATTATGGAATGTATTAGGTGATTGTGGAAGGAATCCTGAAAACATCAGGAGCCCACAAACAGTTACACAGCCTGAAGATTGGAGCAGATAGATAAGGAGGACGTGCTCAGGAATGTGCCGTCTCCACCAGGTTTCAGAGCCAACACAGATTAGCTGTGAAACGAAAGAGTAGAGAACAAGACAATATTTATTAAATACAAAATGATTTTGAAGAAATTACCGTAAATACAAAGATTTAAATTGTTTTGTTAATTGAGGCAATCCCCAAAGGAAGCTCACAGCAAACATTTTACACATCAACTTACCTGTTTGGCCTCTTGATGCTCCTCTGCCTTCTGGAGGGTCAAGGTTTTCACAAGGTCGCAGCCTGAGAGCTGCAGCCTGCAGCTGAAAACATACATTAGATGACTGAATGTCAGTAATAAACAAATGTGACGCTCACGTTTCTTTGATAATTGATAATTCAGTTGAACTGGACAGAAAAGAAACATGCAGTACATGATTCCTGACTGACTAACTAACTAGCTTTAAAGTTAATCCCATACAGTCATGCAGTCAAAGGAACATTTTCAGTATTTGCTATTTTACTGTCCTCTATGTACATTAAAACAATACATTACTGTCAATCCTCCACATTGAGCTCTCGTGCCCACATTGTCCAGTTTGATGTTAGCTAGCTAGCGTAATGTTGACTTAACTCTGCAGAACATTAGGGAATTACTGTGAAATACTGTGTACTTTGTCCACCAAAGAAAAGTAATGTTTTAAGTATAAATTGTCCCATGCAGCGTAAGCCCCATCCCTCCTTGTTAGTATTGCTATGTCATAGTTTTTCAGAAAAGCAGCTTATAATTAGTCAAGCGATCGTTGATTTTGCCATGTTTTTTTATTATACGTTTGAAATACATCTATTTAATCTAATCATTTTTATCTAACCTAATTCTGTTAGTTCGTATTCTCAAACAGAATGTTTTACTTAACATTTTAGAGAAAGGCCTTTAGGATGAGGACTAACCAATGTGTTCCACAAATGTAACACTACCTTGGGTAATGTTGCTGCAATTGCTTTAGTGTAAACTTTAAATCCAATAGAGCAGGACAAAGCTGCTAACATTAGCCTTATTGTCTCCAAGATTAACTACTGTAGTGCCAATCGTGAACTAGGCGGTTTTGTTATATTGTAAAACAACCTGTAAAGAAGAAAGATGCTATTGTAGGTTTCGATGCACAACAGGTGTTTCGGCTTCACAGCATTGCAATGTTGCAGCTCATGAGGAGCAGGAATCTAGACACGTTGTTGAATGTATCCACATTATAGACACGCTATCTGTTTGAGTTTTCCCAATCTTCCCAGTCGAGATCTGGGCCATAAAAACTGATGACGTGCTCACGCTGTCACGGCTAACAAAAAAGGACCCAATTGCCCAGCAACAGTTCAAGAGTAAATGTATTAATCCAAAAATAAGGCGCGGTCTCTTGATCATAGCTGAGGTACAAGACGGAAATCAAAAAAGAAACTAACAGGGATCAAGACAGTCATACACACAGGTAACACAAAGTACGATCCGAGAAGGGGACAGGAGACAAACAGGGCTTAAATACAAGGGGAAGGTGATTGGACACAGCAGGGAACAATCAACATACAGGACAGACAATCAACAGACAATCACAGGGTCAGGAAGTGCAGGGAACACAAGGGCTTCAAACTAAAAACAGGAAACATGAACACATCCACATCATGACACACGCAGTCCTTTGCTCTAAAGAGCCTGCTGACTTCATCTCGCCCACTCAGTGTGGTGTTAATTGTTTTGAATCCCCCCAAAAATATTTTAGACGTGAATATGTGAATATATGTATGGATCAAACAAACATAACAGCACAATGACAATAAAGAATATTCTGAACTGAACCTTTTAATCTTCACATTAGTCATCGATTGGTGGACATGTTGGAGTTGCTATATTTGTGTGCTGTTATAAAAGACTTTTAAAGTAACTAACAAGAGGCTTTTCTTTCATGTATATGTTCTAACAGGACAGCGGCTGACACAAGAATGCTCTGAAACTACAGAGACTGTGTGTGGACAATGCTCAACAGACCAGTACATAGAGAGCTGGAACTACGCTCCAAACTGCTTCTCCTGTACCAAATGCAAAAACGGTCAGTAGCTGCACCGTTAAGATTGCAATTTAAAAATATTTATTGTTTTGCTTTAATTTTTAACACATAATTGCTCAAAACATTATTTTATTCATACAACCAGCCAAAGGTCTGGAGGCTGCTCAGAACTGCTCCTCTACTGCAAGGTCAAAGTGTGTGTGCCAACATGGGATGTATTGCATCTTGGAATTTGATGGCCCATTCTGCACAGAATGTAGAAAGCACAGGCAATGCCAAGTCGGTTCTGGAGTGTCTGTGCCAGGTACAGCAACTGCTATTTTTCAATTGTCACTGTTTGTGTTTACCATTAAAAAAAATATATATATATATATATATATTTATATTATTATTTAAAAAAATAATAATACAAATAATATATATATTATTGTTATTATTATTAGTTCTTTTTTTGGGACATAAACGCTTTATAAGATCTCATTGATATTCAATTATATTTTGGACTCCTGTTTCTTCGGTCAACATGACGCATTTCATTGACTATTAATCCACCAATGTTTTTTTATATTGTAATATCATATCCATTATACTATGGGTTGCTTACATCTGTCTCTCAGGTCTATGTCAACCACATACACTGTCAAACCTGTGACATACAGTATACATCATTAAGTTGAAATGAAATGGGATGTCTGATAAGTGAAATGTCAGTAAATGCCAACATGTTTGGATGTTGTTCTCAGGGACAGTCAACACAGATGTGAAGTGTGAACGGTGCCCGAGTGGGACGTTCTCCTCCACGGCCTCCTCCACGGCCCGCTGTCTGTCCCACACTAAGTGAGTGAAGCATATATAGTCACATCTGCACACAGCTGTTTGAAACTCAGATCTTTGATCTCTGGCTTTGTTTCTCCCCAGCTGTCACGGGAGGGTTGTTGTCAGAAATGGCAACGCTACCTCGGACACCATGTGTGAACCTGAGGCTTTTATATCCATATTGCGGCCTCAAACCTCTACACAGGGGCCTCACACTGAGCTTGTGTTCACAACTACAAGCACAGTGATGAGTACAGTCTCGGTAACCTCAGACTCCATGGCTCCACGTAAACCGACAGACACCACATCGTCTATCGTGTTCAACTCTTCGACAAAAAGCCCGCCACCAAGCACAGTGCCTGACAGTACACTGGGTAGGGTAACTGATTCTGTGTTTCTGCAAGTCATTGTGAGAAAACTGTGAGGTCTAATTAATGTGTCATCTCTCTCTCTCTTTCTGCCTCTGTGTTGTGTCTCTGTCTCTCTTTATTAGCTGCAGTCATTGCCGGTGTCTTTGGGTTCATTCTTTTTTTCATCGTTATCATTCTGCTGTTCCTTTGTAAAGCAGTCCGGAAGAAAGGTAATTGCATCTTGTAGAGAAAGTTATTAGAAATAGTTCATTAACCATGTTTTTGTTTTGTGGAGAAGCTATGATTGCATCTACATTATTTGTTTTCTTCAACTTGAAATACGGAATGATAATGACTATTTGTCAACATCTTTGTTGTTTGTTTGTTTCAAATGTTCACCATCTTACCAAACGTTCACATTGCTTTTTTTTGCACAGGCACAGCCAGATTTAATTCTAAAGTAGATGCAAATGGCAATTGTGAGAGTGGAGATAAAGTGAGTCTTCTGCGGTTTTTTTTCTTGACAAACTTTTAAATATAGTTGTATCCATACAGAATACAGATTATCAACCTTTTTGTGTCCTTCTACTGCAGATCATTCAGGATTATTTGGGGGAAACCCAGCTAAATTATATTGCAGTACCCTTACCAGAACAACAGTGCCTGCTGCAGAGAGGGGAAGCCTGCAGCAACCACAGTCAGTCCAGTAGCAACACTGAAACTTTGACCGGAACCGGCGGTTCCAGCAGTCAAGAGTCCATCGGCCCTTTGCGACCCACATTAGCTCTTCACAATCCACACTCTGCCCTATCGGAGCCCATGACTTTACTTTCCAATACAGAGACTGTCACCCCACAGCCCAGCGTCCCCACACAGTATTCCTCTCAACCCACCAGCCCACAGGTCATCAGCCCTGTGACCACCAGCCCACACGTCAACGTCAACATCACTTTTCACATTGAAAACAGGTCTTGTGGGACACCATCTGTCACGCCCACAGACTCGATGCAATTTGACTCTAAACTCCCCTTTGGAGAGGAAGAGGAGTCCTTTAGCATCCCACATCAAGAAGACGGCAAACAATCACTGATGTCAGTGCAGGAGTGTGAAAGCTGCAGTGCATGAAGAGTAACCTGCGTGAAAGACTGATACATCCATTTGTTTATTTCTTTCTGTCATGATATAATATTGAAAACAATCTGACTTGCAACAAGATGCATTTCATAGCATGAGGACAACCAGACAAGCTTAAACCTTAATTTTGTATCATAGTAATCAACTGTCACTGTGTGTTTATATATGTATATATAGTAAATAAAGATGTAAATATGGTATTTCCTTCACTGATGTAGTGCAAATATAAGTAGTAGCAAATTAAAAAGGATATCAATTATGATCCGCAGTCTACAGTCATCATAAGGTAACTTACATGTCTTGAGAATACAATCTCAGCCTGTTCCCCAACATACTCCATATTACAATATATCCAATAGTGGTTATAAAATATAAAGTATTAAGATTGTGTATTATAGTGCATATTTGCTTATGCATAAGTTGTACCCAACATAATAATAGGCAAAGTAACTACATATTTACAGAATTGTAGTTGAGTTAATGCCAATGTTCAATATTGTGATTTGAGATTGAGTGGCATCATAGCATAGAGTAGAATATTAAATAGAAATACTCAAGTCAAATACAAATGTGTACCTTAAATGTTCCAACACTGATTGTAATGTAGTTACTGTCAGTGACTTTCCATAAAGATGAGGGACTCACAGATAAAACAAAAGAGCTGGGCCAAGTTTACAGATTTTACAACACATACTAATCTGATTCACTCAAAACTCTCATGAAGCCTCCACCTGTACTGGGAAAAATAAGGTGTTTTAGCCTGACACCTGCTGGTTGAAGGCAGACACTGCAGCCTGTGGAAGCCGGGTCATAAACGCGTTTCAGTGGACAGTGACAGTAAGTTTTTATAGCAACTTCTCCACTTATTTTATTTGTTTAAAATTCAAACAGTTTATTGTGCAAAGCCAGTTACAGTTCGTACTTTATAGCGTGTTTATTTGTTGTAATCAAGGTAGCAAAGCGGCGATGCTAAGCGGGAGGTGAGGAAGTCCGAGCCACTCCATTGTTAGAGGGAGTTCAACTTTATATTGTCAATTATTGCGCCTCGTATTTGCTAATAAAATCATTCATGTTCTTAAAATAAATATAAATCTCGTACTATTCCATTTTGTAACGTACTCTTTGATGAACAGCTGCAATCTCGTAAATATTATGTTTGATAACCCCCCCATCGATCAATACAGTTGGTTGCGTCCATTGCCGCTGTGTGTTGCTCTTCTTCCTGAAAGACACTCGCATAGGAGCCGCGGATGTCGCTTGGATGAGGTCGGTGAGTTGAGGCTTTTTTCCTCCATTCCTATTCCTTTCTTTCTATGCATTGACAAATGTAAATACCTTCACCTCTCACATGTTTCCCCCATTTTTGATATGTAGTTTATTAAATTAGTTTTGCCCCATTTTGTGTGTCTGTCCCCTCTCATCCTCCCGCTGTAGTGTCGTGGTCCTGGTCGGGTATGTTTACAAGTCCAGCTTGCAAACAATGTAAAGCAAGCCAATTAAAATAACCTGTATGCTAAGTTACAACACAAGTGTTGGCTCGACAGTTTGTTGTATGGTAAGAAGAAAAGAAGAAAAGGAAGCTCAGTCCAGGCTGTTGAATACCTCGTCATAAAGGGAATTTAAAAGGAAGCTTCTTAACAACGGGGTGGGAGGAAGACAGCAGCGGCTATAACACCGCTGCAGGTGTTTACCTGTTTCCTTGTTGGTTGATGCAGACAGTTTGCTGTGGAAATAAATAAATAAAAACTCCAAAAGGAGAGGGGAAAGGGATGAAGTATTCAAACAAAAGTATCAACATATTCAGGTGTTTTCTCAGGTAAGGAGGGAGCCAACAAAGTGAAAACTAGGATGCATTGGCTCTCTTGAGAAAGCTAAATAGAATTACATTACAATTTAATTATTTTTTTCGTTAAGAAAGTAAGAGGTTAAAAGAGCATCCTGGTATTTCTGATATTACATTATTCGGAGTAAAAGTGCTTCCAAATAGGGCTACAACTCTTTTGATTATCCGTTAATCTGCTGATTGTTTTCTCAAGTCATGAATCGTTTGGCCTGAAAGATGTCAGAAAGTTGAAAAATCAAATTTTCCTAGAGCCCAGGGGTAAATCTTCAGTTTACTTGTTTTGTTTGTTAATCCAACGGTCTAAAACTGTACTAAGATGTTAAAAAAGTACAATAATAAAACTGCTGGGAGAACTAGCAAATCTTAAAATTAGAGAAGCTGCAACCTGTGAACAGCTATGACAGCCCACTGAAATCCCTAAGAGAAAAATCGTGTTCTACCGGCTCTCGTTGAAGAGTGTTTTGTTAATGTTTGACCGAGAGGATATGCCCCTGTTAATCATTTGTTTGTTATAAATGCATTAGCCCCTGCTCTAGGTGCATTATTGAAGATTAATGGCCCCTTTTTGGTTGTTCGCCATATTTCAACAGAGAGAATAAAGGTGAAGATTCCTGAAGATCTTGTCAACTCCCACATGGCAGTAAACCACTCGCCTGAAGATTAAACCAAGTACACTCAGCCCCAGAGCATTGCCCCTGTAGATGCCGCTCGGTCTCCGTCTTTGCAAATGGCTTGCTGCTTGAAGGACGAGCTCCTCTGTTCCATCTGCCTCAGCATCTACCAGGACCCCGTCAGCTTTGGCTGCGAGCACTACTTCTGCAGAAAGTGCATCACCGAGCACTGGAGCCGGCAAGAGCTTCACGGAGTGCGGGACTGTCCTGAGTGCCGGAGGACCTTCACCGATCCCCTGCTCTCGCCGAGTCTCAAGTTGTCCAACATTGTGGAGCGCTACTCGGCCTTCCCGCTGGACGCCATCCTCAACGCTCAGAGGAGCTCCTACCCCTGCAAGGACCACGAGAAGGTCAAGCTCTTCTGCCTCACCGACAAAAGTTTGGTGTGTTTCTTCTGCGACGAGCCGGCGTTACATGAGCAGCACCAAGTAACGACTATCGACGAGGCTTACGAGGAGATACAGGTCAGTTATAGCGCTCACACTCTGACAGCTCATTAGCAAGGATGAGGCTGACATTTTCTTAAAACCCATCAGCACTCGGCGCCACATTCAGGCAGTTGCACTCATTCGCCCCGTGGGAGCTGCCCAGACAGTTCATCCTCAATCCTCTGCTGCCACAGAGCAGCTCCACTGTAGCAGTTTGGGGATTTTGTGCTTTGCCCAGGAGTACTTTGGGTCAAATAGGTGCTAAGGAGTGAAATGCATCTAATTTCGTGTTTTCTTGTTGACACCCACATTACCTGGCTCATCTGTGAGTTCAGTTGTGTTTCATTCCCTCTGAAATAAAGTGTTGTTTTTTTTTACATAGTGAATACATGTAAAACCTGCATTTCTATATCGGCTGCAACAATTAATTAGAGGACACATTGAAATTCTGTAAGCATTTCATGAAATGTACAACAACAAATGCAACACTGGTGATATGGATGCACTGCACTTGGTAGTATTAGAGTGTCATAAAGTTCTCAGTGTTTTCGATGCGTACATTAGAAGTATTGTGTCTCAGTGAAGGGATGTTAAGTGCACAGGCAGATGTAAAGTGTTTGTTGAAATGAAAAACTGATCCCATGAAGTTCAGATCAATAATATGTTTCATGACAGTGACTTTGTAGATGTGAGCTCCCTTAAGAAGCGTATCTTAATGTGTCATATGTGTTGACACTGAGTCATATTTTCCACATCAACAGGAACAGTTCAGTGTTTGCTTTCCCCTCCGTGTTTGGATAATTCCGTTCCCACAGAGCCAAAATCCAATAACTGTGAAACAAAGCTCCTAATCCTGTTCCGTCTTTGCTCCAATATGCAAAGCAACACATTCCAGTCTCATTTAATGTCTCTCTCATTCCTTAAGTCTGTTACCAATATGTTGAGATCTGCTCTGGGTATCGTAAAACATTTGGATTCCAGTCTTCTTGGCAGACAGCGAGGTGAACTTTATGATAAGAAACAGACCAAAGTGTTGATTGTTAACACTCAGCTATGCAGTTCTGAAGGGATTACACTCTCCAGTTGCAGCAACACTCGGGCTACATTGAACGCCTCACTAGCATAATCTGTGCTTTAGTTTCACAGTTTTGAAGATTCATAACATTGAGTTTATTGCTATACTATACATTTTGCTGAAGGTCTACATTAAAAAAATGAAATGCCACAGACACTGTAACTTTGAGCATTACTTTAAAAGTCCTCCCTTTGCTGCAGAGACTGTTTCAATGAGATTGACTATTCATTACACTCACCTTACACCCTCCTGAAAGTGTATCTGACACTGGCAAGCTCAATTTGCTCTCACTGCTGTGAATTCGTGAGCAGGTTCACGTGGAGACTGCAGCTGAATCATAAACTCAATTGGATGCAGTAGTGAGACAGAATTGATGGATATTGTATCATTTTTTTTTAATGACACTGAATAGCCAAAATATTTTTGAGAGATTCTGAGGTCTGCTGGCGGCCTGATTGACAGGTGTTGGAAAAACAACGAAGCCAATCAGAGTTTTGTAAACTGGATGAAGAATTAGGACCTCATCTTTTATTGCCAGAGCCAGACAGATGTCCAGTTAAATGGCGACGTGAAGTGTAAGCAGCTGTGTGTTACTGCAACTTTCACGTTGACTGCAATTTGAGTTGCAGGACAGATATGTTTCTTGCTTATTAGTGATCTAAACTGCTTATTCCTCTGGATTCACTTATCTAACAGCAACTTTACCGGTATCTGCCCCATCACACACACCCTTAATTCCTCTGTAAACTTAGTTAAATGTACTGCTTTTGTGTGTTTGTATCTTATCGCATAGTGTTTTTACTATTTACTTATTTTTCTATCTTCTTGATCTATCAGATCTGATTTCTGTGATTTTGCTGTCATATTTCATTACTTTGCTGTTCTGACAACTGCAACTAAACAAATTGCACAATAAATAAAGTCTGAATCTCTTCAGGCATAATAAAAAACCCTCACAAACAATAATCGGCAGATAACTGAGTGAAACAAAATGGCAATTCAGTCTAATTACGAGGCTTAATATCAATTGCTTTTAAATATTATAGTTTTTTAGGGATGTTTTAATTGGATTACCCCCAATTAACTCACATGAGGTAGTTGTGAGGAGAGAATTAAAACTTAAATGACAAGTGCAGTTCAATTAGTAGAATTCATGTAAACATGGGGAGACTGTTCGTGGTGGTATCGAGCTACAGTGCTTTGACTATAGTTAACAGCGCTGTGAACATCAACACCGTCCTCCTTAATTTCCAATCAGGCTTTGCACTGGAAGCCTGAGAAAGGTCAAAACCGTGTAATCTTGGAGCAGAAGTAATTAGGCCCAGCACAAGATGTTTCTCTTTTCTTGGACACCAGCTTGTCCCTCTGCTTGGAGCTCTTTTCAAGGCAGCGTTCTGGCGTTTTGTATTCTGGCAGGAGCTTTGGAGGCTTCCCAGATCTACAATACTGAAAGAGAGTATGAGCACACAGAGGCCCCGTCGGAAACAACCCTGTCCCACGACGAACTTGGCACACTCTCCTTTTTAACATCTACAAGTGGAGTGGTTTGTTACGTAACGTCTCATCATTTTGCCAGACAAACAAATATCCGAACAAGGCAGCAGATGGTGTTGCAATTATTTCCTGTCGAGTTCATTTGAGATTACAAAGTAAACTTCATCAGGATCGTGTCTTTCGTGACTCTGAACTTTATTCTCTCAATAGGGAGCCCATGTAATTATTACTCTGATATTCGTCAACTTTCAAGTTTACTTATCATTTCTTTTTTACGGCCCAGAGCAGACAGGCGCTGTGTGTCAGATGGAAACAAATGTGTGAGAGCGGGGCCCGCAGGCACAAACTTCCCTTTTAGCGTGAGGCCCGACAATGCTTAAGTGTCAAAACAACGCGGTGAGGATGTGTTAAAATGCAGCCGCAATCAGCTCCAGTGTTTTGACTGTCTGGGCCCGGGGAGTGCATGCCGTGCCAGCTTGGTGACCTCTTTTCAAATAAACCTTTGAGTTTTTGTTGGGTGGGAAAGTTTGTAGATGAGGGAGGGGGTGGAAGGTTTTGGTAGGGGGAGAGCCAAAGCTTGTTTTTGTGATGAATTTGTTTGGCACATGGGATTTGGGATTGGCGAAAGCTGTCTCTCATTCTATAATGCTTACCCCTCTGCCTCTGTTAGCGTGATATAACTTATCATTCGTGTGGCTCCGACTCGCTCACTAAGGGGGAGGAGAGCTTCTGCGGTCTGCCTTAGATTGACAGATACTCTGCAAAGAGTCATGATTTTGTTATGTGGGAAAACCCACAAGTGCACTGATGTCTGAGTAATAATTGTTCACTGTTGCTGTCCATTTTCCCAGCAGTGTTTGCTCTTATGTTACGTCATCCTCTCTTCCCGTCATCCGCTAGAGGAGCAGGATGACGCAGACTTGTCCTCCATCGCCTTGTGCGTAACCCATCTATCTTCAGATATCAGAACACTCACGATGAGTGTGTTTCACTGGGATGACAAAATTACATTTCAACATCCACAATACGCAAACCTATGAACAAAGCCCGAGGATGGGCCACCGTGATGAGATACTGAAACGTAAAAACGTAGTCTGTCGTGATCTAGAACTGGTGCGTGTCGGACAAATTGTTTCCGATTTCTTTTTAGTGCTAAATGTCATCACTGTCAATACGTCGTCTCACGATGTTTATCATTCATGGCTTATATTTTACGTAAGCTTTAATTCACCGTTGCAACACATTTCAGCAGCAAAGCCTTTAGATTTGATTTACTCAAACAGACTAGATTCCCAAAAGGTTCAGATGTACACACTCTCCTGTTATGTCATGGCACCACTGCTGTCGACAGTGTGTTCGGCTGGCCGGTGTCCACTGCCGAGGCCAGACTTTGGTTAGTCTGTGGCGGGCTGTAATCTCCTTAGCCTGGCATGTCACTCCGCTGACCTCCGGCCCCGAGTCTTGTTGCTGCGTTGAGAGCTTTACCTCCTGCTGATTTTCATCCTCTCATAAACGCTCCTGCGGCCAAATCTGTACCGCACAAAACGCGTCCAGCACCCGACCGTCGCAGGTTGACACACGCACATCTGGCAAACAGTCACCCGACACGTAATTGCTTGCTTGCTTGAAATTTCTTAATTTACAGACATGAAGGTGGATTGGAGGAGGATTTGTCTGCGGCTTGACATGCGCGTCAGGGAGCGTTTATGTGGAACTAATGCATTTTGATTTGGGGTTTTATTCCACCAGTCATATTGGACGGCATTAAACGCAGTTTAAACATCATGTTCAAGGGCAGAAAGCACTCCAAATGCAAAATTTCAATTAAAAATGAAAAAAAATCTTTTTGAACTAAAACATTAAAGTGAGCCACAATCAGCCTGCTCAATCTCCAGATTCTTAATACACACCAAGCAGTCTCATCATTTCAATCCTGTTATTTTGTTGTGAGGTTATTTTTGGCCCGTCAGTCTTACTTTGAACTTTTATTAAATGACGTTAGAACCAGACTTCTTATCTACTGAGCCACATCTTTCACCCTGTACAGTATGTGCTTTATGTCCATGGAGATAATGCCGTTTCTTTTAGGCAACATAATTAATGGTGATGAGATTACATCCCTCCCTCGGTCATGCGACACTTGCAGAGCTGGCGCCATCTTAAATAGAGGTTGGAGCTTGATTGAAGCTGGCCGAAGCTGTGCACTTATTATCACACCACTGTGACCTAAAGTTGGCAGTGAACTTCTACGGAGGACAAAGTGGGAGGCGCAGCAGCCTCTGTGCCTTAATTGTGATGATCGAGGCTGTCAGCGGGCCGTGTGCAACCACAGTATAGCAGAGCTAGACGGACCCACCCGGCAGTCTACTTGCCCTCGGGAAGTGTTTCCGCTCTACTTGACAGCGATGTAAGACGAGACAAGAAGGGAAATAAGACCGCAACCCCCGGTTGTCCATGCATATTTGGGGACTTAACTTTATTCCACAGAGTATAGATGCTATAGCAGCGGGCAGCTGTGCAGTAATGCTGGTCTCAAGCCCACGCAGCTGAAGAATTAAATGATTAGTGGTGTTGAGCCGCCCACACAGATCTGTCACTCAAAGTGTCCAGATGCACCTGTGTGCTTGTCCTCCATTAACACCATTCTTCCACCTAGCGCTTCCTTCCCTAACAGACAACAAACAGAGGGGGTTAATCATGAAAACGTTTTGCATGTTTCTTGCCTGCCTCGCAGTATTGCAGGGTGGCGTTTCGAAAGCATCCTTTTTTGAAGTGTTCCTCTGCTGGTTTAAAAACATGGCTGTCTTTCACTCTCCGTCTGCCGAGAGCTCTCTCTGAGCCCGCCATCACCACGCATGGCCGTACTGCTGCAGTAATGAGTCAGGCAATTTCAAGGGCACCCACGGCTGCCATCTCCCCTGTGGCTCGCCTCAGACTGCTCTCCTTTCCTCTAGCAGCTCCATCTCGCTTATCGCTTTCTCTGTTTTTTTCCCCCCTCTCCTTCTCCTGTGTGCTGTCTCTCTCTCAGTAATCTTCTTGTTTTGAAGATATGTGCTTTATGGAAAGCCAATGATCTGGTTTGGTCACCAATTATTTTGAGGGAGCTATTTGCCAGTTCCGCCGCCCTGCTAATTCCCCCCCAACCCTCCACCCTCCACCCCCACCCAACCAAACAAATGAGTGTGTCCGGCTTGGCGGTCAGTCAGGGTGGTGTGGCAGAGAGGCTGCGTTCATGCGGAAATGGAGCCAAGGGGAAAGACGGGAACAGTCATGTTCCATTAGAGGAGTGCTGGCATGTTATCCTCATCCAGAGAGAGGCAGTAGCTCGTTGTGAACTTACTACTGATTCCACTGATGATGCTCGAGGCCGGACAGCGCTGATCTGCATGTTTACTTCAGCCCATGCTGTTGTTAGATCAGCAGATAAACGGCTGCATGGATTGGTGAAAGTTGAGCTGTGTCCATCACTCGTGGCGTCTTGCCTTGTTTAGATGATTACTTTGGCTTTAGTTAAGTGAGTCAGATGTTGACACATCTGTTGTGCATTAGTAATGTTTGTGTAGGCTTTCTGCACAGAGGAGTCGGTGTTGCAGTTTGACAAGTGTTTTCCAGCAAGCAGTTTTGAACAATGTTTTACAGCTAGAGAATACAGATCCGTTTCTCAAAGTCATTTAAGGCTGAGATGATCGTAAAAGCTTAACAGGTGTTTCTCAAACGCATATTCACAAATGATCATAGACTAACAAGGAACTCCACAGATAAGGGCGTCTTAAGAAGCTCTTGAAGCTGCAGGATGAACCTCCAAACTATTTGTGTGTGTGTGTGTGTGTATATTATCATAACCTTGAATTCTCTCAACAAGTTTGAAGTAAATAAGTGATATTATATGACAATCAAACTCAACACAAACCAATTTTTTTTTTATTTTGTTGCCATCGACATTTCCTTCTTATCTAATACATTTGTCTTTGGCCGCAATACCACTTTCCAAAGAGAAGTTTTCAGTCTCCATAGCTTCTCTTTTATTTATTTATGGTGCATATGATATGTTGACACACGCATATATACTGTAGTTGTAATGAAGATTCAACACTACTAAATTATGAACGATGAAAAGGTTAAGAGTCATATAGCAACACTATCCCCAAAAGACACATAAAACCTAAAAAATACCAACATTTAAAGAGGTATGTTCTGCAGAAGTGTATTTTGTTTTCTATTGAAATACACAAGCTCCCACACCTCACTATCTTTGATTTATTATGAATCAATGCCTTGTACCTGCTGTATGACATCATTAGTAGAACATGTATATGTCTGCCAGTTAAACCTGTTGGTCATACGGGTGCTGAGCATGCCATAACTGGTCTGGCAGGCCAGAGAGGAAGGATCCATGGTGGAGAGATTTACTGGTCATCTTAGTGGATGAAAGGGGAAGTGCTGTCCTTAAAGTTTTGCAGCTTAAAGTGAGGCTTAATGCTCAGCTCGGGCCTCCCTAAAGTGAGGCAGATCAGCAGGGAGAGCCGTCTGCACACCGGTGACACCGCTATAAAGATTTCATTAAATGAAAGAGACCAGGCAGAGAAATATGTTACTTTTTCTCTCTTTGATGAATATACTTTTAAAAAGTGGTGAAAATGAGAGCCTGGGGAAAATGGCTTTTAGGCCAAATTCAGATTTTAATAAATGTTAAAAATCCACGTGTGGTTGCATTATTAAGGTTTTCTCTGCTTTATAGTTTCCTCTATGCCAGTGTGATATTCGGGTGGATGAGAACTGATGTACCCAGCCGTTGCAGCCATGAGAGTATGAGCCCTGCGTTGCTTGATTAGCTGGGGAATTAAGACAGATTACAGCCATTGTTCTCTGGGTTTGGGCAGGGCCGGACCGGGCTGTAATCTCCTGTAATTCCCTGCGTCCGTGATTTGCTGCAGATGATTTAATTAGACCTGCTGCTGATAGGAGTCCTTTTTTTTCAGTTTCCAATCAGCCAGACTCAGGTCTGGTCCGCTCTCTGAGATAACAAGTCGCTGGGAGGAGGAGAGAGAAGGAGCCTGAAGATGTTTACCTGTTAAATACCTCTTTAGTCTAAATGAGAGGGACAGTAGATGATTGATAGGCAGGCAAGTGCTCAGTCTCAGTCTAGTTTTACCTTTGGGATCAGAGAAAAGGTGTCAAATTAACCAGCATGTCTTTGCAGAAGGAAAAAAGCTTGTTAAATATTCAGTTATTGTGATTATGTTTGAAGGGGAAAGCACCCGTTGAAAGGGAATAAAGGTTTAGCATGGTTGCCCTGGTTTGGCCTGCACATTGATTTATATCCCCATTAGTTGTTTTAAGCACCGTAACTCCTGAATTGCCCGTTAATGTGATGTATGGCCAATTCAAGTGTCTCTGGCCAGGTAATCGTGGAGCTTGTTTATTTCCCACAATGCATTTAGTGTGCATGCAGGGTCAGGATAATCAGTGGGGAACAGCCAGCTGTGTTGTCTGTCCTCACCCTGGTTCCTCCACTCAGCATCGCTCCACAGTCTGCACATTAACAGAGGTTTCCTGCTCCAGCAGCTGTTCACAGTTTAAGCATTTAGCAGAATATGTTACTGCTGTGACTTACACTGACTGCAGCTGTAAATCAAGTGAGCATTCGTCAAGCATCAAAATTGTAAACTGTCAGAAAGCATAGAGAGGGCTGTGAAAAGCTTGAATCAGGAAATGTCAGAATATTCATCTTATCAGCACTTTCATATATTGAAGTGACAGAGAAAACTCCTTTTTGAAATACAAGGCATGCCTCGGTGGGGCTTTAAAAGCAAAAAGGCAGAACTGTTTGGTTTGTTTGTTTAATTGACTCGTCTTTTTCTCCTCATTTTGGCTTTCCGTCCACATAAGTTTATGTTTTTTGCTTTTTCAAAACGGCATCCAGAGTGATTCAATCTGAAAACTTTACCCTGATTGGGGGGTGGAGGGTTGTTGCATTGCCGATGTCTGTCACCTCTAACCCACTTTAATTTTATATGTCAATCACATAGTACAAGTGTTGTCATGACCTCATAATACTATTCACAAAGGATTTACTGCTTGCATGATTAACACATTTTTGACCTGCAATAAAATGTCAACAGGAACAGAAACATATCTAAATGAGAACAACCAAATGGTGAATTTGTCTGCATTCAAAAATACATTTAGTTGATCACATTGAGCCGGAGGAACACTTTCTGTCCATTGTTTCAGCTGAATTGAAAAAAAATGCAATGTATATACAGTGTATATATAGTGTATATAAAGTATATACAGTGAATGTTCTACTGTTGTGCGTTAGATTCGAACAGTGTCACTTTGATAAAGCATTCAACAACTACAGCTCCCATGTGTCACCTTGGTCGAAGTGACTAAATGCTCGATTCTTTGTGTAGCACAGTGGTAGATTTACAGTCCTTTCGGTTGGGAGCCCAGTGAAAACAATTCACAGTATAAAATTGAATTGTCTGGCTGAAGCAAGTGAAACAGAAACACGCTTTAAAAAAAGTGAATTACCTTGTCTCTTTATACTGTGGTAGTATTGATTTATAATGTACTCTGAATTCTTTAATTTCTGTGATTTGTTTGCACAGCCCATAATATTTTGCTGGGTATATGGCCTTGGTTTGCCTATTATTAGGAGTAAATCAGAGAGTGTGTTCTATTTAATTCAATTCAGTTTATTTTGTATAGCCCAAAATCTCAAATACAGATTTGCCTCTGAGGGCTTTACAATCTGTACACATACGACATTGCTGTTCTGGGACCCTTTCACAGGCAAAAGAGGGGAAGAAACCTTCGGGAGAACAACAGAGGAGGATCCCTCTCCCCAGATGGACAGAAGCAATAGATGTTATGTGTACAGAAGGAACAATGTAACAGAGTTACAGCATATTCAATGAATATGACAGAAATTACTCATGTAATGAGTAGTGTTCTTGACGACTGACCTCTATCATATTTAGTATATCAAGTTTTGGAAGGATGTGTGGGTTGAAACGGGTCAATACTGCACAGCATAAACATGCATTAACTGTAAACAGATACATATATTTCTTTCCTGCTCCGTGCTTGAGTTGAGCCTTAATTTCAATTTTTTTTTAATATGATGATCCAGGCTTCAATATGTAGATTTCTAGAAATCATCAGGGGATTTATTACCATGCAGACCTGACTGAAGGCTATACTTAAAATTCATGGACCTTAACTGCCAGTTCTGCAGAAACGGCCTGTTATTCCATTGACTGGAGAAAAGAGGCATACATTCCAAATATTTATTTGATGTCAGGGGACTGCGTGGATAAGAGGCAGTAGCACACTTTATTTGGTCAGAGCTGCTGGCGTGCTGTAACAAACACGACTGCAAAGTGCAAACACACAAGCTATAACCGAATAGCTTCCAGCTGCGCCCATGCTTCTGAGATGAAGTAGAGGAAAACAAATCTGTTTATCCCTGCCGTGTGCTGCTGACTGACATGCAACCACAGCATGTGTGTGGGGATCTGTGCGCAGGACACATGCTACTCGGTGTTGTATTAACAGCATGATGACTATTAGAGGTTTGTCTAATCCTATGAAGCTTTTTATTTTTTTTAAAGATGACACGCTTTTGTTTATTTGTGGAAAAGATCTACTGGCAGTCAAACATCTCTAAGGGTCATTTTCAGGTGTGTGTTTGTGTCCTCAGAGTGAAGTCAGTGGGCAGTAGGAAAGAGATGATGATGTAAGCAGGAAATGCTGGTCTCCATAAACGTGTTATTATGGTTGCATGTGAGTTTGGTTTCTGCAGCTTCCATTTATAGCTGTTTAAACTAGCAATCTGGCGGAAGACTCGTTAAAACCAAACTAGAAAAGGCTAAACTGAAGAAAATGTTGGTTTGCTCGCTGCTGACATTTTGTAGTTGAAACTTTTGACATTTGTTTGAATGCTGAATTTGTAGTTGATGCGACAATCAAAATAATATAAAGAGAAGTGGAAAAAGGTTTAACCCTTCTAGGTCTGTGCCCGCTTTGAATCAGAATATGATGTAAACGCGATATTTCAAGGCCGATATTATATTAGGGGTTTCTCACTCGTAGCGTACACTCATGGTCTGTCGTACTGGAGAGCATTTATGCTTTTTCTTTGTTTACAGTTTCTGCGTGGACTTCACAGTAGTTGCACAGAACAAAATAAGTATTAATAATAAAAGGAAAGTCCTCCGTTTTGTGTTCATTGACCTCCTCAAAACCGCAAACCGAGACTTCAGCACTCTGCTCGCTAATCACTCTAATAATAGCTTGCTTCTTCCGCATGTCGACAGTAATAGAATTAAAGAAAATGCAGAATTTAACTGCACAACAGCTGCTATTGTATAGTAGGAAGTCAGCAACGCTTGAAATAAGTTATCCCTGCTGAATTAACCACTGGTAGTCGATCATAACTTTAGGGGTTTTAAAATGTACGTAGCGGTAACTTACCGTAGTGTTTTTGGTGCTCTAAAACTCTGGAGCAGTGTGGACACTCGTTGTAAACGTAGCAAAAGATATGCGTTTATGGATGGTGCTTAAGTCAAAGTTAAAACAATGAATACAGCTCCCATGAACATTTACCTGTGCAGGTACTGTCATCAATGCTCGGGTCCTAATATAAATATATTTTGTTGAGCTGCTTCAGAACGCTGGAGTTAGCCCCATTGGGCAAAAGGCGAGATACAGCCTGGATACATGGACACTTGGACGTATTTAACTTAACCTCCATGTCTCTGTGAGGAAACCACCTGTCAAAAATCCACACAGGCACTGGGAGAACATGCAAGGGTAATTTTCAGGATACAGTCTGTCCATATCCCCAAAAAGTCGTTCCGCTTTCACTGGCTCTCTGTACACAAAAATAAAACAATCTGAAAAGGTTTGATTTCTCCACATCCAGGTGGAGCTTCTAAATATAGCCTCTTCTTAACGATAATTATAGATGATTGGGATTGATGGGAGAAACTTGTGCTTTTATTTTTTATGGTATTTAATCCCATAGGCCTAAAGAAGGTACATGTTTGGTATGTCACATTCACTGGTTGCCTGTTTTGGTGACGTATGACCCTCTGATATTATCATCTCGTGCTAGACAGGGTTGATTAATAGCTCTTCGGAGATGGGTTGAAACTGGTTGCTGTGATGAGAGTATTCTGAAATTAAATATTAGGTCCGTAAGCATTTAAACAGTCAGTCTGTCAAATACATTTCCATTTTCATCTGCAAACATGTTGTATTTACCTCCAGACTCATATAAAATAAAATATAAATAACTATGAGCTTGTTCCGCTGAAAACAAATGGTAAAGAGACCCGTCTGTCTTTCTTAAAATCATCAAACATCCAGCTACTCCGCTTCCCTGATGATAGTAACACACACACACACTGTTATTACTACTCCCTTTAGTTCAGTGTGTGGACTCTGTAGACCTTTGTCAGCAATTCAAACACCATGAATCTTTTTTTATTTCAAGGATAAAAAAATAAATAAAAACAGACATACAGATTTGTTTGTTTTTTCCCTTAGCTATTCACGTTTGGTGTAAAACATTTGCATACTCTGTGCCCTTCCTCGCTCCAGGAAGTGGAGCAGCAGCCTCTGAGCATTCATCATTTACATGACGTGCCCTATATTCACAGGACTGGAGGAGGCCGCCAGCATCCGTACTTCCAATAATCCCCACTGCTGTTACCAAATGTTTTCTGTAAAATAGATGTAGTAAATGTGGGGGTCGTTTGGGATCTGACCCAGGATCCGTTACAGCAGACCCGTTTCATCGGCTCTTATGTAGATAGTTATGGCAAATATTCTGCTGATATTGTAGCAGTATATTTTTAAAGTGCTGCTTTGTAATAAAGCTAAATGGTGAATTCACCGTTTTGTCTTTACAAGTTGTTCGTAAATTGACCTAATTGGTATTGAACAAATTAGTAATTGCACTATAATCAAGAGTGGATAAAATAAATGATGAAAATTGGTCAAAAGAAATGTATCTATAAATCTTTAAATAATTTATCAAGCAAAAATGCCAAAATATTCTTGGTTTCAGTTTATTCTATTTGACACTTTCCCTTTGTTTTATCATTGTAAACTAAATATCTTCATTGTTTACGTTAGGTAATTTTACCGATTTTTGTATATAATTAAAAAGTTATTTTCCGTATAATTAGGATATTTCTTTTACAGTGTAGATGCACAGACTCTCTCAGCCGGCCTCTGTCTCACGAGGACAGATGTTGGATGTCTGTCCTGCAGCCGTCTGAGCCAGTGCAGCGCAGTCAGCTGGCCTCTGCCCACTCTGCTGGCTGAGCTCAGGCTGCGGGGATGCACTCGTCCCCCTGGAGAGGCTGCAGGCTCTGCTGATGCGAGAGGAAACACGGCTGCGGCATGTAAGCCGCAGCTTGAGCTCAATTTGATGTCTTGGTCCAGATGTGCCCGAGTTTGCAGCATTGAGCCAGCATTTTCTGCTTTTGTTTTGTTTCACAAGTTTTTGTTTTGGTTGCCTCCTCCCCGGAGCCGGAGGGGGGGGGGGGCAAGCAGCCGTCACACCAGACAGACAGGTGAAACATTTTTGTGATTGGTCTCAAATATATTGGCTTGTGTATAAGAAATATTTTGAAAGGCTGCGTGCTTACACAATGTGTTATATTCCCAGAGGTTATTGGTCTGCATTATGATGTAGTGCTGAATGGCAGTTCTTGAAAGAACAGTGTGTCAGAAATAAAATATCCATCCATTTTCCACCGCTTATCCGGGGTCGGGTCGCGGAGGCAGCAGGTCAAGCAGGCTGACCCAGACTTCTCTCTCACCCGCAACATCTACCAGCTCATTCTGGGGGATCCCGAGGCGTTCCCAGGCCAGCTGGGAGATATAATCCCTCCAGCGTGTCCTGGGTCTTCCCCGGGGCCTCCTACCAGATGGACGTGCCTGGAAAACCTCTAAAGGGAGGCGTCCTGGAGGCATCCTAATTAGATGCCCGAACCACCTCAGCTGACTCCTTTCGACACGAAGGAGTAGCGGCTCAACTTCAAGCTCCCTCCTGATGTCCGAGCTCCTCACCCTATCTCTAAGGCTGAGCCCGGCCACTCTACGGAGGAAACTCATTTCGGCCGCTTGTATCCGCGACCTCGTTCTTTCGGACACGATCCAAAGCTCGTGACCATAGGTGAGGGTTGGGACGTAGACCGACCAGTAAATTGAGAGCTTTGCCTTTCGGCTCAGCTCCTTCTTCACCAAGACGGCCCGGTGCAACGCCTGTTTTACTGCTGCAGCCGCACCGATACGCCTGTCGATCTCCCGCTCCATTTTACCCTCACTCGTGAACAAGACCCCGAGATACTTGAACTCCTTCGCTTGTGGTAGGCACTCTGTCCCCACCCGGAGGGAGCAATCCACCGGTTTCCGGCAGAGCACCATGGCCTCAGATTTCGTGGTGCTGACTCTCATCCCCGCCGCTTCACACTCGGCTGCAAAGCGCCCCAGTGAATGCTGGAGGTCATGGTCCGAGGAGGCAAACAGGACCACATCATCTGCAAACAGCAGAGAGGCTATCCTGAGATCCCCGAACCTGACATTCTCCGCCCCACGGCTGCGCCTAGATATCCTGTCCGTGAAAGTCACGAACAGGACCGGTGATAAAGGGCAGCCCTGGCGGAGGCCAACACCCACCGGGAACGTATCTGACTTACTGCCGAGGATACGAACACAGCTCCTACTGCAGGCGTACAGAGACCGGATGGCCCGTTGCAACGGGTCCGGCACACCATACTCCCGCAGCACCCCCCACAAAAAGCCCAGAGGGACCCGGTCGAAAGCCTTCTCCAAGTCCACAAAGCACATGTAGACTGGTTGGGCAAACTCCCAGGACCCCTCCAGTATCCTTGCAAGGGTAAAGAGCTGGTCCACTGTTCCACGACCAGGACGAAACCCGCACTGTTCTTCTTGAATCCGAGGTTCGACAAACGGTCGGAGCCTCCGTTCCAGCACCCTGGCATAAGCTTTTCCCGGGAGGCTGAGTAGTGTGATACCCCGATAATTCGAGCACACTCTCCGGTCCCCCTTCTTGAAGATGGGAACCACCACCCCGGTCTGCCAGTCCATGGGCACTGTGCCCGACCCCCATGCGACATTGAAGAGGCGTGTCAGCCAAGACAGCCCAACAAAGTCCAGCGCCTTCAGCATCTCAGGGCGGATTTCATCCACCCCCGGCGCCTTGCCACCAAGGAGCTTTTTGACTACCTTAGTGGCCTCTGCCAGGGATATGGGTTCATCCAACCCCAAGTCTTCAGGCGCTGCCCCCTGTTCAGGGGACATGTTGACCGGGTTTAGGAGTTCCTCAAAGTGCTCCTTCCACCGCCCGACGATATCCTCTGTCTGGGTCAGCAGCAACCCTCCCCCGCTGATAACAGCCTGGGGAAGGCCCTGCTTTCCCTTCCTGAGTCGTCGGATGGTTTGCCAGAACCTCCTTGAGGCCAACCGAAAGTCCTCCATGGCCTCCCCAAACTCCTCCCATGCCCGAGTTTTAGCATCCGTGACCACCGCAGCTGCAGTCCTTCTGGCCTGCCTGTACCTGTCAGCTGCTTCAGGAGACCCCTGGGCCAACCAAGCCCGAAAGGCCTCCTTCTTCAGCTTGACGGCTTCCCTCACCCCCGATGTCCACCACCGGGTTCTCGGGTTGCCGCCACGACAGGCACCGATGACCTTCCGACCACAGCTCCTAGCGGCCGCGTCCACAATAGAGGCTTTGAACATGGTCCACTCGGATTCCATGTCCCCAACCTCCCTCGGGATGTGTGAGAAGTCCTTCCGGAGGTGGGAGTTGAAGACCTCCCGGACAGGATCCTCCGCCAGACGTTCCCAGTTCACCCTCACTACACGTTTGGGCTTGCCAGGTCTTTCTGGCCGACTCCCCCGCCATCTGATCCAACTCACCACCAGGTGGTGATCAGTTGACAGCTCTGCTCCTCTCTTCACCCGAGTGTCCACAAACATACGGCCGCAGATCAGATGATACGATTACGAAGTCGATCATTGATCTCCGGCCTAAGGTGCTCTGGTACCAGGTACACTTATGAGCCACCTTATGTTCAAACATGGTGTTTGTTATGGACAAACTGTGGCTAGCACAGAAGTCCAACAACGAAACACCACTCGGGTTCAGATCAGGCAAGCCGTTCCTCCCAATCACTCCCCGCCAGGTTTCTCTGTCGTCGCCCACGTGAGCGTTGAAGTCTCCCAGGAGAACTATGGAGTCGGCAGGCGGCGCCCTTTCCAGGACCCCTCCCACCAACTCCAAGAAGGCCGGATACTCCGAAATGCTGTTTGGTGCATAAGCACAAACAACAGTCAGAGCCTTACTCCCCGCAACCCGTAGGCGCAGGGAGGCGACCCTCTCGTTCTCCGGGGAAAACTCCAACACGGCGGCGCTCAGCCGGGGACTCGTGAGTATCCCCACTCCCGCCCGGCGCCTCTCACCCTGGGCAACTCCAGAAAAGAACAAAGTCCAACCCTTCTCCAGGAGTTTGGTTCCAGAGCCAGCGCTGTGCGTGGAGGTGAGCCCAACTATATCTAGCTGGTATCGCTCCACCTCCCTCACCAGCTCCGGCTCCTTCCCCGCTAGCGAGGTGACGTTCCACGTCCCTAGAGCTAGTCTATGTCGCCGGCGATCGGCTCGCCCAGGCCCCCTGCCCGGCCCGCCGCCCGGTCTACATAGCACCCGACCCCGATGTCTGTCCCTGCGGGTGGTGGGTCCACAGGGTGGCTGCACCATGATGTTTCTTCGGGCTGAGCCCGACCGGGCCCCATGGGCGAAAGCCCGGCCACCAGACGCTCGCCGACGAGCTCGCCTCCCGGGTCTGGCTCCGGGAGGGTGCCAGACAGAAGCCAGTCAGAATCTGACGGCCTTGAATGTCGTCAGCTTGGATGTCGTTGGTTGTGCGACTCTGTTCCTGAGTGTATTATCAGCACTGGCCGTGGATGACATATTTCATACCCGGTCCATGTTACATTACAACAAGCACATAAAGCTCACAGCCTCACTGTGACGGCCTCAGTGTGTTCACTGCTTTGTTATTGGCTGGCGTCCTATTTACCCATCCTGCCTGTTACCCGACAGAATTACACCCTCGGCTCGACGAAAGGTTATGCCAAACTGTCCTTGTGAAAATCACTTGCAGGTCATTGAGTTGTTGTCAGCTCTGTGGGGGTTTGAGTCCCTATCTAATGATACATCGAAGAAAGAAATTCCTCTTTAATTGTAAGTCTAAGTAGTATGTTGGGCATTTTGTAAGTCCTCCAGTCAGGAGATGAGTTGCAAGTGTAATTTGTTATGTGTTTATTATTTTTCCTTTCATCACTGCATGTGAATGCAATCACTGGAAGCTAGTCTGCCTGTGTGTAAGAGGAAGCTTTCCATCCTGTATGCTTTTTATTATTCATACTGTGGCACTGCAGGTTGTTTTGTTCAACTTCTTCAGGGCTGGCCGTTTCAAGTCAATAACGCTCTTTCAATCCTGAACGAGCTGCTGAATATAATCGAGCTCGCAGCTGTAAGTAAATATTTTAGGAATTTTAAGCTCCATGCACATTTTCAATCTAGCTGATAGTCTATTATTTATTTACATATTTAAATATCTACCGGAGCTGCTAACCTGACAGGGGAGGGAGAGGAAGAAGGGAATGACAGCTTGATGAAATGTATTTTAGATTTAAAATCCCCCAGCCGTGACCCCCATTTCCTGCAACGTGATGTCCTGGGGAAATGTCATGTCAGACTTGTGTTGGCCGGATGTGATGGACAGGAGAGAGACGCCTCCATTCACAACACAATAACACACAAACACCCTGTCAGTCTTTGTCTTTGTTTCGTCTCATGATAAAGCTTTTCCTCGAGATGCCAGGGAATCGCATCCAATTCCGATCTTAATTCCTTGCCCTTGTGTAGTAACGGACACTACAGCTGTGGCTTTTTTCTCAGTTTTGGCTATATATCATCACAGAAAATCTCCCATCTGTGGCATACTCAAAGGACAGTGTTTGCTTGCAGGACGATTAAAGAGGATTATGTAATAGCACGTTATGGACGAGGTTTAGGGCCTTAGAGTGTATTCAGATGGTCTCACCAAAGGCTGTTTCTAAAATGCAGCTTTGCCTGCAGTTTATGTACACATTCTACAGTGCATCTGGCAAGTTCTCTTCACAGTGATACAGAGTGCATCCAGTTTGGTCCACACTGTAATGCAGAGGATGATTCAAAACACCCGGACAATGTGAATCTATAATTAGGTGTATTATTATTTTGGGTTTAGGTTAGAGTTGCCCCCTATCTGACCAGTCAGTCGGACAACGAGCAGCAGGAGAGTGGAGGAGCATGTTTTCTCTGCCAGTCTGTCAGTGTTGGTCTCTCTCAGTGTGTGGGAGCGGCCTTTGACCTGCTGCAGACAAGCGTGTAGCGATGAGGCGGAGAGCCTGCTGAGCCTGCCGCACTCCTGTCATTAGCATGGAGAGTCACGCTCCCCCTCTGCACCAACCATTGTTTTCCATTGTTTCTGTCCTTCAACAGCCCACATTTGCTCCTCTGTTCATTTTGCAGCTAATCATCGAGGTCACACATTTTCTGAATTTTTTCCCTCTCTACCGTAACCTGTTTTATTTTGTAGATAGTTAAATTCGTATGTATTTTTCCTGTCAGTGGAGATCTACTTTGGCATTTATTTCAGGCGAGTAGCTGAGTGATGTTTGCTTTATTAGCCGCGCTAAGCTGACAGTTCCATTTGGTGGATTTTTGCTGCAGTTAGTGTTTAGGGGAGGTGACACTGTGTGACACACGGGTTACATGAGCGGCGAGACCAGCAGCAGGGGTGGCTCAATGGTGGGGGTTTGAAATAAATGAGGCTTGTCCCTGGTTGTTCCCTTAGTTTCAGTTTTCTATTTTCCCCTCAATTAGAGCAAAAGCAATAATGGCTTTTTCACTGCCAGCACACGTACCGTATATTGTGTGGCGCTTTTCTATGAATATGGCTTTTGTTCAATGTATACTTTCAGTTTAATTTGCGGCAATGTTGAATATAATCATTGGTATTTTTGATTTACATGTTTGGAAACTGGCAAAGTTATCTTTCCTGATAATTTCTTTGCAATTTTTTGTTTTTTTTTCCATAGAATTTAGATACCATTTTTATTAGTGAGAAGACATCCAGACAGATATTTACCAGAATGCTATTTTATCACCAAAAAGATGTTCAGGTTTTAATAGTCTGGCACCTTATTATATGCTTATCAGACTCGCATCAGTTTGACACGGGTTCATGTTCATGATGCAGTGTATTCATTGTAGTAACAGAAGTTATCTTCCCTCACATACCTGGGTATGATGGCTCATTCTCTAGTCTAATGCTGTATTTCCAAGAGCCAACATGTGTCCATCAACAAATTTAAGGGTTTGAGTGAGACACTGAATTTAAACCTCTCGACCATTTAATTTGTCATTCTTTATTCAGTATGAAAATATCAGCCATCCCTGAATAACAAAGGGCTGTACCTGTACCTTGAGCCTTGTACTTGTACATTTGTATAAACAAGTTTCTACTTAAGGGAGGAATCTGCTGAACTACTTTCCTAAAACATACATTTGAGTGCGCTGGTTGTTGGCACATGGGACCTGCACAAAAACTCTGCACCATTTGCGACAGCAGCTGTCCCAGCCAGCTCCTGCAGAGCCTCTTTCCTGCCTTGGGGAGACTTGAAGGTGGCTGAGTGGTGCAGGTTGTGCCAGCGAGTGCCTGACTAGAGATGAGACCCAGTTTTCTCCGACACAGCCCAAAATCTCCAGAGATTGCATTTCATCTCTTTCATATCTTGCTCTCCATCTGCCTTGCTTGTTTTGTCGCTGTGCCTTCAAGCTTTGCTGCCTCATACCCGAGAAAAGAGAGCTTTCACACAAATAATGCAATTTAAATAAATTGGAATAGAATTGGAAAAATATCTGTTTTGCTAAACATATAAGCATTATTTTTCATGAGAGTGACTGTTTTGAGACATCATTTGAGCAAAGAAGAAGTGGAGCATTTTAAATTGAAAATTGTGTCATACTATATTATATTATATATACAGTATAATGAAATCCTCCAAATACATTGAATGTATTCTTCTGTTCCATTAGGTTGAGCTCCAATCATCAGTTACTGACCGGTTGTTTGTTGTGTTGCAGAGGGAGATGAAGGAGCAGCTGGCCACCCTGCAGGACAGTGAGAAGGGGCACACTGAGGCCCTGCAGCTCCTGCAAAGACAACTTACTGAGACCAAGGTACCAAACAGTATTCTCGTTTATAGAGCTGCACCGGCAGCAATCAATCAGCTGCATGCAGCTGCAAATAAAATTGGTTTCTCCATCTATATAGTTCATAGAAATGTCACAAAATGGTGTAAAATGGCCATTACAATTTCCCAAAGCCTCAGGGGAAGTCATACTTTATCCCACAACAGTGAAAAACATTCAGTTAATAACACAGACAAGCCAAATACCTCCAAGTTCCACCTTCTTACACACACTATCAATTATATACTGTGTGTGTGTGTGTGTGTGTGTGTGTGTGTGTGTGTGTGTGTGTGTGTGTGTGTGTGTGTGTGTGTGTGTGTGTGTGTGTGTGTGTGTGTGTGTGTGTGTGTGTGTGTGTGTGTGTGTGTGTGTGTGTGTGTGTGTGTGTGTGTGTGTGTGTGTGTGTGTGTGTGTGTGTGTGTGTGTGTGTGTGTGTGTGTGTGTGTGTGTGTGTGTGTGTGTGTGTTTATTCCAGTGAATAACAATCACTAAAATTCCCTTTTATATAATACTTTTTTTTCTAACATTTAAAACAATTATGTCAGTCATAACCGACCGTATGGATATTTATTGAAACAAGAATCCATGCTTTCATCTTAAACATCCAAATGAGACAATAATACTGATCTTAAACATCCAAATGAGACAATAATACTGATCTTAAACATCCAAATGAGACAATAATACTGAAACCTAAACATCCAAATGAGACAATAATACTGAAACTTAAACATCCAAATGAGACAATAATACTGAAACTTAAACATCCAAATGAGACAATAATACTGAAACTTAAACATCCAAATGAGACGGTAATACTGAAACTTAAACATCCAAATGAGACAATAATACTGAAACTTAAACATCCAAATGAGACAATAATACTGAAACTTAAACATCCAAATGAGACAATAATACTGAAACTTAAACATCCAAATGAGACGGTAATACTGACTTACTGACGAATGAGCAGGAAACAATTCCCTTCAACGTGTGCAGTCTTTCAGTCAGTGATTTATAAATCTGTTCTTCCAAACCAATTCTGACTAACCAATAAATTCCGACACATAACATTTATTGAGCGTCTGTTTGATCCTGACCCTCCACACATGTACGCTCTTGTCTCTCCTGGAGTGACATTGAAGCTCCTGACCGGGGAAGGCTCTCTGGCAGAGATGATGGCTCAGCTGCCAGGGTTATTTTTCATTTAAGGAGTACATTCATCTTTCTCTTGTTTTTGAACCTGCTGTCCAACATCGCAGCACCACTCTTTCTTTCTGCCAAAGGGAGCCAGGCCTCACACATTTCAGCCCGTCCAACGACTCGCTCCGACTGCTAGAGGTCGGCCTTTCAGCCGCCCCCACTCCTCATTGGAATTGAGCTGATCTCATTAGATGTGCATCCATTTGCACAGAGTGCTCTGCCTGGAAGGGAGCCGCACTGTGACTACATTGATCTCTGATGTGTTTAGGTAGCTGACAATGGAACGTCTCCCTGCATTTCCTCATCTTGCTAAATGTCCTTTTTCTTTATCGTTTTTACCTGATTGTTATTAAAGGAGTACCCCATCAACTTTGCATTTCTATCACGTTTTCAAAATGGACAGTTAAAAAAAAGATCAATCAATGTTGCAGAGATATTGTCAGATTTCTTCCACACATTCTTCATCTTGGGTGGGGCTTGATACCTACATTACCCATAATGCAACTCCACCTCTGACAGTTCAGTCGGAGATTCATGTGTGTTATAGTAGCGGTTACTGAAGCCTCAAGCAGAGATGAGGAGGTACTTCTTTCTAACTCCACACCCCCAGATTTGTTTTCCATTTTCAAACTGTGGCTTTTAGTCTTCAGACACAACCGATTTTGACTCAGGTGACATCATTCGAGGCAATTTATCAGATTACGCTTAGCTCCCTTTGGAGCCCACAGAAGGCTTTTAAAACATTTTCCCATACACAGCAGCATGCCTCTAGACCTGCAAACAGACTTTGATGTGTAAAATCACTGGGCTTCCCCTTTTATCCTGATGAACGAGTTGCGTATCCGTTTCTTATACTAATATTGAGATGAAATCATTGCAACAGCCGGGCTGTCTCTTAAACTAAATGTGCCCGCCTTGCACTCTAATTTGGGTCCATGGCTCGTGTGTGCTCCGGAGGGTTGCCGTCTGAAGGATAGACATCGTGTCCTGTTCACAGGCCCACTAGGGATTCCCTTGATAATCACATGCTTCCCCGTTAGGTAGCCAGCCTCCTTGTCTCCAAGGGCTACAGACACCCACTCAGTGCCTCACAGCCTGCTGGGCAGAAGCAGCAGACACGTCACTCAGAGACTGATAGCTGGGCTGCTGCAGCCCTCCGCTTCCTTCTTCTCCACGCCATCGGTTTTCACATCTTAACTAGGTAGGAGGGCTGCGGTACAGCCCACCTTGATGTCATAGCTCTAATGCCTGAAGAGAAATAGTCGTCTGAAAGGTTTCCCACAGGCAGAGGGAGAATACCGCCCCTGGTCTGTGAGAACAGGAGGAACACGCCTGCTGTTTGAAGGATTGATTGAATTTTTCGGCAAGTTTAATTAAACCTCAGATCACAGCTCCTAAATACTGAAAAGATCAGAGGAGTGGTTGTAATTCCCAACAGACAAATTAAGCTAGTTTCCTTCGAATTTCTTGTTTCGATCATTTTATCTTGTTCTGAGCTGCTCTTTGATGATCTTGATGTCATTTTATTCTACAAACACAAGTGTAACTTTCTAAGTGAAGCCACGACTGTTTAGGACAGACAGGGGAACTTTGAAAGAAACCTCTTTGCTTTCCTCATATGCTTCTAATTGAAAGGCTTATTCTGTCTCTCTGACACTCCGATGATTCATTCTCTTTAATGTCCAGCTTCCCATTTCCCCTCCTCAGTAACAAATCAGTTTCTTCAGCTCCCGGTCTGCAAACTGCTCGGCTCTGCCAGTAATAGCTTCTCTGCCCGGCCTCCGGTCTGGTAATCAGACGTCTCCACAGGCAGGATGTCCTTTGACCCTGTCCTGGTCCTCTTTTTTTGGGTTATTTCTGTTACAGTATACTCTTGTATGTGTCTCCTTATTAAAACCGTGTAAAAGCTACTTTATTCTCTTAGTGGAAGGTTGTTCACACATTGATCTCAGAGAGCCTCTTAAAATCTATAAAAATGTCAATTGAATTAATGTTACTGTAATATAAACACAATTTAGAGCACTTTGTAAGAACTTGAATTACTGACCCATGTCTAATTAAGAGCCAGGCTATTGGGACTCAACAAACCCGGCTAACTATGAATTTCTGGCTATTAATAGTCTCACTGGTCTTTCTTTTTTATTAAAGCAAACCACCTTTTTTTTTTCAGTCCTCAGCCAAGAGTCTGCGCGCAACCATCGGCGACGCGTTCGAGCGTCTTCACCGCTTCTTGCGCGAGCGTCAGAAGAGCATGCTGGAGGAGCTGGAGATGGACACGGCCCGCAAGCTGGCCGACATCGAGCACAAGATCCAGCGCTACAGCCAGCAGCTGCGCGACGTCAAGGAGGGCATCCAGATCCTGCAGGAGCGCCTCAACGAGACGGGAAGGCACGACTTCCTGGAGGGAATAGCCGTCACATCTGAGAGGTGCTTCACCTGCTCTGAGTTTGCTAAAGCAGTCCCAGTATCTTCACTACAGTCCGATAAGAACCAAAATGTGGTTGTAAACACATTGGCTTCGAGAAGGATCAGGTTTTTATCAACTCTTGAAGTCTTTCATCAACATTTTAGCAAACCGTAAAATATTTGCTGTCATAGTTGTTATAAGGATTTTTATCTCTCAGCATGTGTGCTCTGCTAATGCGAAGTGTAAAGTTGCTTACATTTTGGAGAAAGTACAGATTTGAGCAACAGCATCAGATTATCCCTGAACAGATGGTGCATTAGGCCTGAAATAAACCAGCTGTAGTGTTTAATCTGGGAGGGGTACTTGAGGTCGATTTAATTGAACAGTTTAATGTCTTTGAGGAGATTAATGATGTTGAATATAGAGCTAGCAAGAGTGACATAATGAAAAAATATGTTTGGTATTATTTCTTTGAAACTGGAGGAGGATGATATGTGTGAGCTTGTAAATGTAATGGACAAGCTGGTATGATCAATGTACGTTTCACTTTATCTTTCAAAAACTGAATAATACTCAAAGAAACATTGTAATAATATAATAGTATTCCCTGTTGTCTAACACCGTAATTAACTTAATGCACAAATATTTACAGTTAGGTCCCCTTTTCAACAAACTGCACCGTTATTTGCAGGATCTCAACGTGGTAAGCAACCCACTCAATATCTCGCCTGTACTCTGGACTACATGGAGGAGTGTGCTGAGTGATTCATGTGGAGGTTCATATTGAATCATTTTGTAATGGCGTTAAAGCTGAACCCCCCCCTCTCACCGACGCATTCATCTCTGTTGCTTGAGATTCATGAAGCAGTTTGTCAGCTGTTCAATTTCAATAATGACACATTTCAAAGTCACAAACCAGAGTAGTACTTGAAGCGGCGTTGTTGCGGCTTCAACCAGAGGCAGCGTCATTAAGGAAAAGGCAGCAAATTTGATTTAGACTATTATTGATTTTTTTTTTCTTTCTTTCTTTTTGATCTGTCGCAGGATTAAAGGGAAAATACATGAGACCAATCTGACGTATGAAGACTTCCCGACATCCAAGTACATGGGGCCCTTACAGTACACTATATGGAAGTCTCTCTTTCAGGATATCTCACCAGGTATGTGAACATGACTGGAACATGAGATTTATGTTATGCAAACATGCTGGTTAGTCAATATGCAGCGTGCAATTTAACGGGAAGCACTGAATGTGTCAAAGGAATGGTACACTTTTTTTTAGAAGAGAAGATCGATACCACTCATGTGTTAAATATAGAGCTGCAAGCCGATCAGCTTAGCTTATCTTTAATGCTGGAAACGGGGAAACAGCTAGCTAGTCTGGCTCTGTTCAAATGTAACGAAATCCATCCCCACTCTAGCTCACACTTTATATCTCCTGTGTTTATTCTGTGTGCTTTTACTCACAATTATGAGCTGATGTATTTCCAGGCCATGTGCCCATTTAAAAACCATTAATTGCTGTCTCTTTAGCAAGCTTTAGAGATGCTGCAGCAGCATTTTGTTACGTTTGGATGGAGCTATGCAAGCGTTTTTTCAGTCTTTATGCTCAGCTAGGATATTCATATTCTACATGGCTGTAGACTCATATTTAATACAACAAACAGATGGGAGAGTGGTAGCAGACTTTTCATCTCACTGTCACACAGAAAATAATTATATTTTCTAAAGTCTAAATGGACTACTTGCTTTTCTAGTCCACTCAAAGCGCTTTAACACTACATGTCATCGTTCACCCATTTACACCCATTCATACACTGATGCAGGGGCTACCAAGCAAGATGCTAATCAGGGCTAACTAACATTCATACAACATTCACACACTGCAGGCACAGCTACGGAAACTTGGGGTTAAATGTCTTGCCCAAGGACCCATCGACATGGACTAGCAGAGTCGGAGATCGAACCGCCGATCCCGATTGAAGGACCCTGCACTGCCGCTGAGCCACAGTCGCCTATACGGTCGTTTGCATAATGTGTAAATGTTCCTTTAAAAACAGGTTGATTATCTTATTGTACTTCAGTAACTGAATGTGTGACTGAGAAACACAGAGTGTAGGATTGCTGGGATGTTTTGTCCTGAAAATGGCGGTCGGACCTGGAGGGCGGCGATGCCCTTCTGTGTTCGTCGGTGCCTCGAGGAGCTCTACTCCCGCTGCCCTGCAACCATCACTCACTCGCAGGAGATTATTTAGAATAATGTGCTGAGGTATTTTTACTCCCTCAATCAGTTCTCCCATTTCAGCCTGCTACTGGGATCGGGGGGTGGGGGGGACGAATGGCTGCCAAATGGAACAATTGGTTACGATCCATCACCAGTTGTTGCCTGAGACGAAATAAAGACATTCCTGCCATCATCCCTCACTATCGCTGATGGGTTAGCGAGAATAACTACCAGGAGTTATGTTTTATCTTTTTTTTTTTTTTTTTTTTTTTTTTTTCAGCCTTCTCATGTTCTCAGGAGGATAAATGGATTCTCCGCTGATGTGTGTATGCTTGCAGGTTTCTCTGTATGACACAAAGAGGCACTCAGGTTATGAAACTTTAATGACTTGATTGTAACAAACACTGGAGATGTCATTGACTAGAAAAGGCATTGTCCTGTCCGCTGGCCGGGCGCCAGTCGTTTCACCTCCCCTTTATCTTGATATAAATATAGAGGAACTGAAAAAAGGCCTTCCCCACTGCGCGCAAAGAGAACAAGCCGTTATTGTTCAGCCTGATTTGGTTCCCTAATTAGCAAACATGGGTGCCGATTCTCCCTCCCTAAAATCACATAACTGCAGTGAAAAACCGCCTCCTGCGGGCCTGCAGCCTGTGGAGCGAGTTGGAACAGCTCCTCCCATCGCTGTAATTACTGCTTCGCTGTATTATTTGCACTCTTCCTGTGGTCTGATATCGCGCCAATTGAGCTCCACCATCAGGCTCTGGAGAGCACTTGACTTTGAAGACTCTAGTTTATGCATGAAGGTAAAACAGATTCTAAAAAAATAAAATTAAATAAAATTCGAGCAGCAGTCTGTTATGTCGTATAATAACCAGCCATCAGTCCTTTGTTACCACAGGCCATGGCTCTGATCAGCTTCTCTAACTCTAGCTAGAAACTGTGCACAGTGAGGCGATCCCTCCAGAGGAGCCTGAACATTGTTTCTGTAAAGATAGAATGCTGGTATCTTTTTTTTTTTTAATGTGGTTTTTAAATGGTGTCCTGTGGTGGGAACAGATCTAATGCTGCATTCACACTACGAGCAACACAGCAACAGGCGACATAAAGCAACCAACTAACGGCCGTTGTTGCTGTGTGACGGACGACACAAGCTACAAAAGAAAAAAAGATGTTCACAATTTTTTCAACCAATCATATGTTTTTGTACCCCTGTTCTGTTCCATCTTCCCAGTGCATCTTAATGACATAACAACGTGAAAACACATCAACGAAAAACTGCACGGTGCATTTTGTAACGTCCTCCACTAGTTAACCTCTGGCTGGGGACCATTGCTGCAACACGTCATCTCCCTCTGCACTCTCCCCATCGTTCCTATCAGTCTACATCGGCAAAACTATCAGATAAAAGAAAAATAGAAAAGAAGAAAAAAAAGGCAATTTCTCAATGCTTCGAGCACCGCAAATTAAATGCAATTGGCCTCCACTGAGTTACGGAGATTTCCCATTAAATGTTAGACTTGAGCAGTACAGTTCCTGAGGAGCTGAGAGGACAGGCAGCTGATTTACTGAACTAAAATGAGTGAGTTGACGGGAAGAAAAGCAGACAGGAATTTTTATCGATTCCTTGATTTAATTTCCCTCCGTAGTCCATGCTACGTAAGAAAAATAAACCAAAACCATTTTCAGTGACCTCCTGGTCAAAGTATTTCTGAATATATTTTTCTCTGCAAGCATTTCAGAGATCAGTTCATAACCTTGACCCCACCTCTTCTGTGTGCCCGAGCAGCTCTGATGTATTTACTTACTGCCTCAGCATAAAACTGTTCACACAACATCTGCAACAATAAAGAAAAATGAGGCTCTGAGAATGACACTGCAGTCCTTCTCGCGTTTCTGTTTGACCAAGCTCAGTTATAACATATTGATGTTTAGTTGGTTCCTTCTTACTTGTATGCATGACTGGCCTGTTTATCTAGGCTGACTGTTTTCTCCAAGATAAATGCTGACTCTTTGTGCTAAAACTGTCTCGTCCTCAGTGCCAGCAGCGTTGACCCTCGACCCCATCACAGCTCATCAAAGACTGATCCTCTCGGACGACTGTACCATAGTGGCTTACGGGAATCTCCATCCACAACCCCTGCAGGACTCCCCGCGCCGCTTTGACGTGGAGGTGTCTGTTCTGGGCGCTGAAGGCTTTGTGTCAGGCGTCCATTACTGGGAGGTGATGGTGTCGGAGAAGACCCAGTGGATGATCGGTGTGGCCCACGAGACAGTCAGCCGCAAGGGCAGCATCCAGATCCAGCCCACCCGCGGGTTCTACTGTATCGTAATGCACGACGGCAACCAGTACAGCGCCTGCACTGAGCCGTGGACCCGCCTCAATGTAAAGAGTAAGCTGGAGAAGGTGGGGGTGTACCTAGACTACCACAAAGGCCTGCTCATCTTCTACAATGCAGACGACATGTCCTGGCTCTATACCTACCGGGAGAAATTCCCCGCCAAAGTCTTCCCGTACTTCAGCCCGGGCCAGAGCCACGCCAACGGCAAGAACGTGCAGCCGCTGCGAATCAACACTGTGCGCCTTTAAGAGCCGCATCACACGCTTATGATGGAAATGGTCCTGACAGATAATTCCCAGGACTTCTGTAGGTTTCAAAAGATTTTCATGAAATCCATTTAAAAAAAAAAAAAAAAAAAAAAGGTTTAATAGGGTGTGTGTGAAATGTTTTTTTCTGTTAGTTCAGTTAAGAATTGTGCTTGATGTTGCTCTTAAAACCTGCGCCGTTACTTTTGTGTGAGGACTTTAAACGACCATACGATAATGGCCTGCACTTGAGCTTCATTCCACATATTTAATTGAAAAGAGGACATTAAGTGGAGACAGAGGGACCCCCGGGCTCCTCTGGTGTCTGTGGCAGTGCTGTAAAAAAAAGAATAAGCGAATCCCCCTCTTAAAGCCCCAGGCCTACCTTGCACACTCCCAGGGGGCATTGCTCTCCTTGTCTCCTCTCTTTCCAGGCAAGAGGACAGTGAAGACGGGTCACTCTTCTCCTCTGTGCTGTACAGTTGGCTTAGCTTTGTGTGTGGAATGTGTTTGACAGCACTGGGCTTCTGTTTGGCCGACTGTAGACTTTGAGCTCCAGGTCGGTCGGCACTTTTTACTCCCGTCTGAGACCATGACATTGGTTCGTCTTGTGGGTCACGTCCACGTGAGTCTGTTAAGTCTTTATCCACGTCTCCTAGAACAAAATTAATCAAATGAATCAAATGTGTCCCTACCCACCGCCCAGCCCGACCAATGTGTGGGAGGAAAGTCTGTTTGAAGTTGGAGATTGTCCAGAAATATGCTCCTCCCGATGGAGTAAGGATTTGCATGTTTCAATACAAAGTAGCGAGGGTTAAAAGAAAACAGTCTCTCATCATGCTGGCTCATGTTTAAGTTTCTGCACCAAAACCTCAAGTATGCCCGGCATTGGCAGACACTATACCTGTGGGTTCAGTGTTGAATTCAAACACATGTCTGCTCTCAGTCGCGATGTTTCATCATTTTGTTTTAAAATCAAAAGAATGTTTAGTCATGCAGTCTGAGTAGATAGCCCCTTGAGTTGGAAGCTATAGGCTTTTCACAATGCTGTGCTACCCTTAGCCCAGGGCTAAGAGATGACTCTGAGATAACTTTGCTGCTTTCCACACGCACATTGTTAACCCAGGCTATACGATCCGTACTACACTTCTACTAGCCCTGGGTTAAATGTCTGTTGGAACACGTGACTGTTTACATAGAATGGCGTGACCACTTCCGATTGGACAACAAAAACATGACGCAAATCCCATTGTTTACTTTCGCCCTGTTTCACACAAATTTTAGCCCTGTGTTTAGGCGATTTTCAGGCGATAACCCCACAAACTCGAGTCTGACCCTGCCCCGGAGAGCAGCACATGCCTGCCCGAGGCTGTAGTCGGGTTAGCTCTCTTTGGAATGTGCCTGTGTGAAAGCTCCCTCAGCCCCAGGCTGGGTGCAGTGTTGAAAAGCCCCATTGTAGTAAAAGCTTAACGTCTCAGATTTTAAGATCTAAAAGGTTCAAGAAGAATAAATACTAAAAAAATCGACAAAGACCGACTGAGCTCTCTTATTTGAAAACCTTATAATAATAAATTAAATCAAGCTGTATGTTTTGTGGAGTGACAATTATCAAGGAAATCAGTGATGGATGGATGGTATTCCGGAGCTAAATATGCTATTCATGTGCGATTGGCATTTCCAAGGCCGCTGCTGTCTGAATCTCTGATAATCGCACTCATGTTTATTTCTTCGCCCCAGGTGCCTCAAGTGCTCCTGTTCATCATTACTTGTACACAACTCCTGCAGAATCTGCTCTGAGGCTCTGCTCGCTCAGCCAAGTCCAGCATATTGAGAGATGTGTCTGTGGATGCAGAGGTTTGTGCGTCCCTGGTTTAGCTATAATTTTTAAATCCAGCTTTGGTTGTGCTTGCCGAAGCCCATCTGGTCCTCTGAGCATACCCATGCAGCAGCCGAAAGTGATTATTACAAAATACTTTGGAATCAGGTTGAACTGAAATCTCCAAATCACCTCACTCTTCCTTTGCCACTGTACATCTTTGCATTTGTGTGTGTGTGTGTGTGTTGTCTGTGTTGTCCATGTAAAAGAAAATTGGGGCAGTGCCCTTGTTTTTGTAGGATGTGTTTCCGATATGTGCAGTATGACGCAAACTTGAGTCAAATGGAAAGCATCTTTAAAGTATTCTTGGTATTTGTTTTAACGTGCACAAATCTGCAGGAGCCTGTTTCAAGAAGCAGATCTACAGGACTTTTCTTCTGGGATTTACTCGGCCAATTCATCCAGATCACTCTGTAAATCTGTTTTGTGAAACAGGATTTATGCAATTATGTGTGATATACTAATTACCAAAAGGTTTAGACAATCAGGACAGATTAAGTAATTTTACTTTTCTCTGATTAAGACTCAGCTGTCGTTAAGAAATAAATCCCAGCCAGCTGGTGCTTCAAAACAAATGCTTAAATTTGACCCCAGTTTGCTGTGTTGCAGACTCTGCTTCCTTAAAGACTTTATGTTTGAATACTAAGAAGGAGATTATTGTCAGGTGGTGTTGGGTTACTGGTGGTGGTAATGACGTGAATTGTTCAAAATGATTTATGATTATAACTATGACACTTTTAATGATTATAATGATGATTGTGTCCTTTGATGATGGCCGCTGTGCACCCATCCTTTTGTGAACACACCTAAGTGTGCTTTAGCTGCAGCTGAGGTTTGTGGGTAATGTTTTAATGGACAATAAATTACTGCAAAAAATCAGCCCATCTCTTTTGTCTTTGTCCTGGTTGCATGAACAGAGGCTGTAGAGCATCAAAGCAGATTTTTACCCCAAATTTAAACCCGAGCAGCCTGCATGAATGAATGAATAACTGATGGGTCAAACACCGAATTGTACTGTATTAAATATGGATGAAGTTATGTAATGGCCGATGCATGATCCATTTAATATGGTTCGATTCAGCATACTAGATTGAGGCATCTCTCGTTTCAAATCTGGAGGTTCTTAATCAACAAAGGGGTCGCAAACTAGCTCTGAGGGTTCGCTGGATTAACAATTTAAGAGATATGAAAAATATAATTAATCTGATACATGAAATGAGTTAATTTAATCAGACATTTATCATATCTTTGCTATTTTCTTTGGAAGTACTGGGTGATTTGACTTGCTCAGGCCTATACAACTCAACAAGTATCTACAGCCATGCTAGTAGTCCAGTAATAATTTATTTATTTAGGTATCCTCTTTGACATACAAAATGTAATGTAAAAAGGTGTTATTAAATAATCTGAATAGAAAATCCTGAAATCCATCCATCCATCCATCCATCCATTTTCCACCGCTTATCCGGGGTCGGGTCGCGGAGGCAGCAGGTCAAGCAGGCTGACCCAGACTTCTCTCTCACCCGCAACATCTACCAGCTCATTCTGGGGGATCCCGAGGCGTTCCCAGGCCAGCTGGGAGATATAATCCCTCCAGCGTGTCCTGGGTCTTCCCCGGGGCCTCCTACCAGTTGGACGTGCCTGGAAAACCTCTAAAGGGAGGCGTCCTGGAGGCATCCTAATTAGATGCCCGAACCACCTCAGCTGACTCCTTTCGGCACGAAGGAGTAGCGGCTCGACTTCAAGCTCCCTCCTGATGTCCGAGCTCCTTACCCTATCTCTAAGGCTGAGCCCGGCCACTCTACGGAGGAAACTCATTTCGGCCGCTTGTATCCGCGACCTCGTTCTTTCGGACACGATCCAAAGCTCGTGACCATAGGTGAGGGTTGGGACGTAGACCGACCAGTAAATTGAGAGCTTTGCCTTTCGGCTCAGCTCCTTCTTCACCAAGACGGCCCGGTGCAACGCCTGCTTTATTGCTGCAGCCGCACCGATACGCCTGTCGATCTCCCGCTCCATTTTACCCTCACTCGTGAACAAGACCCCGAGATACTTGAACTCCTTCGCTTGTGGTAGGCACTCTGTCCCCACCCGGAGGGAGCAATCCACCGGTTTCCGGCAGAGCACCATGGCCTCAGATTTCGTGGTGCTGACTCTCATCCCCGCCGCTTCACACTCGGCTGCAAAACGCCCCAGTGAATGCTGGAGGTCATGGTCCGAGGAGGCAAACAGGACCACATCATCTGCAAACAGCAGAGAGGCTATCCTGAGATCCCCGAACCTGACATTCTCCGCCCCACGGCTGCGCCTAGATATCCTGTCCATGAAAGTCACAAACAGGACCGGTGATAAAGGGCAGCCCTGGCGGAGGCCAACACCCACCGGGAACGTATCTGACTTACTGCCGAGGATACGAACACAGCTCCTACTGGAGGCGTACAGAGACCGGATGGCCCGTTGCAACGGGTCCGGCACACCATACTCCCGCAGCACCCCCCACAAAAAGCCCCGAGGGACCCGGTCGAAAGCCTTCTCCAAGTCCACAAAGCACATGTAGACTGGTTGGGCAAACTCCCAGGACCCCTCCAGTATCCTTGCAAGGGTAAAGAGCTGGTCCACTGTTCCACGACCAGGACGAAACCCGCACTGTTCTTCTTGAATCCGAGGTTCGACAAACGGTCGGAGCCTCCGTTCCAGCACCCTGGCATAAGCTTTTCCCGGGAGGCTGAGTAGTGTGATACCCCGATAATTCGAGCACACTCTCCGGTCCCCCTTCTTGAAGATGGGAACCACCACCCCGGTCTGCCAGTCCATGGGCACTGTGCCCGACCCCCATGCGACATTGAAGAGGCGTGTCAGCCAAGACAGCCCAACAAAGTCCAGCGCCTTCAGCATCTCAGGGCGGATTTCATCCACCCCCGGCGCCTTGCCACCAAGGAGCTTTTTGACTACCTTAGTGGCCTCTGCCAGGGATATGGGTTCATCCAACCCCAAGTCTTCAGGCGCTGCCCCCTGTTCAGGGGACATGTTGACCGGGTTTAGGAGTTCCTCAAAGTGCTCCTTCCACCGCCCGACGATATCCTCTGTCTGGGTCAGCAGCCCCCCTCCCCCGCTGATAACAGCCTGGGGAAGGCCCTGCTTTCCCTTCCTGAGTCGTCGGATGGTTTGCCAGAACCTCCTTGAGGCCAACCGAAAGTCCTTCTCCATGGCCTCCCCGAACTCCTCCCATGCCCGAGTTTTAGCATCCTGAAATCCCAAAAATTCAAAATGGCCATCTGCCCTAGTAGCAATAATTATTTTATATTTGAAATACAATTATTAGTATTATGAATATTTTAGATATCTGTATTTGTCACCTCCACCATTGGACCAGACCAAGGATTGGTGTGAGGTTGACCCACATTTTACGGTAGAATGCCTGCACTAGAGCGGCTGTGAGGCTGTGCTTGGGCACGGTGATGCTTTGAGCTACATGCTAATCTCAGCATGCTAAAACACTCACAATGACAACATGGTGTAATGTTTACCATGTTCCCCTTCGTAGTGCATCAGCATGCTAGCATCAGCGTGCTAACATCAGCATGTTAATAGAAATAGCATGCATTGCATCAGCATTAGCATGCTAACATCAGCATGCTAATGATGTTTGCGTTTGAGTGCTAAACACAACGTCATCAATCTTTGGTATTATTTGGTGTATTTGGTTATAAAGCAACAAAATACTCCCATTTCCGGAGGAAGCTGAGATTATTTAACATATGCAGGAAGATGTTTTAAATATTCAATAAATCTGTTGTGGCCAGTGCACTTTGCTGTAGTCGCAGCATTGGAGCCGGCAACAACATATTTAATGAACTGATTAGGAAGGCAGGCGCAGTAATTGGTTGCACACCAGACCGTTTTGGAGTTGTGTTGGAGAGGAAGACACTGAACAAACAGTTATACCCATTATGGATAATCCTGACCACCCTCTCAACACATGCTGACAGACAGCAGAGCTCTTTCTCTTTCTCTCTTTCCTGCCCAAGGCAATAACCCCCAACACCCCAGCTGTCTAACAAATACTCTCAGCTATACAGCTTCTATTGAAACCATACTTTGCTCTGTTTTACTCCTTCAATGACCTGCACATCATTATATTCCCCGCTAATATAGTCTTTATCTTGTCTATTGTATAAACCATATCTCTAGTGTTGATATGTATATTTGCTGTTGCTGTGGATTCTGCTGTTACATAATGAATGAATAAACATGACCTATTGGTGGCACTAGGTCAAAGATCAGTGGTTCAACAAAGTCAGTGGGATGTTTCTGGGAACCATACATGGCTGTACAAATGTTCAAAGCAATTATCAAATTCAGACAACAATCAGGCTGACACTGGTATAGTGTTACCTTTGGTCAGAGAGTGGACATGATCTATCACATTCATTTGAGACAAAGAAAATCAACATAAATTGAAACTGTCAAAATGAAACATATCTGGGAGACAGACAGGCTCCGCTTGTCAATACCTGTTCCAGTTTGGTAAGAGTCTCATGCCAGACATTTTAGTTGAGATGTGCCAAACTCCCAGTCCTGCTATGCCTTCCTGCTGGGAGGTGGGAGGTTGGGCACTCTTTGTATTACTGTTCCCAATTTTGGCATCGGCTGAGGGCCAGGCATGTGACATAATGAATAACAAGATGTCTGCATGGGTTCAGTGTTCCCTCACTGCGGGTGAGCCGCCTGCTTTCAATAGGTCCTCTTCATTTGCCATTTGTGACGCTTTTGAATGACTGGTTGAATAAAAATGAAATGAAAATATGAAATAAAACTGGTGGGAATAAATGATCATACAGTTTGAAATCCTGATAGAAAGCTCAAATCTGACTCATACACTGCGTCAGAAACCCAGAAAGTTCAGTTTCTTTGTGCAACTTTACCCCTTCTGCTTTGTTATTTCACACTCTGAAGTTGAGTCGTGTTGCATCATGATTACAGCTGTTTCACAACAAACTGTGCAGTTTATTCACAGCAGACCCTCAGGACAAGTAGCTTCATATCCCCAGCTTTGATTCAGAGTACTTTTCTCCTCTCACTCCTGTGATTGAGACATTTGTATGCAAGGAGGTGTCCATCCTATAATAGACATTTTTACCTGAGGGGGAAGTGTCCATTAAAAAGTCACTGAGCTCTCCTTTGAGAGACCTTTATCTGATTCCAGTCTGATGTGGCCCTCCTGGGCACCAGTGTAAGGTTTTTAATCTTGTAAGCGATGGAGAAAGCAGAAATGAAGGCTCACTTTTGCTATCACTCTCAGTTAAAGAACAAGAACTGTATAACGCTAGTGGCACAAACCACCAGATACATCATCCATATTATTATACATGTTTTAGGACTATCAGGTTGAATATTGCTTAAGGCTTAATAATGATACAATAACAATAGAAGAAGAAAAAAAGGTTTTGAAGCCATCTTCTGAAATAATAAGTTGAATCAGTTGGAGGACAGAAGATGAATCACCACCTGTTTTGGTAATTTATGAGTCATTTAAGTTTTTTAGCAAGCAATTAAGGTATATTTAGGTTTTGGACTGTTGGTTGGACAGTCTGACACTCCTAATTAATCTGAACATTGATTAAGATAAAAGACATACTTTAGTTGCAGCCCTACACTCTCTAGTGCCCTGGAGGATGTAATACAGTTCATGATGGTGGAGTTATAGAATTGCACTTCTTTAGTTTTTTTCATAATTTTTATACAAAAAACAACAACATTTAAACATTGGACTATATGAATACCTACATATTTAAGTATCTTTAGCATTATGTTGTAAACTATTGGCTTTTTTTAGGGGTTATTGGAAATTAATATTAGGCCATAGATTAAAAAGAATTACTAGGAGCAGATCACTTGTGGCTGCTCTGTTAAAGCAATACAACGAACAATTATCTCAACTTTACCATACGTGATATTTCTTATGACATTCGTATTAAAGAAAATACAAAATACATCCTCAAACACACAGAGCCATTGTAACCCTCTGTCTAAAGCAAACATTTGCTTTTGAATACATTTGGGTTTTAAAGACATCCCCATCTGTCCTTCAATAGCACGAACACGCACGCGCATTGCACGTGGCCCTCTCCTTCCTTCTCGTGCTGCGGTTTTAGTTTGTGCCTGCACAGGTCTCTGCACTTTGAAAGAGGAGGCGTGCAGTCCGTCTTCTCAGCCCCGAAGGCAAGGCAACCTCAAAATGCAGTCTTTTGTCTCCAAAATCCGCTTCGTCCTTCTCACGTTACTTCCCAAAGCTCATCTATCAAACATTTAGGGAGCTTCGAGGTCCTGGACGCGCGTCGCTCGGAGCTGTTGTTGGACCAGATCGCCCTCTGGTGTTGACACCTGCGTCCCTGCTCGCCTTCAGCTGCACCACCTGACAGCTCGGGGTCCTGCATGTGAGTACAACGCTGAGACGGATGCTCCAGCTGCACACTGGCTATAGCTCTTTGTTTCATTTGCAGGAGCAGCCGAGAGTCCTCTCCACGAGAAGATGACCACTCGATGCAAAGGTGTGTTTAGCCTCAAGCAGTGGTTCTCAAATGGGTGTACTGGGGGTACTTAAATATATATATATATATATATATATATATATTTAAAATTAGCATGAATTAAAAAATCCTTTAAAAATAGTGATTTAATAAATATTCAATAATATAAGTGAAAATTATTAAACTGAATTGTATATATATTCTATATTGAATCAGACACTGATGGCACTTCGCTGTGCATTACATTGTTTTTTCAACCAAAAATGCTTTGCGCTGGTTAGAGGGTACTTGGATGAAAGAAATGTCCACAAGGGGTAGATCACTGAAAACTGCCCTAAAGGATGGAAATGTCCAAAGGCCACATCAACGTATCGTACTAATTACAACACGTTACAGGTTGTTTGTTTCAGCCATTCAAAAACAGATTTAAAAAAAAGAAGACTAATTTTGGTTTAGGTAAACTGACATTATGTCTTGACAGGTGCAGCAACTTGACTTGTAAAAACAAGGTGTTTTGTACAGATTAATTAAACAAAATATTTAACAGAAACCACATATAGACTCCAAACTGTAACTTTAGCTTTATATGTTTATGATTAGATAAATAAGACCAATGTGTCAATCAGTAAGCAACATTATGTTGTTGTTGCTGGCCAAGATGCAACTACTTTTAACTATTTAGTACATTATATGCATTTTTGGAGTTAAGCATTAGATTCTCAATATGGGGCATGCATCGCTAGGTTAGGTATGGCAGGTATGATCTATTTCGGGGTGGTTGTGATCTAATTATTTATGGTTCTGTCTAATCTTTCTGGAATATTAGATAGTTTTACGTATTTTGGCCCTTTTATAAGGGTTTTTAAATGAGAGGTTCAGAGGAGAAATCTCTCTTTGGTGGAACTGTTAATGTAAACTCATATGGTTAAATGTAACTGGTCAAATAAATGTAGTGGAGTACAAAGTCAAACATTTCTACCTGAAATGTAATGGTACAGAAATGGAAACACTCAAGAAACGTAGTCTGCAAGTGCCTAACAATTGTGCTTTATTTGGGGTTTATGTGATGCAACATCAGCACACTTCATATTACTCTTTGAAAACGCTGTTTGCCCCTGGATTAGTCTTATTTACTTGGGAGTGGTTCGTATAACCCATTGAGTAATGACAAATCACTGCAGATTTTGAGGCTCTAAACAATAAAAAGAGGCCTTCCAGCCCCCTGTTTCTGTCTAGTTAGGTGTCTTACTACCAAGCACGCCTCAACCTGCCTCCTCAGCACCTTTAGGCGTTTCTTTCTTCACATGTGAATAGCTGCTCAGAAATGCTTTTTTACACTCTATTCAAGCCGGTGTTGACAAGGTAGACCTGCCATCTGCACACATTCAATATTAATCTGGTGATCCTGTTTCATATAGCCTCCAATCAACATCCACCTTTGCTTCTCACCATTCCGGTTTTATACAAGTGTTTCATTGTGAGACGTGGATGCTTTGCTTGTGTTCGCTGCAGCTGAAACTAAAGAATTGATACACAGCTTCAGCATAATCTCTATAGTCCTGATCAGAAGAATGTTCACACTCAGGTATAGAGGCAGCACACAGATGGAGAGCACACCCAGCAACCCTATCATTACATTCACCCCCGGGCAGGTAAAACCCCCCAGTCGCCACCCACTTTGGCTCCTGTTCTGTGCATCCACGTCCTCCATGATAAATGTCAAAGGTATACATTTCTTTGTCCATGCGTGCTCCTGTCCCCTTCCTTCTGCAGACAAACATTCAGGGGAGATGAGAACAAAGTCTCCATGGTGATGTGGTGACATCTGCACGCAGTTCCGGGAATACGTTCTGTGAACAGTGCAGCTGCTCTCTGTTTTCTCTGGGTCAACACACTGTGCTGCCTCTGACTCCGGCATCCCAGAGTTCAGAGGCTTGGAGGGCCCAGACAGTGCTGGTGCGAGGTCATTGTTAACTCCCCGCTTCTCTTTGTGCGTCCTCGTCGTCAGTGCAGGGGCCCGGTGTCGACCCTGCAGACCTGCGCTCATGGTCAGGAGGAGCAAGAGGAGGGAGAGGAAGGCCATGTCCGAGCAGGGGTTCACAGTGCTGGACATGGGGCTGAACAGTTTGGGCAAGCATCTGGTGAGGGAGTCAGTTGTGTGCAAGCAGGCAACAGCCCACGCTTCCTGCGGCGTCCATCGCCAACTGACATTGAAGGCGGCGACGACCCACACTGACAGGCAGCAGAGGTAGCTGACAGCGTGACGAGACAACACCGTTTCTTTGTTTTCGTCGTCTCCACTGTCCTCCCCCTCTTTCACAGTAACTTCCACAACATAACAACGTTGTCCATCAGTGCCCACAGTCTGACTCACCGTCCTGTGAGCGACAACAGAGGGAGGACTCAGCAGTCCGGTCAGAGCCTCCACTGCAATCAGAGGTGTGGTCATAAGCAGCACCGCGCCGTATGTGTGGCTGAGAAAGATCAGGAAGCGCAGGGCAACAACATCAACGAATGGGGTCAGCTCACTGAGCCAGGAGTGAGAGATGCAAAGGAAACTCAGAAAAGCTGTGGGAGGAAGACAAGATAAAGTCTGAGTGAGTTAGGTGATTTGATTAAACAAGAGCAGTGACTCCTAACCAGGAGCACGTGGAAAGATCGACTAGTTAGGTGACCCTCAAGACATTATTCAAGACATTTGATGGATTCGAATGTGTTTCGTCTGTCTTTTCTTTATATTTAGTAAGAGATTCTGAAAATTGCATAGAATCTATGAATATGCAAATGTTGCTCATTTCAAAAGTTTAACTTCTGGACTTAAGATGTGTCTTACTTCACTGTAAAGATTATTTCACTATAATCATTGTTAATTAATCCACTAATCGTGTGGTCTATAAAATATCAAGAACCATTAAACCCAAAGTGACATCTTCAAATTAAGTTGTTGGTCCAGCCAGAATTCCAAAACCCAAAGATATCCAGTTCACATCACATAGGACAGAGAAAACCAGCCTAATGTACTCTAATGTCTTTAATGAAACTAGATATGTAAATAATATAATAGTTTAAAATAAAATACTGTTTAAAATCGTTTAAAGCTGTTGGGGTTCGGTAGACTGGGAGCCTCTGGACCAGTCCACCGGCTCATGTGCTGATACTCACTTGCGACCAGGAAGTCGGTGAAGACCAGGAGGCAGCAGCAGCAGAAGCTGACGGGGCTGTACGAGGCGGCCGGTGAGGGCAGGAAGAGGAGACTGCAGGCCAGTTTGCACAAACACAACACTGCTGCTCCTTCCAACACACCATCCATGGCTGCAACAGGAAACACATCGAGCGAATTAACGTAGCGAAAAACTGGTTTTATTTTTGCCTCGGGCTGGAGGAGCTCAGGAATATATATACCTGTAAAAACAAAAAATGTTTATGCAATCATTCCACTGTCAGTGAAGCTTTCTGCCCCGTGGTAGCGGATCAATATTTGTATTGTGTACATTAGTAGTGAACCCTGGACCGGACAGCTATTTTCAGTCGATCAAACATAAACTAAGAAACTCTGGAATAAGTTCAAATGTCAAGATGATATTTCAACTGATTTCAAAAGTGATATTTAACACCAGCAAATGTCATGAAACTCCCCAGTAATGTGAACACCCATTACATTACATTTCATTTAGCTGACGCTTTTATCCAGAGCGACTTACATGCTATACAGTAGACCATAGACACAGCAACGGTGAGCAATTAGGGTTAAGTGTCTTGCTCAAGGACACAACGACATGGACTAGGGATCGAACCAACGACCCTCTGATTGAAAGACAGACTTGCTAAGCACTGGGCCACAGTCGCCCAGCACATGCATAGTTACAGACAGACTGTAAAAATGCACCACCAGACCGTGGTACTAAACATACTGGTTCAACCTGTAAATACCACATTATCTCTTATCGCAGGGTTACAGTAGGACAATTAAAACTCTGGAGCAGAAAACTACAAATGTACACAACAAACGGCTGTGAGGTCTGTTGGTTCTTACCTGGACTCACAGGAGCTTTCAGAGCAGCATGTCAATATGAGCTTCAAATGTTTCATCCCGTTCTCTTCACCTCCCCCTTCTGCTCCGCCCTCATGGGGATAATGACCTCCCCCCCCCCCCCCCCCCTCCCTCCCACCCCATGCGCTCCCTGCTGCACCTGGCCTGTGTGGAGGTGAGAGAACATGTGCGTCTCAGAAGGTGTGGCACTGTTTGTACAGACAAGAAAACCCGTCTAACAACTACCTAAGTAACAGCGAGAGATGCAAAGTCTGTGTGTGTCAGCGTGTGTGTTAAAATAAACTTGTTGACACCCGGGAAAGGTATCCCGGATAAAAGATCTTTCATTTTTCGCTGAGAATACAAACATTCCTGTGTTACACCCACTTTGATCACACGACAGTCTGTATACACACATGCAGGGTGTTTCCTGAAGCAGGATTAGACTGTACTGTAGATCACACAGCTCACAACGATGTGATTCATTTGTGCTTTTAAATGCTTCCTTTGCTGTTCCCCATCAGTTATGAATCACAAATGATGATTGGCTTTGTTTTACCAACAAAGGAGAGTACATTATGTTTCTGAAAGGTTCTCCTGGACACACTATCCTGCCTCATTATCTGCTCTCCAATTACAATCAAATGTCAGGACATTTAAGTTTAGTTGAACCTCATGTTCAAACTGATCTGGGAGAAACGGGTTTGAAACACGATAGAATGAGATATGAAAAGCATTCAAGTTGAAACCTCTTTATTCTTAAAAACACAACACTGGCTGTGAGTGAAAGTCCATGCTTGACCTTGGAAACAGCAGTTGAGAAAACAGTTGACATCACCTGCAGTTCTGGGGCTTTTGATCATATCGCATGATCTTCTTCAGCAGATGGAGTTTGCCGAGTTGACATGAAATTGTAATTTATTTTCCGAGCCCTTTGAAGACTTCTCTTGCATGTTGACTTAAAAGCTATATGTTTGAACATGTATTATTGATAATCAAAAGCCCCAGAACTAAATGGACCTTGTGGTGTTTCAGAGGTCAATAATTAACGCTCAAACTCAACTATTAAACACATGAAGAGGATGAATTAAAAATGATTTTTCTCTCTGAGATATATATGTGCAGCAGGAAACAGGAGGTTGTGCAACGTAGGGTGAGATTAAGCTCTTACATTTTTTGTTTGTTTCCAAAACTAATTTGTTTTTGAAGATATAAACTATTGCTCCATCTGTACATGATGGAAGTTAACCTGCAAATTTACACTGCTTCTATTTAGTTTTAGCATATGATATATCCACAGGTTGGTAGTGAGGGTTCTGTAGAGGTTTGGCTCAACCCTACTTCTCTAATTATCTTCTTTGGTATCCTCAGTCGGACTCACGTCAAAGATATTAAATGGAGCCACAGAGTTTGAATTTCCAATGAATATGTAAACATAAATTTGGATGTGTGTGTGTGTGTGACATGTACACAAAACGCCATGCAGCCAATGGTAAAGAGGATGCAGATATACAAACAATAACAGGATCTGCTTTTATACTGATATTTACACTTAAAATGAAATGCTAATAATACAAAATTAAACATTTGCTTTGTGAAATATGTTTTAGAAAGTGTGAATTCAAATAATTACAAATTTGGAGGGTAGTATTTGCGGTGGTGTCAACTCGCATGCATTTCCAATACAAATTAGGCAGCAAACACATAATAACTCGAAATAAAGATGCAGGAGCACTCAGGTTGGAGCTTTGTAATATGTTGTACATCAAAAATAGTATCTACAATAAAACTAATCAGTGCTACAAAAAATACTGCCTTTAAATGATTTAGCATTCCAAAAAGTGCCTGACCTAATAATGAGACATCATTTTGTATTTATTTTTTATCTACCTGAGCACACTATATGTGTTAGGCAAAGTCTCATTGTAAAGTGTTTGCTCATCATTTATATCTCCTCATACTTCCCACCAACATGATCACCACTATGAAGCCCTCTGGTTTGTGGCAGCAGTGCCATCTCCTGCTGAGCTCAGCACAGAGCATATTAGCAGCCTGTCATGCTACTGCTGAGCGGATTACACTTCATATTTACTGTACAAGTCATGCAAGGCCCGAGACAGACAGACAGACAGACAGACAGACAGACAGACAGACAGACAGACAGACAGGCAGGCAGGCAGGCAGACAGACAGACAGTCAGGCAGGCAGACAGACAGACAGACAGTCAGGCAGACAGGTGGCTTTTATACTAAGATGCAACACATTATTCTCATTCTTGATGTAAAATACTGGATCTCTGCCTTCAGTGTGCAGCCTCACAGATGCGTTTATTGGGGACTTTTGTCAGCGATGATGCACGTGAGACAAATCCAGCCTCTGCACAAGCAATAACATGTTCGCGCCACAGCTGTCATTGTGCAGGAAAACCATGTTAATTATGAACTTCCGGTGCGTGTGCGCGTAGGGTTTTTATCTAACGCGAGCGCAACATCTGCACGAAAAGCCACCGTTTAAAGGAGAAACCGAGAAAATGGGTTAAAAAATCAGTTTGAGCTCAGTGTGCTCGAGACGCCTGCAGCACCCAGAAGTGAACAGCAGGCGACCCGGAAGGTTTGAAGTCCGCCCGAGAGAGCGAGCAGAAAGAAGAGTCCAATCCTTTATAAAATACTCCTTCCCTCGCTGGTTCAGGTATGTTGTCCGCTCGATGCACATTCTCTGCCTCTTTTCTTTGCTCTATTCTCTCTCACACGAGCTCCACTCGCGTCGTCACCGTTTCTGTTTCAAGTCATGCAAAAGTTGCATTTAAAAAAAAAAAGAGCATTTGTAGCGCAGAGGTTTAAAAAAAAAAAAGACTGATTTCTTTTCTTCTGTCGTGGAAGAAAAAAAAGAAAAAAAGAGGCTTTCACTCCGCGCCTGTGTTAACATCGACATTGGGTTTTATGGCTCAGCGGCTGCAGAGAATACAGCGAGGGCATGATGATTGTTGGAGGAAGTGTCAGGCTTTTTTTTTTTTTTTCTTCCTCCTCGAGCCGGGCTATTCAAACCTGAATCAAAGTAAACAATCATTCGTACGCTTAATGCAAATACGCCACATCCCGAGGCATCGCACGAGCGTTGCATGCCACCGGGAGAATTATCTCCTTATAATATTCGGATCTGCAGAATATGGCGTCCAGTGCTTATAAAAATAAGACAGGGCTGCCATTTTTGTTTTCCTTTTGTCTGAAATTTTTTAATAAACTGTCTGAGAATGTGGGAGAGGCGGCGGACGGAGCGAGGCGCTGCGGAGGATCGTTTCTCTCCGGCGGAGATGCTCCCCGTCTCAAGCTGCTCAGCTTCTGATATTTAAAGACTATATTCCGTTTATTTTTGCTTTTTTTTGAACGGAGGGATAATTCAGCACAGCAAAAAAGGGCCAAAAAGTTAACCCTAACTTTAGTTCCAGAGATGGACTTGTATTTCTCTCTAGAGGTGATCCAGCAGCAGGCCACTGGTTCGTGATCGTGTTTTATTTCCCTGAAGATTAAATATTGTTTATGTCTGCAAAGAAGTGCAACCTGCATGTCATTTTTGTAACACGTAACCGACCATCTGCAGGATTATTATGCACCCACATGTCAGAGAGCACAGCTGGAGATTCCTCTACTTGTGAGAGAATACTGATAGTTATGGCTGAACTAACAGCATGTATCCTCAGTGGGTCTAATAGCACTTAAATATCACTTTCTAATATATTCTATTAGTTGGAACTAATGTTTTTTTATAAGTGATTTACTTATGCTTTATAGATCAGTTATACATCATTAATACAATATTTTGAGTTGGCTCTTGCTTTATTTCAAGTTGGTTATTAATGCAGCTAACCTGTTGGCAATGATTCATTAATAAATTATCATTTACAACAAAAGTTGTTCTGAATGGCTTAAATGATCTTTAAAACAATTGATTACTAACCATCAGTTACAAATAATTGCATCCTGTCAGAAAGGGTGACTTCTTAAAGGACCATTTCTTATTTCCTTATTAATTACTTTTTCAATAATAAAACGTCAGTAAAAAGGGACCAAAATGTTGATGTAGTCCAGTCCATAGAAAAACATTTGACTGTTATGATAGTGAATTAGTCATTGAAGTAATTTTTTAAGCAGCAATCTCAAACAAATACTATTCCACCTTCTTAAATGTGAAAATGTCAAATATTATAATAAACAGAAATGTGTTTGGTTTTAGATTGGTCAACCAAAACAATACATTTGAATACATCACCTTGTGACTGGAAATTATATTGACCATCTACTACTTTGATGCCAAAACAAAATAACCTATTTATTATTAAATGAATCTGCAGATAAATCAACATTAAAATAAGTGTTATTTGCAGCCCTTCTTGAATGTATTTACTTATTTTACAATATTATCAGCTCCCCTCTAATGCGCCTGCATCCAAAATAGTGGAAGAAACCTTCCCCGTCTCTTCCCTCCCTGCTGGAACAACTTCAAACCCTGTCACGTGAAGGCATAAATATTGAAGACGTATAGAAACTCAGCTGCATTCGTGCAAAAATGTAAATTATTCTGGCAATTGTGGCACAAGTAGTACTAAAGTTCAAAAGCCATGCAGTCGAGGCCTGTCTGTGGTTGATTGGATTCTATGTGAATCATGTCTTTCTAGAAAGTGACATAAAGGTGTCCGGCAGCCGTCAAACGCCTGAGCCGGCTCCCTCGAGGCATGAAACCTCCAGGAAGTGAAACTGATCCCCACTGGCATCATTAGAGAAATATTTTGTGGGGTTTACTTTACGCTCGTACCCCCCTAACGTATCGTTTTTGTTTCTCTTGGCTCACGGAGATGGGCTGTGTTATGCCTCTGCTAAGCCAAACAGACTTAGGAATGATGAAGAGTGCCAAAGCACGCAATGCAAAATGTGCTAAAAAAGAAACTTCATACAGGGTTGAGAAGAGAAGCTATAGAAAGAAAGATCAAAACTTCAGCAGCAAGCACCTCTCTCTGCTGGCCTAAAACAGTGCGGAAAATGTGTATATATTGTCATGTTAAAGAGAATAAATACATCATGCTCTGAATTTGCCATAAAAACAATTACTGCATCACTTACAAATCAATGTGGTGTCTGTGCAGCATCCTCATTTGAGTTATTCCATGTTCCGTTACTGGCCTCTTAGCTTTTGACTACGTCATTCAGGTCTCGCTGTACTGAGGTGAGACCTGTTTCCCATCAGACTCCTAACCTGCCGGGCCCCCACGTGTCGAGGTGGAGACCGACAGAAACAGATTAGCATCTGAGCCACATCGCTTTGAAAGTTTCTGTTTTCTCTGATAACTGTTCTTGGACAGTTCCCTAACTAGCGGTTGTAATCATGTGAGAGCCTATCTCTCCGGCAGCATGCCCATCTCAAAGTTCTGTGGTCGGAAATCCTAAGAAAAGGCTGCATCACTCACTTAAACGTCCTCCTTTGACAACAGAAACATCCTTTCTGACGAAGCACTGTGTAAAGCACTTTTGAGAAAGGAGCAGAACTAATACACGATGACTTAGAAATTACACCATCACAAGACTGGATAATTATCTCTCAAATTATCACGTCAAGCAGTCAGCTGCTGCTTGTGTGGAGAGCTCTCGTCACAAGTTTTAACCACTGAATTTGTACCCTAACAATAGATCTTCACATTTATTTCTGTAATCAAGGCGGCAGTTTTAGGAATATTATAAAGAGTTGTTCCCAACCTGGAATAAAAACAATGAACCCGAGGTGTCGCAAGACGAGTCAAAGTGTCCTCCACTCTTTGCCTTTTTGATGTGTAAATTGGAATCCTGAAACGTAGAGGGGGAACAATCACTCACCTATTGAACCGATTGATGACGAGTCCCAATTATGCAATGCTGCGTTTAAGAAGTGCTAACCAAAAGAAGCAGCGTCTTACCAGTCTGACCACAATTCTGTACTCATTACACCGATGGACGGAGAAGCTGCCCTTTCCTTGTTTATGATCCTTGTGTGTTTATTTCAGGATGGCTGAACCTCGCTTTAACAATCCCTATTTTTGGCCTCCACCTCCGACCATGCCCGGCCAGGTGAGTGACTCTGGTGTTCACACTCCTTAATGCACACACGCCAGTAAAGATCATGTAGATTGTAGTGTAAATTTACTGTGTAAATGTTCGCTGTTGTGGTTTTTTCTAACAATATCTTTATTGATTTTAATAGCAACCTAACACATATATACACATATATACAGATAGATACATATTATATATGTGTGTGTGTGTGTGTGTGTGTGTGTGTGCGCGTGCGTATATATCCACAGGTGCTTCATATGCCTTCTCTATGTAATATATGAATACACCTCTGATGTTGTGAAAGAGTTACCCCTGATAGTATATGTACTTTATTTCTAAGGGCAGAGTCATAGATAATTCAGAAATACATTTACCCAGGCCTACCGACTTTTTCAACGATAGACCAATAACTCTTTGGGCCAATAACAGACCTGTTTCTAAAAAAGATTGTTCTCTTTTTAATGTTGTGAAAAGCCTTTGGGTCTAGAGGTATTTGTGTTGATAAAATGTCTTGGATACACTGCTTTTAAGAATATCTTTATGTGAGTACACTGTACCTTTTTGCACTTGATACTTATATATCAGCACTATTGTATTTATTGAGCTTGTCTGGGGTTACATATATTTGCATCAGCCAATCATACTGCAGTAATTTAAGGCGCGTGTTACTTGTTTGTGATTATGTTTTGTTACTAGCTTTTCCCAAATCTCGATTGTGATGTCCTCTCTCTAAGCCTTTAGCCTCTTTACGGTGTTTTTTCTGACTTTAAACAATGCACCATTTAAAGGGATAGTTTATGGTAAGATTGCAGAGCTTTTGAAGATGTGTACCTTAGGACAGCCAGGCTAGCTGTTTCCCCCAGTTTCCAGTCTTTGTGCTAAGCTAAACTAACTAGTTGCTGGCTCTTGCTAGACAGTTAGCGTACAGGCCTAAAATCTTCTCATTAAAATGTCAGTAAAACACTAATAAGGGCATTTCTAAAAATGTGAAATTATTCTTTTAAAGCCGTGGTTCCCAACCTAGAGGTCAGGACTCCCTAAAGGGTCCCAAGGTTCATTTGAGTGGTCAATACAATACCTTTCAAAAATCTGTCACAGAATTAGAAAGAAAAAAAATCTTTTTAATTTTCTTTAATTTAAACTAAATTAAATCTTTTTTTCTTGTGAAATTCTGGACACAATCTATTTTGATCTTCAAAAATCCCTCAAATTATAGTAATCAGAAAATAATGAGTTCATAAAACTAGTAACAAAAAAAAACATTTTAAGAGGTCTCAAGACCAAAAGGTTAGGAACCACTTGTTTAAATGTTGTGTTTGGATGCAATGTCACGTGTCCGCCTCTAGAGGGAACCATCACCTCATAAAGTGACATTGACTGAACTGATGGCTGTTCTCTTGTCACAAATGTTGTTTCCTGGCTGTCAGCTGGATAACCTAGTCTTGATCAATAAAATCAAGGAGCAGCTGATGGCAGAGAAGATCCGACCGCAACATCTGCCCGCTGCCTCCGCCCCTTCCCAACAGCCCTTACTGGCTCCCCCGATCCAGTCGGACGGCGGCCAGCATGTGATGTCCAAAACTCACCAGATGCCGGTTCTCCACAGCCACAGTCCGTCTCAGCCTGACATCGCCCTGCACGCCCGCCCCGCCTCCAGCTCAGTCACAGGTACTCCTCACCTGCCTCCCTGTCCTCACTTTTTACCAGTAGTGGAGGAGGTATTAATGTATTGTTAAGGTACTAATACCACACTGTTAAAACACTCCACTACAGCTAAAAGTTCTGCATTAAAAAAGTCTTGCCAAAAGTAAAAGTATGCAAGTAATATCAGCAGAATGTACTAAAGGTATCAAAAGTAAAAGTAGTCATTGTGCCGTAAAATGGGATATTATGTTTTTATTATTATTACTGCATTAAAGTCTTTTTTTTTTTTTACTGCTTTAGATGTTTTAATTCCTTTATTTACAGTTGGATAGTTTAATCTACTGCAATGCATCATATTCTATCAGTTCATAATTTTGTGGCGTCGCTGTCCTGTGTAAAATAGTTTATTTAGCTTAAGAGAGAAGAATTGTCGAAGCACATAAAGGAGCACTTCATCCTCCAGTTTTTTCACAAACATTCAAATTCAAAATCACAGAATTTGGTGGTTTTCAAAGGACAAGTGAGTCCAACTAAAGCACAGTCAGGTACGACAGATGTAAATTAGCTTATAACTTACTTGGATACAGCTAAGAAGCTCTCCACTGTCAAATAAATGAATGAATGAAAACAAGGAAGTAACGGCACAATACAAAGGATAAGACTGGTTGTTGTATGATTGTTGCTGTACGGTGAGCTAAATGAAATCGACGTGTCTTTATACCAGCAGTACATTGTTGGCTTTAAGACACTGAAGTTGATCAGGATGATGAAATATGTACGTATTTTGTAAATGTGAACTTTCCTGCATATTTTTTCCAGGTCGTATTCTGGGGGATGTAAACTTGAATCTGGACGATAAGGCAGCTATAAAAGCCAGAGGATTATGGGAAGACTGGCATCTGCGTCAACTTATAGACCATCCCTCCAGGACGAACCACGTCTCAGGTAGCCACAGTTTGTCCAGTTGGTACTCCCTGTTGCCGTAGAAACAAGGAAGCAAAGAGTGTTGTCCTGCTCAGATCTGCGGTTTGTGATCTGCGGTTTGTGGAAATAGTGTTGGTAAAGTTGGACTTCTTTTTGTTGTACGTATATGTCGCAGGTAGACTAAGAATGAATGACTTTAACCTGAAGTCGCTTCACAGGAGAGCTATATGACTATCGCCTTACTAGCCATCCGAGAAGATGTCCATTTTATATTTATTATGTAAAGCTGCTGTTTATCCATGATGCTACAATTTGCATGACTGGCTCTCCACCTTTGCATTCGACAGGTGTGGCTCTGGCATCCAGAACAGGCAACCTCAACCCTTCAGAGATCATCACCCCCACCACACCCACCTTGAGCTGCCACAGCCGGCTGGGTGGAGCCCCCACACCTCACCTCATCTCAGGTTTAGCCTGCGTCCACGGCATGGAGCACGGGAAAAACAATGGGGGCCTTGTGGGACTGCTCGGCCCTCCTCCGAAGGAGGAGCGAGGGCGTAAGCGGATCAAAGCAGAGAATGGGTCGTCTCTTTTGGTGGTGCCGTACCCAATCCTAGCCTCAGGCAACGACCAGTCCTGTGTCACCATCACTGCCAAACCAGGAAAAACATACAGGTAGGAAAGGATAGATGCATCTGACTCATGGCTCACAGTTGATTTCATATAATTAGCAGTCCAGTAGATAGAGGTTTTGAATCTCCCTTCACTCCTAAAAAAAAAGAAGGAAATATAGTGATTATTGATTATTTCTACAATATAGGGGGAAAAAGCAATACAATTTAAACTTTGAGAATTGTCTTGGCCCACCAAAACCTAAAAGCAGCCCCAAAACTGGTAACATACAACAAGTAGCGTCACAGAACACAGTACACAGTACACGAGTGAACAAAATACAAACCCAAACCACAAACATGTCCATGAGGTCTCAAAATGAGGAAATAAATGATAGGACTTGTCAGCATGTTCATGGCCTTATCTTGACCTCACAGTTTAAATGTCACTCAGCGTCAACTGGGGGTTGATGTTTACCCATCACAGACTCTGGTGAGGGAAGAAGCATTTACTCTAAGTAGAAATGCAAGAAAAGCAGAAAGCAAAGGTTTCAATTTCACAATGTTACTTCAATCAGCTGTAATCAATATTAACAATGAATCAGATGGCAGTTGAATGTGAAAGGAGTTGCCTCTAATAATGGACACAACAGAGAATTTGCAGCTGACTGTGTTTGTGGTTTTGGTTTTCCGGCCACAACCTTACCGTTTGGTTCACTATTTTCACTTTCAGTCACAGCAGGCAGCCGTGCTCAAGGAAAAAGAAGATCTAAAAACCTTCTGCATGGCACACTGTACACATTGTGCACCACCTCGTCAGTTCCAAACAGCAGACAGACTCAGTTAGCAACAAAACATAATGGAGCAGTTGGCAGCTTCAGAGACAGATATTTCCGCCTGGAGCTGGAAGAGACCAAAGGCCGAGCTAAAAAAAGAGCAAATATTGAACTTACAATATCGCCAGTTGGACACAGACTAAATAAATGATAGTGTATCGGTATCTGCTGGATGTGTAAATAAGCAACTGTCTGCTAACAAGTTTGATATATTAACATAAACAGTGATGATATGTTAATGTATTGTTTTACAGCATGTTTCTGCTGATCCCAAAAAAAAAAACATTATTGCTAAGTTAAGTTTAAGTAAAGATGCATGCATGAAAAGTACTCACCGTGCAATACTGTACATTATATTGCAGTATTACGCAGTAGCTTATTATGAGCTGATCATGTGTTTTTTGTCTATTAAATATTTAGCTGCAGAAAAAGTAACTATAGATGTTTTGTAAATGTAAGAATGCAAGAAATCTGCGGTAAAAAATACATATACATATACATATGCTTGAGTCTCTGTGCGTGTCCTTGACACTCTGTGTCGCTGTGTTCTCCATACAGGTGTAAAGTTTGTCCGCTGACCTTCTTCTCCAAGTCAGACATGCAGATCCACTCCAAAACGCACACGGACCCGAAGGCCCACAAGTGCCCTCACTGCACTAAGTCCTTTGCGAACGCATCGTACCTGGCCCAGCACCTGCGCATACACCTGGGCATTAAGCCTTACCGCTGCTCCTACTGCGAGAAATGTTTCCGCCAACTCTCCCACCTGCAGCAACACACCAGGTCTGATCTCATCCCAGCATGTCCGTGACAATTCTTTTTGTTTTTGATATTATGAGCATACATGTTTTCTGTTGCAGCATCAATCCTGCTTCAGTAACATTCTTTATATTCTTAGCAGGAGCTTTGATGTTCTGTTTCCTAATGAGCAGAAACATAGTTATAGCATCATTATTGTAGGCCAAATGCTTTTATGTATCATACGTGGGGTGATTTGTTCCTTAAATCACAGATTAAAAACCTTCGTAGGGTTTAAAATAAAATGTATTTAAAAAACGTTCCTGCAGGTATTAGAGGTCTAAGTTGTTACTTAAAGAAGGTAAGTTGATTGCATATTTGAGGTCAGTAAACCCAAATCACTTCCCTGATGATTTTTGCCATAACGGTAGAGATAGTTATGGTTTTATAGAAATTCCACAGACTTTCCGATCTGGGATTAATCCCCCCCACAAAATCCCACTGATACTGATGAAGACAAGGTTACGTTTACCCTTCTAATGAGCTTCATAGTAAAAGGTTTAACAAATAAACTAGTAAAAATTATTATTATTATTGTATTGGAAAAACTGACTACATTTTCTTTGACTGTTTATATTTAATTGAGTTTTTTGCAAATTTCCTATTGCTTGATTTAACAGAGACAATGTTGTATTTAGTGTCCGTACAATAAACAGTAGAATTCACAATGAATAAAACAACTTAGTTTTAGTAGAGACATTCTTTATTCATAAAGCCAGATGTACAAAAACAATTCCTTGAGCTACGATCTTTGAAAGAGAAATTAGTGACACATTCTGCTGAAGAGGTAATCACTTTGGTGCAAAATGTTTCAATGTCTTAAAACAGCAGACAGCAACTGCTGCACAAAATTAGGGATGGATTGGGATAAATAAAGTATTTTTCTCATATAAGCCTCAGATGAACCTAAGAGATTCCACATCACTTACACTGGAAGAGCATTAGGGATTCATCTTTTCATGGCCAATATGAACAATAAAAATTATTACAGCGAGACAAACTTGTTTCTACATTGACAATATGAGCAACTGCCTGACATTTTACGACAAATCGTCTGCAGACAGAAATTGCAAAATCATGCTTTGAAGTATAAAATAAAAGAAGGTAATGCTTTTAGCAGGACAAACAAAATGATTAAGATCTTTGAAATTATTGCCACACATTCCAACTAGAAGGGAGAAAAACATTTATAATCTATAAAAAAAAATATATATATTGGTGAACTGAGCCTTTTTAAGTTGTAGTAATAAAGGTTTCAGGTTGCTCTGTCCATTCTTGTCATGGAGAGAGGAGCGTGCACCGTAGAATTCCTAGTTACTCGTTATTACAACAATGAAACCTTGTTTACTCTCTGCTGGCTGGTTTTTGTTGCTTTCCATGTAAGAGATTGTGCCCATCTGACTTGTTTGAAAGACTTGTTTTGATCGAATGTTCTCGTCCTTATGTCTCTTTCAGAATCCACACAGGCGATCGGCCGTACAAATGCCTCCACCCAGGATGTGAAAAAGCTTTTACTCAGCTATCTAATCTGCAGGTAAACATTAGCAGCACTCCTTTGCCACCTATTTCACCTGCCCGATCCCCACAGCTTAACCTGTGAGGCAAGTTGAAAGTGACTGTTTCATTCTGTGTCTCTCCCCTGCTGAAGTCCCATCAGAGGCAGCACAACAAAGACAAGCCCTTCAAGTGCTCCAACTGTTACCGTGCCTATTCAGACTCCGCCTCGCTGCAAATCCATATGTCTGCACACGCCGTCAAAAACGCCAAGGCCTACTGCTGCAGCATGTGCGGCAGGGCGTACACGTCGGTGAGTTAGAAATCGAAGTTGCTTTTTTTTTTTTTTTTTTAAATCTGAAATGACTGCAGCGATGTCAAAAAGTGTTATCTTTGTGTTTTTTTTTCTTTTTTCAGGAGACATACCTTATAAAACACATGTCCAAACACACAATGGTGGAACATGTGGTGTCCCATCACTCACCCCAGCACAGGACACAGTCTCCCAGCATCCCTATACGGATCTCCCTCATCTGAGCTCCTCCCCCGTCTCTTGCCCTCCATCAGAGACGTTTCCTGTGATATCTGCGCTCCTCTGACGGACTTTGAACCCATTAACGGGTTCCAAAAATGTGCCAGATTGTAAAAGTATCTTGTGAAGAGGTGCTCTTTTAATGAGTGTATCCTCCTTTCCTTTCTTGCTGACCAGATAGTATTATCGGGGACATCCAAAGATGACTTCTCAGCACTTTCAGGCCGGGAAATGACAGGCCTAAAAATGTCTTTTTCTATGTGACTACACAGGGGGAAAAAAAGAGTATTGCTCCAGGCAGCTACAGTACATGGAAAATCTTTTTAAACTTTTTGTGTAATAACAAGATTGCATTGTCTTTTTTTTATATGGTCCATTACTTTCTTTACTCGAGTATTTGCAAAGAAAAATATATTTGCATCAGAAAGAGTCTTCCGTTAGCTGAGTGGCCAAGTGAGCATAAAGGAGAATGCTAATATAATACGTATTCATGTATATCTTGCCACTTGTTATGTCAGTGTTTGCAATGTTTCACCAATCACATGGCCATAACATTTTCATTACAGTATTTTTTACCCTGGCGCCAACATCGCCATGACATGTGACTCATGATTAGACGAATAGATATATTTTCTTTTACATTTGTTTTGTAATGTCATAAAATATTCCCACGGCAGTCCTCAGGTTTCTTCTGTTAAAGTTGAATCGGTGTTGTAGGTCTCCTAAAATACAAAAGTGTTAAAAAAAAAGTGTTATACAAATTGGAACGAAAGAATCACATAAACCAAGCAAAAAGACTGACATTTTAATTGATGAGATGAATGTGAGGCCTTCTGTTGAAATTCTTCTAAATTGAAAATGGGTTTTTGTAACAGTCAAAAAACCCTAAAATAAAAATATGATAATTTATATTTAATGTGCCAGATTCACCACAATGTGAATGATTACTGTGTTAATATTAAATTGAATCGTGCACTCAATGCTTTTTTTTGTCTACTTTGGGTGAGCAAAAGAATAAATGCAGTGGCAAGACTGAACTGTTACACCACACAGACAGATGTGTTACTTTCCTGGAAAACAATAATGAGGTCCATCTTTTGGGTTTTCAGCCATAATTTGCAGCTGAAGCATCACACTTATTTAAATACTCATTTTGCCATTGTTTTATGAATGAAGATGTTGACATTTTATATGCATTTAAGCCTTAATTTGTTACAACTCTCCACGCTGTTGTTTTATCACTTTACATTTGCCTTTATTTCATAGCATGACGTATACTGTAAATAAACTATATTAACTGTCAACCTGTTTTATAATAAATAACTATAATTACAAGTAATGTTGAAACGCTTTATGTTTTCTTTAATTGTAACATGATTGTACTGCAAAACCAGTTAAACAATAGAAGATAAGGGAACCTTAATGCTGAAGATGAAATGCCTCATCAGATCCTTTCTGGAGAGCCGCAGGTGTCGGGTTACTCTTTTCACTCGAGGAAGAAGTGGTTTGTGATTCAAAGCGACTTGGCACAACTCCTGTGTTTCACGTGTGACTATTAATCACTGGAACAGAAAAGGATCATGTTTCACGGTTTAGGGACAACCTCAATGGTGGTTAAGTATCAGTGAAGAATGAAGGAAGTGTCTGTGCTATATGATAAGTGACCAGCTGTTATCACTTCATAAGGAGCTGTGGAGATTATAACTATTTCACAGATTCAGTTTGATGACAGTTGAGGGTGAAACAAACTACAACTCCACTGGACTCCGCCTGTAAAGTGTGGAGCCCCTAAGGGGCATTATGTAATAAAAGGTGACTTAAAATAATTGTGTCTTTTAGAAAAGTTACACAAAAAAGAAATGGGCGAGCATTTAGCAGTTTCAGGAGTTGGTAGAGAAAGAGCTATAAGTGAGTGAATATTGAATATTGAATACTCTCAGTGAATGTATCAGGTACATTTACTCTAGAACTTCAGTACAATTTCATGATACTTTTCCTTGACATGTTATTTTACACCTGTAACTGATACTCCACTGCTTGTGTTTCACGGTGTTCATTGTTTGTTAAGCATTTAGCATTGTTAAGAATGAAACCATTGTTCCCAACCGTTTGGTGTGGGAATGCAGTGTCTGGCTCTGGCTTCTTGCCAAGTTTCAGATCTCTATGAGTTGTATCAAAAGTACATTTCCCCTTTTAACTTCTCATCTCTGAGGCCCAATAAGGTAAAAAATAAATAAAAACTGATATTTCCCAATAAACAAAAATTATAGAAGTCTAAAAACAATAACTCCAAGTGTGTGTGTGTCTTATTTTTCCTCATTTGTTCTTCACTATTCTCATAACCGCTTAGATTTATCTTGTGACAATTTGCAGGGGTCCGAACCCTAGATTAGGAGCCACTGAAACTGGAAAAAGTACCACTGTGCTGACTACTAATGACAAACAGGAAGGTGGGTGAACAACTGAAACCAAGGCTTAAAGGAACAATATACAACATTCAGACCATCAATATAGCGGCAAATAACTATTTTAAAGTTATAGTCGAGTGATGTCCACCAGAGCTGAGAAGGAACAGGCCTTTCATGTTAACTGGGCGACTGTGGGTCAGTGGTTAGCAAGTCCGACTTACAATCAGAGGATCGGTGGTTCGATCCCCGGCTCCGGTAGTCCGTGTCCTTGAGCAAGACACTTAACCTTATTTGCTCACCATTGCTGTGTCTACGGTCGACTGTATAGCATGTAAGTTTGGATAAAAGCGTCAACTAAATGTAACTGTGGGTCTACGTAACCTGCACATATTGCTGAATTAGGAAACACATCTATGCAAAGATAAAACAAAATAATAAAAAAAAAACTCTATATGACATCACTTACAAATTTAGCATTTTTGTCGTCTACGGGGCTGAAAGAGAAAACTTCTTTAAAATCTGAATCTTGTTTAATTATTTCTTACACTTGTATCTAGTTGTATGTCTTTGTAACACACTTTGTAACTTCTTTTTGAACAGTGTACATTAAGTTATCATTAATCTCATTACTACATGTCACTTTGAATGTTTTGGCTAATTTCCTACAAATTGTACTTCACATCACTGCAAACCATCCTGTGGCATTTCATTTTCCTTAATATGTTTTTTTTTTCCTTTGAAACAATAAATTCCATTAGCTGCCATGTGATATGAAAGTCAATTAGTAGACTCTTAAAAAAACTTCAGCTGTGTGTTCCAGCCCAGTAATGTGATTGTTCTGAGACGAGCAGCCTTTTTAACTCAATCTGCACTCTAACTGCATTACCATGGAAAGCAATCACTAATTACCAACGTAGACCTGATGCTTATTGTCTGCTAATTGATGTTTATACAATCTGGAGAAAAGAAAAGAGCAGGAATATAATATATACGGGAATAGATTAGATTAGATATTCCTTTATTAGTTCCGCAGTCGGGAAATTTCAGGATTTAGCAATATAGTAATATAAATAATAAACGGTAGAAAACAGGAAAATCTACAATACTGAATTATACATACATACATACATACATACATACATACATATATATATATATATATATATACAGACAGAATAAAATATATATACACAATATAACCGTTATTATAAATAAATAAATGTTTTTTGAGGGAACACAACTTGCAAGAATCTTGGGATAAACCATTAACATGGAATCAATTAGTGGAAGAAACAATCAGCTCCTTCCCTTACAGAAGCACCAATACAACAAAGTACTATCAGCTAAATGTACTTAAAGTATCAAAAGTGCTCCTTCTGCAGCAGAAAAGTCACTTACTGGAACATTATTAAATATGGCATTGTTAGATTATTAATATTGATGCATCAATGTAATAGTAAGCAGCATTTTACTGCCGTAGCTGCTTGAGGTGGAGCTACTGATGTTCAGTCCGGTGTTTCCCATTCTAGGGGTCGGGCCCTTCAAAGGAGTCACAAGAGAAATTAAGTCATGAGAGGATTAATGCTGTCGTTCTTCTACACAGATACCTTTGTGTTTTTTTTATTTTTTATGTTGGATGATTTTTTATCTTTGGTCCTCAGGCAGTAAAATTAAACCATGTCAGGAGCTTAAAGGAGAGATGTCTTTGATGAAACTGCTGACAACTTGTCAAGCCACAGTTTTTGAGCAAACCCTGAACCAAGCCTTGCACTCGGGATTGTCACAGCCCAGAAATGTCCAGGAATGTGCACACCTGCATGTTGGAGCAGGCCCCATGTGCCGACCACAAGGTGAGGAATTGTTGTTCAGTGTTGATATCAGAAAATATTACGTGGGGCTTTAAAAAAGCTCCCATTATTACATAATACGTTTATTTAGTTTATTAAGTCACTACAGAGATGCAATGCATCAATGTAAACATTTAAGACAACAAGAGGCAATAAAGACCATACCATAAAGGCAATGAATACAACAAAACCAAACAAATAAACAAAAAGAGCAAATGGAATAGAAAACAAACAGAAGAATAAATAAAAACAATCAAAAACAGGGGAACAAAAGAACAGCATAGAAGGACATAAACGGACGACATCACTTAAAAGCAATTATATAAAAATGGATTTTAAAAGAAATTATTGATTATGCAAGTCTTATCTCCTCAGGTAGGTCAGGTAAATATTTACAGTCATATGCAAAAGTTCGGGCACCCCTGATAATCTCCATTACTTTCATCTATAAATTGTTGGGCGTTTGGATCAGGAACTTCTTTGTCATATATATAATACTTCATGGACACAGTTATATTTTAGCAGTGAAATAAGGTTTATTTGATAAACAGAAAATATGCCATATGCATCATAAGAGAATTAGACAGGTGCATAAATGTGGGCACCCCAACAGAAAATTTAGTAGAGCCTCCTTTTGCAAAAATAACAGCCTCTAGACGCTTCTTATAGCCTCTGATGAGTGTCTGAATTCTGGATGAAGGTATTTTGGACCATTCTTCCTTACAATACATCTCCAGTTCAGTAAGGTTTGATGGGTGCCTAGCGTGGACAGCCCGCTTCAAGTCACCCCATAGATTTTCAATTATATTCAAGTCTGGCGACTGGGATGGCCATTCCAGAACATTGTAGTTGTTCCTCTGCATAAATGCCTTAGTGGATTTGGAGCGATGTTTCGGGTCGTTGTCCTGCTGGAACACCCAACTCCGCCGCAACTTCAGCTTTGTTACAGATTCTAGAACACTATTGTCAAGAATTTGCTGGTACTGAGTTGAATCCATGCGACCCTCAACTTTAACTAGATTCCCAGTACCTGCACTAGCCACACAGCCCCACAGCATGATGGACCCCCCACCACATTTTACTGTGGGCAGCAAGTGTTTTTCTTGGAATGCTGTGGTCTTTTGCCTCTATGCGTAACGCCTCTTGTTGTGACCAAATAGCTCTAGCTTTGTCTCATCAGTCCACCGCACTTTGTTCCAAAATGAGCCTGGCTTGTTCAAATGTAGTTTTGCATACCTCAAGCGAGCCTGTTTGTGGCATGTGTGCAGAAAAGGATTCTTCCGCATCACTCTCCCATACAGCTGTTCTCTGTGCAATGTGCGCTGAATGGTCGAGCAATGCACAGTGACACCATCTGCAGCAAGATGACCTTGCAGGTCTTTGGAGGTGGTCTGAGGGTTGTCCTTGACCATTCTGACCATTCTTTGCCTTTGCCTCTCCGATATTTTTCTTGGCCTGCCACTTCTGGCCTTAACAAGAACTGTGCCTGTTGCCTTCCAGTTCTTAATAACATTCCTCACAGTGGAAACTGATAGCTGAAACCTCCGGGATAACTTTTTGTAGCCTTCCCCTAAACCATACTGCTGGACAATCTTTGTTTTTAGATCATTCGATAGCTGTTTTGATGCCCCCATTTTGCCACTGTTCAGAGGAGAATCAAAGAGAAGCACAACTTGCAATTGGCTACCTTAAATACCTTTTCTAATGATTGGATGCACCTCTCTATGGAATTGAAGGCTTAACGAGTTAATCAGACTAATTATGTGTTGCAGTTAATCAGCATTTAGTAGGTACAGGTATTCAAATCAACAAAATGATTAGGGTGCCCAAACTTTTGCACAGCCTATTTTTCACATTTGATTTAATTTCACACAACTAATTTCAATAATATCGCTCGGGACAGACCCAGGCGTGCCTTGAAAGTGATCAATAAAATCTTAATCTTAATCAATTCTAAAACAAATGAGTAATGTGATGTAGTCTGTTAAAACCACAAGAAGCCTAGCTGCTGCATTCTGGACTAGTTTAGACCAGAAAGGAGGGAGTTGAAGGAGTTGAGTCCAGAGCAAATGAGTGCATGAATTACTTATTAAAGTGTCCAATGTCACACAAAGCAAATACGTTTACATTCATAACAACATGAGACCTCACAACCGATGCACGTTTCATTATTGTCCAGTGTGTGAAACGATGAGGATACAAGAGACACAATGGGCGTGTATAGCCTGTGGGTGTGGAAAATCAGCATCATGTGTCTGGGACGGTTCGTATACGAGCCATAGAAGAAACACGCGCAGTGTATTCATCTGAAGAGAAGTGTGTCTGTCCTCCTGCGCTCACAGGTTTCATGTCGTGCGACAGGTTTGCATCTCAGGTGTGTTGACATTCAATTTTCCTTTTTTTTTTTAGGGGTGTTGTTTTAAACTGGGTTACCTTATTTAATATATAGATCTGATCGTTTACATTTTATTTTGTTAAAACACTCCCTTCTCCTTTCTATCAAGGGCAGTTTCGACACTCAAACTTTCGCCAACTCAAAGAAAATAGAGCATATGCTGTCTGTGGGCACTTTGACGCGACCACTGTAGTGTAACGTTACTTGTGGAGCGGTGGTCCACCCCAACAGGGAGGCTAAAGTACCGGCTCCAGACCTTATTTGTGCCACGGACCGGTTTCGTGTCAGACAATATTTTCACGTAGGCCTACCAGCCTTCAAGGTTTGGGGATAAATATGAGAAATAAAATGATACTACCGGTATGCAAAAAAAAAAAAATACAACTTACCATTACGTGCGTTACGTAGAGCGGGCTTCACCTGGAGCAATAAACCCGTATTTTAAGGAGGACTTCTGAAGTCCTTTAAATGCAGCTTTTATTTTTTCTTGGAAGTTGTAGGCTCTTCTTATTCTTCTGTCTTCTCATTGGGCATTTTCCCCTTTCCAAAAAAAAAACTATCCAAAGACATTTCTGTTTTACACAAAATGTTTGGGTTAACATATTATGTAACCGAGATGAGTGTAATGGAAATTAAGCTTATCAATCTCCTTTAGAGAAAACTAATGCGATGTGAAACGGGTCTTTAGGCATTTATTAAACAGAAAACTTGGAATAATTCGATTGAATGGACAGAGGTCTTCACCACAGATGGTTTGGAGGTCTGACCCAGAAAATAAGGTCAACATGAGTTGTATACATCAACATTATTATTGAAATGTTTGTCCTTTTCCCCCCTCCCCCTCCTCGCAGCGTCTTCCTCCTTCCAATCAGACACGCCCATCAGGTGCCTTCTCTGTTGGCTGGCCCTGAGAGGCAAGAGTGAGAGACCCAAAGGCCAAACCAAGCTAAAGGAAACTTAAACAATAACAAGATAAATGATATTATTGTCCCCCAAGATAAATTATATTATTGTCCCACTTCGATGGCGCCCAGCCGATGAGCTGAACTCTGCTTTCAGTAATACTCACATTTAGAAAACAGCACTATGATAAATTTCCACCACAGTGAGCAGGTAGTCCTTAAATTAAAAATGTTATTTTTCATTAATTCTTTCTGTGCATTAATTTCAACATGCTACGTTTAATTTGAGTATGTATGTATGTATATATATAACCTTAAATATGTTTATATCTTCAATATAACAATATAAAAGTCAAACCTTCAACACAACCAGCCTACATTTATTTAAATTATGATTTATACATTCAAATAATTATTTTGCAATCAAAACTCTGGTATCATAACCTATATTTAAAAATGACAAAGGACAGTTCAGCCGGATGTACGTGCTAAAACAACGAGCTTGTGCATAACCACTTTTAAAAGGCGTTAAACCCGCCGTCTCTTTCCGGTTTCATCTATGAACTTACTGACGCCTTCGCTTTCTTTTACAAGAGAATTCATGGTCAACTGAGCTTGGAAGGCAGAGTTCTTCAACTATGGGGTATCTAACATATTTCATCTTTAAAAATCAAGTTTATTGTTTCGGCTATTGTCCCACACAATTTTGTATTTTCTAAAAATGAATAGCGTTTAATCCGTCTGTGGCTTTCTTCCTGTAGACATGTTCAGAAGATGAAGGGTGTTTTAAAATGTGTGCTCAGCCTACCTATCATGCTCTGTGTGTTCTACTTAATATTTACATCTTTGAGGTGAGTCTGAATTTAAATTCAAGAGACACCACATACTGTACTAAATTAGTTAATAAGCCTAAATGCCAACTTATATATTTATTGTTTTTGATATCAGACTTGTAATAGGCATAATTCCGATGAACAAATGCTCTTTGGAAAGCGCAAAGATGTTGGTTCTTGACAACAGTGTGGACACCAGCCTCGACCTTTGGTAAGATCATTAACTTACATTTTGGCTGCACACATCGTGAAGCCAGCGTTTACTCACCACTGAAAGCACGAGAAGAGAAAAGTCAAATCAACATTACTACGTTTGACTAATGTTGAGAAGCCAAAGATTTAATCACATCATACTTATTGTAACAACTGAAATAGCATTAGCCTTAGTATTAAAATGTCTGCTTTTTCGCTAAAACCATAATTGATCATCTCATCTCTACATTTATTAATTATTTTAGTCGCTGAATTGATTAGTAGATCGGCAGAAACGTAATAGGCAACTATCTTGATAATCAATTAATCATTAATGATAACCATTCTAAGGTAAACTCAATGTTTCTAAGTTGATATATAGGGTATTTTAAAGACTAAATTAACAATATAAAAACTGCAGTATTTAGATTGACAAAAGGCTGAAAAATATCAAGTTACCCTTCACAATGTGAATACAATATAATTACTAAGAAAGTGAAAAGTAGAAAAGTGAATAGCCAAACTTATTGCAATGATCCTTGTGAGAATGAAATCATTTTTGTTGGGTATACAAAAGTTGCTTTAGTGGTATTTGCATGCTGCAGTTGCAGGCCTGCGCTGCATGATGATCAAAAAAAGATTTGAAAAGGAGAATTCAGTATACAAATAAGCGTGAAAAAAAGATGAGAGAATGTCAATGTTTTTATTTTCATCACATTATTGCAAACTTAAAAAAAAAAAAAACTAAAAAAACATTTTTCTTTTATTTCAGGTCCAGACCTGACGTGCAAACGTGTACATCTTGGAGAGCTCCCATCATCTGGGAAGGCATGTTTGACCCTGACCTTTACGACCAGAAACACAAGAAGGAAGGCTCCTCTGTGGCTCTAACAGTGTTTGCTGTGGGCAGGTTTGTTAATGTGCAGTGACCCCGGCTGGACACCACAGTTGCTGATTGCTTTTTTCTTTTTAGACACGTGCAATGAATCAGTTTCCAACATAAAGGCAATTTCCATCCATCCATTATCTGAACCGCTTATCCTGTTTAGGGTCACGGGGCGCTGTAGCCGATCCCTGCTGTCATTGGGCGAATAAAGGCAATTTATTTCTTAAAATCGCAGCATTTACAAAACAAACTCATCACGGCCACCTTCTCTGTCATATGTCTATTATCTAGAGCCTAGACAAAATAAATCATAACATTCATTATTTGCTCCTGCCTATTAGCAACACCTGTGTCCTTTGGCCGCACTACGCCCCCTAGTGGTGGGAGGTTTACAAAACAAAATAACAAAATGGCTCTTACAGACTGTTTGGATAAACGGTCATCACCTAAATGAATCCTGATCTGCCAACTGCTATTTCACTTGTTTAATTATAGTAGCCATTAAGATGTAAACGTGAGGTTGTCCTTGTCTCCCCTGCCACCACAGGTACCTGGATGTTTACCTCAGGACCTTCCTGAACTCATCAGAGCATCACTTCATGTTGGGTTTGCCCGTGACGTATTACGTGTTTACGGATGTGCCCGAGAAGGTGCCAGACATCAAGCTCGCTCCTCAGCGAAGCATAAAGGTTATCAAAGTGGAGAGGAACTCCAGGTGGCAGGACATATCTATGATGCGAATGAAAGCAATATCCGATATCATCGAGTCGGATCTTCGCCACCACTGCACGCATGTCTTTTGCTTCGATGTGGATCAGGTGTTTACTGCAAGATTTGGCTCGGAGGCTCTGGGAGATTCTGTGGCTCTGCTCCACGCACACTACTACCACTATCCAATCAAGTTGTTCACCTACGACCGCAACCCAAAGTCCAAGGCGTACATGCAAACCGGGGATTTCTACTACCACGCTGCCATCTTTGGAGGCTCATGGAAGAGCGTAAAGGCGTTGACTGAGGCCTGCTATCAGAGCATCATGGAGGATAAACAGAACAACGTGGAGGCCCTGTGGCATGATGAGAGCCATCTCAACAAGTACTTGTGGCTTCACAAGCCGAGCAAGGTGCTCTCTCCGGAGTACTGCTGGGACACCAGTATCGGCTACAGGAGAGACATACAAGTCGCCCGAGTAATGTGGGCACCAAAATATTACGATACACTTCGCACATAGTGGGTTTTTGACGTAAAGGGCAAAATTGGCTCCTATATTTAGTAAATGGTATGATAACTATAGAACAAACATTCTGCTCCATTGCTCTGTTTGTACTCTCAGGGAATTAACGTCTGTAAGTGTGGATGTCGTCATGTGATTTAATTCACTGCTGCCTAAGTAAATCTATGCAAATGCTGCCATGGCTTCATTGTCTATGTGTAGTGGTTACATGTTAATGTTAAGACTGTGTGCTAGTTGATTGAGTTGTATTTATGTGTGAGTTTATCAAAACCTCCCGTTTCCCCAAATCACCCTTTTGTTTATGTATAAGACTTATTGGACCTGAAGTTACAGTGGCATAAAGGACAATTAACACAGGAAGTGGCTTCATTTTGTCTCATCAGTTTCTGAGGAAGATGTCAGGAAAAGAGAAACATCTTCTGTATATTGAGATTGAAGCACTGTCTCTATTTATTTATTTATTCTTTTTTAACTCTGTTAACGCTTGAAGCCAGGAATCTAAATTGATTTGCAGAGACAATTCTTTAGAGTTATTGAAAGTGAACCTTAGGCCCTCTAGGGGGGGCATGCCAACCCGGAAGAACATTTTGTATGTTTTAAAGTTAGATGCATCAATCTGGTGCACATTGAGCAGCTAGATCTATGTGGAACTTTGTGTTCTTGTAAACTGGTTGGTGCTCTTGTTCTAGCAGAGACGGAATGTACATTTGGCTACTCAAGTAGTGTACTTAAATACCTTTTTGAGGTACTTGTATTTTGCTGGAGTATTTGGATTTTTATGGAACTTAATACTTCTACTCTACTAATCATCAGAGGGAAATATTGGAAATACTGTTCTTCTTGTATTGAGTATATAAAGTAGTTAAAAGCTGCTCCACCTTTAGAAGCTGCCACCTTTAAATGATAAATACATTAATGCATCAGTAATTGTAATCCAATGGTATCAATAATATATTTTGCAAAGTTACATTAACTTTTTAAGCAGATGAACCATATGGGTGGCATTCTTCCAAGTGGCATTTTTGGCAGGTTGGGATTACTTAAAATATGTAGTAATAAAATGAACATTTGTAAGGAGAAATATAATATCCCAAAGCACCTTGTCTCAGAGATGTTTCTTTCTCTTTAAGATGGTTTATGCATTAAAGTTTGATATGGAGTTAAAGTCTGAAGCTATCTGTAACATCCAACTGATTTATCTGTGAGCACTAATTTAGAATGAAATCCATTGAGATGTAGCAACCGTCTATTCAGCTGTCTTAATGTGTTTAACGTTCTGAAAGTCAAGCACTAATTGTTAGTCAGGTCAGGTTTTGAAGTCTAGATTTTAAACAGTAGGTCAGGCTTGTCAGTAAATTTAACCGAATGGGAAGAGAAAAACATTTTATTTACACATTTCTGTACAGTATATACATGTTGCAGATAGACGGTAAATCTCAGGGACATGTACTGTCTGAGTTGCTGAGGGCACCCGGGGGAGACGAGGGGTCCGAGTGTCTCTGAGCGGAGGTCAGATTCAGGTAGCCCATCTCTGCTGATTGAGGCCCAGAGATGAAGCAGTGACGGGGGGAAGTCACATCGGTCTGCTTTCTCTGACTTTTGTCAAATAACCCCTGGATTTCAGACACCTCAGGCATCATCACGCTGGGGACGCAATCAAAGTGAATTTAAAGGTGTTTTAGTGAGCGAGCAAGCAGGTTTTGCTGGATCAGACTTACCTTGAGGTTTGCACAGCAAGGGATTTAAAAACCTGCATACAATTAGATGTTTTCTTCAGCTCCTAACAAAAAATAAAAAAGAAAGTTGTCTTTCAATGACCACAGTAAATAATATAAGTAAGTATAAGTGAATCAGGTTGTCTCAACCTTTTTGTAATTTAAGGCTCACTTATGATTGCTAAACATTTCGAGGTTTGCAAAATTTGAAAGAAAAAAAAAACAGTGACATAAAGGGAAACATACACTTGGCTATAAATATATCTTATGCTACAACTACCAAAATAAATACTTTGATTACCCTCATCCATCACTGCCTGCCAGTATACATCCACATTTAATGTATTTAGGGTAATTTAGTTTTCTCCCGTTTGTCTACAAATACATAATCCTGCTACATTGGTGACCATGGTAAACATTATGCCTGCAAATAATAACACCAATAGTATCACTGTGAGCATGTTATTATGGGAAATTCAAAGCAGTGCCCTATCAGGACATCGGCATGTGGGCAGTGAATAAACATGGAGGAGACGTAGCTGTGTACCTCGGCCAAGTGGAGTGACTGCATGTGTTGCAGGGTGCGTTCCAGGACAGCTAGCTGATTGGACAGCTGGAGTGTTTGGTTTCCTAGCTTCTTGTTTTCCATCTCTAGAAAATCCACCCTTGAAATCAATTCAAACATCTCTTCTTTGTCAGTGGTAACTGAGCAGTAGTCCTTTGAACATAATGTGTGCACTCTTTGGAGTCCAACCGTTAAGTGGTGACTGTTTGAGTTAGGTACCTGCATTTGGACAAAGAGGCTGTTAGATTGCTGTCTTTCTTGTCGTGCTCCTCCTCATTTAGCTGTTGTAGTAGCCTTCTCCTCTCAACAAGTAGTTTATCATTTTCCACAGTTATGCTCATGGTCAGCTCTTTTTCCTAGGAGAGAAAAAACTGTTTGAATTTCCTTCAATTCAACATCCAATTTTAGATAATGTCTTTAATTTCTAAGAGTCTAGAGAAAGTGAGTCATTCCATGACTCAACATCTCCTTAGTACTTTCAGCGCTGACCTCATTTAACATATTCCATGACAGCTTGTTGCCATGGTCACTGAGTCAATGTATAAACATAGTGTAGGAACAGAAGATGAAAAAAACGCTGAAATATTTTCCCCAGAGCAAAAACTCTTATGTTAACGCAGGTGGGACTAAATACTGGCATTGAAATCCATCTTGTGAAAAAAACTAAACAAATAAAATATAAAACAAATTGTGATTCCATGAATTTGAAACAAGATGCTTTTAAGAAAATATGACATATTACTGAAATCCAGTCGCCCCGCCTCAATCAAACATCAGGGTTTCTTTAGTGTGAAGTCGCACAAAGCTACATATTTACCTTTGATAGCGAATGGGAACACAGAGACAGCTGCCGCTCGAGATTCTTTATCTTCTCATGTTGCCACGTTGTTTCCTCGTCACATTTCTGTTTGGCTCGACACAGTTTGGCCTTGTGCTTTTCCTTCATTTCATGGTATTTACTGTCAGAAGATGGACCAAAGTAACACATTACTTATTTTCATTATATTAAATGACGCTTTGACTGTGGCAAAAGAAAGCCAAACAACATATATTATTATTATATTGTACTATGAGGGGACATTGTCATATGTTGTCACCGGTGTCAACGTGTTCATTGTCCTCTGCAGGTTGAAGAAAAGTTTTTGTTGTTTTTTCACACATACAAATGTTATTGGATAAATAACAAAATGTCAGTCTCATCAGGCTTGAAATTGTGTTGTTCCGCTCACGGTCTGTTACCTCCGCTCTTTGTCGAGGCATTTCAGGGTTTCACAGATCTCCTTCTTGAGTGTCTCACACTCAGCTTGGGTGGCCAACAGAGTCTTCACTGCTTCTTGAGAATCTGCTTCTTGAGAATCAGGACACTCCTGTGTGCAGACATCAGCAGTGGCATGAATGAACCGTTACTGTGCATGTACAACGCGTGTACAATGCATGTACAGCGCATGTACAACGCATGTACAACACATGTATAACGCATGTACAACGCATGTACAACGCATTTACGACACATGTACAACGTGTGTACAACGTGTGTACAACGCGTGTACAACGTGTGTACAACGCGTGTACAACACATGTACAACACATGTACAACACATGTACAATGAATGTACAACGCATGTACAACGCATGTACAACGCATGTACAACGCATGTACAACGCATGTACAACGCATGTACAACGCATGTACAACACATGTACAACACATGTACAACACATGTACAACACATGTACAACGCATGTACAACGCATGTACAATGCATGTACAATGCATGTACAACTCATGTACAACTCATGTACAACTCATGTACAACGCATGTACAACGCATGTACAATGCATGTACAACGCATGTACAACGCATGTACAATGCATGTACAACACATGTACAACACATGTACAACGAATGTACAACACATGTACAACGAATGTACAACACATGTACAACGAATGTACAACACATGTACAACGAATGTACAACGCATGTACAATGAATGTACAATGCATGTACAACACATGTACAACACATGTACAACGCATGTACAACGCATGTACAACGCATGTACAACGCATGTACAACGCATGTACAACGCATGTACAACGCATGTACAACGCATGTACAACGCATGTACAACACATGTACAACACATGTACAACACATGTACAACACATGTACAACACATGTACAACGCATGTACAACGCATGTACAACGCATGTACAACGCATGTACAACGCATGTACAAGGCATGTACAAGGCATGTACAAGGCATGTACAACACATGTACAACACATGTACAACACATGTACAACACATGTACAACACATGTACAACACATGTACAACACATGTACAACACATGTACAACACATGTACAATGCATGTACAACACATGTACAACACATGTACAACGCATGTACAACACATGTACAACGCATGTACAAGGCATGTAGCAAATTAGTAAACTTAAGCTGGCACATTGAAATTAATTTACAGCTATCATACGTAACCAGATATAGTCAAACAAATAATAAATTACCTTACGCAGTGTGATTTCTTTGTTTTGCAGCACCTGTAGTTGTGTCTGTGGCTCTTTATCATCTTTCTGCTGACAGTGAGTGATTTCAAAATGTTGATAATTTTCCTCCAACAGCCTTCAAACACACACACAAACCTTCACTAGCCCATGTGTCACTGCAACACTGAGTTAGCATGCACATACAGTAGCTGCTCGATGGTGCGTGGAGGTAGAATCTCCTACTTTTGATCCTGAACATTGTTTTCTGTGGGGAAGATGGTAGCTTTAAGGTCATTCAGGTCATAATGTGAAGTATCCATCTGCTGCTTGAGGGAATGCACCTGAAATGATAAGAGAAGGTTTGGACGTCACGTAATAGGAAATGTAGTCCATTTCTAAAAATAGAAGGAAAAATTGGTTCATTAATTTGGCTTTAATGTAATTATCAATAATTGTTGATATTGTGAATAACTCACTTCTGGCTCTGTCTCCAAAAGGCATGTTGACTGAGCGCTGAGCTTATTTTGTAAATCTCTGCAGATCTCATTGCTCTGAATCAATTCAGTTGCCTGGGACTGCAGACAAAACGAGATGAACATATACACATGAACATTTTACCAAATTAACTGTAACCTTTGCTGCTTGGCATAATATATAGTTTTGGTCTGTTTGATTTGGTGACAGCAGTCAGGATCAGAATCAGTTTATTTGCCAAGTACGTTGAACTTTGACTCAGTGAAAGGTGCATAATAATGAACATAGACATAGAACTATACAAATATAATAAAAACACTAAACATTGTGCAGTAATAATAATACTAATAATAACATTTAAAGCAAGAGTAATCTTATGATGTAATGCTCAGGCATTTGTCCAGTGAAACTGACAGCAGCTAGCTCATTAACCTGGCTGGTTTGATGCTGCATGATGAGAAGCTGCTGCTGCAGGGCTGACTCCAGCCGCACCACCTCCCTCTGCAGAGTCCCCACCTGAGAAACATTATGCAGATCCATGTAATTGCAAACGTCTGTCCACATTCACGATGCAATTAAGAGGTTGGAATGACGGGAGTATTTCCATTTGATAACTTTACAGGCAACAAAGCTTCCAATAGCTGTGTTGTAATCAGAGCTTCTCCTGGCTTTGTTGACATCTTCGGGACAGCAATGCGTGCCATTGAGAGGCACACACTGTGAGAGCTGAAATATAGCAGTCAGGGCCAGTGTTGTGTGTTTGACAGCCATACAGTAGAAACCGTGCATGATAACTTGCATTAGTTTTCTATCCGATAGTATTTCCATGTACTCACATTTTCCTCCTTTTGCAAAAGGCATCTTGTCTGGGCAGTGAGTTCCTCTTGTAAATGTCTGCAGGTCTGGTTGCTCTGTACTAGCTCTGCTGCTTGGGACTAAATGAAAGAAATAAGACGGTACTTTCTCCACACAAACATGCACAAGGACGTTGAAGAACAAGCGGCCCTACTGGTGATTTACTAGAAATTAGACACCAGCTGGTCTGTTTCTGTACTGTCTCCTAAAAATAAAGTGCTATCTCTCCATTAAAATACATGCCGATAATGGTGATTATTAATAATGTCTCTAAATGTGATTTCAATCAGCATTTGACCCTGGACAGAGCACGCTGTGGCTCTTAAACATCTAAAACAGCTCTTTGTTTTCACAGATAATCAAGTAGACTTACTTTGGCCAGCACTGTGGCCCCGTTGGCATGAACCTGCTGAGTGTGGAGCTGCGGCCGCTCCTGCAGCGCCGACTCCAGCTGCTCCACCTTCTCCTGCAGCGGCACCACCTAAGACAAACACACAATCACTGTCCTCACTGATTCAGCTGCTGATGATCGAGCCAATCGAGTCATCATTTAGTCTATATTTATATACGGTTCGATCCCCAGTCTCCCCATAGTTTGCATGTCTGAGCAAGACATTGAACCGTTAGTTGCTGGGTGCTTCTCCTAAAATTGGTATGGATGGGTTAAATGCAGAGAGCAAATTTCATGTATGTTAAAAATGTATGTAAAAGGCTCGTTCGAAAGAGCTGCGCCTCGCCTGGAATACAGAAGAGAGCAGCAGGCCGCAGCAGGGGGCGTTAACAAAAAGTCAGACAGTTTTCAGCTGACTTCAAAGTAGACACAGGAAGTCACAGAACAACAGACTTCCTGTTAGTTGCGCATATGTAGGACACTTGAGAAAAAACAAATGTTTCATCTATGCTAGAGAGTTGTCATTTTCCCGTCTGTTGGTTGAGCAAACAAGGAAAGCCACGTGGTTAGTATTGGTTGGTTGGTATACATCAATGCTCAATCGCCATTCTTCTGTGTTTCTACAACATACACATTGAATAGATGCTGCGCTATACAAACACAAGTCTCGGCTAACAGAATAAATGTGAACACCATCAGTTCTTTGCTTTGTTATCATCTGTAGAACGCTGGATTATTGCCACAAGCGTACAGGTTGATGACCGTTAAAGACAATGTTGCCAGAATTAGACTCATGAACATTATAGCATAAAAAAGGGCAACAGAACTTAACTATGCACTTTGTTCAGGTTTAATTCTAAGCCAGCTTCTCTACATGCAAAACACACACACTCTCCTAAAATATAATTATTGATATCTCAGCATAATGTTTACTGATAAAGTACCTTATTCCAGCATCTTACCATCTGCTGCAGAGAGCTTTTCTCAGCATCCAGGGTTCGCACCCTGCTCCTCAAGGCTCTGATCTCAAGGTCCAGCCGATCGTTCAGCTCTTTGGCCTTTCGCAGTTCCACTATTTCTTTTGAAGCAAAGTCAGACAATGCACTTATCTGATTATAAATAATACATGTTAATAATTTCACTGTTATCATGCATTCTTGTCTGTGAAATGTTGGTTGATTGTGAGTATTCTAACATGTTGCATACTGAAAATACAAAACATTAATAATTTAGTTAGGGTTTTTATAGGATTTAGAAAAAAAACGTAAGTATTGTAGTGAGTCTCAGATCTACGGCAAAGAGGTGGCTCAATGATGGGTTTCTGTGTGGCCTTTGCATATTCACCCCCTGTATGTGTGGGTTTCCTCCCACAACCTTAAGACCAGATGTGAACAGATGCAACAACTTTGTCGTTGCAAGACTAAAACAGAAATCATGCAAATATGCAAACGCAGAAATATGCACATGCTTCCTTTTCGTCAGATCAATAAGTATGCCTGACTCTGTGCATCTAAATCGCTGTGGAGCTGGGCGCACATGCACAAGCCTGATTTCCACGAATAGACTTAACTACTTACATCATACATATCAGTTTATGAGTAGGGAAAAGGAGTATGCATAATTTGTGTGTACACGTACAGGATAAGTAAGTATATAAAATAGATTAATCTGAGCTGTGTGGTGGATTGTAGCCTGTAGCGTGTCTGCCTTTTACACCCAATATAAGCTCAATAACATCTGGCAATTCTTTAGAAACAGACTAAAGAATACACATGAAAAATAATTCTTACCATATTTCTTCAGTTTGTGTACTTCCTGCCTCAGTTCATCTACCTCCTGCTGTGCTGCCTGCAGCTCAGGCTCTAAGAAGCACAGACATGAGAATCAACTCAAAGTTTTTTCCTCCTCAGTTTTGAGCCGTGGAAGTTGCTGGCAACTTCAGTTAAAGTTCAGAGTCTGTATGATGTTATTGTATGATGGTAAAAAAACTTCTCAATGCAAGTAATATACAATATTTATAAAGGATTCTGCTGAAAGTTTGTGATAAGATAAGATAATCCTTTATTAGTCCCGCAGTGGGGAAATTGCAAGATACACACGTAATATAAATATAAGTAAACAGTAATAAAAATAATAAAACAGTAGAACCAAAGTACCAGGTAAAGTGATTATAGTGATCAAAGTGTTTTTTAAGTGTTTTTGTGGTCTAATGCGAGCTCAGTTGGTTGTGCAGTCAGACAGTGATGTTTTGTTTTCTAGCAGGGGTGGAATACTTGACTTAGTAGCTGATAGACATGCCTCACCATAAGCTCTTTGGGTCAAATGAGCAGACTCCAGCTCATCAGTGAAACGCCGGATCTCATTGTGAGCCATGGCCAGCCGACGGGAGCCCTCCTCCAGGTCTCGCTCCAGACGAGAGCATTCCCTCTCCACGCTGCTTGCCCTGCCAGCCAAATGCCTGGCCTCAATCTAAAGAGAGAGAGCACCTGAGCAATATTGAAGTGATTGCCCTATAATGAAGAGAACCGATTAATACACAAAAGAAATGTTCATAAATGCATGTAAAAACAGACAAGAGACCTTGAGAAGTGCACTGAATCAAGAGGCATCAGTGGTGTGGTATCTTCTTCTGCCATGCAAAGTTGTCTAGCTTTGAGCTGGCAACAGAGCTTAATAACACTGGAACAAAACAAGATGTTGCAGTTAATGTGGATGCTGCTGAACAGACATTGTTAATGGAAAACATGCAAAAGAAAAATCCTCATACTCATAAGCGTGCACTTTGGGACATTCTCTCTGATTTTGCAAATGACGTGAGTGCAGTTTTTAGTGTTTGTTAGTATTGGATGCAGAAATATTACTGTAGATAAACAGACATACAGGAATAAAAGTATTTTTGCTCTGTGAAGCTTTGTGGAGTCCAAAGAGTCTCTTCCATGGGCTCTGGCCGTGATGTGATGCCCCCTTGTGGCAAGACTGTGGAACAACATTAGATCACAGAATCATGGAATAAGTCTTTTGCCCTCAGGTCAATGTATGTGTACACCAATTGAAGAAGACACAAATCTTCCTCCAACCTGGTCTGCATTGCTGTTCAATGCCTGGGCTCCAGTCCCCAGCAGGCCGGCTGCGTTTCCATCACCCGTCAGATTGTGAGGATCCTCACTCGACTCAAGTAGTGAGGCCCTCTCTACCAGGAGGTAGGCCACCTGCTCACTGGGGCTGCTGTGAATCAACTCTGTGAGACCCTGCTGGTACAGCATCTTAGCCACCTCACTTATCTGGGAATCTATCACAACAGAGAATAATGACAGAGTAAGATATATAATGCTTTAGTGTCTGGGGTCTTGTCTTCAGAAGACAGTCAGTTCACGTCAGCTTTCACAACATGACTTGTGTTCTTCAGGGATGAAGACCAATCATATTGTCTGCTTCAGTTCTGTTCTTCACAATCTGCACCTCCCTTCTGCCACATCCCCACTTCATCCTGCATTGTCATTCCCCAGACATCCACCGGATGCCTTCAGACTTTCCCACCTTTCCCATTCACCTGATCACCTGTTTTCACTTTCCTTCATCAGCCCTGCAGTATATAACCAGCCCTTTTCCACTTGTTCACCACTGGATTGTCAGAGTTGTGCTGTTGAGTGAAAGTGCCTGTCTGCCTTCCGATTTCTGCTACATCTGTTAAGACTCTCTACCCAGCAGTGGCGAAACCACCGGGGTGGCAAGGGGTGGCAGCTGCCACCCTAAAAAAATTGCTTGCCACCCCACTTGCCACCCAGGTTGTCAGAAGTGTCTCCTATAATATACTATACATTTATATAATGGTATTATATTTTTGCTACTTAAGCTGTGGATCTCTTTGGTAACTTGTTCTAAAATCTTTAAGTTCCCCCTCCCCTGTAAAATGGTTGAGTCCAAGAGTCCGCTTTGCTCTCCTCACCGTGGTTGCCCATCTCCCGCAACTAACTGGAGACAAGCCTACTGTAGGCTTCCAGTGATGAAAGAAGGTACAGTACTGCTGAATCGTGAATCAAGAAAATGTGATGGGTGGTCATATGTGATAGACAGTTCCGAATTTCAATCGTTTATTTAATTGCTAGCTTGCAAAAGTCGGTAGCATACAGTAGCTAGCTCGCTATACAGCTTGCTTGTGCTAGCTAGCCTTGAAGTTACTACTGTTAGCTTAGCTAACCGTCTTACTAACGTCTTTAGTACAGTAAGGTGGACTGACAGAAAATGTTATAGCAGTTTTTTCTCAGTTTTTATTTTCATTACGTATACTTAACTGTTAAGCTATTCCATTGCTCTTGTCTGTTTTCACTATCTGGATTTGTATAAATAAATATATATAGACACCAGGCATGTGTGTGTGTGTGATATGCCACCCTTGCATTGCAACATGCCACCCTTGCATTTCAACATGCCACCCTTCTGCCACCCCATGTAAAATTTTCTAGAATCGCCACTGCTACCCAGGCCAGTAAAGGGGCGACTGTGGGTCAGTGGTTAGCAAGTCAGTCTTTCAATCAGAGCAGGGGTGTCAAACTCATTTTCACCGCGGGCCACTTCAGCATCATGGTCGCCCTCAAAGGGCCGGTTGTAACTGTAACACTGTATAAATTTAACTACTACCGAACATATTGTTAAATAACTGTCTTTGTATTGTTTATTCAAGTGTAAAAATATTGTACATGCATTTATATATTGTGGCAAGGTTCGTCCATACTCTGGGAGTCACGGAGCTCTTGACATAATGACGACACCAGTTCTCTCCGTTTACGTCCTTTATTAGGCATGTCTGCTCACAGTACTCACAGGCATTCACTATACATATGCCCTGCCTAGCTCTCCCCCTTGCGTGGCTCTGGGAGCTTTTATGCTCCCCTCCCTGCCCACGCAATCCCACACTCATTTGGATCAGCTGTGCCTCATCACGAGCGCCACAGCTGACCCAAATGAGCGTCCCTCTCTCTCTCTCTCTCCCTGTGCCGCATATATATATATATATATATATACACATACATATACATATATATATACATATACATATACATACATATACATATACATATATATATACATATACATATACATATATATATATATATATATATATATATATATATAAACCCACATTATTCTATCAAAGATCAAACTTTGCGGGTGGACCCACCACCCGCAGGGACAGACATCGGGGTCGGGTGCTATGTAGACCGGGCGGCGGGCCGGGCAGGGGGCCTGGGCGAGCCGATCGCCGGCGACATAGACTAGCTCTAGGGACGTGGAACGTCACCTCGCTAGCGGGGAAGGAGCCGGAGCTGGTGAGGGAGGTGGAGCGTTACCAGCTAGATATAGTTGGGCTCACCTCCACGCACAGCGCTGGCTCTGGAACCAAACTCCTGGAGAAGGGTTGGACTTTGTTCTTTTCTGGAGTCGCCCAGGGTGAGAGGCGCCGGGCGGGAGTGGGGATACTCACGAGTCCCCGGCTGAGCGCCGCCGTGTTGGAGTTTTCCCCGGAGAACGAGAGGGTCGCCTCCCTGCGCCTACAAGTTGCGGGGAGTAAGGCTCTGACTGTTGTTTGTGCTTATGCACCAAACAGCATTTCGGAGTATCCGGCCTTCTTGGAGTTGGTGGGAGGGGTCCTGGAAAGGGCGCCGCCTGCCGACTCCATAGTTCTCCTGGGAGACTTCAACGCTCACGTGGGCGACGACAGAGAAACCTGGCGGGGAGTGATTGGGAGGAACGGCTTGCCTGATCTGAACCCGAGCGGTGTTTCGTTGTTGGACTTCTGTGCTAGCCACAGTTTGTCCATAACAAACACCATGTTTGAACATAAGGTGGCTCATAAGTGTACCTGGTACCAGAACACCTTAGGCCGGAGATCAATGATCGACTTCGTAATCGTATCATCTGATCTGCGGCCGTATGTTTTGGACACTCGGGTGAAGAGAGGAGCAGAGCTATCAACTGATCACCACCTGGTGGTGAGTTGGATCAGATGGCGGGGGAGTCGGCCAGAAAGACCTGGCAAGCCCAAACGTGTAGTGAGGGTGAACTGGGAACGTCTGGCGGAGGATCCTGTCCGGGAGGTCTTCAACTCCCACCTCCGGAAGGACTTCTCACACATCCCGAGGGAGGTTGGGGACATGGAATCCGAGTGGATCATGTTCAAAGCCTCTATTGTGGACGCGGCCGCTAGGAGCTGTGGTCGGAAGGTCATCGGTGCCTGTCGTGGCGGCAACCCGAGAACCCGGTGGTGGACACCGGGGGTGAGGGAAGCCGTCAAGCTGAAGAAGGAGGCCTTTCGGGCTTGGTTGGCCCAGGGGTCTCCTGAAGCAGCTGACAGGTACAGGCAGGCCAGAAGGACTGCAGCTGCGGTGGTCATGGATGCTAAAACTCGGGCATGGGAGGAGTTCGGGGAGGCCATGGAGAAGGACTTTCGGTTGGCCTCAAGGAGGTTCTGGCAAACCATCCGACGACTCAGGAAGGGAAAGCAGGGCCTTCCCCAGGCTGTTATCAGCGGGGGAGGGGGGCTGCTGACCCAGACAGAGGATATCGTCGGGCGGTGGAAGGAGCACTTTGAGGAACTCCTAAACCCGGTCAACATGTCCCCTGAACAGGGGGCAGCGCCTGAAGACTTGGGGTTGGATGAACCCATATCCCTGGCAGAGGCGACTAAGGTAGTCAAAAAGCTCCTTGGTGGCAAGGCGCCGGGGGTGGATGAAATCCGCCCTGAGATGCTGAAGGCGCTGGACTTTGTTGGGCTGTCTTGGCTGACACGCCTCTTCAATGTCGCATGGGGGTCGGGCACAGTGCCCATGGACTGGCAGACCGGGGTGGTGGTTCCCATCTTCAAGAAGGGGGACCGGAGAGTGTGCTCGAATTATCGGGGTATCACACTACTCAGCCTCCCGGGAAAAGCTTATGCCAGGGTGCTGGAACGGAGGCTCCGACCGTTTGTCGAACCTCGGATTCAAGAAGAACAGTGCGGGTTTCGTCCTGGTCGTGGAACAGTGGACCAGCTCTTTACCCTTGCAAGGATACTGGAGGGGTCCTGGGAGTTTGCCCAACCAGTCTACATGTGCTTTGTGGACTTGGAGAAGGCTTTCGACCGGGTCCCTCGGGGCTTTTTGTGGGGGGTGCTGCGGGAGTATGGTGTGCCGGACCCGTTGCAACGGGCCATCCGGTCTCTGTACGCCTGCAGTAGGAGCTGTGTTCGTATCCTCGGCAGTAAGTCAGATACGTTCCCTGTGGGTGTTGGCCTCCGCCAGGGCTGCCCTTTATCACCGGTCCTGTTCGTGACTTTCATGGACAGGATATCTAGGCGCAGCCGTGGGGCGGAGAATGTCAGGTTCGGGGATCTCAGGATAGCCTCTCTGCTGTTTGCAGATGATGTGGTCCTGTTTGCCTCCTCGGACCATGACCTCCAGCATTCACTGGGGCGTTTTGCAGCCGAGTGTGAAGCGGCGGGGATGAGAGTCAGCACCACGAAATCTGAGGCCATGGTGCTCTGCCGGAAACCGGTGGATTGCTCCCTCCGGGTGGGGACAGAGTGCCTACCACAAGCGAAGGAGTTCAAGTATCTCGGGGTCTTGTTCACGAGTGAGGGTAAAATGGAGCGGGAGATCGACAGGCGTATCGGTGCGGCTGCAGCAGTAAAACAGGCGTTGCACCGGGCCGTCTTGGTGAAGAAGGAGCTGAGCCGAAAGGCAAAGCTCTCAATTTACTGGTCGGTCTACGTCCCAACCCTCACCTATGGTCACGAGCTTTGGATCGTGTCCGAAAGAACGAGGTCGCGGATACAAGCGGCCGAAATGAGTTTCCTCCGTAGAGTGGCCGGGCTCAGCCTTAGAGATAGGGTAAGGAGCTCGGACATCAGGAGGGAGCTTGAAGTCGAGCCGCTACTCCTTCGTGTCGAAAGGAGTCAGCTGAGGTGGTTCGGGCATCTAATTAGGATGCCTCCAGGACGCCTCCCTTTAGAGGTTTTCCAGGCACGTCCAACTGGTAGGAGGCCCCGGGGAAGACCCAGGACACGCTGGAGGGATTATATCTCCCAGCTGGCCTGGGAACGCCTCGGGATCCCCCAGAATGAGCTGGTAGATGTTGCGGGTGAGAGAGAAGTCTGGGTCAGCCTGCTTGACCTGCTGCCTCCGCGACCCGACCCCGGATAAGCGGTGGAAAATGGATGGATGGATAAACCCACATTATTCTATCAAAGATCAAACTTAAAACAGAAGAAAATAACAAAGACAAAGATCAAACAATCGTTGTTATATTAACTTTGTTCAAAGCTTTTTTTGTCACAGTTGAGAAGGACATAACTAGCCAATAAGAACATGCATGTGGTCTGGGGCAGTGGTTCTCAACTGGTCTGGCTGCACCATCAACCCTGAATGAACCGAGATCCAAAGCAAGGAACATGCTCAACTTCTCAAATGGATTTAATGAAAAGATGGTGCAGTTTGAGCCTGAAATGGTACAGAATCTCACATGCCAACACAAAAAAAACTAGTTTGAAATATTCCCTTTTACACTCAATTAAAAACCCCAAAGTGCATCTTAAGGACACAAAGTAATACAACACACATAACCATTTTATAACTTCAGCCTTTTTTAACAGATTCAGCAGTGCTTTCATGCACAAACATAATAAAAAGGTCGGGAATGAAGTGAACTATCACAAATAGTGCGTGTGTAAACTCATGCAACTGTGTTGTGAACGCAGCACTGAGGAGTGTGAATAGACTCACTCTGCTGCATTCAAAATTCCCTTCAAAATAAAATCACAGGATTTTTATATTGCCCATGCAAAGGTCCGCGACCGACTGAAAACGAGTCCGCGACGAACCGAAAACGGGTCCGCAACCCACTGAAAACGGGTCCGCGACCGACTGAAAACGGGTCCGCGACCGACTGAAAACGGGTCCGCGACGAACCGAAAACGGGTCCGCGACAAACCGGAAAGGGATCCGCGACAGACTGAAAACGGGTCCACGGTGGTGATCATGCCCTCCAAGCCGTCGCGGGCCACATAAAATGACGTGGCGGGCCACATCTGGCCCGCGGGCCTTGAGTTTGACACATGTGAATCAGAGGGTCGGTGGTTCAAACCCCGGCTCAGCCAGTCCATGTTGTTGTGTCCTTGAGCAAGACACTTAACCCTAATTGCTCACCGTTGCTGTGTCTACTGTATATCATGTAAGTCGCTTTGGATAAAAAGCGTCAGCTAAATGTAATGTAATATACCAGCTGCTCCTGTCTACCCCATTGTCTGCATTTGGGTCTTATTCCTTGCTGCACCTCCAAATGTATTGGACAATTTGATAAACCGCTCCACCTCTACCTCCACCAACTACAGGAATGACATGGCTTTTGTTGCTGAAAACAAACTTGCAAATTATACCTTAAAAAAATAAGAGTAGAGAGCCTTCAGTGTATGAGAGAAAAGATCTGCCTGTTATTCTCAAAATATCTATTATTAAGCTATTGGGGAAAGAAATATTTGTTTTGTTTAAAGACTAACTTTGCCATAGTGCAGATACAAATGCATAAGTGTTAATGATGTCACTACTGCTCTTGCTGTCGGCTTATTCTCATTAGTAGGTAGTGTACAGGTAAAAATGTCCAACCTTGCAGGGATATTACGCGTCCCAGCTGGACCTTGAGCTGATCGTTTTCATCTTGTATCTCCTGAGTCAAAACGTCTTTGTGCTCTGTAAAGATTCGGATCTGCTCCAAGGACTTGCGTACCTTACAGACGAGACAGAAGGCCGACACAGACGTCCAGTTATTCTTTCTCTTTTTCACATAATGGTGATGTCCGTGGCAATTAAACGATAACTTACCTCTGCCATCTCTGCTGAGTGTTGCGAGCGTTGGGTGTCCAAGTCCCATGTCACACTTTGAAGACGGCTTCTTGTGCGCTGGAGGGCACTCCATAGCAAACACAGCTGAGCCTCCTGAGGGGAGTCAGGAGCGAGTCCCTCCTCCCTGAGCCATGTGGCGATCTGCTCCAGCGCCTCCTGGGGATGGTTTGGGTGACGAGTGGACATGGTCACAGACAGACCCCCATATCTCATACTTAAAAAGGGCTAACTGTCACTAGTTGCATTGCTATCTGCATTGAGGGAGGAGAAACTGACCTACATCTCTCCCAGTATATTGATGTTGACATTATGTAATTTTACTGTGTTGATAGGATATCATTGTGGGCGGGGGCGTGGCTAGCGCGCCTGCGGCACAGAGAGAGGGAGAGAGAGAGAGGGGGACGATCATGGGGATCAGCTGTGTCTCGTAAGGAGGCACAGCTGATCCACATGATCGTGGGATTGCGTGGGCGGGAGGGGAGCTATAAGAGCTCCCAGAGCCACGCAGACGGGAGAGCTAGGCAGGGCATGTGTAGGGAACGCGTGTGCGTGTGCGTGTGCGTGTGCGTGTGCGTGTGCGTGTGCGTGTGCGTGTGCGTGTGCGTGTGCGTGTGCGTGTGCGTGTGCGAGATAAAAGCCGTAAGAGAGCAGAACTGGTGTGGTCGTTGTGTGCTGAGCTCCGGGAGACCCACGGCATGAAGGAACCTGTTCACAATCAATAATAATAATACATTTAATTTATATAGTGCTTTTCATGATATATATATAAGAGCTTTCTCTGAATAATCTTTATATGAAGGCTGCCCCGCTCTGATTAGAGTGAGATAAGTGACACCTCTCTTGGCTGTGGCTAAAGTTGTTTGCACATTTCTGAGAGCTGAACAGCTGTCTCTCCCTGCGAAGACAACTGGCACTGTCATGAACAGCCTCTTCCTTGTTTATTTGTGGAGGTCTGAAACTTGGAATAATAGAATAATAAAACAAAACAAAAGCTGACCACACTGTATTTTGCGTCTTTATACGTTCACCCTTCAAGCTCAGTTAATTACAGATCTGAATTTCAAATAAAATTATAGTAAAAAGATGCAAACTATATCAGGATGACAATTAGTAGGAACATATATGTTACATAATGCACAAGGCATCTGTTGCATTTCCATTTGAAGGAACAGAGCAGCCAGAATAAACTCTTCACTCTAGTGTAAACAACGTAGCGAGCAAACCGATGACACTGTTGCGTGAGAACGTGCACAGTGTGGACGAAGTTAAGGATTTGATTTGACTGCATCGCAAGCTTTCCAACGTTAGTCTATCGTCCAGGTTTTAGCAGCTTTTAGGTTTTAGCTAAGTAAACTACGCTTTCGTGAAGTAAACTAAGGCTACGAAGACAACGTAGAACGCGTTTGGCAGCGTTAATTACCTCTGGGAGATCCATTTCTCCAGCGATGGGAAACAACCACCGACCGTCGTTTATACTCACTTGTCAGCATTCATTATTTTGTCGTTTAAAATAAAGTCCGCCATAAACTCTTAACACCGAGGAGCAGCCCTCGCGCAGCCGCGCTCGCGACGTAAACATTCGAGTCTCTCCCCGTCGGCCAACGGTGGTCCACAACAAACAGTAACGCACTCACTCAAACGTTACTCCGGCACGCTTTGGGGATAAATACTCGAAACGTTCACGTCAAAACTTGTGACAAAGAGTGGGCACGTGACGTGGGCAGAGGTTGAATCAGTGAAATGTCAAAGTCTGTGGTTGTAATGAATCATGGTGCGAGGTTCTGTTAGTAACATACTTGTAAAAACCCGGTGATCGTGTGTTGTCCGTGGGTCAATGAAGGAGTCTTGTGGGATCGTTATCATTGTGAAGAGTTCAAATTCACTTTAAACCTCAGTAAAAACAATGCTTTGTGTGAGACAGCATTTCATAAATGTGAGTAGTGAGTGGGATTGTGGGATACCTCAACTGGCAGTAGTGGAATGTAATGCTTTGGTCAAGTCCTTTTCTAAATGTGAGGTATAAACTTCAAAGCGTATTTCCATTTTTACACTGTCCCTCTTCTTACAGAAGCCCATTTCTGGCAGTAAAAGAAAAAAGTATAAGATAAAAAGTAAGAAATAGGAGATAGAAAGTCGAAATTATAAGATAGAAAGTCGAAATTATGAGATTTTGACTTTTTATCTCATAATTATTACTTTTTATCTCATAATTTGTTTCCTTTACTGGAGGAAATGGGCTTCCATAGGTATATTCTCCACTGCAATTGAGATAAATAAAAAAAAACATCAAAGACAACATTTTGAGTTTGACCGTGGGTGTCTAATGAGGACATCCATGAGGTTGACCGTTTTAGTGACACATAGGCTACTTTAAAATTAAGATTTTACATACAAAACTTGAGATTATGCATGCATTGTTGTCACCAATAAAACTAACTAACATACTCTATATTTAACTGATTATAATGTTTAACCTCCAGCTTGATGGCTACAACAATAAAATGCTGCTTACCCATTTATGCAACATTCATAATATCCCATAATAAATATTATAATAGTATTTCACTCAGTGGCCATTTTTTCCTGCTACTTTTACTTCATTTTGCTACTTTACTTATTTACATGAGTAACATTTGTAATGCTGTTACTTGTAATGGGGAATGCCACAGTGGGGCATTGTATACTTTTACTAAAGTAAAGGATCGGAATACTTTGTCCACCACTGCTGGCGGATTGGTTAATTAAAGAAATATTACTACTACACTGACTAAACATATCTAAGTGCAACCAGCTGGGAGATTCTTGGTGAGATACATTTCCTCCTCTTTACATTTAGGATTAATCGCTGTGTCTTGGGAGGTCTGAGATTTCCTGAACATTTACAGTCAAAATTGGGCACTAATCAGGCCTCACATCCTGCCTTTCAATCACCTCCCTCTGGAAATACTGCTGTGGTCTTACTGCCAAGCAGCACAGCTGGATGAATGCTGTGAGTACATGTGCAGCTCTGTCACAAACGTGTCTCTTTACATGATGTAACAATTGCCAGTCCACACATAGCACTGTTACAGTGATGGCACATGTGTTTCAAATGTGTGATGCAGTTGTCCTTTGCTAGAGTCTGACTCGTGCATTCGGAAATACTTTACATCATCATACTTTGTTCCAAACCTTAATGCAGGTCGGACATCAGCAGTACAGCTTTTGGGGAAATATTCTGCGTTTATGCAGGTCCAGAGGAATGTTATTCTTGGTGTTGAGTTGGTCCAGACTATAAATTTAAGGGGGAGGGCAGGGAAACTTTAGAGGAAATGGGTGTTGAGAACTCCTCCTAAATCTGACTCAACATTCCTCTTCGGTACCCTTCTCTTAAAGTTGTGGAGCTCAAACGTTTGTGAGGACAGAAAAAGCACAAAGGGAGGATAACAACAACTGGGAAAAGAAAAATCAAAGACGATCACTGAAGGTTTCAAACTTAAAGCCACTGAAGCTGAAGGGTAAGAACTTAATCTTGGTTATGTTAAACAGACACGTTATTCCTGGATTTTCACAAACCGCTTAGTTTGTAGCTATTGCCTAATGAGATGAAGGCCACACCCAAATATGATCAGATGCTAACAAAAAGAGTGCATATTGATATTGTTTGAACATTCAGGAGGATGCCTTTGTGTTCTTCCACAGTGCTTGACATTTCTGTTCATTACTTCTGTTCAGTCTGTGCCAGTTACCTCAAACTGTTACATAAGTCAGATGTAGTATGTAATCAAACACATGCCTCCCTGAGTTGGCCACAATCTAATGGCAACAGAGGTTTCTCTCTATGGACAGAGCTGGGTGGGAAAGGCAAACATGTGCAAGGCATAGAATACCCGCTCCTTTAAGTGGACCGTACAGTCCAGGGAACGTCATTTAGGAAAAGGAAAAGTCTACGTTTGGCACATGTATTGGAAAGTAGATGCAATGATTTGTGAAACCAGGCAGCTCTCTCTCTCTCTCTCTCTCTCTCTCTCTCTCTTTCTGGCCACAGAAACAAATGTACCAAACCCACAGCTTTTAGATTTTAGATTCAACTTTTGATTGTAAAAAAACAAATGAATTTAGTTTTTGCAGTATGCCCTTTCTAATTAAGCTACCTATAATGTAGAAAAACCGCACACAAAACCATATTCATGTTTTGTGATGAGTCCTTATTGTATGTAAGCAGAGCACAACACCGATTCTGTTTTGTGTTCTGTGTTATATATTTTATTTGAGTAGTTATTTATAATAGGGAACTGAAACAAAAAGGAACAAGTCTTACTTAATAATGTGACTTCTCCTTCTTGTGTCCTCAAAAACATAACTGATGGAAAAAGTGAATAAAATGAATGAGTCATGTATCACTCTTATTCAAAGTTCTTGTCATTTGGCGTGAATGCCTTTTCTCAATAGCTTTCTTTGGTGTGCATCGTTGGGGAATGTGTTTGAAAATATTAAGGAAAGAGAATAAGTTTGTAGGTTTTTCCTATTGAACCTGAAGTGTAATGACAGATAGTCATCCTTTTCAGACTGCATGCTTGTTTACAACAGTCACAGGGAGCTGATATCCTGTCCATAATGGTCTTTCTTTGACTGCAGATCTGTTTGGCTTAATGTGGAACCACCAATATTAACACAAATTAATTGTATGCAGGAAACCAGATTGTCCCCTCATCTCCAAGCAGTCATGGCCTTCCTGCTCATATTCATAACCATGATGCATCTGGTCACCTTGGCCATGCTCTTCATCGCCACCCTGCAGAAGGTGAGACACAAACTCATGTTTTCTCGCTTCTTATAGACATGACTGTTAATCCGTGTGTAATGCAAATACATCCCAAAAATAAAAGTGCACTATATTGTCTGATGTTTTTGTGCACTGTGTCATTTTGTCTGCAGTCCTGGTGGATATGGGATGATGTAGAAATCACAGACCTCTGGTATAACTGTTTCCATGATAATGCCACAAATACCTGGTTGTGTGCTGCTACCGATGAAAGTGGTAAATTTGAGAAATATTGGTGTGTGTGTATTTATGCATGAATGGATGTAGTGTTACTTGTGGTTTTGCTTGTGAGTCAGTGTCCAACACTCCTTCTCTGACCTTCTCTCTCAGACTGGCTGCAGTCTGTCCAGGCCCTCATGGTCCTCTCTGTGGTCTTCTCCTCCATCTCCTTCCTGGTTTTCCTCGGCCAGCTCTTCACCATGACCAAAGGAGGGCTCTTCTACTTCACAGGCCTCTGTCAGGCTTTTGCAGGTGTTTGAAGTATTTTTCAATAAACCACATAAAATGTTGTCAATGAAAATAAAAAGCAACATCCTCAATAATATATTCACATATCGTGAAAATGCATGACTAACGGAGACACTTTCATGCTCTTGCAGGTCTCACAACCTTTGCTGCTTGCCTCATCTTCACCTTCCACAGAAAGGAGATTTTAAGTGAATCCAGAGATCTGAGCAAAGGACGCTTTGGCTATTGTTTCATCCTGGCGTGTCTGTGTGTCCCACTCCTTCTGATCAGTGGAGTCCTTTACGTCCACCTGCGCAAGAAGCAGTGAGCCAAAACCGTAAAGGACATAAAAACCTCTGAATAAGAGTGTGATGCCCTTCACTCACGTTCCAGTCAATATAAACTGCACCTGAGCAAATAAGATGACTGAGAAGGAAACATATCTTTTATGATACAATTCTCTACCATGGTTTGTGGGACATTATGTCATCATGGTGGCATCTACGTCTGAGAGACATGTAGTAAAGATTAAAAAAACTAAAATTCAGTCATGCTGTAAGCATATTAATGTTACTTCAAGAATTTTGATAGGAATTAAAATAATGAATGCATAACTTGTGCTTCATGTGATTGTGATTATGTATTTCAGTTATTTTGTATTGTGTATATTATCTGTTTACTTATTAAAATAAGTGATACAATGATTGTTGATGTACACTTTACTAAAGAGTACTCCTGTTTCAAAAGGGATACATCTTTGTAAGACCTGTTTTGTTTCGTAATAAGTGCTTTCTGTGTAACACAGAGCAGGTGCAATCCTCTGATACAACATCATGGTTGAGAAAAGGGTGTGCCATCTCGGCATTTGATCACTTATAATTTTGCGGCACTCATTGTATACTTTATTAACATATGCTCGCGACATTATTATATAGGATAGAGAACAATGAGCTGATAACAAACTGAGCTTTTTTCTTTTACAAAGATATTTCCAAAAAAATAGAAACTGCTGTGACTGCACCTGATATCTTTACACAGGAAGTCAGATACAGTGCTACGTGTTTCTCTACAAACCTACCTGTCAGGATGGACCAGTACAAAAGGTAAACTGTGAGGTAAATAGCTTGGATATGGGAATTATTCCTCCACCTTTAGGAGGTGTATCACCTGGAACAAGAATATCCAAGATGATTTATTTGAAATACTGCAGCTGTGAAGATCAGACAGAGGCACAGTAGGATTGTAAGTTTGTGTCAGAAGAAGGGAACTGATCTGTCAGCTGCAAAGAATTTCTGTAATCTGAGAACAATGTCAGTAAGAAGGAGTGGAAGGTAAAGGAGTTGTGAGATGACATGCCGGGGAGGGAACACACTAACATCTACAGCTCCTGGCAGCTTATGAGAAGCCTAACACTTGAGCCTGAGAGAAGAGACATGCTGCCCCGGAGGTGAGTTTCTCATTAAGTTGCTTTTTGTGTGTTGAAACCAATTTTAATTTTACGAAACACTGATCACTTGTACTCATCTATTTTTTTCTTCTTATGTCAACATGAGGTGGCGGACAAGGCTGCTGCAGGACATACAATGTGCTCAGGACTGAACTTGTGAACCCTGAACAGACTTTTTTTGTCTGCAACATCAACAGCAAGCTATTATTTGTGTTCTGGGCAGTTCTTACCAACATGGAAAGATTGTAACCTTTGACCAGAGGGATGAATGAAAGAAGGGTGACATGAGCTGGCCTGTGTTCGTCTACAGGAGTCAGTAGTGGGGACCTTGACAGGTATCACTTATTCCCAGAGACACACCAGGCTGCGGCGATGTCGAACTCACAAGAGCAGAGCCTTGATGAGAATGCAGTGTTCCTGCCGGTGAATGAGGTCTCCCCGGAGTTCCTCCATTGTGAGAAGGAGCGTCAAGCAATGGAGAGACTCCTAAATGCAGGACCAGAGGCCTTCTACAGCTCCATCGGCACAGAGCGCTCCGGCTGCTTCCTGTCTTCGGAGGAAGTCAGCCAGATATCCAGCTGGGCTCAGGACTATCGCTTTAACCCGCAGCAGGTGCAAAGTCAGGAGAATGGAGAGGAACGCAGCTCAGAGATGGAGGACGTCTGTTCCACCTACTTCCCTTCCAAATCAGACACACCAACCCCGGACCTGGACCTGGGCTGGCCGGAAAAAGGCCCCTGGGTGCCAAAGGCAAGCGCTACAGTCCACACCAGCCCCCCCGCTGACGGAGCACCTCCAGTCAGACAGATCGTCAGACAACAATTGCAAAAGGCTTGCCAAGTATGCAAATATTATTTTTTGGATCAACACAAAGCACATTTCTTCATAAGGGTGGAGGTGAATCCTATCGCTGCTAACTTGAGGAACTGGTATTTTACTTAACAACATTTTTCATACTTAGTACTTTCACACCACCTCAATTCAGAGATACATGTTGTAGTTTTGGCTCCACTATGTTTAATTTGTGAATTTAGTTTGAATATCAAGATTTTACTTGATATTATAAATAAACTAAAATATGTAAAGCACTGCTTCCGTTTAAACTTTTTAATAGTATATTGAGTATTCAGACATGAAGCAATCTGCACGAGCTACAATATTGAAATTATGCTTAAAGGTTAATACATCAATAAACAATAAACATTACAGGTAATCTGCTTTTACTCAATTGTTGCTGGTAATTGCCGTCAGTTCAGTTTTACTCCTGTAAAGTCCTCATCACTTATTTCATTGTTACACACACTATTTTCATCTGAGAAAAACAAGAATATTTTCCTCTTTCTGTGCCACTTTCTGAATAATCCTGACAATTACAGGCAAGGTGACATGTTGTGTACTCCACAGGTAATTGCCATTGTGACTGACAGATTGACTGATGGTGTGATTATTGGTGATCTACACAATGCTGCTTCACGGGGTGTCCCTGTCTACATTATCCTGAACCAAAGGTCCATTCAAGAGAACTTCACCTTTAACAGGCTCAGGCATCCAGTGAGTCACCTCCTACAAATCAACACACACCTATAGCAACTATCTGCTGTGTATGTATGACATGAATAAACCAGAGACTTTGTTTCGCCCAAAACCAAACACTGCCAGTTTAGAAAAGCAGCACATGGTGTTGTGGGATTCTTTCGAACAAGATTATCTCTCAATGTAGGCCTCAGAGTTATTAAAAACTCGACACACAGCAATTTTACTCTTGAGACGTGTCCTTTACTTTGGCATGCTTACAGTAGGAATGTAACTTGTATTTGTAACCTTTCATAGTTAAACTGGTTGCACAGCATTCTATGTTGCTTGTGTTTTCTTTCCAGTGTTGAAACGTTGTAACCTGCTGTTGAGAATAATATGAAACAATATATTTTCATGAAAGAGATCCATGAAATGGATATATAGTGTTGCAGGGATGACGTATTTTTGTAAGCCAACCGCTGAATTTAGTATGGCACTGATAATCATCCCTTGACAAAATTCCAATCTGATTTTTCCATTGTATTTTGGATTATTGGAGAAAATAAAAATCCAATATGTTCTGTGTAAAGCAGGACTTCCGATAAACTACATAACTGACTAAAGTCTGCAGCACATTATAATTAGGAAAATTACTTGTTATGTTAATAACATGGTAAATGGGTGTGGCTCTAGAGATGGCAGTGTGGATTGGTATGTCCAGCAGTTTGGTCCTGTCTAAAATATCAACAACCATTTGATAGGTTGAAATTTGAAATGTGATAAAGATACCCGTGATGCCCAGAGGATGAACCCTAGTGACTTTGGTGATCCTCTTAGTGAAACGTCTCAACCATTATGAAATTGATCTGCAGTAAATAATACTTTTAGTTTATGACTAAATATCTGCAACTATAGAACTGCTAATGTTAGCATGCTAACACACTAAAATAAGACGGTGAACTTGGTAAACATAAAACCTGTAAAAATTAAAATATATCAGGATGTTTGGATTGTCACTCCAAGCATGTTAGCGTGCTGATGTTAGCATTTAGCTCAAAGCCCCTAGCATGGCTGTAGACTGCTGTATAAATACAAACTTCGGGTATGACATATTACACAATGGTTCAATCCGTCATGGATAAACTCCAAGTTTCAGTGTTCTCAAACTTAAGTTTGTGATTTGGCAGAACATGCGGGTCCGTGTTCTTGGAGGGAAAACCTTCTGTTCAAGGACGGGAAGAACTGTGGTCGGGGAAATGAAAGAAAAGTTCCTTCTGGTGGATTTAGATACAGTGATTAATGGCAGCTACAGGTGAGCAGTCTTTTCTTTTTCGCTCTGTTCTTTTGTATCACACACCCTTGAGAGTGTTGTAACACGCTGTCTTTGCACTCTGCAGCCTCACGTGGACAGACGCCCACCTGCACCGGCAGCTGATCACTGTTTTAAGCGGCCCTGTTGTTGAATCATTTGATAGGGAGTTTCGGATCCTTTTTGCTTCTTCGCTTCCCATCCCAGACACATGGAGCGTTGCAGGTACTCAAGTCGATGTGAATCATCAGCTGAAAGAGCGCTCAGATCTTGGATTTAAAAAATGTCACCATTTGGAGCCTGAGATGTTCAACCCTCCATCCCCACCTGCCGATTACCTCCTGGACTGGGAAGCCATGGGTGTTATCCATAGAAACCGCTGCTTCCCGGAAAGTTCTCTTGGCCAGCATGAGGAAATCATGGACAAGGAAATACCACTGCAGAACAAAATGCTGTTTATGAAAGATATACCCATTGTGGAGGGTTTCACTAACAATAGAAACCAGTTTGTTGAAAAGAAAAGGTACTCAGATCATCTTGACTTTAAGGTGCAATATACAGGATTCAGAGCATTGCAACAAACAACTATTTGCTATCCAAATTATAGTGGAGTAATATCTACCTCACCAGAAAAGGAAGTCGCTCTTCCTCTGTGTGTGTCCAAATCCAAGTACCTCCTTTGCGTGTTTTTTTTGCACATTTTGACGTTTGTACGTGCCACTGGCAAGCTCACAGTTGTCTGCTCTGCACTGCGTTCATATGGTGGTTAAAGCTTGTTGTGGAAACGTAGTGCCCTCCTTCCCGTTCCCCGTCAGGTAAACACTATTAGCTCTGTCCGCACTGTGTGTGCTATCTGCACCGCTACCTGCGAGTCACCAGATCAGTTGTCACCATGTTGGAAGCCTTTGAAAGGCAATGGAGATGCTCCCAATGTTGTATATTGCACCTTTAATCAATCTAAGTTATCTTTTTACCAAGCATACAGTACACTTATGTCAAATTTACTTGACATTTACGCAAATGCAAACTTATGCAATACAGGATATTTTTGTTATATTTCTACTATAATTTACCTGGTAGTGAAACTTGCACCAACATATTGAAACATGTTTAATGTTTGTTATTATTCTTTGAGTAATTTGCCCCTTGTAGCACAGCATAGTTGTGATATTTCGTATTCCATGTTTTTTATATTTCTCTCTTTTTGTATGTGACAGGGTATATGAAAACACCTCTCCAGTCACAAACAATGTGTCAGATAAATCAACAACTTTCAAGTAAGTCTTTTTACAGCTAATTCTGTCATTATACTGATTAAGAGGACTGGCTCTTGTCTTTTTCTGCTAACAATAAATGCAGATCTTTTCCCAGGGATCTTGATCCTTTTCATAGCAACACACAGCCCTGGCTAACAGACCTGACAACTCAAGAAAGAATGAAAAGGTAACACCCAAAAGATAAATGAAACACACTGAATAAAAGATGATTGATATATCATATCTAAAAGGATTTATTTTTTTCTGCTGCAGGGGGGAACACATAATACATAAAGCCGTTCCCAAGCTCTCCATTGAGAACAGCACCAATTTAGATGACCAACAAACCACAAGACTTATGGATGTTAAAGCAACAGAACCAACAAACGATATATTCAGACTTTCCTCTTCTCAGGGAAGAGAGCGATCACGGACGGAGGTCATTTTGGAAGAAGAGAGCAGCGTAAGAGAAACAAGCTCCAAAGTGGAGAACACACCATCTTCAAGAGTAAGTAACTCCCTTTTCTGTCAAAACACTTTCGTTAAACTTGAGAATCTTTTTTTTTAGAAATTTCTCTCCTCACAGAAACCTCTAATCTTGATGATGCCACAGTCTGAGAGCTTCAGCTCTCTGAGTGACATCATGAAGAAGATTCAGCCTCGGCAGAGCACTTCAGGACTGCTCCGGAAAGGATCAAAGGCCGCTTTATCAGAACTGAGCCAGTCCATGATGGAGCTGAGCGTACACAACCCGGATGATGACCGAGTCCCGGTGCCCAGGTTTAAGGCCAGTGTAAGTGTGTGGATACGTTGGGTTCTTCTGGGATGGAGGAAAAGATACTGCTGACATAAATACATGTATCTCTCACAGAGATGCTTCTCTTTAAGTCACAAATAATAACTTGAATCCTTGACTCAATTTATTGAACTTGAGCACATTATTCTTATGTTTTTTGTTGACATCAATCTCTTGTTTCCTTTCCAGGGCTTTGACCCGGATTATATGACACCAGCTCTTGCCCTGATGAGGAAGAGGAACGAGGAATTGAAACCTTCATTGTACAGAACTCCTAAAAACTTTATGCCCAGAGAGAGGCCTCGCAGCTCCAGTTATGGACTCTGGAGGAGGTCACTGGCAGAGACGGAGGGAGAACAGGAATGAGCAGCGAGGAAACAAATACATGAGCAATGTGTTCTGCAGTAACATCTTCTGTCACTGAGGAAATACAGCTTCCATTAACTGATAGTTACAACCTCTGCAGTGTTAATTACCTAAGCTATTTCCAAAACAGGCTGTGACTTGTAGAATAAAATCATTGTTATACATACAGGATGTACCAGTTATATCTGTTGATTTGATGTACCACTGAATTTGATGGTTGGATGTTTTACTGCATACAGTATGTTTGATGCAAGGTTTACTTTAGATTATCTTATAATAAATATAATTGTTCTGTTACTGCTGCTTACCAAAAAGAAGGCATGAGATAAATGTAATAAATGGTGTTCAAGGAAGATGTTGAGCGTGCTGATAAGATTGTAAAAGGTAAAATGTCGAAAGAACATGCCTGTTGCTGACAGAGCAGTAAAACAATAATAAAATAATAATAATAACAGATACTAATACATAACCATTATAGTAATATTTAATAAGACAAGAAGAATACATCTAAATCATGAATTACAACTATTCCCCAACAGTAAGCTAACTTGTGGGACAGTGGAAAAAACTAATTTAAACCATAAGAGTAAAGTAGGATAATATAATAATTTACAATATCCAAAGGAATAACAATCTAAATATTCCCAAACATATCACAAGCAAAGGTACATTCTCAATCAGATTAACTAGTTGTCATATTATTTAATAACACATTGGTATTAGATAGTGTCCTCTGTCTGCACAATAATGTAATTTGGTTGACATTTGTATGGAAACCAATTTCGTCCAGTAAAAGAAATGAAAATGAAAATGATGAGATAAAAAGTCAAAATTAAGTAAGTCTTACTGTGTAATTATCTTACAATTATGACTTTTTATCTAATAATAATGACTTTTTAGCTCATAATTAACTTATAGTTTACTGACTGAAATTGTCTTTCATACTTTATTTGATTGTTAGCTAAATAAATCACTACAAATGAATAGTAAATGCAGTACTCTTGTCCAGTAGGGGGCAGTATGCGTCTGACACGTCGCTGTGTAGACATCTATAAAGCACACGAAGAAGAAATCACGGAACACGTGGTCACCAACACCGGAGAGGGGATGTGAAGATCCAACTCAACTGGAAATTACACTTTTTATTTGCCATTATCTCTCGATATCAACATTGACGTTCAACGGTGTGGTTTTATAATACTTGTTCGTAAACTTGAAGCAAACGCGTTTGATTCATTGCCATCATGGGTCGAACAAAAAGGTGAGTTTGGCTGAAGTTAGCTCAAACCGCAGTTGTTTGTATGTTCAAAGTAATGGTAAGCTAACGTTACACGTAGTTTACACTGCTCACTCTGGTTGCTTGTGGTCATTAACAGGGGTTGTGTTAAAGCACATTTTAAGTTAACGGTTGTTAAAGTCTGATAAGTCATCTCATTATTTTCATCTTATTCTAGTAAACATAAAAAAAACATAATCTGCATGTTTCAGAGCTTCAAGTTGACCTCTTTCTCTTGTCTTTCATTGCTCAGGGTTATAAAGATACCAAGGCAGAAAAAGACCGAGCAGTTTGATGAAGATGACCCTGAAGCCTACAAGAACATGCCTGTCCCTGACAAGGTAAGAGGAGCCAGCAGAAGAAATGTGTAAGGCTGATGGAAAGGTCCATTACAGCAAGTACACGTGTTGTATGTACAATATGATTCCAGTTGGAGAGAGTTAAATTACATAAAAGTGTTTTAAAATAGTCATGAGTCAAAGGTTTTATGGCATTACTACAATATCCCGCACAAGAGGAAAACACGGAAAACATCTAATACTATAGAGGTTCAACATACTCAATTTTTTTGTGCTTCTTTTACACACTTTCATCAATACTTTAATATCAACAATGTTTCGACTGTTGGCTCCGGTATACACTATTAAGTCTAAACTAGAGGTGACTGGTATGGCTATGTAGTAATGTGGATATGAAGGCCAAACAAGTAAACCTGGGGAATAATCATTTCAAAACTTGTATTTAATACCTTTACGTTCTTATAGTGGTCACAATCTGATGATATATATATATATATATATATATATATATATATATATATATATTAGTGTCTAATACCATCAACAAACTGTCCACAAGTGAACTCTGCTCTGGTGTTGTAGTTAGTGTGGTGTTAGTTGTGTCAGATATGAACACGTCTCCTCTTTTCATTTCAGAAATCATCCCAGTACACAAAGGACAAAATTGATGATTTTCACAATGACAAGATTGCAGTAAGTTTACCTCAATGGTAGATCTGTGGGACATTTATGGGGCTGCTGTTTTTAATCTTTTCTTAACTTATTCTTTGCTGCGGTCTCTTTCCCACAGAAACTTCTCGCCAGTGGTGTTCAACTGGACAGCGACCAGGAGGAAATGGATGATGAGGTGATGACTTGTGTGTTCATTTTAGATTTATCTTCAGAAGACAAATGTAGTTCAGGAATAAATTCTAAATGCTCAGCTGACTTTCACAGGAGGAAGTGATGGCCCTAGACGATTCAGAGGAGGATGATGAAGAGGAGGAGGAGGAGGAGGGGACAGACATGGAGAGTGATCTTGAGGGCAAAAAAGAAGACGGTAAACATAAAAACCTCAGTTTACGTCCAGGATTGGGTTTTAGTCATTCTAGCTCATTTAACCGTAACTTTGTGGTCTTCATCAGATCTTCCTAATGAAATGGCGTGGGGCACCAAGAAGAAGATGTTCTACGACTCTGACTACGTCAGCACCAGTAAGCAACTTTTATCTCCAACAATATTATTGGAGCAATTCATGATGTGTTGTTGTTGTCTGTGCTGCTAACTTTAGCTTATGCTAAATTTAAATTGTGTTCTTACAGAGGGGAGATCTCAAGACGAGCTGGAAGCTGAGGAACAAGAGGAAGAAGAAGAGGCTAAAAATATCCAAAAACGTTTAGCCGCAAATCTGAGCGAGGAGGATTATGATTTGAACTTTTTTAAGGTATTTTTTCTTTGTTAATCTCTCCTGTACACATGCAGTTTCAACATGTGTTGATGGAATGTTTTTATTGGGTGGGAGGCGTTGGCCGGTTCGTCCTCAGGAACGTGATATCTCAAGAACGCCTTGAGCAAATGTCTTAAAACTTGGCACAAACGTCCACCAGCACTCAACGATGAACTGTAACCAGACAAAACATACTATTCGCTGTAACCCAATAATTCATATGCTAATTATGACAATTTCACACAGACGTCTAATGGGATAAGATGCTGATATTTTAGACAGGCATGGGGGTAAAACTGCAATGTGACAGGTTGATGGAAGCATACAACCACAAGGCCATACTTCTAATTTGTTGACTGCAACTGTTTTATGTGTCTAAATGAAGGAATTTGCCATGGAGAAGGATGAAAACAAGACTGTAGGAAAAGAAGAGAGGATTGTGAAAGACCTGAAGCAGATGTCCCAGAAGGAAAAAATGAAACTTTTAAAAAAGGAGTCACCAGAGATGCTTGAACTTATTCAGGACTTCAAAGCAAAGGTAAAACACCAGCATGCAACCAAAACACATTGGCAAAACAACCTAAAATTGAATTTGCCAAAAGATATTAACGCAGTTGCCACAGACATGTAATTGATGTGACTTGTTTGTGTATGTACTTGCTATATGCAGCTCACTGAACTAAAGGATGAGCTGCAGCCTCTCGTGCAGATGGTCAAGGAGGGAAAGATCCCACCAGGAAAGGTGAGCGCATGTAATTCAATTTCCAGCCGGGAATTTGTCACCGGACGGATTGTAGTTTTTGTAATAAAGTATTAAATTACGAAGCTGCTTGTCGTGATTATGTTCTTCAGATGACTGTAATCGCATCAACTGTTAGATTCTTTCTTTCCTTTTATTAATAGCTATTATATGTATTAATAAGAGAGAAAGGTGATCTGCTGTGTTGAAGGTTTGCAGTGTATATTTGTGTTGGAGTAACACAAAATATATTTATTATTATTAATAATGTCATGTTGCTATGTATGGCAATCCAGTGTGTGAATCTGAAAAATGTTCTTCCTGTTTCCAAAGGGTGCCGACTACCTCAAGACAAAACAGCAACTGTATCTGAAGTAAGTTGTAATGTAATTGTAAGGACATGTGGCAGTCACATCATCGTCCTTCATTGACCGGCTCACGGTTCTCTCCTCCCACAGTTACTGCACAAACATCAGTTTTTACTTGGTGCTGAAGGCGAAACGAATCCCTGCTCATAACCATCCAGTGATTGAAAGACTGCTGACCTACAGAAATGTAAGCACACACATTGACACACAGCATCACTGGAAGTGTTTTCACCCTGTATGTCAAGATTTCTTTTCATTATTTTGGACAGCATTCTTTGGTGTGTCACTTTTTTTATACAAATTTTTTTATAAATATATAGTGGGATTCAGAGGATCATGAAGTATCTCCTCTACACTCACATTACATTACATTACATTTAGCTGACGCTTTTATCCAAAGCGACTTACATGATATACAGTATACAGTAGACACAGCAACGGTGAGCAATTAGGGTTAAGTGTCTTGCTCAGGGACACAACGACATGGAGTGGCTGAGGCGGGGTTTGAACCACCGACCCTCTGATTGAAAGACTGACTTGCTAACCACTGAGCCACAGTTGCCCCTACTCACAACATTGGTTGCAACCTTCTGTATCACTGACTCAATTCTCAATTCTTGTCTGTAGCTCATCAATGAGATCGGTTCAGTGGATGCTCGCCTTGCACCTCAGTTTCGCAAGCTGCTAGCTGGTGTGGGCAAAGAAAAGACCACCAGCAGACCAGCAGAGGGCCAGAAGGCCAGAGTCGCCAGCAAGATGGAAAAGGTGAGATTTGTCTTTTTTTCTTGCTTTGAATCTGTTGCTGGTGTTTCACATAAACAAAAAGGTAATGAGTGCGGGTCGCTTTGCAGGATTCTGCAGATGCTCCGCCAGAGGTTGAGGAGGACTCGGACTCAGACCTGGACGAGGAAGCGGCTCTGCGTTTCTACAGAGAAGTGGAGGAGCGGTCAAAATTGAAGAGGAAGAGAAAGAGCAACGTCCCAGACGCTGAAGAGTAAGTGTGATCGGAGTCTTCAAAATAGCAGTTGGGACAAAATCATCTGGGGATCTGATACATTTTCAATGTGTTGCAGGATGGAGGTGAAAGAAGATGAGGAAGAGGACGATCCAGATGCTAAGAGAGGAATCACTTACCAGGTACAGAGTTACATTCACAACAAGATTAACTTAAATGTTCTGTTCAGTTTTGAATATTGAGGACAAATCTCAGAGGGTAAAATGTATATTTTATTGTTTTTTGGGTCATGAGTGTGCCTACTGTGAAACTAAAAGTACATCAGAGCAAGCTTACACATTTTCTTTCCCTCAATATCATTCAACATATAGTGCCCCTCACACTGTATTCATTTATTGCATTTACATGTTTATCTGTCATTCCTGAATAGTTTTTCTAATAATGTGCCTCTACCAATTCCCCAGATGGCCAAGAACAAGGGCCTGACACCCAAGAGGAAGAAAATTGATCGTAACCCCAGAGTCAAGCACAGAGAGAAGTTCAGACGAGCCAAGATCCGCAGAAAGGGCCAGGTTTGTATTCTTTTCTTGAACATTGATGAGACCATTTTTATTACACCGCTAAAGTGCATCATGAAGCTTCTGAGAACGGCCTCCGTCTGTCGGCTCATCGGTTTGAATCAAGAGAATATGTGGCTGTGTCGAACGCATTCTGTTCATCTTCACCAGGTGCGAGATGTCCGTCGGGAAGAGACGCGATACAGCGGAGAGCTGTCTGGTATTCGTGCTGGAGTCAAGAAGAGCGTCAAACTTAAGTAGCCATGCAAGAAACTCAAGTATGCTGCCAAGTAGAATCTTATTGTAATCTTTCTTATGTGTGTAGTAAAAACATGTCACTGAATTATTCAGCTGTCAATAATTGCTGTTGTAAAGTCATCCAAAATGGTTTTCTTTTCTACAATCATTGTGCAATGTGAATAAACATTGAATACACTTTCAAACTTGTATATTGTACCTATTCAAGGACACCATCATAACATAGCGAAAACCATCATTTTGTTAATAGTTCTAATTATTACTAAAGTTATGCAACCTTACAGCATATAGTAAGACAGCATGATAGGCAATTAGGAATCGAAGCTAAACTCCGGATTGGCTAAGAGCAGAGACAGAACGTCATTGACTCCAACATGTAGTGTTGTTTATTTCTGTCAACCTCCTTGTTGAGTTATGAACTTGTTGTGTGCCGATGTCAGGTTGCTTACTATCCTCTCCTCTATCTCCACTTCATTCTTCACATCCTCATCTGTGATTATCAGCTCAGCCTGAGTTTCGGGGGTTACCACCACCACATAACCCCGTCTGGAGTCCAGCACGTTGGCCACCACGGCCTGGTGCCTGTAGGTGTCCAGAGCCCGTCGAGCCTTTTCCAGCAGGATGGTCGAATCGGTCTCCAGCTTAAATGATATGACAAAAGCTTGAGGTGCCCAGTCTTTCACCAGCGGGGACAGTATCTTAGGGACCATGTTCATGCTGAGCTGAAAGGGAGAAGAAGAAAAAAAGTCATTAATTACATGGTTAAGAGTCTATACCTATGCTAGCAGCAGCTCTTTGAGGCTTTAAAAAAATGTTCTCACTCACTTGAAGTGGTCCATTGGAAGACTGGATTTTGTGTTCAGGCATCTCAGCTGCCGGGATATAGAAATCAGACACAGCTGCAGCCAAGTAGAACATGGCCTTGGATCCTAAGTGCAGAATACGGAGTTATGAACAATATGCTAGATAAGAGCCACAACCCCAACCTGTAAGTAGTTGTTAATCTGTACCTATTGTGCTGAGCGCCTGTGCTGCTGCTTTGAGTAGATGCAGATACTCTGACAGAGTGCTGAACTCGATGGGCAGCAGGAGTTCGCCTTCTTTCATTTCCTGGTATCGCTTCAGCGCTTTGCCAATGTTGGGAAGCACCTGCTGGTTAACCACCACGTCACCAGAATTATGGGATGATCCTTCACCTCCACTGAACTTCAGGGCCTCCAGCATGTTTATGTTTGAGAATATCCGTGTGTAGGGGTATAGGGAGCGATGCCTGTGAAGGAAGATGACAGCGTAGCCTGAATCTATAAAATACTCTGCTGAGGAGGCCCCTCGTCTGCCGCTGCTGAAGTTATCGAGAAAACGAACAGTGCGGGACTCCAGGGGCACTTTGGTGCCCCCTGATGTGATGAGAACCACCCTGTGACCTGCTGCCGCATGATGCTGGGCGAACGCAGCCATCTGTTCTTTGACCTCGTCGACATGGGAGGGAACGGCAAATTCTTCAGCTAACTTCCCGTCAATGGAAGATATTCTGGGTTTAGCCATTACTTATTGAGAGAGAAAAAGGGCATCATGAGAAAACAAATTCACACAGCTTTACAAATTGCATACTTTTTACTTTTAGCACATTCTGCTGCTGCCCAGACAAAGTATGTACTGTTGAAATGTGGAATGCATTCAACTGGGACAAACTACTTAACATTTCACCTTGCACTTTGACCCTCTCTCATATTTGCTGCGCAGAGGATTGTTGGTCAGAATAGCCAGAAAGGCATGCTGGCTTGCACTGTAGAAATCAAACTGGTGCAGTAGGACAGCCTGGTACCTCGTACATACTGCATCTGATAGCCTATGTATTGGGGCATACTACATATTTTTTTCTGGGATACTAAAGAGTATGGTATTATGTATATTGTTCCAATACGTAATATGCATGATATCTGCACAATCCATTTAATTGAAAGCCCAATGTACGTGTATGATAATCGTGACGTTATTTTCTTTTTGGAATAATGATTGTGGATATCTGAAATGTTCTTTTTGATAGAAATAATAAACTTAGTTATACCTCTAAAGGATTTAAAGATATAGCAATCAAAGTTACAGATATCTTTAAAAACAAAAATGTCTTCCAGTTATTGTCGATATATTTAATTACCATTCTGACTAGCGGTACTACAATTGCGACAGAAGGAAAGGCTCTAATATCTGAAATGTAACGCTGGCTAACTACAGGTTAAGTGTCGTTAATACGGCTCGCAATAACACACGTTACGTTAACGTTACCTGCTGTTTGACAGTAATTTGCCACCGTGACAACACCCGGAATGCAGTAAAAACAAAGCTCGTTTCATCACAATATTTAAAGATAAAATTGCGAAATGTCCTACTTTATAATCAGAGGTTGTTTCTCAGTCGACTTCTTCACAACTTCTGTACTTCCTGGAACCGCTGAGCTAAATTCTTTGGTCTTTATAAATACATAAGAAACCTGCCAGCGCCCCCGGTGGTCGTAGACGGTACTGCCGCCACCACCACAACCCATGGTATTATGAATCAGGTAAAATATGCGTCAATTATGGTTTTTCACTTTCATATAAGATTTCTGACAGTGAACATTATACACGCAGAGGGGAAGTTCCTCTTTTAGGGGATATTTTAACTGGACTGCCCCCACTGACTCGGCAAGTGACAAACACATTGAAGTGTTTGACGTTGTCCTGGAGTATAGGTGTTCAGCTTCTCTTTAGTCTCCTTCAAAGCTTATTTTTGTGAATCGTTTTAAAAGTCCTCACTTCCTCAAATATGCTGGTGTACGATGCACGGTTGATTGTAGGCTACATCGAGTTTCTGGTGAGTTTTGCAATCATATTCTTTATGAAAGGAGAACAATATATTTATTTGAATCTCCCATGATGTATATATAAAATTGCAGGTACAGAAATGACATTGAAATACCAAGTAGTACTCGCTTTAGTTTATTATTTGTGTGTGTTTCTTTCTCCCCGAAACCTCATATGGAGTAAAACAAGAACTTGTTGAGATTATGTTTTTAAAAATACATAATACATAAAGACTAGACGAGCTTGTCAGTCGTCACATTGGATCTTCACTAGAATATTAAGGGAAGGGAAAATGTTGCTTTGCTGAATGTTGGAGGGGGGATTTGGATGGGCAGAGAAGTTTTGTTTAAAATTATTAATAATCATTAACTATAGGCAAAGGAGCTTTTAACAGCAGTCCCACGTATCAACCTACAAGAGGCGCTGTTGTCCCGCCGAACAGACATCCACAACATTTCACCATGGCGCTGTCCTTGATATCAAGTTTGATTGTGTTGATTAATTAAGCTGATTAGTTTCCACAGATTTCCTCCATTACGTTTATTAAAAACGAAATGGCAATTTTACTGAGACACCACCAGTTAAATAGACAATGTAAAAGTTGGTTCAGATTTTGAAAAAACAGTCAGGATTTTTGAAATTGGAAAAGATGCATACAATCTGAAAACGACCAAATGCAATACAATACAAAATAGCTTCTACCACAAAGGCGGATTTTAAAACAATTTAAATCAAATAGGCCTCTAGCAAAATATAGATCAAATATTTAGTTTATAATCAACTTCTGTCAACAAAGATCTTATGGGACTTTTTTTCAGGCCGATTGTTTCCCATTGATGACATTTTTTAATGCCTACAACTGGAGGATGTAGCCCTGTGAGATTGAAAGGACCCATTTAGTAAAACCATAAAGTAATATTTTAAGGCCTCAAAAGTTACACGTTTTAACACTTTGTCATAAGAATACATTACACCATTAGTATAAAACATAATGCTATAACTCAAATAAACCACATACAATCTTTTAGCTATAAAGTATGGAAAGTAATTTGAGACAAGGTCAACTAGAGCTCATTGGACTGCTGAGGACCATGGCTGCAGTTCCCATTGAGGACATTGAGGTCGTGTCCTTGTTTTTTTTTCCTGGAAATTGAAGCTCAAGTGCAGTTTACGCTGTACAATGGAGAGTTTGACATGGTGGGGTTGTAAAGGGCAGTACAAAAGTTTTTAAATGGTCTTATTTTTGGGCCAATTTTTGTTTTAATGAATTCAGTACTTCACCACTAGAAAATGAAACAGCATTCAAAGCAGTAAGGAAGTTAGGATGTACGGCATTGAAATTGAAAGAACAAATGATTATGTTTAGAGAAAGACTGGTATGTTTAGCTATTTCTTTTAGCAGTAGACTGCAAAGGAATAGTTCAGTAATCTTGTTTAGCCTATTCTGTCAAGTGGAATTTACAAGCAGTATAGAAGAGTTAGAAGTGGCTTATACAGAATGCAAAATTAAATTGGGAGCAGATTGCAATTTGTTTAGTGGGCCATATTAGCCACACCCCTGTAGGGCTATTAGGGAACATGTTCTCAATGTCCAAGTTTTCTACCAATTATTTTATTTCATCAGACAACTCCTATATTTTAATCCTGTATTTAATCTTTTATGTGTTTTTATCAGCTTCTGTGTACTTATCAGCACCACATTTAAGATTCATCTTTATAAAAAATGTTTTATTGATAGCCTAAATCATGAACTGATGCTAGATCAGTTATCCTCCATTTATAATATCATCTTGTATAATAGGTGATTATCCTCCAGTCTTTTTTTGGCTCTTTAATTCATCAGGAAGACCCATAATTGACGACTTCCACTTCTGGAAAAAAGACAGCAAATATGAACCCGAATCAATGTATTAACAACGTATTAACATGTATAACTGCAGACTTAAATGTGGCTTATTATAAAGTGTGAACCCACAAGTGTGTATTAAACGAGTATCATCGTGTAATTCAATAAGGACATACACCAGTCAGGCAACCCCAAATTATTATTTTTTAATAAAAAGCGGCTATTCCCACGTGTACTATCTTCTACGTTTTCTGATTTAATTATGTGATCCTGTCTCATTACTTGCGCGTTTTCACTTCTACATATAACAGGCTATATCTAACGACATATGGTACTTTGCGTTCTATTCATTGATAACGCTCCCTAAATAAAGCTGATTGATCGATTAATAGGAAGGCTCGCGTGTGGGTGCACCCAATGCCGTTTCCACTGCGGGCTTGTGCGTTTGACCGCGCGCTAGTTTCTGTGGCGGCAGGGTGGTGAGTGAGTGAGTGCGAGAGAGAGAGAGAGAGAGAGAGAGAGAGAGAGAGAGAGAGAGAGAGAGAGAGAGAGAGAGAGAGAGAGAGAGAGAGAGAGAGAGAGAGAGAGAGAGAGAGAGAGAGAGAGAAAAAAACCTTCATGTGCGTCGTCGTTTGTGAAAGTAGTTCCGGGCACCTAACCCAAACGGGGGAGAGTCCCGGATGTTGGCTCGGCCGCCGAGAGAAAGGCGAACTGGAGAAGGCGGAGAGAAGCTGAAGAGGGACGCCACGGCACCGTGGGCACACCGGCGAAGCTACGGCTACGGCGCTTCTTTGCACAGGACGATAACCTCAAGAGCACAGGGACACTCCTGGGGAGCCCCAGCAAGCTGAAGAAGAGGAGGTGGAAGGAAGGGGAGGGGGCAGTTACTCTGAAACTACCGTCAGGATTTAAGAGAGCCGCCGTCACAGCAGCTTTCACCCAGAGTAAGTGAGCTACGCGGGCATGGAAGTTGAACTAAGGCCCACGAAATGGACGACTTTAACGGGGAAGTGAGCTGCACTGAAGTTCTGGGGATCGAGCCCGGTGAACAGGCCTTGGCACACCGCTTTTCCGCCCGCTGTGGCGGGGTGTGCGGGGGACACCTTTTTCTCTGAGGGAGCCAGTCGGTGTTTCCCTGTGGTCAGTGTTAGTACACCCCGGCCGTGTTGCTGTAACTCTCCCAAGTTGACAGCTCTCGCGTTAGCCCGCTAGCAGCGCCGAGCAACCGGTGACAACTGACAGGGCAACTTTGACAGCTAGCTAGCCAGTTTTGGTAGCCAGCTAACTTTAGCTGTGCGTTGTCGGCGCTCTCTCCTGGGCCAGGAGAGTGTGTGCCTGAGTGTGTGAGTGTGCGTGTGTTTTATGTGGTTATAATGACCTATCTCAGCCCTTCAACAGCTATCGTTAGCTAGCTGTTTGGTATGGGAGACTGTGTGTGTGTGTGTGTGTGTGTGTGTGTGTGTGTGTGTGTGTGTGTGTGTGTGTGTGTGTGTGTGTGTGTGTGTGTGTGTGTGTGTGTGTGTGTGTGTGTGTGTGTGTGTGTGTATAAAAGCCCTGTGTCGTTTGGCTTTCCTGCATGCACTGATGGTATTTGACTCACAGCTGTTGCAGTGTGTTTTCTCGTCTGTCAATCGTCTGGTTCTCAGGCGGCTGGTAAACTCTTCTTGGAAAAATAACGATCCACGTATTTAAAACTGGTCGATCTTTACGAGGAGGCGCAGGTTTGTCATGTGGCTGGACAATCAACAAGTGCAAAGCATGTTTCGGGTGAATTTTTATGCTACTGGATTTAATCTCGGGAATGTGTCTTTTGCCTCTGGTGGGGCTGGTATATTCTTGTGGATTGCCCTGAGATGGCACAGACGCTGTTGCAGTTACATATTTGGACTCTGTGTGCAAGACATTTCTCAGGGCATGCTTCTCTTTGCTTTGATGTTTTACCAATCGGTATGCGATCGTACAAGGCAGACACTGATTAGTTAATGCTACGACTTTAAACTAAACAGCTGTGGCATTTGCGTGCAGCTGTATACAGAACGGTGCCCTTGCTTTATCCTGACGGCCTTTATTAGCGGATGGATGACTGAACTCCTAATTTGCCCCGCTGTCAACTTGTGCAAGTTTTATCAATGATGTCACCTTGTTATTTTAACGACTGAGTTGGGGTGCAAATTAATAGCTGCTCCTCATATACTCCTATGCTCCCAAGTTTATTTTGTCATACAGCCAGCATGAAAAGGTTGAATTTATGACTAAAACAAAACATTATAAATTTCCCCAGAATATCTTAACCCTGCAAGACCTTCTGCCTCGACTAACAAAATGCCCAAAGTGTTAGTCAGCACCCTCAATCAAAGGTCAGACCTGGTTTGCTTCTTCATCACCCATCCTTTAAATAGCAGGCCTGCAGCAAGCTGTCTGGATCTGTGCATGCAGCTTAGGAATTACACATGTTTTGAGTTCTGATGTTACTCCATCAGGTAAGAAGAGTCAGAGTAGCTTCATTTGTCATATTGTTTAGAAATGAGAAAGAACAGTTGTCAGTCACTCAGTCACATCCTGTGAATTGTCCCACTGCTGTACTTTCTTTTGCTCTCTGAAAGGCTCCGTGTGCAGTTTATGTTAATTGACATTTTATCACGGTGTCCTTAGGCTCGGTCTAACACTGACAGACAACTCAGTCATGGGAAATAATGAAATCCTCTGCCATTCATGAAATTCAGCTTTTTATATATTTTTAATAACGAGTTGTTTTTATAAGCAATAACTTATGTCAATTAAAAAAACTATGTGAAGCGCAGCAGTGGAATAATTGGCACAGACAGCGGAAGTTGCAGTTTGCTGTTTGCTAGCTGGCTGTTAAATAATAGACCTAGAGTGCAGCCAATGCATGCTTTTGAAAGATTGCATGCAGAAATATGAATCATGGCACACATTGCAGGTTTTGTCCCTTCAGGGCCATATGATGTCTATAAAATTCTGTTAGTTTATAAGTGTAGTTATTCAGTTTTGTTTCATGACTGGATATGTGGTGTGGGCTCAGAAATGCTCCTCTTAATGCATGTTTTTGCTGATTTATAAGCCTTTTTAGTAGTTGTTATTTCCTATTTTACATCAAATAAAATTGAGCAGAGTTAGTAACTTTTTATGATTCCCTTTTTTTTTTCAAACAACCTCAAGGTGTTGATGAATGGATTGAACAGTTGTGAAGAAAGTGTAGCAAAGATTACACATCTGTTTATTCTCACAGTAACCATTTAAAAGTGTGAATGGGATGATGTGTTTCAGCTTCCCTTTAATGGTGGTTTTAGCCTGCAGTGGTGTTTGAAAAGTCTGTTGCCTAATGGTTTAAAAACACGACACCTCTGTGTGTGTGTGTGTGTGTGTGTGTGTGTGTGTTGCCATTAACACGTTTGTCTACCATCTCTGAGGAAAACATACTTTATCTTCATCTGTAATTTAGTAGATTAAATCGAATTGTGACATAATATGGGGCTAATTTTGATAGATGTCAAGGGCGGTCAGCAAGCCAGTACGGTAGACTTTACAACAGGTTTCTACTTTTTAAATACAAGCTCCTCATTTGGAATTCAGTATGTGGCCCTGTGCCTAGCCCCATCTCACTGAGAGGCTTTTTAATTTCTCCCCTTGTTGAAGTGATTATTCAAATGGCCATCCGTGAGATGCAGTTATCAGACTCCTGGTGGTAGTTGAGCCTGTGGCAACATGAATGCCCATGACAGCCCCCCTCCCCACCACCCTGTGTTGTTGGACTTCACCCAACAGGTACTCTCTGTAGCAACCCCTATTAGACTGCCACATCTTACTCCGCAGGCTGAAAACCTATTGTGTTATGCGATTGGCAGATGGCAATTTATTCATGAGGACGTCTGATATTTTTTTTGGCATGGTGTTATGGTGATGCTGTTGTTCAAAGGCCTGTTCAGTATTTTTACGATGACTTACTTTTGGTCTCAACCCAAAGTGGGCTTGTCTGAATTCCTCTCCGCTCTAAAATGTGAAGTTATTTTTGGTTGGAGTTTCTTTCTCTTCATTGACCATCATCTTTTCCTTTACTGTATTTTCACCTTGGATTGGGCAAAAACACCTGAATTTCCTTTTTCTCTTTAAACAGCTGTTGCGTGTAGGCTAGGTTGCCCTCTAAAGCGGCTCAGGCCAAATGGACTGGCAGTTTTGTTAGAAATATCTTCCCGTACTCTGCTTATATATCCAGTGTGTGAAGTTCTGCTTTCATGGAAGACGTGTTGGTGAGAAGGGACTGGCTCAGTCTTCATTAGCAACGGCGTGCATCACTAGAATGCAGATGAGCTATGAAGCCATTCATCTGCTGGAAATGCCTCCCTGATTCCAATTTGAATCTTGTTTGCAGTCACATTGTGTGAGCCCACTTCTCCATGTTAAAGAAGTCTCTTTATGTGATAGATCAGAGGGGGATAATTGCACTTAAGTGAACCTCATTTAGCGCTGGCCAGAGCAATTACTGTAACTGCAATTCTAGGCGTATTTTTGGGGCCTGGAGCTGCTGTCATTGAGTCTCTGCAGCTGAGATATCAAATGGTGAATAGAATGACATTGGCATGGCATCATGGGAATGGCAGATCCTTGGATGGATTTTAATTAGTTTATGCAGTTTTCAACTCAGCTTTTATTTTTTTTTTCAACTGAAGAAAAGCATAATTAAAAATGACAATTAGAAATGCATTATTTTAGTAATGATTGAAAATAAATTATTCTCAAGGTGCTGTAAGGTGAAAGAAGCCAGTAATTTTTCAGGCAACCCCCCCCCCCCCGGGCTGGAGAAAGATGTTTTATCATTAATGTTATTCAGGAGCCAAATTTTGAGTTTTGCTCAGCTGGGTGCTTTAATCTATTTTTGCTGTAAATTAATGAATTTTTAAAGAGTCCCTCGCTGGATACGGGTGGATGTGGGAATACAGCACTGGTTCAGTTTTCAAACAAACCTCCTCACCGGATGGAGAGAGCGACTTTATTGAAGCACTACACTTTAATTTTTTATTCATCCAGCAATACACTGTCTAGTTCTTCTCATCCCACCCCCCCTCTCAGTCTATTGAGTTGAATATGTGAGTGAACTAGTCCTAGCCTATATGCTTCCATTCACATCCTGGGTTGAAGTTGGATGTGGACATGAATCAGTGAGGGAAGTATGTGATGTTTAATTCAACTAGTGCCTAATATTATCGGCACATTTGCTCAGATACATGTTTTATGTGAATGTGTTTAGTGCTTTATTGCCCAAGTCTTGCTAATCAGGGCCTTTCTTTCTACCGGGGAACTACTGTAAGTACCCACACCAGAGCTTGCCGGGTAAGTTTAGAAAGTGTATGAGAAGAGACTGGGGGTTGGTGGGGGATTGGTGGGGGATTGGTGGTTCTTGTAGTGCACAGCAGTTTCTGTGACTCATTTCATCCTTGTAGTGGCAAAAAAGAAAATTAATGAATTTGGTGGCAAGTCTATTATGAATGTTTGGCTTGATCTTATATCTGCATTAAGTTCCAGTTTAGTAACTGGATGAGGTGCATGTTTATATAAACATAGAATATGTGTTAGGTGGTTTTAGTGCACTAAATGTGCAAACGAAATCAGGGCTTTAAATCCCCTCCATTAAAGGGGAGTTAATGTGGTGCTTAATGACATGTAAAACAAAGGATTTCAGAGTAAATGCACTGCTGTGTCATTTTACTTTTGACTTACTTGGAATGAATAACCAAGTCAAAATGAATAAGACTGGCTTGACTTTTCTGTGGCTTGAAGGATTTGATAATTATCATATCGTATGCTTTGTCCTTGAGTTTTGATTGGCCCTCAGTATCAGTGCATTTCTTTTAAGCTTTTTTGTGCTTTACTCAGTAGACGCAATTGATATGCTTATATGATTCACAGTCTTTGGAGACTTTCAAGCTGTGTGCAGGAAGAGAAGCTTGCTAAGCTGACACAGCTTAAGTAATAAGAACAGGGCTTTCTTCATAGTATTTGGTATCTGTTTTAATCATTACAGTGGCTCCTGTGTCAGACAGAGAATTCACTTCCAGGTCAAACAGCAGAATACCTAGAGACAGTTTTCATATAGAATAGATGGGGCTTTCTGGCAGTTTTTAACTAATATATTTTAAAACAAAAAATGGTGGCTCCAACAATCGTCTGCACAATGCGGCTCTGTCTGCAGACCAGCAGCCACTGAGCTGTTATTTATGATTGATCGTACAAATTGGGGAAACTGCACCTGTACTAAAGTCCCATAGAGATATAACAGTTTAATAACATTATATTCCCAAATGTTAACATCAGCTCTCTTCTGTAGACTACATGCCTTTCATGACAATTTAGAGGTGATACCATGATAATGACAAGTGTAGAGCCTCATAAACCAGACTGAGAAAAGAACCTGATTGATAATGTCTCAGTTCTGTGAGGACGTGGTTTATATATGTTAATATGCATGCACAAACACTGGAGATTTTGTACAGGTTTCTTTGTTTTTTTTATATACTGCCTCTTGATTCAAAGCGATAGGCGTGTAGTCTTGTCAACTGCAAATTTATAGCCAAGAAGAGTAACAAACCTGGACCCAAAAGGAATCAAGTTCCCCTTTTAATTTGCCTGCATAAGATCATCAGTGGGATCATCTATTCTGTAATGGATACTTGCTTGTTTACTGCAGTAGTGTTAGTATTTGTAAAGGAAGCATGCTATGCAAATTGTAATTATGTTGGCCTCATAGGTTTATTGGCTTATTGCTGTGTATTGTGTGTGTGTGTGTGTTCACTTTGCAGCAATGTAGTACGAGTGAATCATTTCTCACATGTTTGAATGTCAATCTGGTGACTCGGAGAGGGAAGTCAGATCGGGTCAGGTTTAATTAAGAGCACAGTCCTAAATCTGCTTAGTAGGTTAAATGGTGGAGTCTTAAGGACTTTGTTTGTTCCCACATCACGACAGTAAACTGGTGAGAGATGCATCATTTATAATGAAATCACAAAACAGGCCACATTTCAACAGCCTTGTGTCTGTTAATCAGACTGGAAGGCTGTGTGTAGCTTCTCCATTTGTTTTGTGATTTCAGACAACGTTAATGTGGGCCGGTCCAGAAATAGCTTCATGTAGAAGTTGGAGACTGTGTGTGATGTGATGTGGTGTGTGAGGCTCATGATCTGTAGGGGTGATTGCCAAGCGTTGTAGATGTGGTGTTGGTTGGGAAGGAGCTGTGGCATATTTGTTTGAATCCATGATTCTGCACTGTTTCTTCATGCGTCTTTTTTATGCATCGCTGTACTCTGCATGCTCAGCAGAATTCAGACGCAGAACAATAAAACCTCTCTGTTGTCATTTGTTGCTTTTTTTTCTCTATGAAACCTGATGGATTAGCCTTAAATGTAGTACTTGGAGTCTCCATCTGTGATTCAGAAAACCCTTAAGAGAAGCCAAGGATTCTCTCGATGGAGTTGGAGGAAATGTTGATCTGTGTGGACCAGGAAATCCACACAAATGATGACTCGCTCTTGCCCCATCATTCCCACCCCATCCCTCTTTCGTCCTCTCACACAAAGTAATTATCTTGATTATAGTTTCATTTGTGTCCTCACTTCTTTTTCTTCATCTCTCTCTAGACCTCCTGTGCTCTTCACTTAGCAAACAACACGTCTGTAGAGAATTCAGAAGAATGCATCTTGTTACTCAGATGAGTCATACTTCCTCTGGCCTGCATGCCTCTCCCTCGGGTGGATGAATGAGAGGGCGGAGGAGGGGCTCAATAGCTGAGGCGACGTGGTTTGTGCCAGTTGCCCAATGTAATTAAGAATGTATCGGTGTGTTGGTCACAGGGCCTGAGACGTGCACATTAGTGCCGGCTCAAAATGTGGTTGGCCCTAGGTGGCTGTGTGACTGACGGCTTTGACCAGGCTGAGTCACCGACTTCAAAAAGTAACTGTTTGGAAATCTCCTGCCCAGCTGACCCCACGAGTCAGCCACACTGCCAAGGTGCTGTGGCCCTAGGAGAAAAGCCCGGGGCCTCGGCTCTGGAGAGAAACAAGACTGCACCTGCAATCTGAGAAATCTGCTACACTGAAGGAAATTTATATGGTGGGATATAAAGACTGTGGAGGAGTTTGCATGCAGTTACTTGGCTTAAATGTTCCTCAGGAGGCCTGACTACAATATACATTTTTGTGTGTAAATTTATGATGCCGTTAAGTGTGTAACACTCCAGTTTTCTGGTTTTTATTCCCTAAACTCTGGCATCCAATTTTGCCTGATATTACATTGTACCACAAAATGTACGAGTAAGAGTTGTAAATAAACTTGATTATCTTTTATGATTATCTAATGAAATGGTATCAGTATACCATTAGGCCCGTCTTGGTTCTAGCTCAGGCGTTCCCATACCTACTCTGCTTGGTCCCCTGCCAAAATCTATGACTCACAGGAGACTGAGTGACCTACTTTTTTTAGTCTTCTAGGATTGCCAGAATATATTTTTGTATTTGCAAGACAACACAGTGGGTAAATATAAGTCAATTAAAATGCCCTTAATGCACCCATTTTTGGATTTAAGCACCTAAAGGCTGTGTCAGCATGGCAGCAACCTCAGAGGAATCCCTTCATTATCACAAGGAAAGAAGATATGTAGTAAACAGTTGGTATCTCATTAGAAGCAAACTGAGTTTAAGGCCGCACTGGCTCTCATCAAGCTAATTTAAAAGTATAACTCATTTACGTGCTCTCATACTCCTGCAATATCTGTGTATTGCACATTCCCAGTGTAGCCAGGTTGTCTGAGATTATGGTCTCTACATGTAGACAAAGCATTTATCTACATGAATCAGGGAATGTCACCTCAAGGCCTAGTCTGTTTGTTTTAGTAATGACTGAGGTTTGGCTGTACTGAGAAGGTAAAGAACAGTTGCTCTTAAATATTATAAGGATTAGGGCAGGAGATACAAATGTTTGGGTACACATCTTTAAAATGCATGGTTTATAGTTTGCCTACCTCCTGAAAAGAAAACAAGGATGGGATCAAAGGCCATAGGATCACTCGGGTGGTTTGATGGTTTGAGCTGGTTTTTGATTGGAAAAAGATGCAGCTTTGCAGCAGATGGAATTTCCACTTTAATCGCTAATTGCTGTTTTTTGGTCGTGTTGTCTCTTATTGAAGCAGAAACAAGCTGTGCAGCTGAATGCGGTGTCTTGGCTGCTCTTTTCCCTTCTACAAGGCATGGCTGCTTTGATATGTCAGTTTTGTTTTAGTCTGCCGCCTTCGTCTTGACACGATTGGCCCCGCTTGCTCCGACCTCCTGGAAACCCCCCGGCATGCCCGCCCCAGGGTGTGTGTTCAGTCATTTATTCGGCTTCCTCTAAAAGACTGCCATGCCTTCACTTCGCTCTAGTTTCCCTCCTTTTATTAAGATGCAGAAGGCAGAGCAGCGTTTGGTCTGAAAGGCTTTGTATGGGGGGGGAGGGTATACAGTGGGGGGTAGGGAGAGACTATGAGCGCGGGGACTTTAATGACTTAATGTGCGCTGTACAGCTCGGCCACACTCAAGTTCAGCAGGCAGCTCGCAGCGCTCAGATTTCTGCCTTTTTGTTTGAGTCCAGTCAAGGAAATTCAAAATGATGCTTTGACAAAAAGTGACAATAATTGGAGAGGAAGAAATTATCAAGTCTTTGGTTAATGCTGATTGCTGCTTCCATTTATGCTTGATAATCCCTATTTAGTCATCCGAAATTACTGCCTTTTTGGAACCCAGTTTTTTATAATTCTCGTCTGTTCTCCAATTAATTTTTCCAAGTTTTTGCTACTTTTTATAAGTCCCAGTGGTGAACCACTTTGACCACCAATCGAATAAAACAAAGAGAATTCAAAATGCCATTTTGGATTCAGTGACATCTTTCTGGTACCTTTTCTACAACCCATGCATTTCTCAGTCCAATAGAATACCCACACAGTCTCCTATATACTATATGTACTCTGTTACAAAACCATGCCCTTGTGTGGTTTGCTAGAAAAATTGCTCCATAACTGAAACCAGAAGCCAGGCTACAGATCACTGGTGATACTGGTGCCAATTTAGTTTTTCTGTTATTGGCTCCAGCACAAAATCTGGTCACACCCAACAATTTGTTACAGCACCTCACATTATTCCCTACAGAGTCACACATATGCGTTTCAACCCCAGGATAGCTAAATCAATTTTAAAGCTGGAAGGAGCTGCATTGATGAATTTTTAAAGCCTCAATTTTAAATGCATTTCAAGTAGAGGTCACACACAGTGCTGCAACAATATGCAATGTGACATTAAGTATCCCATTGTATCTCACAAACGAATAATCTAATAGGACTTAATACAACTTGATATGATACATTTGCAAAAGGCAGTGGCTACTTTTGTACGTCCTGACTAGAAATGCCAACACGGCATTATGTACGCCTAGCTAAAACTAATGCTGCCCAATACAACAGTCCTGCAATACATCCTTCATGAAGGTTATAAAGTTCAGTTTTTGTTAAAATAGTTTCAGAGTTGTTGATTCAACTTTACGACAGTTTTGGAGAATGTAGTTTGTGGTGCTGTTTAACTGTGTGGCATTGCACAAAGTGGGGAATAAGTGAACGTGTTTAGCGGCACTTAGCTTGTTGACATATCCGCTAAAGTAGAAATGAAAACGTGTTGACGATTGTCATTTAAGATAAACACTGTTTCCTTATGGGTCACATATCACAGCAGTTTGCTCTAATACATGAAATACTGTGCATTGATGAAGATAGCTTCAAAACATAAACAGTCTGAAAAAGTCACCAGATTGATTTAAAGTACACACAATACATGTCTGCTAACAAAAACACTCACACACTGCACTGCGCCGCTCACAGCTATACGGTTACTCACTCTCTAGGCTACTTTAGTCGCACACGGTCTCTTTCTCGCTCCACTGCAGACTCCTACTCGAGGAGTTATTCCTTAAAGGCCTTCGCTACTTGTAGAACACGTTTGACTTTAAAACATCTTAAAATACATAATTCCCTGATGCTTAGTCTCGATGGCCCGCCGGGCTTTCAGTACACTGGTGGAAACCCTGAGGCCATTAACATAGCACAGAGTGACAGTAAATACATGTTCAGGTCACTTATCTCTCTGCACGACAGATTGTGGTTTCACAGTCATCTGACGTGCAGTCAATACGTTTGTTAATATGCATTTACATTGATTAGTGATACTGTATGTTGGCTTCAGTATTCTGGCTGAACAGTTTTTTTTGTTGTCAGATTGTGTTAAAAATAGTTTACTTTAAATGTACAGGGACCTGCTTCATGTTGGGGCCTTACATCTACTCTGCTTTATCTTATTCCACAATAATCACTTGTTCATTTATTATATAAGTTCAAATTTGCTCGTATGTATTATACAAATGTATATCTCATCCTCATAATGTAACTTTTATTAGAATATGGATCTGAAAGTCTTGAATCACAAATAATGTCCAAGTTCTCATTTTTATTTTTATTTATTTCATGTATCTGCTGAGCATGAGTCAGTGTAGACTGAGTATGATTTATTTATTTTTTTGTCGATATGATGCAATCAATGCATAATTTAGACCGTCAACAGCAGCAGAATGTGTTTGTTGATTTATATTTCAAGAAGATATACATAGGATGTAAATAAGTTTTCAAACATTTCCTTTTCATCCTGAATTATCTTTTATATCTTGCAAGGCTTTTTCCGAGTGCGGTCAGTGAGGAACTACAGGTCAGGATCTACGGTCTGTCTGCCCTCTTTCACGGTGACTCATGCCACGTGATGCGCCACTTTCACTGCAGGAGTCATCCTTAAGAAAAGCACTTCATTTACAAATGAAACTTACTCTGCCGCTCTTTTTCCAAAAAAATGTTTTTGGGGGTTTGCTTTTTTTAGTAAAGAATGTGATATTTAGTCATTGCTAAACACAAGACGTTGACATACTATTTATGCTTATGGTAATTTGTGCAGTTTTGGTCATATCAGAATATGGTAACCCATTACTCACCTTTTCATAGGAAAATACAAAAAATTAAGATTAATGTTGAAACAACAGTCTCCCTCCAACTGATCAAATATTTCAGAGATGTTGCATTTGTCCTCTTTTACTTCAGTACTACCTCTCGTGCTGGTCAACAACTTTCTACATGGCTGTAGTTCATAAACTTTGACATGTTAAGAAATTAAAATCATTTTGGACTTTTTTTTAAGATCTAAGATAGAAATGGGAGATTTATTGACTTGTTTTGTCGTCTATGCTCCTTTTAGGGTGATTATGGACATAATTAATATCATAATATTTATGAGAGCATTATTTCTAATTATGTTAAAATAAAAAAAAGCATTTTAAATACCCGTGGGTCAGTTTAGGATTTATTGTTTTACTCCAACATTATCTAGATTTGTGGTTAAATAGTGAAACGTGACAATAACCTTTTCATTGGGGCTAATTCTTCAATTTGCTTATTTTAAATACCTTTGGGGTTATTCAATTTACAATTATATAAAATGCCAAATCCACAAATTTGAAGAGCTGGCAGTTAAAAAAAAAAGTCAAAATTGGTGGCAATTAATTTTCTGTCAATTGACTAATAAGATGGTGAACCTATCATTACCGCACTAATACAAAGATGGTAGTTGGTAATTCTGAAGTATCATCCAGCTGTCACAAATTGACTGTAATAAAATCTAAAGGACCGGTTGAGAAATCATGACAAAGATGGTCATCAGTCTTAGGTCTGTGAGATCTCAGTGGGAATGCGGACCGATGGCACAGGAACATAACTCGTGTCGTCCTTCTCAGCTGAGCAGGCTTGATTGGTAATGCACAGGGAGAGGAGCAATGTGCTAGAAGCTATAGACTTCTGTTTTGTGTGTGTGTGTGTGTGTGTGTGTGGCCTGTTTAAGAAGCCTGCATTTGTTTGCTGGCTGTGTCTGGGGCCCAAGGTGGAGCTCTTTCTGTCAGATGAGTGAAGCTCTGCAGAGGCAGCCACTGGGAGTTGTGTTTCATCTCCTCTCATACTGCTCTGGAGCAGACATGCAAATCTGCTGTAATGAGCGCTGCCTGTGTGCTGTTGGTGGTAGTGGAGGGGGGCGAGAGGGAGGATGAACTCAGGAATTTAAGGAGGGGGTTTGCGGGGGGTGGGGGGTGGAGAAAGGTGAGAAGACGACAGCCGAGCAAGATAGCGGAGCATGGGAATTTAAGGGGTTTATGAGAGGGTTATGTCAGGAGCGCTGGATGTGACAGGAAGTCTTCCCTCTCAAATCAAACATTCATTAGCCCGCTGTGGCTGTTCTCTTCCCTTCGCTGTTGAAACATCGAGGTAAAGATGCAAATGGTGCCACGTTAATTAGCCTTATCTTTTACACCAGCAAGACGTGGTGTGAAAAAAACACCCTTTGCACCATCATCACTGTTAACAAATGTAATGAGGCTTTTGTGTGAATTGCTCTGAAAGTTTAGCAACGTAAAATGCGCGTTGATGTAATTCCGAGGTTTGTGAATTTTTCGGAGCTTACGTAACATGTTAACTTTCACGGCAACAACACATTTTGAGTGGCTGTATTTTGTGAATGTCATAAGAAGGATCACAGAAGATATAATAAACCTTTAAACAAGTTGATACATTTTCCCTCTGTAGATTCTTTTGTTACTGCTACTACTACTGATTTATGCAGATGGTTAATACTGTGCTGGTGGTGCTTTAACTGACATGCATTCAGGCTGCAGTCAGTGAAGTGTCATAAACCCCAGCAGTCTGTGCTGGGCTGTCCAATAGCTGTGTTAATGTGATTGTATTCACTACTAAAGAATGTAATTCCCAATCAATGTTGGGATGCTTTTTTTTCTTTTCGTCTCCATCCAATAATGTAAAGCACTCAAGATATTGATGAGCTCTGCAGATCGATTGGAGGTTAACAGCCACTTCACATGGGCTGAGACCTACATGTCATGGGGTCTTTAAATCTTGATTATTATTCAAGGGGCATGGTTGGTTGTTTTCGCCCAAAAATACAAACGAAAGCTCCAGGATCTAAAAGTCAGGAACTAACTCAGGAACTAACCTGAGGTCCATTTTCTACCACATTTCAACAACCATAAAGATTACGCAAATTAGACTGATAATTAATTTAAATGCGTTGAGTGGCTGTGTTTTTTTGTTTGTATTGTACTGTTGTGCTACATAGGCTTTGTAGAAAGGAAATGCACAGATCATAAAGAGAACATAAGAGAGGCTCAACATTCAAAAAAGAGATGATTTAATGAGTCAATTTTCAGTTTCATTTCTCTGACTTTCTGCTCTTTTCTTATTTACTATTCAGCTACACAGTTGTCAATCAATAATGTAAACATAATAACATAATATCAAGGACTTGAGTGCCATTCACACAAAATCAGCTCTTGCAGGGAAAATGTCAGTCCTCCCATTTATTTGAATGTGGGTAGGGCGTTTTAGACTGTAGGGGATGAAAAGTTATTACAGATTCGCAACTCAATGTTACACCGCAGTGGCCAATCACGTAACTGTAAATCAGACCAGAAGACGCCCACAGAAAAAAAGAGCAGCATGCTGACCAAAACGCAATGAAGTGTAAAGTTATGTTAGTAACTCAGTTTGGCCGTGTGCACAAGTTTAAAACCCACCGTTTTGTCTGCTTAGTTAGTGAAAATCAATTATAATGTTTTTATATGTTGATGCAGACAGCCAATCCCTGAAGCATACGAGCAGCATGGCGCCACACAAATGGGCCATATAAGTGACACTCCTACGCCGCCACCCTGCACTGATCGCTGTAACGCCTGATTTGGTGTGAATGCACCCCAAGTGACAACCAGATTTTCTTTTTTGCTGTTTGAATGAATGGTGTACACAGTTGTTGGATTCTGAGGCTTGTGATTGACTGGAAAAGCAATCCTGAACCGCAAACAACCTTCATGGTGTTTTTGAACCAATAGTAAGTAGTCCCTAGGGAGCGGAGTGAAGGAACTCAGGAAGTGAAGTTGAGCCAAACATTTGACATTAACTGACTTCACCAATATTAAAAGCAAGCTATTTCACAAGCTGGGAGCTGTTGACCCATCGTGACCAGTATGATGCTATAGAGATCAGAATAAAATGTCAGCCCACACAGCTTCTCCACCTTCCTTCTCTGAAATTAGAGTTCCTCATTGGAAACACCACTGCCAATTTCACAACAGTCCTCCAGTTTCTCCTTCTGCTCTTGTCTCCTGTCTGACAACCCTCTGCGATTGCTGCCTGACTGTTTCTTCACACGTAGATATTTCCTGTGTTTGTGACGCGCTAGGCTGTCAGAAGGTGCACTGGGCGGGGACGCCGTTGGAGTTCCTCCGTGTCTGACGTGGCTGTGGCGTTTGTCACTGGCTGACTAACAGGTTAACTAATCTCTTTTGAAGTCAGAACCAAGCGCTTAATCAGAATCAGAACCATTTATTGCCATGTTTGTTTACACATACAAGGAATTTGTCCTGGCGGGAAGGTGCATACATTTAACATTTAACAATACACATTTAACAGTTAACGCAGTGCAATAAATGAGGATGAATGAGTATTTACATTGAAACAGCAGCATATCAAAATACCAAAAATAAGATAAAGTGCATGGAATGTGCATGAGTGTAAGTGTTGTGTGAAAGTGCAATGCCAAAGTGTTAAGTGTATTCAAGTATAAGGCTATGTGCAGGGGAGTGTCCGGTGGGAATTGTCTGGGGGTGACAGAGTCATTAGAGTCAGTGGGGGACCCGGGCTCTGTTGATGAGCCCGACTGCAGACGGGAAGAAACTGTTTTTGTGGCGTGAGGTCTTGGTCCTGATGGACCGCAGCCTCCTGCCAGAGGGGAGGGACACCAACAGTGTGTGTCCAGGGTGAGAGGGATCAGCTACAATCTTCCTCGCCCGCTTCAGGGTCCTTGAAGCAAACAAGTCCTGGAGGGACGGCAGATTGCGGCCAATCACCCTCTCGGCAGAGCGAATGATGCGCTGCAGCCTGGCCTTGTCCTTGGCAGTGGCTGCAGCGTACCAGACGGTGATGGAGGAGCAGAGGATGGACTCGATGATGGCAGTATAGAAGTGCACCATCATTGTCTTTGGCAGGTTGAATTTCCTCAGCTGCCTCAGGAAGAACATCCTCTGCTGCGCCTTCTTGGAGATGGAGCTGATGTTTAGTTCCCACTTGAGGTCCTGGGTAATGATGGAGCCCAGGAAGCGGAAGGACTCCACAGCTTTGACGGGGGAGTCACACAGGGTGAGAGGGGCTGGTGGGGCTGAGATCTTTCTGAAGTCCACAACCATCTCCACTGTCTTCAGAGCGTTGAGCTCCAGGTTGTTTTGGCTGCACCAAGTCACCAGGTGGTCAGTCTCCCACCTGTAGGCGGACTCGTCCCCACCAGAGATGAGTCCAATGAGGGTGGTGTCATCCGCAAACTTCAGGAGCTTGACGGACTGGTGACTGGAGGTGCAGCTGTTGGTGTACAGGGAGAAGAGCAGAGGGGAAAGAACGCAGCCTTGGGGGGAACCGGTGCTGATGGACCGAGAGGCTGAGACGTGTAATGGACATTATAGTTTAATGAATTGTCATGTTGTAATACTGAAATTTGGACTGAACATGAGTGACATTTTGTATTTTCAAATGCTTGATTTGGTGTAGTTGAGTGTTGAGGTGTGACACAGTTATTCATTTATTTATTTTCCTCACTATTTCTGTAATTATGCTCAAGGGCCGCCGTAGTGTTGTCCATGTCGTACCACAGTGCATTTAATTTGAAGAGTCATGTTGTGCAATCATGTGCTGGTGGAGAAGTCAGCTGCTGAACAGCAGTTGTTCTTTCTTTACACAAGAAGCTACTAAATTCTCATATTTTCTTAAAAATCACATTTTCTACACTGATGAATGAGGATCGAGGTCATTTCTGAAAATGTATCCGAACTTCTTTAAGGATGTTTATTTCAGTACGATTTATTGTTGTAATGGTCATCAGTCATCTTTCTGCCTTGTCTTGGTTGCTCCGCTGAATCTGACTATGTTGTGTTGTTAGCTAATTTGTGATTTCTGTCCAGATAATGATGACAGCAAATCATAACTTACCTTAAAGCCGAGTGCCACTGAGTTGTGTTTGCATGGAATCGTTTTGTATTGGTTACCAGTGTGTGGCAATTTACTTCACACCTGTACTTCCACCTATGTCAGCACCTCTTCAACACTGATGTGCGCTCCTCCTCTCGCCACTGTTTGAGTTACCATTAAATCCTGTCTCGACAGTTCAGTGGTGGAAGCCAAACACATTTGACTCTAGGCCCAACTCGCGTGTGCCATTTATTATGGTAAATCCTCCGGTTATGTGTTAACCTATTGTGGCTCTTGTAAGGTAGTAGCCTCGCAGTAATTAATCTATTTTTTATGCCAGGAGGTGTTTTGACTGCAGAGCTTAAACCAACAATGACTGCTAATACGTTCCCCCCTTATCCACACCCAGATAAATAACAACATTGTCTCCAGGAAACCAAATTATTTGAATTTATGTGGAACGGAGTAGGGTGAAGAGAACAGGTATAGACACCGACGCGATGTCCGTTTCACGTGAAAACAAATTCCTGGTCTGTCACACGGCGCTGTAGACAGCAGCCTCAATCTCATGTTTTACTCCACTGCTATCTTCTAATCGGCAATAGACGAAAACCAAGCTGCCCCTAAATTACCATGGAAGTCATTTGGAGAATGCCCAAGGAATTTATTAGCTTGTATAAACACAGACAATTCCTGGTGCCGTCTTACGTCACCATTTAAATACAACAGCTGATTGGAGTGCTTTCATACTGTATTCTGCAACGATGCTCAGACTGTTTCTGTAGTAAATATTCCTCTGGACTGTCTCTTCAGGTACGTGCTGTATTTTGATCAAGCAGATGTTTGATCAGCTGGGCTACATTCAACTTGGCATTGTTTGTATCTACTCATTGACTGTTTGTGTGTGACCTGCACATTATTTGCTTGATAGAGGGATTTAGTCTGGGACACTGAGTGCTGTCTGTTTGGTTAAAACTGATCACAATGTTGTAATAAAGCAGCAGTTTGAGCACCAAGATGGAACCATTGACCTGCTACTTCCAATCTATCAAAAATACACATATTTAACAACAGGGAGTGTTGTGCAACTTCCAGTGCAAGCTGCAGTATCACTCGGTGAAAGGGCATGGATTTATGGCAGGTGGCTGCTTCTCAGCAATATGCCATAAAAACCGTGATCATAAATTACTACTATATCCTGTGAAGCTTTTGCATTCAGTACATGTGTTTCAGCTTTACATTTCACATACAGGTTCACTGATGTAGCGATGTTCATGTGTTAGGTGTTAAAAGCCACATCTGGGTGAACATGGGAGAGTATACATGCAGCATGTTATCAGAGTGCTGTGTTATCATCTGCAGGTACAGTACGACTCCGGGAGCATTTTAAAGAGCCTATACGGATGCACAGTAAACCAGGGAAATGGGACACGAGGAGTCAAAGAGTAAAGCACTTCAACAGCTTAATGATATAGAGGCATCCAGCTCCGTCAGGCAGTAAACTCTTTAATATGCTGTTAATTATTTCTGAGAGATTGAATATTGATTAAAAAGCAAAATGGTTTTAATTACAACTCCAGTGCCATTCTAGATGAAGACGGTTTTCGGCTTTACGTGAGATGCACATCTAACAAATCTACCGAACCTCAAGCTATATCAACTCTGTTTGAATTTAGTTTTTTACTTTGTTCTTTTTGGGTTGAAAGTGAGTGTTCTGTCTCGGTGTGACCGGCGTTACAGCTCCTTCTCTCAACTGCTCCATAGCTGCCGATGCTGATCCACTGTCTAAATTTGAAATTCATGACCTGATTCCTGCTCCGCGCAGCATTCAGAACATGCATAGCCCACCCAGGTAATTCCTTTAAATCACGCTTGGGTAATTCTAGCAGGGTTTCTTTTGTAGCACGTCTATGTTTCACTTGGAAATGAGGCGAACACGGTTGTTGCTGAAAGGGATGACATGGAGACATTTAAATGTGATATTATGACAGAGTCACAGTATACTGTATTATATACACTTAAATATGAACTATTCATTAGACCAAACAGTCTTTTGTAATAATCATCACATTTGAAAATGTCGGTCACTCAGGGTTCAGATTAGGGCTGTAACTAATGATTATTTTTTATAAATAATGAATCTGCCGAATATTTAGCTCATACTTAAGTTTCTACAATCGCCGAAAATAGTTTTTTGTTTAAATGCTGGTGAACCCCAAAATATTCAGTTTAAAATATAAAGAAAATAATAGATTTTTCAAAATAGTTGCCAATTAATCTTTACTAAATTCTGAAATAACTACTATCGAGATAAATTGTCTCACAAGGTGGACTACTACTTTCCTGGCTATGAGTTTTCTATTGACAGCTTTTAATTCCAGGGAAGCAGACCCAATTTCCCATTTCTACACTGCTCGCCTCGGAGACTGGCTCAATATTTAACATGGACGTTGAAATGGATCTAGCGAATGCAGATGAGGATAGGCCCTCTAGATTGCCATCGAAACGCGTGGCCTGCCAGTGCCTTAAGTGGTCTATTTGTGATTCAGCAGCAGGATCTTGCTGGCTGCCAGGCTGGCATGGAGTCAACCTCCTGTTAATGCGGGCCCCCAGGCCGTGGGACTGGGGTAATTGGGTTTGCATGGTCAGTGTCAGGGCACCCCTGCCACCTCCAAAACAAAGGCCAAAGCTGTTATGGACAGCGAGACAACCCTTCCTGATCACTGCTCTGATTCACTGCAAGCTTATTCAATTACTGGAATGTTGTATGTGTTTTTGAATTGACCTGCAGATTACACAATGAGGTCCTTGTGCGGCCTTCATCTTCCTAGATCTCTCGCTGTACCTTTATCTATACATCCAGCCCACCAAACTCACATTAACATGGAAAGTGGCTGACTGCAGAGAGCATCTCTGGAATATCTAATACCTAGCTCGGCTGCATCTATTCACATTTCTCTCTCTTGAATTGAATGTGTTAGCATTCAAGGGTCACAAACCCTGTTGCTCGCTTAGTGGCCTCTCCAGACAGCCTGAAGCGGCTCAGTTGATCCACAGCCAACTCCCAGATCTTCCACTGCTCTGATCCTCTGTCCCTCTGCATGGTCTGCAGAGAGAGATGCACTCGTCATGGTTTTCTGTATGTCTGCAGCAGCTGGAGCCTTTTTTTCTTTACCAAATACTTAGAAGACCTCTGTTTGTTTGGCACTGACTAATGCTATAAAGGTGTCTCTTTCCTTTTTAAGCTTCAGTGGGTTTTAAAGAACTCAAGGTGTATCTGTGTTTTGTTGAAAACTCTCTCTCCTCAGCTTTAACTGTCCCACAGCCACAATTGGCTCCCGATTGATTGGCAAAATAATTATGGACTTGAATTGTTCAGCCATAGGTGAAGTAGGCTTGAGGGAGTAGGGGAGCAGAAAGAGCATGTGTACCATTTTTTTTCTCCCTCTTTTAAAAATGCAGCAGGACTGCATCTTAAAATACAACATAACCCAATAATAACACTGTCACATAGCTTGCACTGTAAAACAAAAACGCTCTTGCACATTCTGTTAACAGCGAGGAGGCGGTTCTGCAGTAGGCTGCACAATGTGTCCAGCCGCGTGGTGTGAGTGGTGAAGAGATAATTGACACATCCTAAAAATGCAAGTAAGGACTGGGTTATTAATGCGTTCTTCCTTGGGGGTGGTTTCTGCTGAACCATTAAGCTTTTAATTGAGAAGGAAAACTGAGATTAAAAGCTGTTGCCTTGGTATTGATGTTACCTACTTTTTGTTTTTTAATGAAGATGAGGCTTAGGGTAGTTCGCTGCATAATTACAGCTCACATGCAATCACAATACTCTGATGCACTGCTATTTTAGTTTGAGAAAGCTCCAAAATAACTCCCTAAGTCCTTTGCCTCCAGGGTTGGAACAAGTGAGGAGTCTCCCTTTGACTGAAGGGCAGGTGAGCCTGAGTTCCCACCCCTCCCCACTTTATCCCCCTTGCAATGGCTAGGAAAACAAGAGCTTCTCCCACGCTGGATATAAAGCTGTTGATATGGAAGGTATGACCCGGGTTTCGGTCGGGAGTAAAGATGCCAAAGGCTTGTTACCAGGTTACATCACTGTTGTTGTTGTGAGTGCATGTGCCAACTCTTCAGGCATAACAGAGGGAGCACGCTTAGCGATTCCCCTCCCTTTTGCCAAGTTACCATCACACTACAGGAAGATTCTTGTCATAATAAGCTCTCTCTCTTCATGCGTCTCTCTCTCTCCACACACACCAAAGTCTGGCCAGCGTTTAACAATCAGTGATGTAAATATTTATTGTGGTCTGTTTGAATTCTGGTGACATTGTTTTTAATGCAGCATTCGTCGCGTCTACTGTTAGCCTCATTGTTAGGTAGCATATATGGCAGTACAGCCATCACAGGCCTTAATGGCTGTGTCTGTGTAGCTGAGCAGGCACATGCTGTTGGAGTGTTACCCGTGATGGATGCATGACTGCTGTAAAAGGGGATTAATCGTGGAAATTGCAGATAAGTGCAGGAGAGCACTGGTCTGGTACCTATCAACAGTCTTGTGTCTGCAAGTGGGAGTCAGAATGTGAGCTGAATCACCTTCTCTTTTCTCAGAGAGGAAATGATGACAGTAATGCACAGGTATTTGCAGGGGAGTTGTTAGGGAAGACAGGTGTTCTAGGTAGAAAATAAAATAGGCTAGCTGTGGTGGAGTGTCATATGATATAAATGCATTGTTATCTGAGACACCTGAAACGGCAAACGGAAAATGGAAAATCACACCCAACATGGGAAATTCGGGTACACAATGTTAATGATTTATCAAATCTTTAAAAGAATAGATGTGCAGTTTGGGAAATACACCTGCGCCATTGCTCTGACCAACCACTGACAATTTGCTACAGAAAGATACTCCTACTACAACCACACATCTATCTGTTTGTGTTCAGATCAAACATACATGTATGGAGTGGTTAGTAGGTGGATTATGTTTTACTTTGGAGCTGTTTCCCCTCCCTCCAGTCTTTATGCAAGGCTAATAGACTGCTGCAGTAACGAGTCCTACACACAGAAATGACTTTGCATTTTTGCACTTCGGTTCCATCCATGAAATTTGTGTTATTTTTTCGGGGACATTAAATGTCATCATTAAGCTTTGCGTTGTGACATCAAGTCATGCTATCGTGATATGGTTAGTTTATGTCCTAACGTTTGATTTCACAAACATGTTAATTTTTTAAGATTAACTTGCAACGTCTAACTATGACACCCTTTTGTTTGTTACAGAGGTTATTTCCCGTAATGATCAAAAATCCACCTTTTTGTCCAAGGTGATGCTAACTTCCACCTTGGCGGACAGAAATCTGTCATCCCTGCGGCACTCTATTGCCTCCTGATTCTAGCTACATAAACACAGACAATAGAGTGGTATCAATCTTCTAATTTCTTGCAAAGACATCAAATAACTGTATTTCCCAAAATGTTGAATTATTCCTTTAATTATACAGGATTTCTGTGACATGTTCACTGTGAAGTCGAGCTTCCACTCTTTAGTCATGTTTAAGCATGTGACGACCCTCTCTCTGATGTAGCGCAGGTGGGCGTGGCAGAGAGGTTCATCAGGAGAGTGAGGACACCTGCGCTCGTTAGCGGCAACGACTTAAAAGGCCCTCAGGTCTGTGCTCTCTCTCTCTGCGCCGATGCACCAGGTTAGACTGGTGACAAAGACCACGGTTTGGGTCTGTTTTGCAGAAGTAAATAAACCCTTTTTCTGTTAAACCCACCCATTTTGTGTGTATCCCCTTCTTTGTCATGGCCGTGCAGCCCGGTTTGTGACACTTCCACTGAAGAGGAGGGGGAATTATGACTGAGAGTACAAGTAAGCACTAATATCTGTTGTGGAGAAAATCCTTTGTGTTATCCTCAGTGATGTCTGTAGTGAGCACATGCCCAGCAACACATGCCCCTTTTCACAGTGTCAGACCTGCATGAAACAATAGTCATGAGCAGAGTCATGGACTCATATCAAGTAAGCCGTGTTGACACATCCACACCAATGACAAACATAGATTTCCCCCATAAGACACATTTGTCCACCAAAGAAAGCGCTACATCAGATTGTATCTCAGGTTTCATTACCGCATATTCTGGGCCTCAAAACACTCCGCTTACAGGTAAACTGATACGTGTTTGGTTACTCAAACAGTGCTCATTCATTTTGTTTATTGACCTCACATTATCACACAATGGATGAAAACACGAAGAGTGCGTGCGGTCTGTTTTGGTTCGGCTTCTTATCCTAAACTAACTGTCCTGTGTTTTTTTTCTTTCTTTAAATACTGCTTCCTACTGGGAATGCACTGCAACCTGATTTGTTTGTCGTGGCTGAGACTTGGACTGTAATTCAAATGGTAAAACCCATCTTATTCACCTTTCTAGTTTTACACACTTCCCTTTAGTGTGCCTCCTCTACTTCTGCTTCAGTCAGTAGTTTCCTCTGTTTGCAGAATGTTGTGAACCAGAGGAACAATGTTAGTTTCATTCATTAGAGTGAAGATTGTGTGTGACTAGGGTGCAGTGATCTTATTATAGTGTATTGTATATTTTGTGTGTAATTTATTTCAAATCTTGAAACTAGTGGTTTGAAATTGTTGCTTGTGGGTTTCTGATAATTCTAGAGATTTTAGCTATTTGAGGTACAAAGTTTTAATAACTGCTTCACATTGATCTCAGAACTTCACACCAGAAAAACTATATGCACTGCAACATCATTTTGATAAAAGCAAAATTGTTGGATTGGAGATGGAGATGTCTGGTCATTTTTATACCGAACCGCAGAGCACAGAAACACAATGCATTCAGCAATTTAGACCAACCCAGCAGTATTTTAAAGTTTCCTGTTGGATCATTCTGTTGGGACAGGCCTCACAAACTAGTTGAGGTCATAAATGCTGTTGTATCCTTGATACATTGGTCAATGGTGTGACATGTTTATACAAATAAACAAAAACTGCTTTCACATGGACACAGTAAGAGTATTTGCAGCACAAATACAGCTAATAGTGCAGAAATATACTAAGACCACTCAGTGAACATTTGAGCAAGAGGAAGTGGAAATGATCTGTTATATGGGAACATAAAATCAATTTAAATGTTAATTAATGAAAGTCAGTTAAAAAAAAAAAGGGAAAACTCTGCAGCTTACATGTGTTGCAATAAATAATAACCATGTTGCTTTTTACCATAAAGCATCAGGCTGTAATCATGCAGATGACACGTTAAGTGCTTATCTTTGATTAAATTACCTTGATTAAACCATTACCTTAATTAAACCACATCTTCAGACTGGTCCTGGAAGGGTGAGAAGGCTTCAGAGCCCCATCGCTGCCTTTTCCCATAGTTTCATTGAAGAAGACTAACATAGTACAAATTGCGTTCTGCAACCGCACTGCAGACGATGTTTTGCTGCTGCTGGACTATAATATGCAATGAAATGATTATTAAAGCGTGGAACGGTATAATTACCATCAGGTTCAGGTTGCTCTTGCAAGTAGAACTGGTAACATCCCAGCCCAACTGTGGGGAAAGTAAATTATATGCGATCATTGAATATAACGTAGCATTTACATGGAAGTGGATGCAGCTGGTGCACCATCTAGTGTTACTGTTCTTGCTCAGAATAAAGTGCCTCACCTCACAACTTAAAAAAAAATATAATATTGCATGTTTATGCGCCACACATTGTTGTATTTATTTGAATATATGTCAAGCGGAATATCATGGTAAAAGTTGATTAAATCCTGTTTTTAGTTGTTAATATTTGCAAAATCTAAGACTAAAGTAATGAATTACCCACATTCATAAACACATCTTTTCCTGCTGCATTAGAATAGACGTGAATTAGTTGGTAATTGCTATTATATGAAACAGAGATTACTAAGTACCATTCATTGTAGCAATATCACACTTGAAATATTAATTTCATCCTGGGCCATGCATCGTTAGGGGTACTAAAACTTTTAAGTGGTTGCTAAGTACAGACATGAATTTTACAATAGTGATGGGGAACAGAACAGATTTTTATGACGCAGTTGCTGACTTCCCATCTCAGTAGGTACTTGCCTAACATGATGAAGTTGACGTAATCTGCTGTGTAAAGTAAGCCCTGCTTGTTACTCAGCTTGTTGCCTCGTTGGATTTTCTTGAATAAAATGCATCTTGGCACATGTGTAACAACCATGCTGTCAGCTTGATTGAGCCACTTCGCCGAGACACAAAACACAATCACAGATTCGCTGTCGGTGCTCAGTTGGCAGCCGGAACGTTGATAATTCCTGTCAAGAATTTAGTAAATTAAGATGTTTTCCAAACTCTTTTCAATTTCTCATTCAGAATCTGCTATTAATCCTGGGAGGATAATGAAACTTTGAGTGCTGAATAGAGAATGCGTTTGATCATCCATCTCTCCCTCTCAGCCCCCAAATACTCTTAGTCCTCCCTTCTGTTTTTCAATTTATTTCCTGAATACAGATATATTTAAACAGAATTTGTGTGTGTGGCAGTCTGTTCCCCTTGGACTCGTAATCATGGCGCCTGAACTCTCAAACCTTGTCGATGCCGACTCTGTTGCCACTTTCTGCTCTCTGCCAGGCCTGATGCCAGCATCACTGAGGTCTTCACACCCTCCCGTACTGCTTCATCTCCCTTTTCTTCTCATCTTGCTCGCCTCCTCAGTGCTGCTCTGCTTACTCCCAGACCCGTCGACGAACACACTCAGACAGTCATCCCTGACGCAGGCTGGGGCTTGTCCCTGCTCTGACTGTCCCACTGCCTGGCAGGGTAATGAAGGCAGCGGGGGGGCCGCCTTACTGCCCGCCTGTGATGTGCTTCATCATTCCTGCCACAGCCCAAGGTTCTCTAATTAAGACACCGACTTGGCCCTGCAGATTATGTAGCAGCTGGATCATTAGCGTTGAGGGTCAAATGGCATACGTCTCTGTCGCAGGCGGAGCGCCTTTCATCAACTCCTGTCTATGTCAGCTCACCTCTGGTGGCCCCCAGAAGGCTCTGCAGGCTTCCTCTTCTTCGATGCCCCCATTTATACTGAGCGCTTGGTGTCAATGGAACATTTACATCAAGACCACAAAGACTTAACCTCATGCAGGTCCTTACACTGAGCTGGCAGGTCATCAGTAACACCTGGCTAAATTTAATCAGATGAGTGATGATTTAAATCGGTGGTAATTGTGTGGCATTAAGCTTGCAGTGTGGTTCAATTAAATTGTATCATAGAGCTACAATTCGTTATTTGCAGTGTTTTTAAATTTGCCATTTTTTTCTGAAGTAATTGGTTAATTGTTTAGTCACAGTTAAGGTTATGTCTTCTGCTTTCTGACCACCATACTGTCCACAGATATTCAATTTGCAATGAACTAAGACAGAGAAAAGGCCAAAAATCTTCACTTTAGAGAAGCTCAAAGCAGAGATTTTCTTTTGGTATTTCTGCTTAGAAAATAATTGAAACGCTTCATCAAGTATCAGAGTGGTTGGCAATTCATTTTTCCCCCAATACATTTATTGTATTAATTATTTAATGCTGTTGGGCTTGACACAATATAATTATAATATATTTGTGACTACAGTATTGTTATACACCTGTACATAATGCCTTCATTTCAGTATAGGTTAAGCTACTGTAACTGAAATGTGAAAGGTTTCCTATATGCATGGAATATGTCAAATTAGAATGATTATTAAAAGTGTGGTTGGTTCAGATATTTAAATGTATGATAATATATAGATACATATTTAAAATCAAATTAGTTTTATATTCCAATAGGCCGCCACTCAAAGAAGAAAATTACTGTCAGTAGCAGCTTGTGAGTCATTTTTATTTCAGTTACAGGGTGGGGATAGTTGGTGCATCATTTGTTTGTCTTTTCAGTGATGAGGAACTGATCTCCGCCATTAGGCTGACTCACCTTTCAAGAGTCACTCAGCACGTCTGCTCATCTATCAGTCTGCTCACGACTGCAGAGGCTTGGAAAGTTACCTCGAGGCTTTTGGTGTTTTCATCCAGGCCTCCGACCTGTGAGCAAACATGTTCAACTGTCAAAAAAAAAAAAGCACAATAAATAATCTTCTTTAAAAAAAAAAAGAGTAAAGTGAAACTCTACCCAAAATCTATGTTTGATTATCAAAAGGCTTGAAAGTTGTGTTCTTATTCTCATTGAATTAGAATAGTTGTGGGCTGCTTGATTTCAGTCCATTGCAATAAACTTTAAAGGTGACCAGCATTCATAGTGGAAATAAAGCGTCAAAACATTCATAAAAACACCTCCAACACCCCTCATTAGCTGCTTTTGTTTTATGCTATCGCCCTCCTCAAAGCTTGGAAGTTCAGCCAGAAGTAGCGTACTTGTGACCGCTGAAGAAGTTTACCCAATTTTGGAATTTCTTACTATTCCTCCTGCATTTCTTATCGATAGCGTCCCTCGGCGCCTCATGACTCTCTAATGACATAGGATAGAATATATGTGAAACACATTTGAGATTTCTTTTTAAACATTTGAAATATTTTGGAATATATTTCTTCAAGCCTTTTTGGAAAATGTTTTCTTTTAAAGCTGATAATCATAAAAAGAACACAATTTGGAGTTGATGTATTTTAGCCTTTTAAATCACAGTTTAAAAAAAAAAAATGGTTCAATAACTGGCTATGATTCCTTATTGCACACAAATACTATTTTTAAAAGATACGGTATTTGACCTATTGAGTGCCGTCGGGACTTTTTATTCCCAGCCTGAGTGTGCACACGCACGCACACACACTTACGTGAGCATGCTCAGTCAAGAGAAAAATCCTACTACTTGGTGAGGATTTCTCATCCTCCCGCCCATTCTCTTTGCGCTCCCTCAGCTAGATTGCGGTGTCATCCTGCTCAGTATTTTCTCCCCCCCGCATATCCCCGTGTTCACCTACGCTTGCAACTTTAGGCCTTTCTACTCCGCCGCTCTATTTTAAGACATGGAGGGCAGTGTGCTGAGACGGACACGGAGGGACAGGCTGTTGCGGGCTGCACTCTGCACGGCCGACATGCACAGGGCCGAGGACGGTTTGCAAGACGACACTGGCTGCCTTGTTTACGGCAGAGGCTCCGTCTGGAGGAGGCGGAGGGGAGGAGGAGGAGGCAGGCAAGCTGGCAGGCAGGGGGAAAAGGAGAGGGGGTTTACTACCCTCAAGAGAGTCGGAATTCCTCCTGAGCCATTCCCCCATTTGGCTGGCAGTTGTGAAAACAATTGCCTGGCATTTACTCCCTCTCTCTCCCCCTCTCTCTCTCACTCTGTGCAGATGGAGTCCCAGCTATGAGTCAGCTTTGAGAGCAGCAAGTGGTGGAGAAAGTGGTGGGCTTGTGATCTGCTGCACAGCTAATATAAGCATACTTTACAGAGACACTTGGTTTTTGATGTTGGCCAAACTGTTCAGACTTGCTTCCTTGCTTGCATTTCTTTTTGCTCTCTGCCGTATTGCCGATATACATAACTGTTATGTCCAAAGTACTGTATTTCTTGTAAAAAAAAGAAGAAGAAGAATAGCTGACTAAAAAAGGCATTTCTGTTTTCCTGTTTCTCCAGAGTTGACCCACAGAAGACGTCATGCTGATGCCTTGAGCTAAGGAAGACTTCCATCCTCAAACTGTCTCTGTTTGTTATTCCACACCTGGTCCCCACTGCGTCAGTGAACGGACAGCATCCTCCTCCACATTTTCCCCACCCCCCTCCTGCCCAGCCTGCCGTCACCATGACGTCGGAGCTGGAGAGCAGCCTGACCTCCATGGATTGGCTTCCTCAGCTGACCATGCAGGCGGCCATCCGCAAGGCGGATGCTCAGAACGCCCACGGGCCAGGCATGGGCAAGAAGAGTACCCTACTGGATCCTAACACCACGTTGGACCAGGAGGAGGTGCAGCAGCACAAGGACGGCAAGCCGCCATACAGCTACGCCAGCCTCATCACGTTTGCCATCAACAGCTCTCCAAAGAAGAAGATGACACTGAGCGAGATCTACCAGTGGATCTGTGATAACTTTCCCTACTACAGGGAGGCGGGCAGTGGCTGGAAGGTGAGAAAAAGATCCATCTGGCCTTTTATTTTAAGCTGATTTAGCAGATGTTACAGTTGTTTGCCATCATGGTGATGGTAAAGGTGGATTCTGGTTATAGTGGGGCAGAAGACTTGAACACACTTTATGTCAACGCAAATATGACACATACTTGTAGAGCTTTTGAAATTGGATGTCTGTTTAGTTTATGCAGTTATACAGTAATTCAAATAAGTTAATTGACTCACGGTTATGTTTCTTTGACTTAACAGTTTTGTAGTAAATCGTGGACAGCCTGTAGAAGAGTTGATATTTATATTCCTTGATGTAAATCATTGTTTTGTGGTCACCAGGCATCTTAAACAAAGTGAGATGCCATTGGTAATCACCATTGTCACTTCTGAGAAAGCTTGGAGAGAAACTACGAGTACGCCAAATCACACTAAGTGCCTTACTCCTCCGAATGAAAAATGGTGCAGCCCTGAGAGAACCATATGAAGTGTAAAACCCTGGATTAATATTCAGAGAAGTGGCCCCTATCTGTGCGAACACAGACTAAATAGCCCATTCATGGGTGGTATTATTCATTGCAGATGCCTTGATAGGAGAAGGCCATTATGCAGAAGAGAGAGCCAGTGCTGTGTCATCATCTCAAGGAGCCCATGATATACCGAGATGAAGCTATGCTGATTGCCTTTTAAAGGGCCCAGATGGAAATTGATATTAGAATGAGTTTTCCAATCAGACAACGTTTATTGGAAATAGAATCTTAGGCTCTGCTTTATTGCAGTCAGACAAGATGTATGAAGCCCATTTCCTGGGGCGACAAGATCTGTACAAGCTGTGTGTGTGTGTGTGTGTGTGTGTGTGTGTGTGTGTGTGTGTGTGTGTGTGTGTGTGTGTGTGTGTGTGTGTGTGTGTGTGTGTGTGTGTGTGTGTGTGTGTGTGTGTGTGTGTGTGTGTGTGTGTGTGTGTGTGTGTGTGTGTGTGTGTGTGTGTGTGTGTGTGTGTGTGTGTGTGTGTGTGTGTGTGTGTGTGTGTGTGTGTGTGTGTGTGTGTGTGTGTGTGTGTGTGTGTGTGTGTGTGTGTGTGTGTGTGTGTGTGTGAGAGAATGGATGGATTTTAGTTTTTGTGGCAAGGCCTTTTGAGAGGAAATGAATTGTTTCACTTTGCAACCTTTGTTTCCTCTTCTACCTCCATCATCCCTTATTTAGTTGGCAGCTACGTAGCAGCGTAGTTGCTATCGGTCTGCATGGATGCATAGCTTTGAGTATCAGACATTTCTACTCAACACCGCGGTCAGCTCTTTATTTTGTATACCGCCCTCCATCTTTAGCTTTAAGTTTAACCGCTCATTGTAAAGTAAAGATTTTTCGCTAGACATTGGCACGAGGTTGCTGCAGTGTTTACCGCTATTTTTGTTGCTGCTTTAAACTTGTTAACAAAAGCTGGTTGCAGAGGATGTAGCACTCATTGCTCAGAGTGTATCTATTAAAGTAAACTGTTAGCAGCAGTGATGAGTTAATCATCATTTATGTGGGTTGAAGCGGACTCTGTAAAGTTTTGCGCACATCCACACACTTTGTTGCTCGCAAATAGGAGGGTGTAACTAACTAGTCCAACTAAAATAACTGTAAATAAGCCACAACATTTATTTGACACTCAGATGCATGCACCTCTTATATATTTTGGAGTGGGTGTCCTCAGTGGGAATCAAACTTGTGCTGCTGGCAGGGTTGGAGATTTTCTCTACCCACCCAGTTACAGTCCCACTGTAGTTACACAGAAAGGGCTACATGGCATTAATTCATCGACGCTTGACTAATATGCACGGCTGTTCATAGGCCTTAGCTTATTTTATCGTTAAGTGTAGCTTTATCACAAAATCAGGTGCTGATTTCAGGATTCACATGCTCAGAAAACACTTAGTGATATTGGACATATATTTAAAACTTTCTTTTGAATGCCTACAAATAATAAATGGCATTCAAGATTTTTAAATGTCATGCAATCGTAATTTTAAAATAAAAGCTGTTTTTGAAAATGTCATATTTTAGATGTGGCTAAACTGTTTTTTTTCTCTTTTTTTCATTCTTATTTTATAATAAATTTTTATCCATGAGTCTTTATAACATGTACTGTAAATTTTCAATATTGGAGGTAAGCATGCGGTTTCAAGCAGTGTTAGATCATGGAAAATGTTCACTTTTAAAGCCTCAGTTGGTAACTTCAATACAAATATTCTTTTGCAACAGTAGTAAATGACACAGATAATCTGTGAAAACATCAGGCTCCTCTGCCTCTTCTTAATGCTCCCAATGGCATTTGCAAGATTCCTTTGTGCCCGAAAGGAAAGCGACCTATCAGAGCCGAGGATTCTCTAACGCAGTGTCAATCACTGCTCATGAATCAAGATTATGTTGCTGTGTTGCCTATTTCGAGTCTTACGTGTTTGTGACAGTAACAGTTTGTAATATATGACAAACATTTATTTTCATTAAAGTTACCAACTGTAGCTTTAAACTCCCAACGTAACTCCATAAATCAAAAACGATTTTTGTATAGGGTTTAAAGTTTTAGTTTACACCATTTGTAAAGATTGCATCATAGTAATATTACAGAAGACAAATGTGAAAAATTAAAAAATGCACATAGGTAATTTGCATTAAATTCACTATTTACTATAGGAAAATCTACTTTTTATACTGCTTTCAAGTGAGTCCTGAGAACTTATTATCCCTTAAACCAGTGGTTCTCAAACTGTGGGGCGCGACCCTCTAGTGGGGCGCGGAGGTATTACAGGTGGGGCGCGAGAGGGTTGGGGAAATGTAGATTTTTTAATTTTTAATTTTATTTTAAATAATTGTGAAAATGCCCGGATGTGATTTGATCCGCCCATTTTACCGGGGATGCATAGGATGAGACTTGTGCGTACATGAGACAGCCAATATCCCAGAATGCATTTCGCATTTTCAAATCTGTGGTTTAAATTACGCCGTTACGGTTCCGCATGCGCGACCGCGACAGATCCTTTTGCGAGTTGCGACTCACACTTGTAGACCTAATGGTGTGTTACTCGCGTGAGTTTAGTCGCGCGACTTTATGTGGTTAATTCGCGTCATTCGCTACTGGCTTTACTCGCCCCTTGAAGGGGGCGGGGCTTATCTCTGTGGCTTATCTCCGTAAAAACAGTACCGTTTCCCCCATCCACCATTAAACTAACCACTAGTTCTGCTTTAAACTTCTTGTGGAAGTCCCTCTAATGTCGGACCATCAAACGCCCCCGTGTCCGGGTTCATAATATCATCCGTAGCCGCACAACAGCGTCTGAATGAGGCCGCTGCCAGCGCTACTTCAGGTGGATCAGCAGCAGTTTGATTCAGCACCGGCCGGACGGCTGTGATGACGCGCAGAGCTTCCTCTGTGAGATCGGCTTTTCTGCTGCTGCCTCTCTCAAAACAAAATACAGATCGAAGCTCAACTTTGAGCATGAATTGAGAGTGGCCGTATCAAATCTACAACCCCGTTTTACAAAGATTTGTAGTGGAAAGCAGGCTCATATCTGCACTAATTTAGTTTTGTTTTGCACCGGTTGCACGTTATTGTTGTTTTGAAAAGATATGCAGTGTAAAACTCTTTATTGCCAAATATTTTTAACTGGTTTTATTTAGTTTTTCACAGGTTGAACTTTATTGTTATTATCCTGAAAAGATATTCAGTACAAAACATGTTAATTAGGCTATTACAATGAGCTATTTTTGCCAAATATTAGTTCTTTTTTTGCACAACTTTGTATTGTTCTAACGAAGTGATTGCACGTTTTATTTGTTTTTGTCCGATGGAGCAATCTCGTTTACATGAAAGTGACTTACATTTTCTTTGTTCTATTATTAATAAAAGCACAGAGTAGTCACAAAATGTCGTTATTTCAATAAAAATTCAGCATGGACCATTTTGTTACAATTTTGTAGGGGCGGTGGGGCCCGAACATTTTTCGTCCTCCAAAGTGGGGCTTGACAAAAAAAGTTTGAGAACCACTGCCTTAAACATAAAATCCTTGGCAGAAGTATTTCTTTTTTTTTTCATTCCATGAAATGGGATGGAGCAATGGGCCTTGAATCAAGGAACAATTGATTTAATGGAAAGTCTATTCTTCTTTTGCATTGTTGTCTTTTGTTAACCACAGAAATTAGCTTAATTATATACAGTGACGGTGGTGATCATTTCTTTTCAGTGTTGGGTGTAATAGAGATCTGACGTAACTGGAATAATGCCTCGGGTGTAAGAGCAAGTTATAGAATTAGTCAGCGTTGGTTGTGATTGACGCTCAAGTACTTTATAGTTTAGGGAAGGCTTGCATAGATCAACACATTCTGACCTTAATGTGGGATGCAACTGTAGAAATATCCCCCATTTAAAAAGCGACAAAAACCACATCACTCTAACCAGGATGCTGTACAACACAGGACACACTGAAGAAGTGGGTTGAAGATGTACGCGTAAGCCACAGCCTGCGTCACATTTCTTTCTCAGTTCTTGTTAATCGGGTGCTTTCCCTGCCATAGTTTTTTTCTGAGAATGTAAATAACGTGTATAGCGTATTTATAATAATATTTCCAATGCATAAGACATTTGAATGAAATCCAATATGCTGTTTCCATGCTCGGGGCATTTGAGCAAGCTCCAAGTAGCCTTAGGTTTGTTCCTAATGTTTTTTGTGCTTGGAGTATTTTCACAACCCATCACACAAATTATATTTTCATGTAAGCCTGTGCAAAAGCCAAAGTAAAGTTCTCTCCCAAACATCAGGAGGTAACTAGGAGCCTGTACAGTCATGAGTGTCTGTTTGGCTTTAAGACCCTCAGAGCTGAGTCTTTGGAAAAGTAGCATGTTTTGTAACATGCATGCAGCAGCAACGTTTCCCTGCACTGTAACCATTTCTATGGTATGAATCTACCTATAGTGGGGCTGAGTATGCATGTTTGTGTGTGTGCAATTAGTCTGAAGCAGGCATGCCTGGGTGGGGTGAATGTAGGTCGGATGTAGTCATCGCTCCTCTGTTCCCCTAGAGATGTCGGTCGCAGGAATTTGGGACTCCACGCACGCATGCGTCTGTTCTGTATGATAATGCAGGCTGCGCCGTGGAGATGAGACCGGGCTAATCCGGGCACCAGCAGCTCATTTAATAATCACAATAGAACTCCATTAGCCTGCGCTTTTAAGAAATATCAATAAGTGCTGTCAATAAAAACGGATAATTTATCAAGGTCAAAGAATGTGAACGTTGCCTTCGAGAGTGCAGAATATGTGTTCGGCATCTATGAGCAAACAATTAGATGTTGCTTTTCCGAACACTCTCTCCAGCTCTCTGAGGTACTTTTGATTCATACTTTGCTTCATACTTTGCAGGTCAGTCTAAGCTGTCTTTTGTACTATTCAGCTTGTATACTGTAGCTTCGTGTCCCTCTGTTCCTTGTATGGGGAGCGTGGCTTATTTGAACATCTGCCTGAAGGATACTTGCTTTGCTTGCAGGACTTCTCCAGTAAAATTCAGTGTACTGTGTTCCTGATTATAATTCACATCTGTTGCCCAGTCCTTTTTATATTTCAAAGCCACAACGGGAAATGTAAGATGGCCCTGATGACTCTTCTGATATTAAAAGGAGAATAGTCTTCTCCCACTTCAAGGTCAGAAGACGAGGTCTTTTTTCCCCCCCATGAGCTCCTCACGGAGAGGAGACTTTTAATACTTTGAAAAACATTAAACTTTAACTTTGAGTCAGTTCCAGTAAGAGGCCATAAGAGCATACATGTTGGAATTTGGGTTAAGATTTCCAATTGTGGGTTCTCTTTCTGATTAGTAAAAAAAAAAATCAGAATTTGGGCTGAATGTAGTTTTCAAGTCGGTTGTCAAAACTTCTCAAATCTTCTCCATCTCTTCACGGAGGCTGTCTTGCGTGTCGTGAATGGTGAATCAGCGTTCTCTCACTTTCGATTCAACGGTTTGTGGGGCAATTGCTGTACAAATGATTTGCAGATGCGTGGCTTCAAGAAGACAGATGCAGGGGAGGGGATATTCCCCTTGTCAACCTCTACGTGCAAGCATTGTGATCTTAGTGGTTAAGAGTTTATTGAAGTTAGTGCACGTGTTGCTTTGCCAATTAGTATTTGTCCATTTCTTTAGATGCTAAAGTCCAAACCAATGTCACATCCTGACCAGTCAAATTACAAGATGTTTTAGTGCAATCTGATGATTTTTTTTTCCTGAACATTTGTGGGGCATGCTCACATGCACAAACATGCACTAAAAGCAGGTGCAGTGTGCATCAAAATGGACATATTAAGATAACTGCTTCAAGGTTAAAGTACTTCTCCTTATGATAAGGATTTAGTGGCATTTATAACCTATTACATAGAGTATCATCTTGATTAAAACTCAAGAAATGTAAATGTGTGATTTATTAAAAACAACTAAAGATAAGTCATGTTAACAGATTGTTTGTTGGCAAACAGTAGGTCTTACAAGGAATACATTTGAGCAAATATTGTATTACAAGTTCTCTTTCATACTTTTAGCTGTTGACTTTATTGTTATCTGCAAATACATGCACTGTATTCAAACATAAGTAAAGCTCTCCGGTGTTTATTGAATACTGGATGGGCTAATTCAAGCAAACCGACCTCCATAATGTTTTTAACTGCATGCAGCCCTTCTCCCAGGTCCACCTCGGATCAGGCCATCAGAGAATATGAGACTCATCTCTGTCAAAGAAGGAGTGACAGTGTGTGCAGTTTCTTTTCTGGTATGTTTTCTTTTAAAAAAGTGGAACAGTATTGAGTAAAGACTCCACATATACTCTCAAATGTTGACCTCCAAGCTGATCTCAAACCTTCTCCCGGCTCCTTGTAGGCTCACTTCAGGCAGTGTGTAAATTCCCCTCTGCATTTCTTCCAGGTGAAGAATGCCAAAGAAAATCTGGAGCAATTCTCAACCAGTTTAAAAATGTTTGAAATGTTTGCTCTTGAACTTTAACTGTTGAGGAGATTGTTGCTACTGGCATGATTTTATTTTTCTCTTCCACACCTGTGTACAGGAAAGAAAATTAGCTGGACGAGCATGTAGACTACTGTTGATTGCCAAACAAACATTGCATCTCCCATTGCATTTCCACTGAGGCCCATAGCTCTTGCATGATCTTGTTAACAGGGAAATATAGCTTTGGTCTGTAAATCGTCCAGTGTGTGGAGATGGGGCGCAGAGCTGCCTTCTGCAGGGGCCCTGGACCTCGCTTTGATCTCATTATAAAATGCAAATACACAGTACCCTAAACAGATCAAAGGTTCAACTTCTCATTGGATCTGAGGCTTAATAATAGCAGCCTGGAGCGGTTTTCTATTTTTTAAGAAGCGATTTGGGTAGCTACTGGTCCTCCAGGACATTATTTACTCTGGAGATAATGTTCCTGCTTCTGACTAGTGACTAGCCACAGCTCAGAAAATCCCTACCCCTGTTGCTTATTTAAATAAGATTGGTCAGGTATGCTAATTTGTGCTTCCTGCCCCTATCTCCCACCTCAAGCTTGGGGTTGCAGGGCCTGAAATCTGAAAGTGTAAAATTGCTTCGGTCCTAGACTCTCTGATACCTTCATCTACTTTCTTAGCTTGTATCATCATTACACCGTAAAGCAAGCATTTAAATTTTAAGCACTTTGCTGATACTGAATTTTTCAGTAGCACTGATGCATATTAAGAGCTACTCTGTAACTCACACACCAAAGCCAAGCCAAAATGATCCTCTTTGTGTCTCTTCTACAATCCAGCGTCGTATAAACGTTAGACGCAGTCTGTAGAGTGGTCAGGTGATATAGCAGTATGTTTTAATTGTAAAAACGGTATTAATGGCTGAGAACTGGCCTGGCACTGACTTCATCAGGTAGTGGGAGGGGTAGTGATTCACTCGGCAGCCAGTTTGATCCTGCTGTGAGGCGGGTTCCCGTGTCAGGAAGCTCCAGCCTGGCCACCCGCCCACCAGCCTCACCTTGCACCCGCCTACCGGCGCCCCACCGCTCACGCTCTGGCCCTTAGAGTGGGCGGAGAGAGCAGGCTGGCAGGCCTTGGCACGGATACATTTTGGCAGGAGCTGCTGTCCCCACACTCCACTGAGTGAAGTGCTGACTTCAGTGCAGAACATAAAAGGCCTGAGGCTTCTATCGCTTCCTCTTGTGGCCTGCAGGCCTGTGTAGAGAAGTAGGCTTCACTTTGACTTGAAACTGGAGCTGTCTTTTTGACAGTCATGGCTACGGCCATATACGCTGTTTTGGGTTCATTTAACACGATAACTGAAGCCATACCATATATTTCTTAGCATATATGGTAGGGCTTCTGTTATCATTTTAAACACTCATTAACTCATAACGGCCTCTAAACGCTGTTGACCATGGTTATCAATTGATTCAATGGACGTCTTCCTCTCTCTTAATGACGTCTGTTGAAGCCGATGCCTGATTTACAAGCGGGGACACACCGCTTTTGCAGCCACCTATTTTTTTTATTATTCTTTCTAAGAATCATTCATCATGCAAATAACTCTGGACAATAATTAGTTGTTGATCCCTGCACACATTCTTAGTCACAGCTTCAGGCATTAAAAAAAACAAACACTTAAACGTTTGTATTGTTGAGGCATGCTCTTCAGTTGGTAGTTATGATTATACTGAGAGATCCTACATCCTTGAACTCTCATATTTTTACACGTCTGTTGGGTAGTTCTTTTTCCACTTGTCCCCGAGTTAGTTAAGACTTGCCTTAGAAGATTTGTCTCAGATGGATGAAGTTTTGGATATAAGAACTGTTGAGTAGACTGATGTATTTAGCTGACTGGCATTAGTGAGACCCATAAGACTCTTTAATAACTGGAGAATGGGGTCAGGATCTGTATTTCTATGTATTTTCCAGAGCTGTCCATTTATGTGGGGACTGAGATCATCACCTCCAGAAGGCCGTGCCCTTTCTTTGTCACAGATATGTAGCCTGGACTGCAGTTGGGCAGGAAAACCGACCCCGGTGCCACAGTTAAAGTTGTGAACGGCAAGGAATTTCAGGCACATTTCAATACAACTCATAACTGGAAAAATCATTAGCTACTTCTTAGATTCTGCAGAGGGGAAGATGAAGCTGCTCAGATACTCTTTAGTCATCGTTCCGTGGCCAGAAAGATTTAGACAAAAATAGTACTTTGCTTTCCCTGTATTTTAACTTGGTTTTCCCAGCGAGTGGCCTTTTGCCCTCTATCATTTTTCTACTTGGTTTCCTGTCGCCTTTGCGTAATGTAGCATATGTACAGTCAGAGCTTAATATTGCTGAGAATGTCTGTGAATACTGCAAACCTTTTAAAAGAAATCAGGAAAGTTTTTATCATTTTCAAACAATCCTTTCCATGCATTATGAGTGTTGTAGGATGAAGAATAGAAGCCGAAAACAGTCAAATGATCAAATGACCAAAAATAAGTACATTCATGTGTAGAAAAAGTAGGAAAAACAAAGCATGTAAGTTACTAGTTCATAGTCCATAGTTGTGAGTTGGCTAACTTTGCTGCAAAAGGGGGGTGCAGTACACACAAGCTAAGTTGAACAAACACAGTCTCCAATAAACCTTAATTGCCTCCTCTATTTGTCTTGAGATAATGAAGACATTGATATCTGTCCGTTTTATAACAGTGACAATGCCCCTCTGTTGTGCTAAAACAAGAAAACAATGAACTCTCAGTGAACCCTGTGGAAATATTCATTGTTGATTACGTTCCTGTACCTCGTCACAAAGCCATGTGATATTTTTGATGCAAATTTTCTTTGCAAAACTTGTGTCTCAATATCAATATATAGCTGTGTTCTGTGCATATTTATATTAACTTGCACTAACTGCTAATAAGAAGCCAATGTCAGACTGAATAATGGAGTTGGACCACGATGTTTGCACCATTCTGAATATCAGACTACCTTTGTTGACATTGGGATCACAGATGGTGCCTTTTAACATCGCCTCTTGTGTGTGTGCACTGATTTTTTTTTTTTTCCCCCTTGACAAAGAGGCAGAGAAAAGCGAGGGGAACGCTGATGAATTCTGCATGCTATAAATAGATCACAGTCCTAGGAATCTGCCTTTAACACTGAATCTGCCCCGTTAAATGAATCTAAGATGGGTTAGACTGGCTACTGCTGCCAGCGCCGTCCGTATATAAAATGTAATTCAAGAAAAGTAAACAAGGTGTGATTCAATTTTAATAAATATATTTAAGCATGAGTCTTTTTGATTGATCTTTTTAAAAATGTAATTAATAATATTCATAATTAAGGTAGCTCGCTCTCCCTAAAGAACGGTTGCCTCCTGTGAAGCATGCAGCTAATTTATCTGCCAGTACTGTAGCGCGCGCACAGCGTTTTCCTTTTGGAAATGAAAGGAAAAGAGGCTGCAGGACTAATTAGCAGAGTCTGGAGAAGGATCTTTGGAAAAATATACAGCAACCTGAGACTGCTGATAGGGTCAAAGGTCTGTAGCTTGACTGAGGAAAGCCCTCCACTGAATATCCACTTAGAGCGACCGCAAGCTCAGCCATGCTGCCTTACATCCACACTGGAGGTCATTCACATCTGATAGGAATTTCAGCCCCGGTGATTGCCATGTTGATCAAATCTGCATGGCGAGTAATTATCTTGGAAAGACGTCTTGCCGATGTGGTTCCATTTCATTTTTTGTTTTAATCCACCGTCTCTCTTCTCCGGCAATTACTTAACCTGCGTCACCTTCTGTGTCAACCTCTGTAGCTAATGGCTTCTCTCTGCTCTTCACAATCCATGCTTTTTTTATAATGCCTCCGCGCAGGCTACAGCTGAGGCCAGAGGCGTTATTTTTTAGTGTTGTCCGTCCTTCTATCCTTCCATCTGGTCTATTCTCATGAATGAGTCATTTCAGGGAGGCCTCTAGGAAATTGCTTAAAATCTGGCACAAATGTCCACCCTGACTCAAGGATGAACTGATAAGATTTTGGTGGTCAAAGGTTAATAAGGTCACGGTGACCTCACCTCTGTCTACTCCTTATGAACGCGATATCTCAGGAACCCGTGAGTGAATTTCTTCAAATTTGGCACAAATTTCAACTTTGAAGCTCAAAGTTGAGCTGACCTCCCACACATTCTTGGCCATAACTTGCAAATTCATATGCAAATTATGACAATTTCACACACATGCCCATAATGATAAAGCAATGACGTGATTACCTTTTGGACAGACATGGATGTAAACTGCAACATGACTAGTTTGCAGAGGCATTCATTCTAGTTTGGAGTGAAAGGCGAGCCGCCATGTGTTTCTACAGGACTCCGCTGCTGCCTGCCATTAAATGCTGCTTATTGATAAAGATGTCACCCTGGCAGAGGATATGTAGGGAAGGGTTATTGTTTTTTTGGTCCTCTGCCTCGTCAGTGAAGCAGGATGGCTGTCTCTTATCCCGGCGAGATATTTGATCATGCTGCTGGTGCGTCCTCAGTGGGGTCAGCAGTCTGTGAGAGGGGGACAGTGACACAGCTGTGGCAGCCGAGTGGAACCAGTGATGGATGACATGCCAGAACGGGCCGCGCTGCCTTCCCAGGCGCCTGTGTTGACAGGCACGGCTCTAGCATCTCACATTCAGCATCAGTAGGGCTAATCGCGGGTCATGCCGGCCACAGATGTGATGCGTGAATATCGCTCCTGTAATTGCTCATTTGTCAACGTCACATTCTCAAAGAGCAGATTTCTGCAGCCACATTATTGAATAAAACTTGCTGTAATGGACAAACAAAGAAACAGAGGAAATTAAATCCCATCTTAGGAAGAATTTCACACTTTTGTCGTCTCCTGCTGATTTGCCATGAGGAAGGTGGATGCAAGGGGTTTCTCTAAAATGTAAAATTATCACCCAACTCCCAACTTTCAGCTGCCTGTTTTGGTGTAATCTCAGCGCTCTACTGCTTTGGTTCACTATCACCGCTCTCATAGTGCCGTTTTCGGCCGCAGAAGGCAGCTGTCAGCAAGGAAGGCTCTAAAAACAGACTGCATGTTACCTACCCAGCACCAAGCGGATGACGGATGCAGCTGGCAACGAGCTGCTGAACAAAGCAGCCACACATTCTTCTCAGGAGTTGGTGGAAATCAAAACTGAGCTAAATAAAATAAAAAGAGTGAATGTTGGGCTTTTATTGGGTGGTCACAAACACAACTCCACATGAAAGCTAATGTTACGTATTCACCTGTTTACACGTCCAGCAGATGCGGTTTGCCAACATAATTGCCAAATCAACTTCAAGGGTAGTAATATGTCTGGCTCTCATGTTTATTTTAGGACAATATTTTAGCAAAACAATAGGCTGAAAAAGATTAAGTTGCAAAGAAACACTTACAGATAAATATGGTGATTTAGTATTAATGCGTGCATGCGTGCGTGCATGCGTGTGCGTGCGTGTGTTGTGTGTGCTGTGATTATAATCCAAGCCCTGGCTGTAAGCCCTTCAGCCTGTGCTCTGAGAGCCTCAAGGCCACAGCCTCTCCCCACCAGTTAATTGCATCTGAATTAGTCCATTAATGTGGCCATGTAGAGGGATGAAGGGGTGCACGGAGGTGTCTGGCCTCTTTTGACCACTGCAATGTATTATTAATGGGTCAGCAAGTCTGGCAGATATGCATTAACTTGTCTAATGGACTGTAGGGTGAGTCTGTGATTTCCTTTCAGAAGGACATCAAATCTAATACATATTACAGAAATAAAAGCTTTTCTTTTTCGTAGTTTGTTAGCGGGAGCAGAGCAGTGATTCAAAGTGTGACGTTGCTTCCTGCTGGCGGGTTACTGTGGGAATCTGAGGTTACAATGAGTCATCACCCTTTGTCTGTCGTGGACATGTGCCGTAATGTACTTTGCTAATGAAAAGTTAAGCATTGGATCAGATTAATACAGATGATGGTAAATGCAACGGCTTTACTTTTCCTCTGCTTGTGTAGTAGCCGAGTGTATTCAAGAGCATGAGGATGACTGTTTTCTTTGTCATGCAACTCACTCTTACATTTACTACAAAGCCCTTTCTCTAGCGGATCTTCACCTTTTCTACTGACAGCCCAACCTTTGTCATGGACACACGCCCAAGTCATATTGGAAATAGACTCAACAGCACAAGGCAAAATTAGCTTTTAGTCACCAGAACCAGATTGGTGCTCATGTTAAACATTTCCCTCTGTGCGGTATTCAAATGTCATATTTGATTCTAATGCTAGAGTTTCTTTAACTATTTCAATTTCAATATAATTAATTTGTATTATTATTTTTTTTATCCATCTGCACATGCATAACAGTGGTATGTACTAGCCATTGGTCACTATTTGTTTCTCAATAGTCAGCACTGAGCAGTCACAAGAATAGGATTATGTAAAGATAGAAGGTTAAGGAATGCATGTGACTGTTTTATTTATTTGCAGTCTGGTGGTAACGTGCATATTGAGCAGCAGCATGAGCTCTATAATGTTTGTGTAGACATGCAGGGAAAACAAAAGGTCAAAACGTCGAGTTTTTCCTCTGCTTGATATAATGTGTTTTCAGTAGGACTTTTTCTGTTTGTCTTCCAAAACATCACATGTGATATTTTTGGTATTATGATTCAAATTAAAATGTACTCCTTCCCGCCTGCAGTGGAAAGAGTATACATCGAAGTAGCACACAGAAATCTCTCTGTGCCGTTACTTAATTTGTCTAACTCCTAAGTGGACAGTTGGCACTACCCCGTCGCCATTAGTAGCTGCAGTCAGTTCTTCATTGTTAGTGGGCACTGTAGTCAGCAGGCTGCTCTGAGCCATTGTCAGAGGATAGCATCAGAGGCTCTTCTTCTGGCTGATAATTAAGTGGCGTACTGACAAACGGCTTTCATCAGATCCCTCATGTGGAACTGAGAGCATGCGAAGGCTTTCAGGGAGGATAAACCGGAGGACGTCACTTTGCCTCCAATCTTTCATGGCCTTGTGCTTGCCTCTGCAGTGGAGGAGGAAGGGAGAGAACAAGCGCCTTGTGTACTGTAGCACAGGAGGAAAGTGCAAGTCTGCGTCGCTCAGAGAACCAGACTCAATTTACAGCGCGGTGCAGGACGGCTCTCTTTGCTGAGACTGTCTGTACTGAACCCGTTTCCCAGTTAGTCTCGAGTGACCAAGCACACAGTATGTGCTACATCTTTTTTTTCCCCATTTGAGTATCTGTCAATTACTTTTGTTTCCTCAAGGCTGATGTATCTTGTGATGACCTTAGCTGCTGAGTGCATGAGGATAGATAGGCTGACAGTTTGATCCAGACCGTGCTGTTGTTACTCTAACCCCCTTAAAACAAATGTGCCATCACTACAACCTCCCTGTTCCAAATCCTCCTCATGAAATCAAGGGCAGGATCAGTGTGGACACTGTTTGCAGGCTCCTCTTTTTTTAGATTGTATAAGCTGTATCAACGTTAATTGTGTGTGTTTGCCAAACTGCAACAGAAACCGTCTGTTACCTAGAATTGTGCATTGCAAATTGGTGACGCTTGGCTGAAGATGGTTTGTTCGCTAACATTAGTTCATCAGCAGCTAAAGTGGGGGCTGAGGAGCTGTTAACAGGATCATTGAGATGAAATTCAATAATGTGACTTCTCAGAACTAGAAAGCAGTTACCATTAAATATAATTCCGCATTTGAATGTATTAAATGATTAGAGCAGTAGGAAAGGTAATTTTACGATTTGCAATAATGTAGCCGTTATCTGGAAATGTTAGTTATTTGGTCTGGTTTTCTGGATACAGATTAATTTCAAGCAAAAGTACTTGTGAAATATTTCTCAGTGGCACAGTTAACATTGGTGAAACAAAGGGGTGCACTTTCTTGATCACCCTATTTTTCATCCTTATGATGAAAACAAAGATTCTCATTATTTTAATTAAAAACCAAACTAACCAAGTTATTTATTTAATATGTTATGCCTTTTAATTGTCATGTCATTTTTATATTATTTAGTACCCCTAGAAAAGTACTAATTGGGCTCATCTGATACGATCCCTGCTTATTCATGATTATCTCCAGTGGATGTCGCACACTTTTATTTCGTTCTCCTGACTTGATTTTAATCCTGCCGCGTCTCAACCTTTTGTGTTCCAGCCTGATCTATGTGTTGTATTTACTGGTTTACTGTCACTCAATCCTGCCAACTACCATAGAAAGCTGTGCCCATCATCATTTCTCCTCAGTTCTTCTTGGTTCATTGCCAGTGACAACATTGTCGAAGGTCAGATGCTGTGAAATAATCCACTTAATGGAACAATGCTGCACTTCTGCATGCTGCACCGCGCTAGTGTAGATACAAGCGGTTTGACGGAGTGCGGTTTGGCTCTGAGAGAGAGAGAGAGAGAGAGGGACGGAGAGGCAGAGGCACAAATATCGGAAAAAGAGAGAGACAAAGATGGATAGCTCTCTGAAGGACTGTGATCAAATAGGTCTCATATGAGTGGCTCAGGGCTTTTATTGTAGTGTGACCTGCCATTCAGTGTTGCATTAAGTGAATTTTTCCCCCACAGCTTTTCAAATCTGCAGCGACCGCCTCCAATTTATAAGGGGAATTTCATACGTAGCATTCAAGACGGGGCTGTAACCTCGAGTGCAAGCAGGAAATAATGCAGAAGTAGTTTTTTTTTTTTCTTGAATTTCTGCAGGTCCATTCCAAGGTTGGTCTTACAGCAACAAAGAAAGTAGGGAAGGGAATGTGGGTGCATGTGCTTGAGTGAGATTGAATTCAGAACATATTTATTGGAGCTTTTGGTCTCTAACCTCACGCTTCTGTTGAAAAGGGAAGCATTCATAAACTTCTTTTATGCCACTGGAGAACTATGAGGTTTTGTTTTGGCTCCATCTATTGTATGAACTCCATACGACGCAGTATCGCTGGATCACCCTCAGAAATATTACTTGGCAGATAAAGTTGGATTGCTTCGCTTTCTTGGTATCAGACTGGGCATGGAAAGTCAACATCTACTTTTATGTCAACATGCATCAGAAGTGTTGCTGTAGACGTCTTTTAGCTTGCTTGTATTTATCTAGAATAAATGTCTACGGTGGCTTTCTTCCACTGATGAAGCACATGCTGTACCTGCAGCCCCCCCTCCCCCCGTCTGTCCTCTTTGCCCTTCCTGCAGTTTGAATGCATGTAGCTGGCCTCTGGAAAGCCTTACACCTGTGGAGGCTGATGCAAACCAGTGACCTCAGTTGTCAACTCAATCGGCTCCCCTGCAGCGGCAGGTGAACCTTGAAAGCTCTCATTTGTATATTGTTTATTTTTCCTTAATTATAGCTCTTTAATAAGGCAGGCATTTCAGTATTGTAAATGTTCTATACGGTTGTTTTTGTTTTATTTTCGATGCCCTCACTGGTCTTGCTTCTCCTGAAAACAGGTTATTTTTGAGTCCACACAACATGTAATAGCTTATCAAGCTAATTTCTTTCTTGCATGTATTGGCCTCACTTATGCTGAGGCTGCCAGTGAAAAATGGGTTTAATTTAGCCAAATGTGCACTGTTTGGTGGGGGGGGGGGGGGTACAATTTCCCCGTAGTGTCATCTCCTGCAGAAGTGGCTGTTGAGTTCTAATTAATATAATACCTCAATGTGCTACACCAGATGACCTGTGTCTAGATGGTAAAAGTTAGTGATCGTTTTGATTTGTCTTGATTGCTCATTTTCTTTTGTCTTTGCAATATGGACATATACAAAGAGCTCTCCGAGCGCAGAATATCAGGTTATTATATTTATGACAGAGTTCACCTTGGCATGTATTTTTCTGCGGCAGGCAAGCAAACTGTTTATGTTTTATTAAAACTACATACAAGTCAGTAAAGATCAGAGACTACCGGGTTTAAAACCTAGCATGCCAACACATAACTACTAGATGCCAAGGGAGGCAGATCAAATGCCTTTGAAGATGGTTGTAAAAAACAAAATCAAGTTGAAAATCGTTATAGTTGACTTCATTTGTATTTGAGTGTGGGCTTTGGGTCTCTCTGTAGCTTTGCTAGATGAGAGAGAGCTTTGCGGTGTGTGTTGGCAGACTTCTCGTGTGTGTGTGTGTGTGTGCGTGTGCGTGCGCGTGCGCGTGCGGTCACTGTAGCCAATAAAGCTAAAAATGTCTTTTACAGGTGGAATACGTAATTATTATTATGTCATTGAAGCCCAGGAAAACCCACTTTACTTGCCCTTCTTTTTCATGTACATGCCATGAACGTGTGCTGTTAAACAGGAAGTGACAGTTGTTGTAAGTATTCAGAAAGGGAAGCATTCAGCATCCTGGCCCTCCTCTGTCATCATACAGCAGGTTTTCATCCTGTCAGAGGAGCCTCGTTCTAATGGCCTTAGGGTCACCGCTCTCCTCACAGCTAACAGGATTAAATCATCTGGTGATTGCACCTGGACGAACTTACCTTTCTCTACCTGTGTGTCCAATAAAACATTTTTTTTTTTAAGCGGTGCCTTGCGGAGCGAATGCTGTGTATCCCACATGCCTTCCCACACCCACTACAAATAGACAGCGAAGGTGCTACATTCCGTGGCCTCGGTGCAGATCCCCGAGGCTGAGGAGTTTGTTCTGTGTTGGTGGGCATGTCACAGGGTCCATATGAAATAACAAAGGCCTAAAAATACAGTAATGTACCTGTGAGAGGGAGAGAGAGTTACTGTATCTCTACTGATTCACTTCTCGTTTCTTTTTATTGTGGGTTTGCTTGCTGCACTCAGTTCTTACCGCTCCTCACTGTCACCCTTTTCTTTTTGTTCTTCAGTCTGTCTCCTGGTTGGACTTGTTAGAAATATTAACTCTTAATAAAATTGTCTATAGACTGCTGCAGGAAGAGTCCTAAAACCTTGAACTGAGTGAGCATTTGTGAACTTCCAGATCCCTTGTCTTAAAGTCAATGATTTTTTGGTAAGATTCCTGAAATAAGATCTGTGGTCATCACAAGCTTAAGAGGTTTAATGTTTTGTTCTACGGCATAAAATATATTCTGCAGCTTTTACGTGTCTTTAAACGGGCAGTTGCTTACAAATGGCTAAATAAAACTCCAAAACGTGATACGGTGGCGTAGATGGTTTAGAGCCTAATGTTAGCTTTTATTACTTTCGACGATTGTATTTACCCTTTAAAAATCATAAAAGTGGTGTTCATTTGTGAAGATGATCTTGCTGAACAAAACGTGTAAGTATCAAACGATTGTGTTTGCCAGGGTAGCATATGTTCACTGGCTTCTTGTCATGGGAACCAGTCCGATGCAAACTTCCGAGGTTGGCTAACAAAAATACCTCATCCATATATTGGAGCTATATTGGAGATACTGTGGTTCTAAATACTGAAGTCGAAAAAGATGATGCATTTTGTATTTCCAAAATCCATTGCTGCAGATTGAATACTGAGATATTTTGTAAACACAAAAATATTTTAAAAGCGTGCAATTCTGTCGAGGTAAAACTAATAATATAAGATGAATTATTTTCAATACTTTATTGGATGTATTGTATATTGTTTGTTTTGTAGGGCTTCAAACAAATATTTACATTATTGATTAATCTAACAATTATATTCTTGAATTATCTTGTTTAGAAAAATACATTTAAAAAATGACACCTACTTAATGTGACACTTTCAAATTGATTTTTATTAAACTACCAGTCTGGAAACCTAACTTATTCAGAGTACTATCATACATACATCCAAGGCTAGTAGCAAATCCCCACATCTGAGAAGCTGACAATTCTTTAATTTGGAGTTTGGAGAAAATGTATTTTATTTACTAATCTATTGAAATATTCGACAGTTTTCTAATAAAAATCTAATGTTACTTAAAAAGAAATGCTGCGTTCTTGTAGCCTGGTGCAGGGAATGCTTTGTCGTGCTGGACAGGCTTCCTCCCTCGCATGAAATTATTTTGATGACATCTGCCTGCTCACTCTACTTAGCGATGCTTAGCTCTGAGTTCACACACAGCCAGCTCTGAGGTCTTTGTGTTGGTCTTACTTTCCATTTGTTTGGCTGTTGTTTCACTCACTCATTCACTCGCTCAACTCACCCACTCAAAGACCAGTTCTTCCTTTCTGCCTCACCATTCATCCATCCAACACACCTGATTGCTGTATTTTTCAAACAGATATGAAACATCTATCTCGGCAGTGGCCCAGTTCTTTTATACCCCTCCATCATTCATACTTGCTGACAGGTCAATTAGAGGTTGTGGTCCTATCCTCCAAGCAGTGGCACCAGCAATGTTGGGTTCTTCTGATTCGTCGTTCTTCACTCCTCTACAGTCGCTCCATACAAGATATTAGATGTGGCAACACCGGCTTGTACAATATTTTTTTACTGCTTTTGTCACTCTAAAATCCCAGTGCTACATTCTGTGTATGTGAAAAGACTGTGCATTATTTTGCTTTTCTCCCTAGACCTGCTCTTTATTGGAAAATTCAATTGAACTAATCATTTTTAGTTGGAATATTTGCCTGTATGAGCAGATCCGGCAGCGGAGGTCGTTGTAATGTTTAACTGCTGGTTCCTGACACGCTTCACCCCTGCTTATTTTCCCACACACTGCAATGTGAGAGAGAACACTGATCACAAACACAGCAAATCCTGCAGCTTTTAAGTTCCCCTCCATTTGGAGTTTAATCTTAACACTTTAAGAGCACCTCTAGGTCATCTCAGACTCTCACTCATGAATGTTTCAAGTAAACTCACAACTGCATTTGTGCAGTTGTGGGAAATATATGAGTGGGCTTGTTGTGTGTTGGTTGGTTAGAGCCCCTGCACACTTTACTTTCCTTTTATTTATTTTTTTAACTTTGTCTGGAGGCATACAGTTGCAGGAAGATGGTGTGAATGTGGGAAGGCCAGGAACTTTAGGGGGCATTGATTTATTCACGTTGGACCACAGTATGACTCTTCCTCTCCCTGGGATGCTGGTCTTCGTCCCTATGTCATAACCGGTATGTGTGCATACGTGTGTCTGTCCCAGCATGCCGAGTTCACTCCCTTGGGTCCCTGACCGTGTGCACAGTGTACCTCCTCCTCCCCAGCTGTGAGGAGCAGGGCTCTGACATGGCCTGTCCCTTTAGCTCACTCTGAACGTTTGACACGCCGAGCGCAGAGGTCAGCCTGACCTACTTTCCCCTGGCGGCCCTTCTGCTGAGCTGCAGCACTCCTCAGCAGGGGGGGGGGGCAACGAGGGCGGAGCTGCTTACGCCTTCACTGCTGTCCTGGTGTGTTAAATCACCGCCGTTTGTTTGGAGACACGTACCTGTGTGTGTGTGTGTGTGTGTCACATACAAAGACTTGTGCTGAGGTTGGATATGAAGTGCTCGGTGGGGGTTGCAGGTAGATGCTGGGCAGCACTTGGGCAGGACCCCTGCAGTGACTCACTTTATGTATTGCTGTTCACACCTTCTGGCCTCTTCCACCTACTTCACCTCCTTCTGTACTGTATACCCTCATATAAAACCTATAGCCTACTGTCTTAAACCAAATACATGCAGACTTGGATGGTAAATGTAAGGCGCTACTGCTCAAACGCTGACATATTGTTTTCATGTGAAGCGGTAATTGGCCTTAATTTTTCATCAGCCTATTGTTGTCTTGCTCACCCTTTCCCTCCTACTCAGCAAAACACTGTGATCTATCAAATGAAGCGGCTGTCGCTGTCATCGTGTTTTCTTTCCTTTTCTTTCCCCGCTGCCGTTGTAATATTTCAATGTCCCTTTGTTCATCTCTTCACCTAAAAATGACCCACAGTCTGTTAGCTTCACTCCACCAGTGTGTCTAGAGCAGTGGAAAGAGTTTGTCTGACACAGTATGGGATGTCGCCTGTCAGGGAAAGAAGAGAGCGGGCGGGCAGAGTTCATTAAAAAGTAAACTAATGTAGTGTCAGGCCTTGGCTGCTTGACTGTATCAATGATTTAAGCCCAGCAGAAGGACCTTAATGGATAGAGCCACCTCTCTGTGCAAGTTCAGCTGCTTCTGTCCGCCTTGCATCAAGTGGCATACACACTCAGAGGCTGTGGAGGGGAAATGGTTTTAAGTACTTAAGTGTGTGTGTGTGTGACATAACAGCTTGCATCACACACCATCCCGCTCAGACACTCCCTTGTTGGACATGTCTCAGGGTTTTAAAGTAGCATAGCTGGCTAAATTGAGAGCATCAAATCTGTTTGTCACCATCCACTATACATGATCACATTCTGCGTTCACATTGTTTCATCTGAACCTGTGGCAAGGCAAGGGAACGAGTGAGGCCGAGAGGACGAGGCCTGTACAATGGTGCTGTCGCCCCAGCCTTTGTGCAGTAGTCGGGCTGGGCCTAGTGACGAGGAAGAGCATCTATGAGCCTCGAGTGGGCGGGATCTTTTGTCACCTTTGTGTGTCAATCAGTAAGACCCCTAATCCACAAGATCACGAGTAATTTGCACTCGATGAGACTTTTTAGATCTGATTCTACAGATTCTCACTTTGAGAGAAGGTGGCTATGTTGTGGCTGGATTACATTTAGACATTTAGAGGCATAGAGTTCTGATCGCACTGCAAGTCTGACAGCTTGGGTATCTAGTTTTTTAAGATCCGATAGCAGTGTGACCAAAATATATTGTGGTTTGAGACCTCACCACGAATGAATATATTCTGGTGTGTAACAGTGGCTGTAATAGTCGATAATGTTTCATGTCAATTGTATTTTGAGTCCTGATAATCTTGTAGGCATTCGATGCCTCCTTCTCACATTGCCTTACAAGTATTTATGTCTCTTATTACCTCTATTGTATGTTGTCCTTGAATTTGTATGGTTTGAATTTCCTCTGTTCAGGGATTTGGGTGATACTCCACCCAAACTCTTTTGAGTGCCAAACACAGCCCTGCAGTCTTAAAAAGAAGGTGGCTGTTAAAATGTAGTACTTTGTTCCTTCAGAAACGGGAGCTATGGTTATCCTGAATTTGTGTCACTTATATTGGATTACAATGGTAGTGAGATAAAAAGTTAAAAATGTCCCGCAGCATTATCCACTCTTCTGCAGTCCTTCTCGTGCTCACGTGGTAAGCACCAGAAAATAATCTCTTTTGGCACAGGAACAGAATAGTTTGGACTCTGGAGCCCGTTTGCCCCTCTATGTTGTTGGAGAGCGGTTCCACACTGGCATTTTAGAGTGATTTAAGCAGAGAGATTGACAGCATTACAACAAGGCTGTCATTATCATCCCTCCTGTGGTATAATTGCCAATAATACTGTAGAATAAGCAGCTCCCATCTTTTGCACTTGGGGGTCTCTGTCTCGCTCTCTACTTATCTTCTGCATCCGTTAAACTCATCAGAGAATCCTGCAGCTTTTTGGTGTGGCCATCTGTCAATACACTCCATACCGTGGAGTGGAGAAACGTGTGCATACATCGGCTCTTAAAGGCCCTGCGCTGGCCGGCCTCCAGCTGGTTGTGAGGGCCTTGCTGTAGCTGGTTAACCCGGGACTGGAGCATCGTTCGCCAGCCCTCATGGCTACTTCAGCCCACCTCGCCTCCCCAATCAGGCAGCTGGATGAACCTCCCCCTTCACTGCTGTTGAGTAGCTTGTAACACTGTAATGAGTTAACTTTCAGAATGATCTACATAATTTATTTCCTCCCCCCACAGGAGCTTGCTGAAGCATTAATTAATATCAGGCCCTGGTATCAGCAACCGTCCCAGTGTGGGATTCCTTCTGGCTCCTATTTTTGGCACACGAGGAATTTGATATGTTGTGCAACCAAAAAGCAGTTTGTTGGACATTGATGAAAGATATAGCCTCCTGGTGGCATTGTACACAGATTGAGCCCATATGTATGTGAGTACAGTGAAATCTGGACACAGTTGCAGGCCAGATCTCACGCCCTTGAAACAAGCTGACCTCGATGACAGGAGCTGTGACTAAACCTACATGATACATGCCAACAAGTTGTATGCGCTTGTTGCTGTTGGCAGTGATGTTCGCCACACTCGCATACTGCAGACTTGTTTGTGTTATTGTTTTTTTTGTTATGTGTTCACTCACCTTTCCACCTTCTCTCTCTGTCTGTTTTCTCCTACAGAACTCAATACGGCACAATCTGTCATTGAACAAGTGTTTTCTCAAAGTGCCTCGCTCCAAAGATGACCCCGGAAAGGTGAGACTTTTAAATACACGAGGAATGTATGCACTTATGAAAATATGTACAAATAGACAAATATGTCTAGTTTAGTTTCACAGCTGTCAAAATTCACCGTTACAACATTTTTGTGGTGTGTATCATGCTAACTCTGGTCGAAAAAATGTTACCTTTGAATGGCTGCCAGGGCTCTGACAGTCTGGAAATTCATGGCATGCTCGTAATCTATTATGAACCTCCCGCCCCCACAGAATTGCATTTCAAATGTAAGGAGAGACCAGTTTGTTGGACCAGCGCAGACAGCAGATGTTGGTGATGGAGGGGGAACAAAAGTAAAAGACTCAGAAATTCTGCTGCATCAGGATAGAAGTCAGGGGTCTCGTTTTTAAAACAATGTGAGGAATCCATACTAAATTGTATGTGCTCGCGAGTCATGGGATGATGTGAACATTTAATGTCACGATCATCCTGGCCAAAATAATTCAGATTATACCGATAATCATCAAAGTATGCGTAGAACTGTTAAAATGGCACTAAAACATACTGGAATAGCTTTAGCTTACATTTAGCTTTAAAACAAATGTTTTATTACGTTTCTAGTGAACATTGTTTGACTGATTTTCACTTAAAACAATCTTAAATATGTTAAAGCATGAATCATAAGTCCCCCTGCAAAAAACACTAATACAAAATTACATTTTAAAATAGTATATTATTTCAAGTAGTAACATTGTGTGAATTTGTTCTTTTACATTCTTGTATTTTTTATCAGTCTCTATTTATTTCCTCTCTACCTTGATAGGGAGCTAAACTGCTTTCTCAAGTCACTCATGAAGATATGTATTCACTATTATTCCGACCAACTAAATGTGTTTATATCGCAATAAAATCCAATGTCGTCCCATCCCTAGTATGCACAAGAGAAGAAAAGGGCAGCAAAGAAATCCCGGACTTATCAAACCGTGCGTGCGCACAGCTGCAGGACACGTCACCTTTCTAAATCAGTCCACCTGGAAGAGTTTGAACGGGCCTCGTATCCCGCCTCCTACATGCCCACATTCAGCCATAAATGGTCAATGAAAATCACCTCATGAATGCTGCGCATATAAATGAGCCTCCGGTGAATCATGCAGCATCACGCATGAGTGTCACTGCAGTACTTTATATGTTTACAGCAATCAGACTGATTGCTTTACAACTTGCCCAAAATGATCGTGACAATCAGTGGCATCCACCAGCCTGCGTTATTGCTCAGAAATGCAAGTCTGATAAGTCAATTTATTTATTTAAGTTTTGTGATCCTGATCCTGGCCGGCATAATGATTAAGACTGATAATGAGGATATGGAGTGTCGTAATTGTGCGAGAGCTCACGACACTGAAATCTTTCTTGGTGATATAAGCACAATAATAGAAGATAGTATTAAAACAACTGACAAGGTCGGATTGTGATGGTGAGACAGCACTGATGACATGTTGGGCAGATTTAGATTTTATGAGTTGGCTTATATCTTTTCAAATTGAAAGGTTTTTATGGAGTAGTTATAGCACAAACACCACTGCTGGTTGATAATGTACATCTGTAATTAACGATATTAAGTGAAGTTACTTGTGTGAGTGGCATCATTATACAATATGGCTTCAATTCACCACCTCACCTCCGTGTCGTCAATTCACCGTCTCAAAAATGTTCGTATGCATGAGGTCTGTTCTGTACAGTTGCACACATTCTCCCATCAGGTTTATTTCTATATATTTCATAACTCAGGCACTGTTTTGGTTATAAATGGTTTCTAGAAACGCGCATCCCTGAAGTATTTACTCTCGGTGAACCGGAACCTATTTAGAAATAAAATCTGACTTAAATTGCTCTCTGCTCAACCCCCATTTTACTACTCTGCAAGAGGATGTATAGTCCAACATGTCAGTAGGACCACCTACAGTTGCTTTCTCAACCAGACTTACTTCACAATCTGCCCCGATAAGTTGTGTCCCCTGGTCCGCTGAGTAGTTAATGAAGACGGAGCCTATGGGCCTATATTTAGTCTGATGGCGTGCATAGGTCTAACCATATGTAGCCTAACCCAGATTTCATCCCAGCACTGTCAGAGCATACGCTACATATGCTTAGGGAACTGCACAAATAATTATATATACACACACACACGCGCGCGCATGAGGAGCTACGCCTAGCTGTGTAGAGGATGGGGACTGAATGCTAATTTCATGTTTTGCTGTAATCCTCTGATATTGACACTCCTGGGAGCTGCTCCACTAAATACAAAATAATCTATTGCTGTATGGATCCCATTCCAAATGCATGGCCAACATGCTCGCATCCTTAATGTTTAATTTGGAATTTTCCTCACTCCCTTCCCCCCCCGAAGACAACTTCAAAGAGGCGCTAGCCGCTCTTGATATGTTGCATCAATATTGTAATGTGGCAGGAATATGAGAACTGCTGGTTGGGTGAGATAGGAGAGTCATGTCGCTCTCTGTCTGACTCCCTCTCTGAGATGGTGTAAGAGATGACAGTTGGTATTGTACATACACACACCCCTGTCTACCTCGGAGGTAGAAATGCAGCCTGTGAAGACTACCGTTAATAATCAGTATTTTAATTGCTCTTATATCTCTATCTGGAGTTACCAGGATAACCAGTGTACTTGTTGTGTTTGTCCATCCTATATTTACACAAAAAAGGGGAAGTAGATGACAAAATGTATGTTGATGTATGAAAATGAGCCGGGCCATTTACGGGTAGAGAGCAGGTAGAGTTCATCTGTTTTTTTTTTTCTTTACAGCAGCCTTTGTTTTGTGGCTTCGCCCCAGACTCCACGGGCACACTTCTCTTGGCATTGCTACAGTATATTGCAGTATATTTGTGAATAATTTAATGACTCTTTTTATGTTTTTTCTTTTTTTCCACCAACTCTCTTGGGATGGGTGTAGGGAAATGCAGAAACTCCCCTCCCATGAGGGTTAACCTAATGTTTCATGCCCCCCCTAATTAAAAGAAACGTCACCAAGCGTGGCTTTGTCTTTGTGACCCCTCATTTTGAAACATCTGCATCTGAACGTATGCATTTAGCGCCTGCACCTCAACACGGAGGAGAATCCCATGTAGAGACATCTTTTCTCACCTTTACATACATTCTTCAGTGAAGCTTCTTGTAAAAACATGAACTGTGTAATGAGGTGTCTGCTGCATTTTACTGTAGCCTACATCAATATGAGATGTTTCTTCATCTTTGGTTGATTGTGCTGTGAGTTATTCTTCCCTCTGAGGAAAATGTTAATTGACCCCAAAGCCTCTCCCATATTAAAACTTATAACCCCCTGACAAATATAGGCCAACCCTGGATTTTCATTTTAACAATCGCAGCAGTGGTGTATTCGAGCTGTGAAAACAACAAGAACAGGCCATTACGTAGCGGTTATTGTATAGATACTTGAGATACAGCTCGTTCTATGCCTCTCCTGAAATAACAATTATTCTTTCTGCTAAGAAAGTAATTTTAAAGGTCCTGATCTCACTTCCTCTGGACAATTGAGATTTTATCGAGGGTCATATGAAATATTAAAAATAAATTCTGAACTTGCATGGCCCTCGGGTAAAACTCTGCACTGTGTGCGGCGCTCCTGTTGGCTTCGAGGAAGAAAACCATTGGAAAATAAATTAAATGGGGCCGAATGCAAAGATAAATAATGCAGCCTGGATGTGGGATTGCTAGCTGCAGCCCCAGAGCCAGCCCAACTGTTCTCTTCTTGATTAGCCTTCCTCAGACCATAACAAGAAAGCAACACGGCAGGGCTAACGCTGCCTGGATTCCTGGGCTGAGACGGTGGAGCCTTCATCCTTGGCAACAGCACTCTGATTCACTACCTGAGGCCGAGGAAGTACAGCTTCAGGAAAGGCTTAGCATTTTCACCAGCAGCAGCTGCCCTCACCAGCTTCTCATTGAGGAGGAAAAGCCAAGCCTTTCTTACTAACAAAGCCCACCCACACGCCGCACAAACTCACAGCTATCAACTCAACTAAAGACTTGGGCTGATAGGACAGGCATTAGCAAAGCAGATAAGGCCTCTGATTTTTTTTTAAAACATTTTAGAGTGAGCTATCCAATGCAAACGTCATAGGGATGCCATGTGAAAAAGCAGTATGTAATGTTTGATCTGCTCGTCAGCTCACAGGTCTTTCTTCTGTCTGCAGGGGTCTTACTGGGCCATCGACACCAACCCAAAAGAGGACGCCTTGCCCACACGGCCAAAGAAGAGGCCGCGGTCTGGAGAGCGGGTGAGACTGATGATAGAAACTCTGCACACTCCTAACGAATAACACTACATACGCTGTTCCTCTGCTCCATCCTCTGCCTCCACCTCGACTTGGTTGAATATTCATCTGTGCTTCTGTGTCTCTACTTCTGCCTCAGTTTTCCTTTCCTTTTGCCCTCCTTTTTCTCCCACTCTTTCTCTACCACACGCACACACGCACACGCACACACACACAGACTCAGTAGGAGTTTGTATCCAGACTTTATGTAACTGCCTCTCCATGCTGCTTCGCTAGCCTGTCATGAAGTGGGGTCCTTAATAATAAACTATGCCCGAGGCAGCCATTACATACATTACATTCGGCACTCACTTTTTGTTCTTTTTTTTTTAACAAACGTAAATTAATGCAGAGCTGTGCGCCCCGGTTATTCTGAGCGGGAGCTTTTGTCTTTAATTATGGATGAGTTTTGTCCAGCGTTATATACAGCTGTACACGTTTTAGTGAGCTGCTCAGATTGACCTGGCCCTGGGGCATCCCGACACACTGCTCTTGTCTCCTCTTTGCCCACAATGTGGCTGACCAGAGGCATCAGGGAATGGAGGATCCTGTTAGGCTGACGAGTCAGACTCCTGCGCGCACACACTAACACACTTCATTGACTCACACGCACATACAACTTATAACGCCATACAGCAACGAAATACTATCGCATTCATTGAACAAACTGCGTAAATGCTAGTGTGAGATTTTATATCCAACAAATGTAGAGGTCCAGGAAAAGCACATTGTTTTTAATACACAGCTCTGCTCACAGTGAAGCTCTCCTGATGCTGCTCTGTTGATTTGAGCATGACACAAAAGAACACACCAAGTGAAGAGTGTGTTTTCTGTAGGACACATCCACCGCACTCACCCCCCACCCCTAGACACTGTCTGCCTACAAGGCATTCCATTAAGAGTCAGACATTGAAATTGAGAGTTTGTGAAATCTCATTTATGTTTATCATGAATTAAAAATGGTATTGTTGGCAGCCAATCCTCTTACAGTAAGCAGTTTTGTGAGACAGGCATGGCAGAGTTATCTCTCACAACAGTGTGCCTATACACCAAGACGAAGGCGTGCGTGCGTGTGTGTGTGCGTGTGTGTGTGTGTGTGGGAGGTGAGGGTTGGGTTGGGGGGCTGTCTCCACCGTCTCAGAAAGCACAGTTCAAATGTGACCTAAATAAAGGTGTTGCTCTGCCAAATGACAATAGATCTGCTTTATTTTTTTGTGTCGTGCAGAAGGTGTCTGGTCTAAGCAGAAGATTTGTCATAAACATAATACAAGTATTTCCCTGCAACCTGCAGTTGGAGCTCATGTGTCTGATAATTAGATGGTGTTGAATTTTTATTTCTTTTTTTTTGTCTGCCTCCTCCCCCCGCCCCCAACCCCCACAGGCTTCCACGCCGTACAGCCTGGAGTCGGAGTCTTTGGGGATGGAGTGTATGATCTCTGGAAGTGCCTCTCCAACACTGGCAATCAACACTGTGACTAACAAGGTACTAGAGCCAGCCATCCAGCCTCCAGCTCCAACACACACCTGGCTACACTGCTGCACCCTGACCCCACCCACTTCTCCAACCACCTACTGCAATATTCCCCACAGAGAGAGGAGCACGCTGGTGGAGGGGGATACACACACACACACACACACACACACACACACACACACACACACGAGCACATGCTCATATGCCTAAAGCTTCTCTGCAATGCAACCCACACCAACATGCACAACTATCTGCACTGCAGCACCTTTTTCCTCTACAACAACAGGCAGCAGGCTCTTGTTATCTTCAGCACGGAAATATGATGCTCACACTGATACTTAGCACATGGCAACCCGATAGACCTTACACAGTCCCGTGCAGACTGGCAATAGGATACACCACACGCTGCATGGGGTTTCTGTATTCACACCTGTAGTGGAGGTTTACGCCCACGAGTCGTGTTTCTCGTTCTGTGACCACACTACAGGTGACCACCCCTGCTGCTGGTTCCTCTTGCGCTCTTTTATTTTTCAATATGTGTAAAAGCTTGGAAACCACTTGTACATCACAGAGCAAAGCTACAGGGACTGCTAGCTGTTAGCCGTGAGTGTGCCGCTCACTCTGAAATTTAAATAGGCTTTTTAACCTTAAGCTCTCATCCTCTGGGCCCAGTGGGGGCAGCTCTCAAGTGTACTTTTAAAAAGCCTACAAGAGTCGCTTATTCATTTGCTGCAAGCATTACAAAAAGAAAAAGTGAACAGGACTATTCATAGGAAAGAGGAGTTAGGTTGTGTGTGTGACGGGGACTCAAAAGTCTGAGCATATGTCGGTGTGTGATTTACCTTGTGTGTACATGTATGTACAGTGTGTTACAGAGTGTTTCAGCTTGTTTTGACGAGTATGTCAGCGACTATTAGCGTGGGGCTGTTTCTACAGAGAACGTGCTGTTTTTCACGTTACTCTAGCAGACAGATTCATGTGCTCATGTGTGGGGAAAGATGCCTTTTTTTCTCTGATTGCTGCAAACAAGCACTTGCCACAGCACCAGTCTCCACCAGCGGTTACTGCATAACGAGGCCCTAATGTAGAGAGCTGACAGCTTAGAGTTTGGCCTGCTGCCATCAAATACCTCTAGTCCAATAACTCACATGAGCAACAAGCAGAACACATTAAAACCTCACAAGAAATTACTACTGTGTGATTGCAAGAGCTGATGAATAGGAGTTTTGATTTGTCTCTTTTTGTTCATTTGATTGTGACAAAAACTGTTAAGGTGCCGAAGTGAACATAAGACAAAGTTAAATAGCAACAGATCTGAGGCCTTAACTCCTCGGAGAGAGCTTGTTTCTCACTGTCTTACACTGTAAACACACGACAGGCCACGCCTCTTTCGATGCAGTGTGCCAAGCCACAGGAATTCCCTCTCTGGTTTTTTCTCTCTCTGCCTTTCTATTCCAGTCTCTCTCCCTCATTCCCGCCTTCTCGGATAGACCAATGAGAGATGCTGGCAGGGCGATTACTGAACCAGCAGGAATCTCTTTTCTTTTTCTCTTCTGTCGGACATTCCTCACAAGATTGTCCCTCCTCCTTTTTTTTTTCGTGTGACTTTCTCACATAGACTCCGATGTTTCTCAGAGTGGGGGGAGAGGTGGCCCTAAACATTGGCTTGAATGTGATGAAACTCTGGCACTGAAGTGTGATGATGAAGGGAAGGAGGGGATTGTTGTGAAGTGTGTTTGCTGATGAATAGTCTGGCTTCCCCCCCCTCTTCTCTCTCCCTCTGTCTCTGCCCTGTCTGTTCAATCCTGCATGCAGGGATTGTGCTGAACACTAGCTGGCATTGTTGGAGACACCTGGGCCAATCTTGCTTTGATTTCATAATCCATGTCTCATGCTCCAGATTAGGCCCCCATGTAAAAGACACCTCTGGCTTTTTACTTAATTCACTGCTAAGAATAGAACTCTGACTCGCTCGCCTGCTAGCTAACTCTGTACGCAGTATTTACTGTGTAGCCGCTCCTGCCTGTACGAGCATGCCTGCCTCTGTCTGTGTGTTTTTGTGTGTGTGTGTGTGTTTGTGTGTGTTTGTTATTCTGCCGTTGTGCACCTCTGTAGCTGTAGAAATGTGTGCGTGTGTTTGTCATATGTTTGTGCATGCTTCTACGTATGTGGGCGAGATGGATGCGACTGGGTGCTTGTCTGTGAGGGAGCATGCTCGAGTGGGTGTCTTCACTCGGGGGTCTGCGTAAACCACGGAGCAGTCAGGTTTTAAAATCATCACACTTTATGGGTGAGTAGAGTAAAAATAGATTGCGGCGAGAGACTTAAGGCTAAAAGCCTGTTTTATGACTTCATTACACATAACATTTATATTTCTGTGGCACGCTGCTTTTGATTAGCATTGTGGGGCTGATATTGTCGACGTGCTTAAGCCTTCAGTCTTAGCTGCTCATTGAGTTCCCCTTCACGCTAATGAACACTGGAGCCAAGCCCACACTGAGTGGAGGAAGGCTAGAGTTGCCTAATGAGCTTCTCTTACCCCCCACCCTATTCTCCTCTCCTTCAGCCTCACCCCTCTTCCTTGTACAGTGTTGCCTGGATTCATCAGTTGCACCCTGTTTATTTTTATTGCAGTACTTCTATCTCATTCTTCCGGCTCAGGAGCCAAGCTCCATATTAAAAGCTTAATATGAACGGACGCTCTGCCCCTGCATGTGTGCGTCCTGGAGCCGTACCAGCATTAGTTAGTCAGCGGGCCAATCAGTCAGAGCAGAGGAGGCAGTCAAGGCTGCCTGGGTTTCCTTGCGTCCTTGTGGCCTCTGTGGTAAGCTCACTGTGCCTCAGCAGAAAGACAAGAGGCTTCAGTCCACTGCTGCTGTTGAGAGGCAGGATGCTGGGCAGGGCCGGGCCAATCTGCCTGCCTGAAGGCTGCTGCCACTGCTGTCTCATTGTGCTGAGCACAGAGCCCACTCTGTTCCACTTACAGCGATGAGCAGAAGCCACCATGCCGCAGTCACTCATGGACGGAAACACACAAACACCAATCTCCGAAATGCCAGGCCCTCTTCCACCACAACACCATTGGTGCATTACTGCCATTCCTTTCTCACGATACAAAACTCAACACATGGACTATTCTCTGTGGGTATCATTATGTTCATTATCTGGATCGTTCTTACTATTGTCTTAATTGTCTGACGACGCACTTTATTCGGGAAAGGCGGGAGGGCTGAAACCTTGTTAGACGATAATTAAGATTGTCGTCCTGAAGTGCTTCGGCTAGTTTGGCTGCTATATTGAAAGGTCAGTGTCTCGGCTGCACTGAAATCCTTTGTTAGTTGTCCCGAGCGTATTTGCGCTCGGTGAGCAGATGTGGCTGACATCGCCAGTAGTGTGACCTTTTAGTGATAGGAATGTCTCAGCTGTCTCCAGACCCCTTCACACGCTCAGCTTGAACCCCTTAGTGACTGTGGTGGGTGTTCAGCAGCACCCTGTGTCTCCTACACACACCTTCAGTGAAGTGGAAAGCAAGTGCTCTGCTATTATGACATGTCATTGCATGCAGCACACAACCACGCTCAGGCTTTACATATCCATACTAAATTGCATTGTGTAACTATATAAGCAGCATTATCTCAGAGGAATGCTGACGACGCGCTTTACCATCAGCAAGATTGGTGATGACAATTAGTGCAAAGGATGTAAATCACTAGTTTCATCCCGATACGATATCAATACGATATTGTGTCGATTCTTTGGACAACAACTCGATATCTGCTGATATCACAAGGTCTGACATTGTCGATTTGATTGAATTTAGGGTCCTTGTAATCCATATGATGATTTAACACAATCATTTGCATTTATATTATCTCACAAAAAGCAACAAAAAAAATGTATTTGACCATTTTGTTTTTTTTGCTGCGTTCTGTAGGCAACACGCGTGCCTTAGGAATTAAAAAAATGTAGTGCATCTTTAAGATATACTGTATATTGATGTTTTTACGTTGATCAATTAATCTGTATGCCGATTCAGAACGATGCATCGTTACAACCATTTTAATAACATCAGTCTGTGTGTGTGTGTGTCTAAGATAACAAGCTAATGTAGATGTTTGTGTGTTTCAGGTGGCGTTGTACAACACAGACCAGGAAGGGAGCGATAGTCCAAGAAGCAGCCTTAACAACAGCCTGTCTGATCAGAGTCTGGCCTCCGTCAATCTCAACAGTGTGGGCAGTGTGCACAGCTACACGCCGGTAAGACCGAGGGCCGCTCTCCATCAATCTACATTTTGCAGTGGTACAAAGACAGAACAAATAAGGTCCTGCTGTGGCAGTATGCTGTTGCCCAGCTGTTCCTTAAAGGATGCTGGTAAAGCTGGATGTCGATGTTGCAGCTCATGAAGGTCTCTTAGTTGGATATTTGTAACATGATATTTCTAGAAATGTGGTGTAGCTGATGATTTGTTTAGCACTACGCACTAAAGCCAAAGGATGAATTCTCATTTTATCCACATTTTCCAAGCTGTGGGAGAGCCACAGTCACTAAATGAATGAAAACGAAACACCGGCAGACTTAGAAAGTGCACTGTATCCCATTTTTCATCCGCTCGTACAGCCCCAGGAGGCTTTTCCTTCAGAGGAGCCAGCCGTAGACAGCAATACACGGAGGTTCAGGGTGGACATGCGCAAGAGTACAACATCAGGAAGAGGGTTAAGGGAAACAGAGAGAAATGTGCACGCTCCTGGAAGCCAGACAAAGGAAAGCGCTTCCTCTGATGTCCTCCCACCAGAGATGCCCCCTCTTTGGTGTGGTCCTCCTGCATCCTAGAGTGCTCCCTGCTCTAGGCGCTGAGCATCGATCGGCTCAGCCTGATGGATGTGCTCTCTCTCCCTCTCTCTCTCTCTCTCTCTTTCTTTCTCTCTCTCTCTCCCTCTCTCTCTCTCTCTCTCCCTCTCTCTCCCTCTCCCTCTCTCTCTCACAGCCAAAGCATCAGTTCACAGTAAACACTCTGGCTTTATTTCCACCTCTTCACTCTTACTCAAAGCAGACTGTGAGCCGTGCATTTCAGCAGCCCGGCCACATCTTGAGAGAGGAAGATGTTATGATCAAAAATTGGACGTGACCTCTCATGTAATGCTAGCCCCACAGTTGACACAGGTCCTGCTTTGTGAAATAGCAACGGTTTTTCACTCCTGCCCTCGCTGGGATGAATCTCGTAGACAAACTTGTTGCTGGAGGGAACGCCGCTTGCCGTCTCGCACCTCGGGGCAGTGCATAACATTGTCTGCCCACACAAATACATGGATACAAATGGCTGCTTATTTGTACAAGGTATTGCTATTGATTTTTGTTTTAAATACATTTTGCTCGGCCACCAGAGTATTGGGTTTGTGTCCATTGGAGTTCGTCTTTTAATGGTATGTGAGCCAAGGCCGTAACTAAGCGCTGACCCAGATTATTATGATCTGTGTTATTGGTCTGTGCATGATGAGTGACGGACACCTCTGCAGACAGAAGCAACAAATAAAAGTGGCTCCTCAGAAGACTCGGACCATCTCATATTTGACTTGTGCGTTTGCTGCAAGCATTTCATATTCTCGAGGTTTTCTGTTTTCTGTTTCTGTGGCTCCATGTCCAGATGAGCATGGAGACTCTTTTGAAAAGTATGTATATTATTGATGTGTATGTTTTCACATTGTGGTGCACTCCCCTTAGAATCAGTTGTACCTGTAGTCCGTGGTGCAGATGTAGCAAAACAAAATCAATCACAAATTTAACACAATCTGATCAATTAAACACACGTTTACTTTTGTTAATCTTCAGCGTTCTTTATCTCGCTCTAGGTGAGCACTCACCCTGAGCCCGTGTCCCAGGCTATGAGCCTCCAGCAGCCCCCCCAGTCCCAGTACAACATGCCAGACAGGGACAAGCAGCTCCTGTTCTCTGAATTTGAAGATCTCAGTGCCTCCTTCCGCAGCCTTTACAAGTCTGTTTTCGAGCAGTCCTTCAGCCAACAAGGTGAGTGGCCTCACGGGAGCATCAAGTAATAAAGAGCCTAAGCTTTATTTATCAAGGAATGCAATGATTCTCAGAGCGTTTTTTCTAACGTTGGTTTTGTTCTTAACAGCTGGGGCTAGAGAGTCTTTAGGTATTAATTAGATTTACTGTGAAGTGAGCAGGTATTTTCATGGTCTTTTGCCAATGTGGAAAATGCCTCATTTCATATTCAGAAGCCGAGTCTGTGAGTTCACATCTTAAATATTTCATTAGAGGATGTAAAACGAGATGTTACTGCATTCATTTAATGGTAAATTCAGATTTGATACACCAGCCTTCTCGCTTTATGTTTTTCAAATTACATGACAGTTGTCTGCGTCTTGTTGTCACGTTTGAAATGTTTTCTCATGTAGACTGTGTTTCATCAGAGGAGTGAAGGAGGTCATATCTGCTGGATTTTGAGGTTCATTTGTCATAATGATGGGGAATTTGCATGATATAATACATCGTAGCGGATAGAGCACAGCTTTCCAAAAGCCTGTGAGTCCCTGCAGAACAAAATGCATTTTTGCTTGTAATCTGATTGACTGATAAACAAAGAGCACTTGACAAGCAGGTTATGAGCAAAGTAGACTGAGCTTTCTGTGTATAACCTACTTTCACAAATCAAATGCATTTCATGCTAATGTTTTCAAAGAGTTCCTCTCCTTTAATCTATCATCTATGTTTCATTAGTTCAAAGTTGTTACCTATTTTATGCGCATAAAAGTGAAATCTCTTAGTCAGACAAGCTTTAGCAATTAAAAAGCGTAAATAATCGAGCTAGAGGATTTCACACTCTGCCGCTGTAGACAGTGAGCTAATTCACTGGCTTTGATAATAGGTAATGAGCTTGCATTATTATTCTGGTGCTGCGTTAATTGCTTTCTGTATTTCCCTGGTTGGACAATGGGCTTTCTGTGCCGATAAGAGATGCACCTTTGTCACCCCTGCAGTGAGTGTTATGTGCCGATTGTGGAGGTGCAGGGCTAGAGTCAGCTCTAAAAGCACTCCAGTGAAATAGGTTTACGGTGCCAAAGCTGTGAAGGACAGGGCCTCTTAAGACCACTCCCTGCCACTCAGATGATTGCAGTTGGGTGTGCAGATGTTCATGCTCCAGTCATGTCTGTTTTAAGAGCCGTGCAGCGGCACAATGAATTTGTCAAAGACAACCCCCGAGCTGTGTAGCTGGAGAGGCGACCGCGGCTCGGGAACCTCGGAGACACAACTGATGCTGAGTCATTCCCAGATGCAACAAAATGGCAGCTGGTCCGTCTCAAGTGTGCAACTACTTAAAGGAATTCTTCACCCCCAAAATGACCATTTTTTACATCAACTACTCACATCATGTTCCCTTGAATTTGTGAAGAATATGTAGTTTTTCTCGCATGCGTCCACGGTGAAGGAGGACTACAAGAACTGAGAAAATTCAGGATGAATTGAAGTAATTCGGGGCTGCGTTCACGACAACAAATTATATCAAAACATCAGCTTAAAAAACGTGTGTAGTATAATCCAACTCCTTTATCCAGTCGTATGCTCACTACTTAACAAACGCATGCATTTTTGCTAAAACCGTACTATTTTAAATAAAACAAACAGTACTCCCATAGACAAGTAGCACGCTTGCGCAAGCGTGAGAGTGTTTTAAATAGCAAGGTTTTAGGGAAGATGCATGTACGACTGGATGAATGAGACTTGGGTTATACGGCACGAGTTGTAAGTTTATAAACTGATGTTTTGATATAGTTTGTTCTTGTCAATACGGCCACAAATTACTTCAATTCATTAAGAAATGTCTAATTTTGTTGAGTCTTCATTGAATTATAAAGGCATGTGAAAAAAAAATTGTACTCACTAATTCAAGGTTACACCGTGTGAGTGATTGATATGCAAATTATCCTTTTGGGGAGTGAAATATTCCTTCAAACACGTGAGACAGTGATCCCATTATCGTAAGATGTTAAGATATATGGAAGAAGCTGTCTCTTTCTGTTGGTTAAACCAAAACACCTTATTCTGGAAACTACAGGACTCGTGTTTGTGTTGGAACCTAGATTTACTCATGTCATTTCAAAAGCGAAGGTTTCAACTCATATTTTTATTATCAATTAATTTGTCAATAACGTATAGATTCAGTGATTCCCAGAGGTGCAAATTGCTTTTTCTGTAGTCCAAAACCCTGGAAGTACTGAAAAAGTACCGTATATTCCTTTTACAACGAGAAGAAACGGAGACAAGCAGCAAATTCTCAAAATTGAGAAGCTGAATTTAGAAAGTGAAAGGAAACCCTTTTCCAGAAAATAAATCTGCAACAATTTTATGATTGAATAATTGCTTGAGGCCATTACCTTGTTCCAGTTTTTTTCTGTGTGAGAATTTGCTGATGTTTTGCTGATTTTATATCAGACAAAAAAAAGAAAATTTGATGGCCTTTTTTTTTACATTTATTAGACAAAGCAACTTATTGATAAATTAGGAAAATAATTGCCAATTGAATTAACATTACAAGGTTATTTGTAGCACTATAAATAATCCAAATTGTTGATAATCCTAATTTTCTGTCGATTGACATATCTGTTACCGACTATTTGTCTCAGCGCTATTAAACGCTTTGTGTCGGTGTGTTTTGTTTCCCAGGCCTGATGGGCATACCGTCAGATTCCTCCCAGCAGTCCCACACCTCCTGCTCCTATCAGCACTCCCCCAGTGGCACCATTAGCACTCAGAACAGCCTGTCAAACAGCCAACCCAACAGCCACCCCAACAGCCACTCCGCCAACAGTGGCCAGGTGCCCCTTTCCCATCCGGCCCAGGCCCACCCCGGGCACGGCTCCCCCCACGCACAGCACCTCCCGCAGCACGGCGGCCCCCACAACCAACACAGCCAACATGCCCAGCACAGCCAACACAGTCAGCACCCACAGCACGCTGCGCACGCCCAGCACGGGCAGCACCCATCGCAGCACCCGTCCCACGGCCAGCACCCACAGCAACACACGCCACACCCCTCCCAACACACGCAGCACAGCCAGCACCCTTCTCAGCACGGGCAGCCGCATCAGAGCCTCTCCCACCAGCCCCATCCTACCCAGCAACAGATGGCCTGCAACACAGGTAAGACCCTCTGTCTGTCATTGTCTTCGCCGTGTTGTTCTCTCCTCCTCATGTTCATCACTCAGACACATGTGCACAGACACAACAGCTGCACATGGTTTTGTATCATTGTCATTTTTAGTCGTAAAGCATTTAGAAATTGTTATGTGCTATGGAAATGTAAAGACGCTAAACAGTAAATCATCATCTGATATATTATCTGTGCTGTTGTGAGAACAAAGCAATGCTGCAGCCAGTGACTTCCGCAGCCTTTACAGAGTCGACTGGCTCCTCCTAGTGGTCACAACACGGAGCTCAACCGTTCAGGAGCCTGATGAACGGTTTTATTCAGTGCTACCTTTTCATTCATTTGGCGATAAAACTGCCTGCACAGCTGTAAAAATGTGACTACAATGAAAATGCATCATCTGGCCTAATTACCTGACCCACAGTTTATAACAATTACAGCAGCAATTATTGTGTATTTATGTATCCATAAATTATGTAATTAGGACTAAATTTGTATTTGTCCCAAGAGTGATCATGGTGTCGAGGCCAAAAATATCGTTATCCTTCAAGTCTCTTATCTTGAAAATGTTACAGATAGTATGCTGTGTGTGTGTTGCAGGTTTACTGTCTGACTGGTACCCAAATCTGGATGCACTGAAAGAAAGCTGTCGTATTGCTAGCAGCTATAACTGGGCTGATGTCGACCTTTCACCTTTCCAAGGTGCGGTTTGGACACAAATATTAAACAAATAATATTAATGTAATGTATTTGATTTTTTTTTTTTGTTCGAGGTTAATATTTTTCTAGATTGCAGAAGAAACAAAACATTTAAAGCCAGGAGCTGATAGTACAGTACTGCCCCAGCTTTTGATTGAGTGCTGAAGTGTTGACACTGGAGTTGATTACGAGTTTAATTAAACTGAGCTCTTCAATTAAATAACACTGCCTTCAAGTTTAATTACCAAAACACTGAGCTCAGCAGGTCAGTTTATCCAATTACAGTCTAGGATTGCAAGGTAGGATATTTTTTAAATATCACCCACTGAAGGTTAGTGACATAATGAATATATATTGCAACCAAAGTTTTTCCTTGTTTGTTAATTAGTTTCTCATTTACTAAATTTATATACTTTGGACAGTCGGCTGGTGCAGTTTCATACATTTCATTGTCACAAAGGCATTATAGTGCAGACAGACACTGTCACTAGCTCTGATAGTAACTCTGGTTGTTCTGTCTACAAACATGTGTTTTTTGGTCCTTAGGGCTGAGAGAGAGTATGAGACAAGCGGAGTTGAACAATTGGTCCCTGGAACCCACCCAGATTGCCGACCTCTGCTCGTCTATCAACCAGTTTTTTGCCCGCACCGGTGTAATCCAGCCACAAGGGGCAGTGCAGCCTCCTGTTTGTCATGGCTCCATGCACCCCAACAAACCCAGCCAGCACCTCAACACAGGTTAAACTCCCGCTCCTTAACCCTCCCACCTCATGTATATCACGTTTGATTGAATTTGTGTTCATCATATAGATAGCAGCCTCTAAATAACCAATGCATCTTGAAAGATGGAGGATGTTTTGCAGATTGTGTATTTTTACAGTATAGAGAACTTCAGAACTACTGCAAAAATAGGTTGAAAAAATTTATACATAAACCCATTTTTTTATGAATTGATCTCACCTATTTTAAAGGTGCATTTCCTGGTTTAACTGAGGATTAAAATAAAGTTTTGTTTTGATTCTCTCTTCAGGAAATCTCTACATGGACACCAGACAGAGCATGTCCATGATGGGTCCTCCAGGATATCCACACATGCCCCCCATGAGCAGCACAGGACCCACAATGACAGGTGACAAGAAGACTCATTTGCAGCACATATAAAACTTTATACTAACGGTTTTATTAATAAACCCACTAAATCCATCTTTTTGCCTTAGAAAAGCTAACAGCTGGTTGTATCTGACTCTTCTTTGCCCCTCTTTTCTGTCCAGGACACCATGCACAGATGAACCAGCAGCACATGATACCTACCAGAAACTTCCAGATGCATCGCATGCCAGCTGATGACATCCAGGATGACTTTGATTGGGACTCCATTGTCTAGCCCCTAGACCTCCTTTTGCAAAATGAAAGGGAGCGAGGAGAGGAGATGGAAGCCAGGCTGAGCTGAAAGGCTGCAGGAGGAAGAGGAGGCCACTGTGGGTGGAATGCAGAAGAACATTTGACAAGCTTTGGAGAAAAAGACAGACTTCAGAGTCCAGACATTTTTACAAAAGCAAAACATAACTAGAAAATGTTACTTTGAAGACAATCATATTTAGTCGGACATGTTAAAGTGATTGCTTACGTACTTGTCGAGAAACAAGTAGAACACATTCTCGTCCAAACCACATGCTCCTCAGCTCCTCAGCTGGCCCTCTCCCCGTCCCTAGCCAGCAGCCTTCCAAAGTCCAACCCCCTCTCTCCCCCCGACCCCCCGCTCCGTAACTGTTATGTGATTTGAGCGACGTGTTCAGCTTGTAATTCTTCTCGTGTTGACATTGGCCTCAGCTGCCTCTTGGATGAGTTTATCTCTCTTTAAAAAAAAAAAAAAAAAAAAGAAGACAAAAAAATTATTTTGATTTTGTTTTATTTTTTGTTTTTAAAGAAACACAGGCCGTCTCTGTGAGTAATGTGATGGTGCTCGTTGGTCACTTTTGGGAGAAAGTGGATTGGTGGTGAAGTAAGGTTTACAATAACTTTGAGCAGGGTTTTAAATGTTTAAGCAGGCTTGATATTAAACAAACCAAGAGAGAAAGTGAGAGAGAGAGATCACGGAAAGTATCGTAATCTGTTTTCAGAGCCAACCAATGTGATCGGGCTCACTGCAACAGACTAGTTATGGGAGTACAGCAACCTTTTTTTTTCTTTTTTAGTTCTCTGTCTCAAGCACTTCAAGCCAAGTGAATATGATGAGTGTGAGAGGAAGGTGAAAGCAGGGATGTCAAACATGTCTTTTTTAATTCATTCAACCCAAAGTAACCGGAGGTTTCGGTCCTCTGTGCATCATGTAGGTTAATAATTGCTTTACCAATCAGAAGCTGTTATAACGTATGAGTACTAAACAAAGTCACATTTTCAAGCTCTTTGTGATGGTAAAGATCATACATTTTAGGTGAGTAGCCTATTGGTCATTAAACAAGCCCCATCATTGAGAGACAATTCAATAATTTATAATAGTCTGATTAATATTGCTGGCTGATTGGCATATCACCAGTATGTCTGCACGTGCCAGCTAACAATAAATTGTCAAAGATGTGTTTGAGATGAACTGTATTTCTACGACACAGTTTGTCATAAATGAAATGTAATGTGGTAATTGTCCCCCTCGGCACGTATCATTGTCACAATTTTAGAGAAACGTAAATGTAAAAATATTCATAATATTGGCCGATACAGCATCATTTGATCTTTTTAAACTTTCAAATATGGGTATTGTTATTTGCCTCAACAATCCTGTATTGGATGGGCTCCAGTTTACAAGCAGGCTTCTGCAAAGTTTTGCAAATGTATGCTTCAAGTCAGCAGGTTTTGGGGGTCATTAAAGGTGTAGTCTGACATTTTGGGAGATTAGAAGATTGCATGTTGAATATGAAACTGCTCTGAAAACATCGAGCCTCTCTCTGTCTGACGGTAACGAGTCTGCCTCCGAGTTCCTCTAACGCTCACTGATCAACACGTTAGGTTGTAAAACTAGAGCGTAAACAAAAAACATCCAACACGTTACATCCTGCAGATGTAACGTGTTGGTGAGCTTCAGAGGTGCGTTTAGCTGATCTAGTTTCAGGCGGACAGAGCCAGGCTGTGTTTTTACAGATGTAAGAGTTGTATTGATCATCTTATGTAAGAAAGCAGCATATCTCCCAACATGCCAAACTCATTGATCCTTAAACAATTTGAATTTACGATCATTAATGCTAGTGATAGTAACACGTAGAATATTACCATATTTAGTTATGGTTTCAAACGCACAGACTCGAAACATTGCTAGTAGACTAATATAATTGTATAATTGTTAAATTATACTAAAATAAAAAACTAATAGAAGGCTAACTAAGCTTCTTAATGTCCCAATACTTTGATTAATGATCAATAGGATATGCATCAGATGTTGATTCCATTTGAAAAGGGCAAAAAAAAGCACCAGTTTTACTGTACGTTTCTTTGATCTGTAAAATACGTTACACCCAAATTTATACCTTTTTCCACCTATTGTACATCAAAGTGAGTTTTCGATGCTACACTCAGTGTTTGTCAATTCTGACTTAAATTACGGAGATATGATTCTTTTCTTTCTAATTGCCCAATGTTTTGTTGTGGTAGTTGGATAGCTTCAGATTTTGCTATTATACAATCATAACAAAATAAGAAATGTGACTCATACAATGTGTGTTTGCGTGCGTGTGTGTGTGTGTGTGTGTGTGTGTGCGTTGAACAAATGGAGTGTGCGTACGTGTGTTTTGGTTTTATTGTAATTTTAGGGCTATGATTGATTGCTGCATTCATCTCTATGCTATATATGAGCACAAAAGCAGATGCACACAGTGATTAAAGACTAGATATGAGACATGCCTTTTTTTTGTGGGAAGGGTTTTCAAAGCACAGAACAGGGAGATCAGCGGTTCTGGAAACCTGTAACAAGTGGCTCCTCAATCAGACAGGTGCTGAACTTTAGAGACACTATGTTGGGAGAAAAAAGCCCTTTGCACTCTTCTGTTGATCTTAACCGTTTTTTTTAAGATGCAAAGCGCCTCCTTGATCTCAAAAGCTCGTCGCTCACACACTCACTCTTGTTTATTCATTCACTCGCAGTAAAACTATCTGCAATAGCAATGAACGGGAGTATTTCTCCCCTCTTCAAAACTGCTAAACTGTGAGTGATGCTTTGCATCTGTAACAGTGCCCTTGTTTACAGGAATAGTTCAACATTTTGGGAAATACGCTTATTTGCTTCCATGCCAAGAGTTAGATGAGCAGATTGATACCTCTCCTGTCTGTGAATATAGAGCTACAGGAAGGTGATCGTTAGCATGAAGACTGGAAATGGGGAAATGTCTTGCATGGCTCTATCAAAAGGTGATTCTGCCTGTAAGCACCTCTAAAGCTCACCAATCAACATGCTGGATCTTATTTTTTTATCCGTACAAAAACCTTAGTGTTAGGGTTATTTGTCAGACTCTTTATTGGCTAGTTGACTTTCTTACTTAAGATATAACATGTTCAATTATTAGCTTTTTTTTGGTGCTGAGAACCAAGCTAACTCCCCCCCTGTTTCTAGTCTTTGTGCTAAGCTAAGTGTGTGCTGGCTTTAGCTTCACATTTACCGTGCAGACGTGAGAGTGGTATCGATCTTCTTAACTGCCTCTGAAGTGCATTTTACTAGATGTCCAACAGCCCCTTTTAGGATAGGGGACTTCAGCGGTCACCGTAGTTTAAAAAATAAATAAATAATATAAAGTTGTTGTTATTGTTAGAAAAGGCCCGTTCAAGTCTCACATGCTTGTTTTATTGGATATCATAGAACCAGATGCTATGTTTGAACACATAGAAGGTTCTTTGAGACTAAAAGCAGCCCTGTTTTGAACTGCAGAGCTTCTGTTAAACTGTCTACAGCTGCACTGTGCACATGAAGTCACGTTCTCTTCTTTCAACTGATTACACTGCCATTCATTTAGATTTCTTCCTGCCAATCATACCTGTCCACGCCCACTTCTTTATGCTTTTTTTTCAGTCTATGTGTATCACACAGCTGCTGCATGTGGAGGATTTCAACTATGACTTTTAAAGGTTTTGTTCAACTGCCATAAATTCTTAATTAGTGCTAAGACAGAACTCTTAGTCAGTTAAGTGACACAATTCATGACCCTTTTAGGTGAGTGTGGGCCAAAGGACTGCAGCAGTGGACACACTTCAGTGGCTTTCATTAGGACTCTAATTGACCTCCAACAGAGAGCATCCTGTGAGTCCTTGGTTGGTGTGTCACTTCTTCCAGGTGAAGATCGTGAACACACACAAGCTACATTGGGAAAACAAAAGATTTTAAGCAAATGGTTGTGGCTAAAAGGGAAAAAGGTGAAGACAATGACTGGATCACAATCACAATTTTTTATTCTGTCTGTCTGTGTGTGTGCGTGTGTGTGTGCGTGTGTGAGTTCTTTTTCAAAAGACAATTTACGTTTTTAAATACCGCTGGACATGTACCTGCCAGAGAGATTACTATCATTGGGAGAAAAAAAAGATTTACAAAAAACAAAGCCTTGTTACGACATGGGAGAGAACTGCCAACAAGTACTGCTGATTGGGGCCTATTTTATTCAGTGCTGGTGTGTTGTTGTGCTTGTACATATATGTCTTTTCAATCATCCCTTTTTTCCTCTTGGGGGTGGGGTCTCAAAGCTGGGGGTGGGTCTTATTCACAAAAGACAGGAGCAAAAAGAATAGAGTATTTTGTTATTGTCCAATCAGAGGGTGACAGTATGTATATATCTATATTGTATATATGTGATGAAAATGCGTTTGCTTTTTGTGTGACACTACCTTTTACCTGTACTATGGTTCTACATTCAGTGTTTCAGTGTTGATAATATATATTTGGTTTGTGTTTTTATTTTTCTGTTTTGTTTGATTTCGTCTTCGTCATTTCTTGTATTTTATTTCTCCTATTCGTCCTTTTTGTTTATTGCACGGTTTATTACTTTTGTTGTCCGATGAGGTGACACAGCTACTCTTTGTATTCGTTTAGTGCTGTAAAATAACTCAAGTGTTATTAGAATTGTCGATTCCACCGCCCACCCCGCCCCCTTCCCCAATATGCATGAATGGCACTTAAAGAAATAAAATATGGTAACTTCACTGTGGAATAATCTGCTGTTTGAGCTTTGTTCCGGAAGACTTGCATCAATATTACATGCCAGAATGATGTTTCAGTCTCATTATATGTGGTGGTTGTCCAACACCAGAGCATGGAGGTGGATTATCTTTAATTTCACTTAAATATCTGGCACCATAACAGCAACTCATCTGAATAACTTCTTAAAGAACAAGTAAGAAAAAATAAGAGTTATGAATGTAACTATGGTTCTATGAATCCTGGATGACCGGCAGAGGCAGTGCTTAACACTGGATATCTAACATCTCGCGCACACGCAGGTCGAGTCTCTATATAAACAAAGTCTAGTGTGACCTCGGATGACCCCAGCTGGGTATAAGTTCATTCCTGAGATCAATTTACGGAATCTTCTCGCCGGGATTCCGAGTGACAAAGAACTCTGGCAGTCATCCAGGATTCAAAGAATCAATTTCCTTATCGCTGGATGACTTCTATCAACAGAGTCTCAAGGAATCCCAAGTATGTACCTGAAGCAGAGGAACTTGGTCGAAGAACCACGCCCAGTGGATGGGTGTGGCCACGTTTACTCTGTTGTATCTGGTGAATGTGCTCAGTGATGCCCATGAGGCTGCAGCACATACTGTATATCCTCCACAAGCACACCTCTCAGGGTCGCCCATGACGTGGAGACACACCCGGTAGAATGGCCCTTCACGCCGGATGGCAGAGCACGCCCGTTCGTCCAGTGTGCATAGGCAATGGCCTCCACTATCCAGTGTGACAGGCGCTGTTTTGAAAGACTACAGCCCTTCTTAAGCACACCATAACCGACGAAGAGCTGCTCCGACCGCCGTATGCATGTGGTGGCTTCCAGCTGAGCTCTGAGGGCCCGCACCAGGCACAGCAGCCTTGACTTATCCTCTCCTAATGGGGGGGGGGGGGTCTAACTGCACAAGCTGGATCGGCTGGTGGAGGTATGAGAGAAATGCTGCAGTATCTTCATGCCGTGTGATTGTAGAGGGAATAGTGCAGCTGCAACACACCTTGTGAACACTCCTGGGGAGAGGGAGAATCCAAACCGAAAGCGTCGACCTTGAAAGACAAAACAAAGAAACTGTCTGTAGTGAGGCACAATGGGAACATGGAAATTGGCATCCTTCAAGTCTGCTCTGGAAACCACACAAAGAACGTCTGCTGAGCTCAATATGTGGAATGACAAGGCCTTCAGGAACTTGTTGAGTCCCCTCAGATCCAGGACTGGGTGCAGTCCGGCACCTCTTAGGTTGAGTAGAACCCCCGGGCTGTGTTAAGGGGTTCCACCATCTTGATTGCACCCTTGGACAAGAGCACGACTAACTCCTGGATCAGGACTAATTGCTCAACTCATAGCTAGGGCTTTTGCCGGATCAGTGATGATCATTTTGACCTGGCTGAAGGCTGGCGGCCGGCATCGGATTTGAAGCTTGTACTCTTGGGTTAAGGTGTAAACCGTCTGGCGGTCTGCAGCACAAGCTGCTCAGTGGCTGATATGCTTCTGGGAGAAACCACCAACAAGCCAGCCATCAGTTTCTGGCTCCCCCTCCTCTGAAGGCTTTGAGGGTGGGACTGGTAGTCCCCAAGTTCCAGTTTACCAGTACGGTAGCCGTCAGAATTAGCGCCACTTCAAGTTAGCCACTCATATTACAAAGGTCAATGTTCACAATATCAATGTCGCCTTAGTCTAACTAGCGTACCACCAAGTTAGCCACTCTGCACGTGACGATGTTTAACTCGACAGGGGAGCGGGTACTCACTGAATACTTTTAAGAAACTGTAATATGCATTTTTATGTAGTGTTTGGGAAGTCAATAGAACACCAGATATTCTATATTTAGTATATATTTATATACAGTTTTTTATCGGCAACACTTGTAGGTGTTTGAGGAAAGTATTTCAACAGTCAGTCAGACCCAGGATGAGGAACAGCTGGTGTAGTCTTGTTGAAGAAGTCCATGTGATCATATCTCACAGTACGTTTCTTATTTTACCCTCCCAGTATTTCCATATGGTGTGTCACTTCACAACATGCGTCCACACTGACACTTTACATGCTTCACCCCTCTGGGATATTACTTCACAGTGGGGGCACCAGTCTGACTGCGATGTTGGAGTTATTTGTTTGACTCTGTTGAAAAGACTGACTGGACGGACATCATGTTCAAAGCTTCCTCTCTCGTACTGCTGACCCTGGTCCTAAATGTACCGCTATGCTCATCAGCACCGATACGTAAGACATGCATTTCCTCTGAACTCTTTTGGCATGATCACAATTATTAGAAATGAATAGCTTCTAGATCAATGATATGAGAAATGATTGCACAGCTGCCTCTCTGGAATATAATGTAGGCTTAATAAAATACTATAGGCTGTTAACATATGTATATATTGCACTTCAAAATCATTTATCAGGCTACATTCATTTAAAATATTGTGAAATATTTCAATGGTACAAATGTAATTCTTATTCATATTTATCAGTTGTAATTACTACAATTAATTCAATAGATTGCTCTGAATACACTCAAGGTGCTAGCTTAATCCAGAAATATGTTGTTTAAAAAGATAAATCTATATGTGGTGTTACATAAGAGGTAGACTATGAGTCAACAGAATCTAAGACAGATATATTTCTTTGAATATTTTCTAGCTATGAGGAATACAAAACATGAGATATAAGATAAGATAAGATATTTGTTTATTAGTCCCGCAGTGGGCTTGCAGGTTTACAGCAACAAACAGGTAAAGTGTACACAAGAGACACATAGTAAAATAAAAAATAAATAAATAAACAGTAAAGAATCCATATTCATTCAGTTTAGATAATTACGTCAGTCACCCTTGCCAAAATACTTTCATTGCCTGTTCAATGACACATTTGCTCCCGTTAGCATGATCCTATTTGAGACACTTGAACTAAACTTGGATCCATACACACCCCGTTTGTATCAGTTCACTGCAGATTAATTGTAACATAATCAGCCGTCGTTCTATAGAGTGCTGGGCGGTATACTTTATGGATCTCAGACCTCAGATTAAATTGAGTTTAGTTCATGGTCAGGTTTGGGCCATTTAAGCAAAACAAAAGTAGGCTTTCAATGGATAACTTTAGTAAATATTACTAAAGATTTCTAGGAATGATAAAATAATATAAAAATGTGACCATATATTAATTTAATCAAATGTAAAATTCACAATTGTATTGCTCTGATATTTATTCAACTTTATTTGAGGTGTTAAACCCATGGAGAATCAGCTCTAACCTCTATTACAGCTGCCAAAGTGGTTCAGGTGCCTGGACTGGGACCAGTGGACGCTGCACCAGTTACTGAAGACCACAGTCACTTAGGGGGGAAAGAACCAGTTCATGAGAAGCTCCTTCCAGCTGTAGCATGTGAATCATCTCCATCTCCTGAGGAAACACCTGCTGAAGAAGACATTTTAATTATTGCAAAAGAACCAGAACCAATTTTCAGTGATGATCAGGTCTCTGATGAAGCTGATGAATCAGCTTCTCAGGAGCTTTTAGCTGAAGCTCCTCAAGAATCTTCAGAGGATGAAACCGTCACTGAAGAAGCTGCCTTTGCAGAGTCATCTCCAGATGAAACTACAGACGACATTATCCTGACTGTTGCTGTCGAGAGTGACCAGCAACATGTGGAGGATGGAGCTCCAGAAACACTGACCGCGGTCATTCCAGAGAACAATGCAACAGAAGAAACTGCTGTCGCTGTAGAATATGCATCCCCAGAGGATCCAGTTGCAGCAGCACCAAGCCCTGTTATTCCTGTGGGGGCTTCGGAAGAACCTTTACTTGTAGTCCCTGATGACACAACTGAAGTAGAACCTGTTGTTCTTCCTATAATGCCAGAAGAAGATGAATATGTTGTCCTAGTTCCTGTAGAACTTGAGACAGATGAGGCAGGTCAATGGGAAGCTCCTGCAGAGGAGTCAGCCCCAGAGGAACCTGCTGTTTTTGTTCCTGTGGAACCCGCAGCACAGGAGTCGGAACAAGAGGAAACTGCTGTTTTTGTTCCTGTGGAACCTGCAGCACAGGAGTCGGAACAAGAGGAAACTACTGTTTTTGTTCCTGTGGAACCCGCAGCACAGGAGTCGGAACAAGAGGAAACTGTTGTTTTTGTTCCTGTGGAACCTGCAGAACAGGAGTCAGAACAAGAGGAAACAGTCTCGGTCATTTCTTCAGAAACACAAGAGGAGTCAGCCCCAGAGGAACCCGCTGTTTTTGTTCCTGTGGAACCCGCAGAACAGAAGCCGGAACAAGAGGAAACTGCTGTTTTTGTTCCTGTGGAACCCGCAGAACAGAAGCCGGAACAAGAGGAAACCATCTCAATCATTTGTTTGAAAACACAACAAGAGTCAACCCCAGAGGAACCCGCTGTTTTTGTTCCTGTGGAACCTGCAGAACAGGAGTCAGAACAAGAGGAAACAGTCTCTGTCATTTCTTCAGAAACACAAGAGGAGTCAGCCCCAGAGGAACCCGCTGTTTTTGTTCCTGTGGAACCCGCAGAACAGAAGCCGGAACAAGAGGAAACTGCTGTTTTTGTTCCTGTGGAACCCGCAGAACAGAAGCCGGAACAAGAGGAAACTGCTGTTTTTGTTCCTGTGGAACCCGCAGAACAGGAGCCAGAACAAGAGGAAACAGTCTCGGTCATTTCTTCAGAAACACAAGAGGAGTCAGCCCCAGAGGAAACTGCTGTTTTTGTTCCTGTGGAACCCGCAGAACAGAAGCCGGAACAAGAGGAAACTGCTGTTTTTGTTCCTGTGGAACCCGCAGAACAGGAGCCAGAACAAGAGGAAACAGTCTCGGTCATTTCTTCAGAAACACAAGAGGAGTCAGCCCCAGAGGAACCCGCTGTTTTTGTTCCTGTGGAACCCGCAGAACAGGAGCCGGAACAAGAGGAAACCGCTGTTTTTGTTCCTGTGCAACCCGCAGAACAGAAGCCGGAACAAGAGGAACCTGCTGTTTTTGTTCCTGTGGAACCTGCAGAACAGGGGCCGGAACAAGAGGAAACAGTCTCGAGCATTTCTTCAGAACCAAAGGAGGAGGAAGCTCCAGACAAACAAGCAAACACAGAAGAAGCCGCTGCCCCAGTGGTCCTGGAAGAAAATGTTCTTCCCAGTATGGCCACAGAAGAGGAATCTTCCCTCTTTCCTGAAGAGCCTGAGACCGAAAAGGAAAATGAAGTTGAACCTGCTGCAGAACAAACCCCGGAAGATCCGGCTGTCATCGTTCCTTTGGATCCGGCTGAAGAAGAGCCGGAGCTGAGAGAACAAGTTATAGAAGGATCAGACCCCATAGTTTCCCCAGAAGCTCCAGAACAAGGAGCTATAGAAGAATATGCAGAAGAAGAAGTTGCAGGGGTGCCTGTCCCAATAGTCCCAGAAGAGAATTCTGCTACGATTGACGAACCTCTCCCTTGTGCACCAAAAGAAGAGGAATCTGTCGTCATTGACACAGGAGAGGAAGGTCAAGAGGAAACAGGACCAGCCCTGGAAGAACCTGCTGTTGTTGTTTTTGTGGAACCCTCCAGCAAAGAACCAGCTCCAGAAGACTTCATCCTCATCATCCCCCTGGAAGATACAGAAGAGGATGCTCCAGAGGACGACACAGGAGACGACGTTGTCCCATCAGACAGGCAGGAAACGGCCCTGGAAGAGGCCGCAGCAGGTGACAGCGCTACAGATATACTACTCACATCAGTCACCGAGACCCCGTCTGAGAATGACACCAGAGAGACGATCCTGGAGTGGAGGTCCCAGAAGCTGCAACGGAGGCTCATGATGCAACGGAGATCTTAACTGAATTCCCAACTGAAGCTGTCAAAGCTCCTCCCGCCCCCGCTGTCTCCGAGGCAAAACTTGTTCCTGCTCCTCGACAAGGCGGTAATGGCATCAGCAGGCATGTTAAAGCTGCAGCTATATTAATAAAAGAAGAACCTGTAGGTAAGAATCCAACACTGTATTTGTGAAACTGTTTCCATTAATACTTCACTATGATGGAAATGTGTGTCTTTGTTAAAAAATTCCAGGATGTAATTATTTCCATTTTTGTGTGAAAAAGCCTGGACTAATCCCCCGGGGCACAACCGGTGGTGTGAGCACATGTTTATGTCTGCTTAAAAGCTCACAGTTAGAGACTTGATTCCTCTGATGGTTCTGGTCTTCCAGTACCGGTGAAAAGGGGGGCGGTGCTCGGCGCAGCATTCTTTACGCTGACGTCTTTTATCGTCATCGGGTTTGTCGGGACGACTGTTTCCAAGAAACTGCGCTGAATGCAAGTGAGTACAACAATTGTCACAAAGTTGAATTAGTTTTAATCCATAATTATTGATTAAACGGCTTTAAAAAACTGTATAAACTTACACTTAGAATCCTTTCTCCTGTTTTAGGACACTGGAGTAAAGATTGAATCGACAAATTAAAGAACTGTTTGAATACTTGTGGATAAAGTGAAGCGCCGAGAAGAAGGAGTTATTCAGCATTGGATCTTTGCATAAGAAAACTCACTGAAGGATCCAAGGTTTGGATAGCCAGAAAGACACTATAATAATGTGTTTACAGTGGGGAAGGAGGTATTAAGATCTTTAATACGATGTGAAATGCTATTCATATTTTACTTTAGTAGAAATATGGACGTATCATCAGAAAGAAATGTACTAAAAGGAATAGTATTTATTCAACAGCATTTTCCTGTTTGTTGAGGTGGAACTATAACCAGCTTTATTTACTTTTATGGAGATTAACCTGTGGAGTTTTCTTGTAAACAAAAATATGTTTTATTAACATTCAGTGTGTCTCTCTAAAACACATTGCGTGTTCTCCCTCATATTTCGAATCCTGCTTTGTTTACATGTTTACATGCTAGCAGGGCATCAATCTTCTTCACTGCCCTTGTTGGCCCATCTCAACTCTTCCTCGCATGTTATTAACCCTGAATGTTAAATAACCTGAGACCAGTGGCTGGAATGTGTGTCGGGTTGCCCTTGTGCACAAACACAATGCAAACAAACCGGAGTGGAGTAAAACACCCAGCACTATCCACTAAGCACTAAGTATTTGCAGCATAATAGAACAGTCCAATAACCAGGTAAAAACGTTGGCATTGTACGTTTCTGCCAGTTTTATATTTTATGCCAAGTACGTATTTTCCCCCACTAATCATAAAACTGTATCTTGAGCTTTGTAAACTGTTGAATGGCTGTTATGAGTAGATTCATATCTACTATAGATGAAGATAACGTGTATTGTAAGTGTTTATGAATGTCTGAGTGATCATGTTTGGATTTTGAAAATATGTAACTTTACATGTGGAGATTTTTTGATCATGTGCTTAAGGAAAAAGGTCCTTATGGATATAGTACATATTTTCTTTCATGGAGTTGCTCAATCAAACACTGTCCAGCCTTTAATGACAAAATGTTCTTTACTCCCCTACAGGCGGGAGACTGACCACCTGGTGACCTGGTGCAGCCAAAACAACCTGGAGCTCAACGCTCTGAAGACAGTGGAGATGGTTGTGGACTTCAGAAAGATCTCAGCCCCACCAGCCCCTCTCACCCTGTGTGACTCCCCCGTCAAAGCTGTGGAGTCCTTCCGCTTCCTGGGCTCCAGCATTACCCAGGACCTCAAGTGGGAACTAAACACCAGCTCCATCGCCAAGAAGGCGCAGCAGAGGATGTTCTTCCTGAGGCAGCTGAGGAAACTCAACTTGCCAAAGACAATGATGGTGCACTTCTATACTGCCATCATCGAGTCCATCCTCTGCTCCTCCATCACCGTCTGGTACGCTGCAGCCACTGCCAAGGACAAGGCCAGGCTGCAACGCATCATTCTCTCTGCCGAGAGGGTGATTGGCTGCAATCTGCCGTCCCTCCAGGACTTGTTTGCTTCAAGGACCCTGAAGCGGGCGAGGAAGATTGTAGCTGATCCCTCTCACCCTGGACACAAACTGTTGGTGTCCCTCCCCTCTGGCAGGAGGCTGCGGTCCATCAGGACCAAGACCTCACGCCACAAAAACAGTTTCTTCCCGTCTGCCGTCGGGCTCATCAACAGAGCCCGGGTCCCCCACTGACTCTAATGACTCTGTCACCCCCAGACAATTCCCACCGGACACTCCCCTGCACATAGCCTTATACTTATACTTGACTTGAATACACTTGACACCTGGGCATTGCACTTGCCATTTTCACACAACACTTACACTCATGCACATTCCATGCACTTTATCTTACTTTGGTATTTTGTTATGCTGCTGTCTCAATGTAGATATTCATTCATCCATTCATCCTCATTTATTGCACTGCGTTAACTGTTAAATGTGTATTGTTAAATGTTAAATGTATGCACCTTCCCGCCAGGACAAATTCCTTGTATGTGTAAGCATACATGGCAATAAATGGTTCTGATTCTGATTCTGATTCTGATCCAGTATGCACATTTCCATTGGCCTCATGGCGCATACTTATTAATGTATTTGTTTATTTTGCAGGGACAATGCACAGCAATCAACAGTAAAACTGTTAGTGAGCCAGAGTTATTTTCATCTGCTGTCCCTGGCCAGATTTTTTTGATGGCAGCCCGAAATGACAAAATGTCCAATAACATAACGCAACTAAGATTCATCGATAGACAGAGAGTAACGTATCGACAAAGCAAATTCACATCGAGGCAAAAGAAAAGTGTACCTACAGTATAATCACAAATCAAACTCTGGAGGCACATAACATACATCAACACTAAACAAGACAAATGCTCACATACACCAAATAAGCAGGCGGGACATACAGTACAGTTGCATGAATGTGTGTTTGAGAAAGCACACGCCTCCTACATGCTGTCTCAGAGCCAAGGGCCTATCACTTTTCCTGTCCTGTCATGCGGCATGAGACGGAGAGCCCTGCTATCAATCACACGTTGGCATGCTGCAGCACCGGCTACATGTCCACGGCTCAGCCTGCATACAGCAAATATTTTTAGGATGGTGAGGGGGACACGGTGTACCAAGTGAAAGCTTTGAACTGTGTTAAAGCTGCATATAGTACACACATCCCTCTGTAAGTGTTGCATTTTTTATGAAACAAATAGATTTACAAAACCTGGGCGTAAAGACTCAGAATAATGTTTAAAACTTGAATTTACAGTTGTTACTACGGCCTTTACGTACTGTAGAAGACTATTTATTCAGGAGGGGTCAGTGAGAACAAATTAGATACCACATCAAACAAATCAATCAAACAAAGCAGTCATCACACACACAATTACAAATATCAAAATATTAGCAATCTAACTAAAATGTGCATTTTATGTTTAACATCCAGTATATTTAGGATGTGTACACAATATTAATATTGGATCTTTTGTGTATAAGGCAAGATAATAACCCTACATTTTTTAGAAAAGGCTGACAAAGAAAGACTACAGTTTTCAGATACATTTTCTTGCATGCATCATTCACCGTGGAAATATAGATTTCATATTTTTGTCATGAATGCCAGATTATCTTTTCTTTTTTTTAGCACCCATAAACTTAGTTTATATTTTTAATATTCATGTCAAATTTGATGTACCTGTGATACTCGTGGTCTCTTTATAGAGCATTGTGGCCATAAACTGATCGAAGAGATCGAGTGAATCCACATTCATCCAGTCAGTTTTTTACAGTCATAATTATATCAAGTAGTGCTGAATAAATTAAGTCTTTTTCCAGTTTATGTTGTTTGTTTGTTTATTTATGTGTATCATGTATTAAAATGTATTGAAGGTTTATGTGAAGCTAATATGAGCCCTGTGCCACCAGAGCTGCCAAATCAAGTGAATATTTCAAGGTTCTTCTTTTTGTTCACTCGCTCTTTCTGTTACTGCAGCTAGCGAGGAAACAGGGATGTGCGTTCACATGAAGTGATGGGGGACAAAATCTACAGCCCTCATTTTGTGCAAAACAATGTTCTAAACTTTGTCTGAAGCTATTATGTTTCTTCAGCAGCCTGAGTTAGACACATCAAGTGGATATCCTCTTTTTTAGTTAAACTCCCTCTTTATGTCATTGAACAGTTGTTTTCTTCTTCTTGCTGCAGTAGAAATACTAACTCAGACTGCTGAAGCATCATATTAGTTTCCGTCTATTTAAGAATAGCCCTGCACACAATTGGGCTGTAGATTTACTTACATTGAAAAAAGCTTTAAGAACGGATGATCAGATCATATGGGTGCCTAAATATTATAAATAAGTATTGTATCCTTAACAATCTGTCATGATTGCTTCAAGAACACTAGTTGATGGACACCCTCATATGGGTGACGAGGACTCATAAAAGGCAGGAGGACCTGGGGCAGCTGCCAGCCTGGTCGACATGGGGAGGTCATCAGGGTGGAGCAGGGCGAGAGGAATTTGGCACCGCTTGAGCAGTAAGGGTGAAAGCTCGTGAAATAAAGCCATGAATTAGCACACCTGGTTGAGAGATGCTCTAAGCGCTGAGGTTACAGACTCTGAAGAAGCCGTTGAGGTACAAGAACAATATGACGTGAACGAACAGGTGGAATAATTATGAATGGAAACTCAAAACAGGAACAAGAACCCAGAGAGCCGATTGCCAGACTTTCAGAGTGAGAACCATGTGTCCGGAGGTCATGCCTTAAGACGTTGTTACACAGATGCTTTCATATTTATGAACGGAAATAATTGTGTTACATTTTGCTCCTGTGAGGTTTATGTAAGAAATAACTCAAATAGATGCAGAGAAGGTTTTAATGTTGCTACCGAAAGAGGAACAATCACATCCCCACACATAGTAGTGCTGCTCTGACAGATCAAGTATTTGTGTATCGGTCCTGTTCTAACTAGACAAAACCTCCAGGCACAGAGGAGGAGGACAACCTGTTCATGGGAGCACAGCAGCCTCTAGTGGCCACAGACTCAGTGATGACAGCCACGATTACCTGGCAGGGCCTTGGAGAGCTGAAGTAACAAATCATCCAAACAGGAACTGAATCCTACTGAAGCTAATTCCAGTATCAACACCTGCACACTGCAGACAACAGAGGACACCGACTGAATAGAGATGGATTTGAGTTGTGTCTGAACTGTTGTTATGGTCCATGAAAGCAATTAGGTTTTCTAGTTTTTCCCTATTGAGGCGATGTTGAACAATACGATGATATACAGCATGAGCAGTTTTTGAATTTGTCTCCATCAAAGATTTTCCTACTTTTATTTTGTATTAGCGGGCAGCTGCAGCATCCCTTTAACATCTCCAGGGGACTTACTTCAATGTGTCAGGTGAATAACCAAAACAGGAATTCCTGTCGGGTTGTTTTACCAACAGGTCTTCAAAGAAAATGCAGACTACTGTAACAAGATGTAGATATTGATCGTGTAGTATATTTGTTTTAACTGTTATAGAGGATTTAGAGGCCTTGTTTTCATAATGCTGAACAATTTAACAGTTTTTGACTTTTGCTCCAAAATTACATATACACTGACTTGCCAGTTTATTAAGCTCACCAAGCTAAAACAACTGCACTATACTGACACATTTTGTCCATCACTTTTACAAATAAATAACTAAATAAAAAAAGCTAAATAACAGAAACACATAATGCAATGCAGTTCAAAAGCATCACAAACTACATTTTACAAAAGGACTATCCAGTGAAATCAACACCAACACTGTTTTTTCTTTAGCAAAAACTGAAGATTATAACCTTCAAGAAAGGAGGATATATTGCAGGATATTTGTATTGGACTACATCAGTTTTAGCAAGGTGTACCATAAACTGACTACTGAGTGAATATAGTATTTAAAAAAAACTAACCATGAGAGAAATTGTGAGTCATATCTTAAAATAATTTCAAGATAACGCTGGTCATCTTTACATTTTGTATTGTCACCAAATTTCAGAATTCATAAACTGGAATCCCGACACTTTGATCAACAGACTGTTGAATGGGTTTTACCTGTCTTGTTTGTTTTATATTGTGCTATATAGGACTCCCTTGAAAGCAGTACTTGGTAAGATACTAAGTAAACTATCCAGATGAAATAAGAAGTTAATTTAATTTAATTCAGTCATACCAAAACAGTGTTCAAGCTGAATTGTTCAGACATTCCCCTCATTTGTTTTGAACTTGTAAATAAGTCACTTTTGCTAATCAGTTGGTAGGTGTTATAGAATACGAGTATTATTAAATAAACAACTCGCAACGGGTGAAACCATTGATTACCTTTAAGCCTGCATTTGCCTGCTTTAATCGAGTTCTCCTTAGCTATTCATGGGTGCACAGATGGCACCAGCCCACAGGCCCATTATGCTCACAGATGAATCTAAGCAAGGTACTTAATTGGCATGGTTTCATGTGAGGCTGCATTGTGGACAGGACTGCCTGCAGGAGAGGACACCAGGGAGCCTTGTCGTGTCCACATACAAACAAAAAAAAACATTTCTGCTCCATCGCTGTGTGAGTGCGGGTCTGACAGGCTGCCTCTCCCCAACTACAACACACCACGATCCGAGTTACAGGGGAGGCTTTCGACTCAATCCTCCATCCGCCATTTTCAGCAGATTGAAAGCAGGTAGAGCACACACAAATCATCCCAAGTCCCCGGTCACATGAAGCAGGTAAGTGCGCGTGTGAGTAGCCTAAACCCCCAAAAAACAGCCTCCGACAGGCAGCATTGAGGAAGAGAAGCAGCGTGCTGCGTCCAGCATCGGGAGGATAGGGAGGGCGGACGGTGAGCCTACCAGGGGAACAATACCCTGCATCCTCCAGGCGCTGCACGGTTTACACACCCGGTCTTTTTTCTTTTTGTCTTTGGCAACTTTTTTTTTATGATGCATGCGGGCATACCGCTTTAAAATCCGCTTAGACGCACACACACACTTCCACACCCACGTTGAAATCTCTCCATTTGTTGCTTGAGCTGGAGGGGATTAAAACATGTCTGATCACAATGCCAGCACCAGTGGATTCCAACCAAATGAACCTAAAAGTGCATGCGTTTGATCCTTTATTTAAGGAGGATGTGAAATAGTATAAGCTCGAGCCCCACGGCTCCTGAACGACGAGGGTTCTTGCCTGAGCCGTATTCTTTGCGTTTGAGATGATACCTGACCAGTAAGTCAAGTAAGAGTCGTTAAAGTCAAAAGATCCGCTTGTGTTAGGTATGTGTTTTTAATTGTGTGACTATTGTTTTAAGAAATTATGTGACCTGTGAGCCCAAACCCCACAGCACATGGGCCAGTCAGCTTCTGAACAATTGGCTTTCAAACAAAACAAAAAAAGCAAGTTACTAAAGCATAGCAGTGTAATGGAAAAATCAGTATTACCATCAAGGCAAGAAAGTTAATTTAATTGTTTGATTTATCAAGGGAAACTGTGCTTTACTTTTCTGATAATCAATCAGTCATTTGATTAGTTTTCTTAGCAACTTTCAGCAGTTTAAGCTTCTCAAATGTCAGGATTTTTATTTTTATTTCATTGACTATCACATCTATCACATATAAACTTGAATAAATAACCGTGGGATCATTTGGCATTTCATCCACAATATAACTGTAGCTGTAAATTACACAACAGGCATTTAGGCAGAAATGTTAAAGATCTGCAGATTTGAGCACATTTAGCCTTTCTTGGTGCTGTGCTCATCTTTTTTCTGAGCTTATTTTTGGGGTTTCTGACTTAAAAACAAACAAACAATTTGAAGACATGTTGGGGAGCACTACTGACATTCTTTTGGTAAACCTTTCGTTAATAGTTAATCTTAAAAATGATTTGCAAACTAATTGACAATGAAAGTACGTACTTATTAGTTTGAGCCCTACATAACACGTGGCATTGATTTGTAAGCTACACTTCTTATTTGCTATATTTATGAAAGGGAGAGGAAAGTATCTTCAAACCTGGGAGTTGAAGTTGCACGGCACAACCTGCATGAAGCCCATTGGCACAGCTTTCTCTTGTCATGAGCTTTAGTAGGTTGGGACCACTATAAAAGATGACTTTTAATCTGCTTCAATGTTTCAGTGTTATGCAGAAAACCTCAACATGTTCAAGGAAAAGTTGTCACAGATAGTTTGGTGTGTTGCCCTCACAGAGATGCAGTCATGAATCGTTGTCATGAGGCTACAATTTCAGCGCATCAATTCAAGTGTGCTGCTACTTTTTAATCACACTTTAGTCATAGCCTTATGTGACAACGCTCCATTAAGACTTTCTGCCCACGGCCTTTTGAAAACCTATAACCTGAACACACAAATCTACTTCTTGCAATCTATACAATTAGTAAATTACATATGGATGTTCAACATGTCAAGCATACTTATATTTAAAACAATTCAGGGCGTTGATGTGTTCTAAAAACAAAACATTTGATGTATTGCAGATCATGGCTATCATTGGAGGGACAGTGGAAACTTTAGATGAAATTCCAGGCCACGTGTGGAAGGGTTTGCCTGACTGTTTGAGTCTGGGACCTTCTGCCATAAATCAAAGCCGCGTCGGTGAGTACGAAAGAGTGTATTCTGTTATGATAACGGCAACGTTAAAGGTTCTATAGACGGTATTCAGAGCATTAATATAGCGGCAAACCCGTGTGGGTGTGGGGTTAATCTGAGTGGGTGGGCGGTTCATCTGAGTTTCTCTGTGATTTGTTAACATAGCCGGGCCAACCGCTCATGCATTTTAGTGAGTATCGCTGGTGTACCCCATTGTCTAGCTCAAGGCCGCTGGTTTGCACTGCCTTCAGATAGCGGTTATCTCTCATAACGTCATGTTGAGAGCTGTGTGGAGGCAATAAATATGCTCTGAATTCCATATGGAGAACCTTTAACAACTTTTAAGACCATAGGGAGGCAAAGTGCTGCCCTTTCTAGTGCCACACAATGGAAAAAACTATATATATGGTAGTCAGGAGTGAGAAACAAATCATGTTTTCCTCCTGTATGAATTGTTCTGTAAATTACAGATATGATGTTTGATCATTTTTATAATTTTAAACATAATTTTGCAGATCAAGAAATTTGCATTTTGTTGTAAATAAATACTTAATTAGAAAGACTTCACCAAAAGTTGCACAAGTGTTGTCGCTCACTGAAGCTATGTTTTTACGGTGATGTACTCACACCAACGGCCGGTCTTGCCCAGCTGGTAAAGAGTCGCTGGAAGAAACAAATCAGGTCAGATATTGTTACATTTATGCCTGGAACATAGCTAAATTGCCTAGCTAGCTAGAGTGCCACTTCGGCCATGTTTGTGTTGTTTGCATATATTGTGCAAGACGAGTTTCACTCAAAACTATATGGTACTGTGGCAAAGCTACGACAAAGTGTGAATTTCTTGACTTGCAAAATGGTCTTTTTAAATTGACAAACATCATAACTGTAATTCATGGCATAATTTAAAAAGAAATTGGTCTCTGCAGTTGACTACATACGAAAATCATTTTTCAAAATAAGGTCCCATGGGGGACACCACACAGGGAGGGACTTAACCCGTATATTTACATGTTGATTTCAATCTGCATTTCACTGATGTACAACTTAAAAAATGCCGACCAGCAGCAAACAACAGTGAGACTAGACTGTGTTGAAAAATTAAGAACGTTTATCGCATTTGTGGACGATCAAATAGTGTCAACGAAAGTGAATTTAAATGCTAGTTATGTCATTAGGTTGTACGTTGCTATTCTTTGAAACATTTGAGGCTCTAATCTCAAATGCAAAGTGTATATAATGTTTTACTTATTCTTATTTACAGGTGTCTGGGCCACTCAGTTCATCCCTAAAGGCAAGAGGTTCGGCCCATTTGTTGGAGAGAAGAAAAAAAGGTCCCAGGTGACCAGTAACGTGTACATGTGGGAGGTATGTTACAGGCTGCTCTTTTGGCATTGTTCTCTAAAATACTCCCCTGCACCTTTCTCTTCTCTTCTCTGCATTGCTAAAATGAGCCCAACTACTTCCTACAGTCTCAGTATATTATGCAAGTAGCCCACATAATCTCTTGTCACCTGTAAGTGTTGTATGACGCACAACTACTGTTTTGGGGGAAATAAAAAAACAAAACAACCTTTGTTACATTGCTATGACAAATGCTGCTGATTATGTTTTAGTTCCCACTTGGGTAAAGCTGACCACATGTAGTGCTCCTGTCCAGTTATTTTAGAGCTACATATTAAAACATATTTGTATGTGTGTCCTAAAGGTTTACTTCCCAGCGCGGGGCTGGATGTGTGTTGATGCCACAGACCCCATGAAGGGGAACTGGCTGCGATACGTGAACTGGGCACCCTCTGGTGAAGAGCAGAATCTCTTCCCCCTGGAGATCAACAGAGCCATTTACTACAACGTGTTACGGGTAGGTCAAACGCATACGAGCAGCCTATAGGTTATACAACCAGGGGCACATGTGTAGACGAATGTTAAAAACACCTCAATATAATGCTGTCCAGTTAAACATCACTGCAAACTACAACCCCAATAATAAACATCAGAACCATTTATTTGCCAGGTATGTTTCACATACAAGGAATTTGTCTTGGCAGGGGGTGCATACATTAGACAAACAACAACAATCAACACAGTATAAGAAATAGAAACAACAATAGAATATAAAATAAAGTGCAAAGATAACAGTACAATAAACAGGTGTACTGTAGGTGTATGTCAAAGTGTAATGGGAAAGTGTATTTAAGTATAAAGGGATGCGCAGGGGAGTCACCGGTAGGAAATTGTCCTGGGGATGATGGAGTCAGTCAGTGGGGGACTTGGGCTCTGTTAATGAGCCCGACTGCAGACAGGAAAAAATAATAAAATGTAGTGAAGGTACTACTTCTCTAACAGTATCAATCAAAACTCAACTTAATTATTGTTTTAAAGGTTAGCTGGAAGAGAAACCTCTTCCACCACTGGATAACACTGGCATAATACTGTAATATAGTGCATAAATACATTAGTTTGAAATCCCTCCCGGTGATGTATAAAAGTTAACACCCATTAAGATTCATGTCAATCTACAAAAAAAAAAGTGCAGTTATGGTAACTACATCCCACAATAAACGTGCCATCCAACAATGTGCACTATTGGTATGAATGTACTGCAGACTATGGTGAAAAAAACTGTCAAATTCCAACCCCCCACCACCCCCCACCTAAGACAGATAAGATGCACAGTGGCCCAAATATCCCCCTTGCCTCCCAGCAAGCCGAGCTCTGATTGGTGGCCGACCTCATCTCTCATTGTTGCAGCCTATCGGGCCTGGAGAGGAGCTGCTGGTGTGGTACACTGTGGAAGACAACCCTGAGATAACAGCTGCACTGGAGGAAGAAAGAGCCAGCAGTCAGAGCAGGAAAAATTCACCCAGGGCGAAGCGAGGTGAGGCCTTACTTACATTCACCGAGATGCCATTCGCGACTCCGTTTCGGTCCCCCCTCGCCGTGTGCGCTGCCCAACTCGGCCACTGAGTGATTTCTTCGGCTGCTCAGTCGAAGTTGTAACAGGGGGAGCTAACGCTAAGCTAGCTGTGCTGTGCTGCAACCGACGGCAGGCTAGTGGGAGCTAACGTGAACGATGTGTTGGAGCTTTTCTCTCCACTTTCACACCCGAGCCCGAAACTCGTCGCTGCGAGCAGATTTGATCTACCAAATAACGACCGACCCGGCCAACTCGGTGCCGTTTGGCCCCACGTGTAGCTGTTAAACGGGCATCTGGGGGCCAACTTTTAGCTGCTTTTCCTCCTCCTCTGGGTCCTGACGGTGTCGAGGATGTGACCTTCCTTGAGTTCCTAAAGCATGAAAGCCATCCATCGGCGAGCCTCTACTTGATGGTGGCCTAGAAGCTTTGGCTAGTTAGCCCGCTGCTTTATCCGACTGCGAGCTGCTTTACGCGTATGTATTGGATAACAACCTGAAATATAGCTGCCATATGCTGTGTGGGGGTATCTAAAATGATCTTTCTCTCGGTTTTGGGTCCACAATAACCGGTTCATCGAGTTGTCAGACTTGAGTGTTGCATGCTAGCGTGAAGCTAAACGGCTAAGGTCTGAGAGCACGGAAATATCAGAGAGTACAGGAGCATATGGCAAACCGAGAGGAGTGTATTGTTATTAACAACTTATTATATCGATACGACGAGGACACGGTTGTCGCAGTGGCACTCTTTGTGATTAGTCGCTGTGGTGTTATATCCCGGTTTCATATCAATAACATGTTGTGGCTTCAGACAGACCAATCAAAACCGGAAAATAACGCCACAGAAACGGCATTTCGTCAACCGTTTTTAAATATCGTTACAGTTTGTATTCAGCTAATTGATGAGAACTGGAAAACGTACAACATTGTTAAAAAAAATTCAATATGGCTGCTATATGTCACAATTACATGTTTTTTCCCCACTATGAACTTTGGACATAGTCTTTCCATCTTATGTGTCGTGTGTGTTATTCACTGGGGGACCATGAAGAAGAGGTTAACTGGGGGAAAAAAGACATTCAGAATCTGGTTTTGCTACTTCCTGTTTCACCTATTCATCCTAAAGCATTGGCATGCGGCACAGCCCGTTGTGAAGTGTGTTGCAATGTATGATAAAGACACCTTACATAAATATCCAATTGGACTACCACGAGAATGCGTTTGTGTTGATAAATGCTTGCAGGTGTTATTCAGAGACTGACTCTTGGTGTAGATGCAATTAAATAAACACTTAAATACAGGCATCATATAGAAGGTAGCTCTGAAATGTCTGTGAATGAGGTAGAAAACAAAAGGTAAGGGCTGTGAGCTACATGTCCTGAGTTTTTATTTTAGCTTTACTGCAGAGTTTGTTCCATTTATTATGTGCCCCAACAGGAAATAGCTTCGAGCACATCATCTCTTTATACTGCCGCATTGTGGCTTTTGGCAGCCCTTTACTGTACTGCAAAGTCAACCGTGGTGAAGTTAGCTTACCTATCCTGCTAGCTTCATTTGAATATCAAACACAATGCATGTTATCCAACCGTTGTTATCTCACTATTGTATGTCAACTGTGAATTAAAACAAAAATCACAGAAAAGACTAGGGCCCTTAAATGCTAGTTAAATGATTGTGTAGTTTAGCAGCATACCTGTGACCATGCTGGTCGGTTGACTGACCTGCAGCATGTTTCTCTCTGGTATAAATAAAGCTTTGTGGTCCAGGTCAGGTGACCTTGTTGACAGTCTTCATGATGAGAAGGTCCCAGGAAAGCCACTTGAGTCAGTCAGGCAGGGGTCAGACATTTCATTTACTGATGCATAATTTTGAGTGCAATATAAGGCTGTTTTTAATTTGAGCACACAAGGTGAACAAGTAAAATATATTTTCAAGTCCTATTGACAGGTTTCATGGGTCTAATAATCATATATTACACCTGTTGGTCTATTTTGAAGTTGCATTAACGTCTTGTCATCCCTCCTTGTTCTAGAATTTATTTTGCAATAAATAACCAACGCCTGCTATTTAGCCATACATGTTAATGCTCAAAAGCACATTTCACCATATTCTTAGCATGTTACAACAATTGGTCTTATAAAATGTAATTTTCATTGATGTGTTGAGGAAGATTCTGCTCATGGAATATTTGTGGGGTAAATAAATAGCACTGGATACAACATATCTGTATACTATTATTAGGTTTTGACAATCTTCATTTTAAAACTGTTCTCTTTTGATCATGTCTGATACAGAGATATTTGTTTGTGTGTGTGTGTGTGTGTGTGTGTGTGCTTGCAGCCAGAAGAAAGCTGCTGGAGACAGCCAGACAGGCTGGTTTGGGTGGATTCAAGAAAGCACGCGTAACCAAACTTACTGTCAAGGAGATGTGGGATGGAGAAGAAGGTAAGGCGGATTATTGGCTTATTTTTGACTCACTCATTTATGAACATGTATCAGGTAGTTACTTAGCCTATTTAAAAAATTAACTGTCTACAGATTTTCCTGAAATGGTTTGTGGAAAAACCATAACTTCACACTCCTGCTAATTTGTTTACAGGTCTGAAGGAGGAGGATGAGAGGCCATCAACTGTAGGGCCCTCACAGGAACACCAGGAAACCCATCCCATGAGAATCACTGACCGTAGGGATGTGGATAACATGTCAACAGTGATGACTCGCAAGGGAAATGGGGAGGAGGAGGAGGAAGAAGAGGAGGATGCTGATGATTTAGAGGAACTGCGTGAAGTACAGCGTTCACCTGTGGCTGATTCCATACTAAATAAGCAGCCGGGCTCATTGCTGTCCTGCGCTGAAGAAAGCCATAAGAATCCACAGGGAAAGTCTTCCTCGCTTGCAGGGCAAGAACCACAGGTTGATCCTGATCCTGATCTTGACCCCGACCCCGATGGTGACCTTGAGGGCGATCCCCATGGAGAGTCATATCCCTGTCAGCACTGTGAGCGCCACTTCTCCACGAGACAGGGTCTGGAACGTCACATACACATCCATGCTATCACTAACCAGCAAACGCAACTGTTCAAGTGCCGGTACTGCAGCAAATCCTTTGGCTCACAGGTGGGGCGGCGGCGGCATGAAAGACGGCATGAGAGTGGGCTTAAGAAAAGGCCTGGCTCTCTGGCAGGCACTGCCGGTCTACTCAGTTCTGTGATGCAGACTGATGGTTCAAGTCCCGACTGCACCAGCCCAACGAGTCACTACATAGCCATAGGGTCGCAGGTTACTGGAGGGCCTCTGCACAACTCTGAGATGCAGAAAAAGGAGTTGGGGCCTTATGCTGACCGTCCTTTTATATTGGATGAAAATGGGGAGTCAAAGGAACTCCATCCCTGCAAATACTGTAATAAAGCATTTGGGACACACACAAACATGCGTCGACACCAACGTAGAATACATGAACGGCACTTACTACCAAAGGGAGTTCGCAGGAAAGGCATGCTGCTGCAAGAGGCATCGGTGCAGAAGCAGCAGCAGCCTGATGAGTCACCTAACACCAGCCCTCCGCCCGTCTACGTGCCCAGCGCGGACACAGAAGATGAGGTAGACAGGGATGACTACGCAGTCGACATATCCAAAAACATCTCTGAGAATCTGAGCTTCTATATTGATGGCAAGATCGTGTCCACCAGTTCAGTGAGCAGCTGTGAGGTGATAGAGGTGGACTCCAGGTCTGCAGCTCTGTTCGGTCTGGACACCGTCATCATCAGTCCAAATCAGATCAGTCAGGCTCTGAAGGTAGAGGGTCGACCCAGCATTGTGAAGCAAATCGCCAACATTGGCCAGCCAGCGGCAAAAAGAAGAACATCCACGCCCCCATTTGTTCCCAGCCTTAAAGTCGAGACGGAGTCAGCATCTCTCGCAGCCTCTTCATCGTCTTCATCATCCTCTACATCATCCTCATCTAACTTGTTAGTGGGTGGACTGTTTCAACAAGCTGCCGATTCATCAGCATTTCAACGAGAGAAAACTGTTTATCTCTCACCCAAACTCAAACAGCTTCTTCAGACACAAGACATTCAGAAATCCACCATTGCCCTGATAACAGAAAGCCATAGACTGGCCTCGCCGCTGTCGGTCACCCAGCTGCCGGGGGCTTCGGGCAGGTTTAAAAGGAGAACATCCTCTCCCCCGTCATCTCCACAACTCAGTCCTGCATGTAAAACGGAGAGCTGTAAATCCGAAGCCGTGAGCTCATTCGCCCTAAAGGTGCCAAAGCTAGAAATCCTCAGTGTATCACCTCCTGGGAGCCTACTGGACAAGGAAGATGGAGACAGCCTGAACCTTTCTGAAAATAACATGCAGGGCCAAACCTCATCTAATAGCGGTGGAAATTCCTGTAATCAGCAGCCCTTGGATCTGTCAAACTCTGTCACCAGAAGGAGGGACAGCTCGAACAAGGTGCTCGGGGATTCAGCTCTTGATTTAAGCTTCCATCGGAAGAGCAACGCCGAGCCTGAGTCAAAGGGAGGTCCAGCGCCACTGATAAAAAAGAGAAAGCCAAACACTAGCATGCTTGAAAAGGTGCTGATGAATGATTATTTAGGTCTGCCGTTGCCCGGAGATGAGGGCCCCTCGGTCGTAGCAAATTTGAGTTGTTTCCATCCTCGCTCTCCAAGCATTGCGACAGAGTCTGCCCACCCCTCTCCACCCTCTTTGACCCCTGTCCCCATGAACCCCCCTTCCCCCGACAACTCCAGTGTCACATCCCCGACGCCGCCGCCCCCTCTGCTACCTACCATACCATCTTCGCCAGCTATGCCCAGCTCTCCTCTTTCTCAGCCTTCAGACTCCTCTGCCCAGAGATCTCTCCCCGTCCTCTCGCCAAAAATGTCTCCAAGATCAGTTGAACACAATCCCCTGTCAGACTCTGAGGACAATTTGTATGCTGAAGAAGACGAAGACGAGGAAGGGAACCATAGCTCTGAGCCACAGGACTTCCCCAACACTCCGCTTAAAGATCCCGTTCATCGCCCGGCGTCATTAAGCCCTCCTGCGCCGACACCGATGGAGCCGTCCGCTATGGAAGAAGATGTTTCCCTGACTGCATCTTCCGTCGCAAATGGCAAAATGAACCAAAACCTTGACTCAATAACAGAGGAACCTCTTGCCGCCCTCTCACCCAAGCCAGAATCCTCATCTTCCTCATCATCATCTCCTCCTCCTGCATCTCATGATCCATCCCCAACACTGGTTGCATCATCCTTCCCTCAGATTAAGATAAAAGAAGAGCCTGAGCCCTGCATAGATGAGCTGCCAGTTATGAATCATGCACCTCCGGATGGGGTTGACGCTTCACCTCAGCCCGCCGCTCCTGATAAAGCGTCGGATAAAATATCTGAGGCAGAGGAAGTCGACTCAAAGTACTGCAAGACCTTCGTGTGTAATGTCTGCGAGGAGCCGTTCAACTCCATCAAAGAGCTCAGCGGACACATCGCGGAGCATGCTGCAGATTGGCCCTTCAAATGTGAATTCTGCGTGCAGCTGTTTGGTGACGCTGCAGCCCTGCTGGCTCACCGCACAACGCTACACGGGGTGGGCAGGATATTTGTGTGCTCTGTTTGTTCCAAGGAGTTTGCATTTCTCTGTAACCTCCAGCAGCACCAAAAGGATTTGCATCCAAACGAGACATGTTCACACACCACTGTAGAAAGTGGCAAGCTCAGGCCACAGAACTACACGGATCCATCCAGAGCCAAAGAGGAAAGCAGTCCTTCAACACCAGCACCGGAGACGACGGATGAAGCTGCTCCACACAGTGACACTGACTTAGCAAAAGAAGAGCCGGATGTTAACGGTAATCACACAGAGGACGGTGCGGAGGACCCCAATGAGGAACTGTACACTACAATAAAGATCATGGCCTCAGAAGGAGGCAAGCCTAAAGCCCCGGATGTTCGCCTTGGCATCAACCAACACTACCCCAGTTATAAACCACCCCCTTTTCCATATCATAGCCGGTCCCACGCTGGCTCGGTGGCCTCGGCCACTAACTTTACCACCCACAACATCCCACAAACTTTTAGCACTGCCATACGCTGCACAAAATGTGGCAATAGCTTTGATAACATGCCCGAGCTGCACAAGCACATTTTGGCCTGTGCCAGTGCCAGTGATAAGAAGCGCTACACTCCCAAGAAAAACCCCATCCCCCTCAAGCAAATAGTGAAGAGTCCTAACGGAGTCGCGTCGCCCTCGGCAGCCATTGCAGGCCAGAGTCCTTTCCGTAGAATGGGTCAGCCAAAGAGACTTAACTTTAATCAGGATACAAATGGTAAAACGAAAATGAGCGCCCTCAGCAAGAAGAAGAACCAGCTAGTCCAGAAGGCAATTACGCAGAAAAATAAAGCTGCCACTTCTGCGAAGAAGGCTACTGTTAAGGTAGAAGAAGAGCCGGCCTCTAACGTTTGCCCCCACTGCAGTCGGGAGTTTACTTATCCTGCAAGTCTCAGTAAACATATGGTGTTCAGCTGTCCCATGAAGCCTGTCGTTAAAAAGGGCAAAAAGGGTCTAGCAGAGGTGAAAAAAGAGGCGTCGTCGGTAGATAAAAACATCAAGCTGAGAAAGAAAGCCTCAGACTGTGAAATACCGCAGACGGAGCGGGAGCCTAAACCCCTCGGAAAGACCAGAGCTCGTAGCTCTGGAGCAGCAGACCCTGAACCCTCTCATGCAAACAAAGGAAAACCCGGCGCTACGCTGGGCAGACTAAAGAGGCCCGCCTCGTTCCCAGCACCGGTTTCTGCAAGCAAAAAAACAAAGAAGGGCCAAGTTCAGTCTCTACCTCCCACCCCGTCAGACCCCGACGCTCCCAGTGTGACCGCACAGCAACGGCCGGCCATGAGAATGCAGCGGATGGGCAAAGAGGCAGCGCCCAAGAGATTAGCCGAGGCCAAATCGCCACCACCGCAACAGCTGAAGAAAGAGGAGCGCTTCTCCCTTCGGATGCGGGAGAGAGTAGGTGGTCCGGTCACCAGGAGCTTACAAATGGTCAACGCCGCCCCTTCTGTTGAAGTGAAGACGGAAGAACCACCAACTCAAGAGCCAAAAGAGACTCAGGTGAGAAGCCGTTTGTTTCTTTGTCCATCTGTGTTGGGGCGAGACGGATTAACCGGCCGGGAAAATATTGTCTTATTGCAGATATGTTGGTGTCAGGGTGCAGGCCAGCTGAGGGGTCGCAAGAATTGGCAGCACATAATTGGCAAAGATATGTTTGAGGCATTTTATTAAGTGTTGTATTTACATAGTTTCTCCACCCAAAAAAATAATCAAAATCAGAAATACTTTAATGATCCCTGGGGAAACGCTGACAACGTATCTTTGTTATAATTCTGTAATAACTAGAGACCGTATGGACAATCTTGATTATCATTGTTTTAAGAAACTGGAGGATTAAGTGGGTTAGATGTGGTTTCCTCTGGACAGTGTAAAAACCTGTATGTGTGTGTGTGTGTATGTATATATACATATGTGTATATATATATATATGTGTGTATATATATATATGTGTATATATATATACACATATATATGTGTATATATATATATGTGTATATATATATACACATATATATGTGTATATATATATACACATATATATGTGTGTATATATATATATATATGTGTATATATATATATGTGTATATATATATATATATGTGTATATATATATATATATATATATGTGTGTATATATATATATATATATATATATATATGTGTATATATATATATATATATATGTGTGTGTGTATATATATATATATATATATATATATATATATATATATATATGTGTGTATATATATATATGTGTGTGTATATATATATGTGTGTATATATATATGTGTGTATATATATATATATATATAATGTTAATACCTGTTTCATAAAAGTACTGCTGGACACCTGAATTTTGACTTCATGAACAACTATGTTTAAAGCCCAAGGGCTTGATTCATCGCTGCGTCACCACACGGTTCTTTGTTGGTAAACTTTGTTTGTCTCATGTGTTCCAGGAAGTGCTGATGAAGTGAGCCATGTGGACACTGTTGAGCTCATCTGGGTATCCGGTTCTCACCTCTCAGGCGATGCTCTGGACTAATCAAGGCACTGACGGCACTGAGGTCAACCTTTTGTGGCGGGATTATTCACATAAAACGCGTGAAGTCTCTCAACTGCCTTTGCTGGATTTAAGGAGGGATCTCTCTTTATCTTCCATCTATCTTATGAACTGAACTGAGCCTCGATTTTAGCCAGCCTTGCAAAAAAAAATGGAGAAAAAAAAAAAAACTGTAAATGACAATGAGTTAATATATACAATACGAGTCATTACTTGACCCAAAACAGTAACATTAGGGCTCCGTCATGTTGGAAAGCTGATATATTGCAAATGGCAATCATGCATCGGCGAGGGTTAGGGAAAATAGTTTATTCTTTTGTTCCATATTTTCCCTCTTTGGTTTAGATTTTTGGATGTTTCCAGAGTCTCTTAATGTGCAGAATAGAGCATAAACTAGATTAAGCCAATTTCCATGTTTCTCCCAACGGGCACCTACTTCAGTTTATACATGATTTGCAAAGTATGTATGTTTTGATTTAAATTTCTGTAGTCATTATATTGTAGAATATATCTTGCTGGTATATTTTTGTTTGGGAAACAAATATGAAAATGGCAGTATTTTTGCTGCAACAATTGGTCCTCAGGAACACTGTATATCTGTGTGGTAAGTATGTGTATGGTTATAGTTGGATGTGTGACCTGACAGCTATTCCTTTGGATAATTCTCAAGTATGTCATGTTTTTACTTGGTTTCTCATAATCTTGTTTATCCGATGTTGGCAGTTAATTCGAGGTGTAAAATTATAGAAATTATTTTGTATTCTCCTAAAAATATAATGTTCATCTTGAAAATTATTTTTAATAACACTCATTCAGCCCAGTGTTTCTTACAGCACTTTAAAACAAACTGCCAAAATGTCTAGCTGGATCGGTAAGATTGGCTTAATTGAACGGTGAATAATGGAATGTATTCAGACACTGGTATCTTGCACCAAATTGGTGCAGAGCATTCATCTAATCTCAAATACTACTTTTACAGCCCAAAAAGCTCTAAATTTGTTGTTTCCGTTAAGAAAATGACACATGAAGCAACTTTTATATGCCAAAATGCATGATAATAACTCAGTTCCTCAAATAACTTGAATGCAGCAGTGTTTTTTTTTTTTGTCTGTGCAAGTGGATGTGTGGCAAGATGTTTCATGTGTCGATTTTCGTTCAGGAGCCATACCATAACAACTTTCCTTTTGAGGACAAAGTCATCTTTTATTTCTGTGCATTGATATTTTTGGCAAGTTTGTACCAATGGAAAGCTTATTTTTACTTAATATTTTCCAGTGCTCATCCCACTTCCTCACTCTTGACCATATCCAGTTGTACAACAGGCAGTGCTTAAACGCTTGTAGCATGTTATGGGAAAGTAAATTGAACAATATGATTTGAAACTAATTTAATTTCCACGTGGAATCTTCATATTTGCCTTTCAGCATCAAGATTATGTATTTAAGGATGAACAAAGACAAAAATCCCGAATGACCTCAAGTAAAACATTGCTGTAATTGACAGAATAATAAATAAATAAAAGTTTTTCAAATTGTGTTTACGCTTGTATTGTTTTTGCTTACAGGGTTTTCAATTATACAAGCTCTGTGAGATGTGAGTAAAACAATTAATTGAATGGGTGGAATATGTCTTCTAACATTGATCCAGGTCCATTTCCCCTTTTTCAATTTCCTGCATTATAGAAAGGGAGTTCTCAAGTTCATGATGTAATATCAATGTATTTCTATTATGGTTTACTGGTTATGTAAAAATCAATTACTTTGTGGCGGTAGAGAGAGAACATGATTAACGGCCCTCTTTAGTGGCTCTGACTCTTTTAAGAGTATTTCATTCACTGAGACCTTTTCTCATTTTATTTCTTTATTTTAATATAATGGATGTTCCTGCTATTTCGGCTGTAATAAAGTTGCCCAAATTACATTTGCTGATTGCCCTCTCCACTTGCAGCCTGTCGGGGACCTGTATAGGATTCTGGGGGGAAAAAAGAAGTAATTTCCGTTTTATTTGAATAAGATAGAGGGCAGTGCTTCACATAAATCAGATTTTAAGTTGCTGCCTCTGCTCCGCAGGTCAGCAAGCTGCTACTGGAGGGCCATGGCCATCGGCAGCCTGCTCGTTGCTGCGAGATCTGTTTCTATTTTGGGAGCAGTGCACTTGTCAGGTTGATATGTGAGTCCTACAGAACCTTAAAGTCACACCTCTGTGCACCTTCACCTTGTTTGTTACTCAGATCTTTGATTTCACGTTAATTTGGGCTTTTAACAACATGTACAATGTTTTGAGCCTGGCTGCTACCCTTCTTAGCATGTATTGCTTAAACCATATTGTAACTGTCTTATTACGTTATTAGTTTATTATTGGCTACTGCCATACATCACAGCAGGACTAATGTGCTTTGTTGTGCACACAATCATTCATTATCTCTAATATACCATTGCCTCCTTTTTGATGCTCTATGGCAGTAGCACAGATAATCTTTTTCATTAAGAGATAAAGTGCAACAAAACTGTTACAACTGGAAATAAGGAGAATACCAACCCAGCTCCAAAGTAATTACATGATTGTGGAAAACCAGAACATTCAGTCTCTCAGGATAAGTGTTAGCAGCAAAGATATTAACAATAAAGTCCACACTTCTCAGTCACAGTAAACTTCTTCCAACGTTCAAGATCTTTTTTTTGTATAATTCATGCTTGAAATAAATCCAAATTAAGTAAGTAATGCATGAGAAACCTTCTGAATTGATTTGCAGCTTTAGAAATAAACCCTTTCCCTCACGTAATAATACACTTAATAAAAGTTTGTTTCTAGAGCATCGCTCAGTATAAAAACAATGGCGTATTATCCTGGATGGTATACCAAAGCATCTCATAATCAGTGACGGCACATTTGTCACCACGAACCCCTTTCAAGGTCTCATCTGGCATATGTGCATCTGCTGAGATTATTTTTGTCCAGACGCCATCCATCACGCTCGCGTACATTAATGAGCTATGAAGCCCACCGGACGGACGGAGTGCAGCAGAATGTGCCTCTGGCTCTGGGAACTGGGACGTCTAGTGATGTGGATCTTCACATGAGGTTATCGCGTTGATGGATGGGGTTATGAATTAAATCCAATCTGTATGTTGGATGTGATCCACAGGCTGGATTCTTCTTTATTCAGAGGGATGAGGAGACGTGTTTATTTGCCCCAGTGCCATGATGGTATAGTTTACGACTGGATGTGGTTTATGACTGCTCCGCTGCGAGTGTGGAGGGGTGGGCTCTTGGAAGAGTGCTGCGCCATACTCATGCTGTCAGGGTGAAATATCACGACGCTCTCTCTTGATTGTTGTGTACGGTGCTTCAGCCCTATTCATAAAAATGCAATTCCATGCAGCTCTGTGCATGGCTTCACGAAATAAACTACGATACCCCAGAGAGGCCGCTTTAATGCATGGAAGAGCACCGAAGCTGCTTAAGGGGCTCGGTGCTCAATTACCACGTTCAGAAGGTTCAGGATAAGCATCTGTTTGTGGAAATATACTCAGAGTAGAGCTAGTGTGCACCAATATTGTTCTACATAACCTGACATCATGAATGTAACATAATGAAGTGCATTGGATATTTCTATTATCTACAAGATGTCACTGATCAGTGAAACCCTTATTTATCTCCACATTGTTAGATAAACTATGATTAAGATAAATAGTTTATATAATGGGAAACTACTACTATTTCATCCACCTCCTAAAGAGCTTAACAGCACTCTGTCCTCTCTGTTTGAACGCTCCAAGTCGGTTTCACCTCTGAACACACCCGGCATCACTGATGGGCGTGGTGGTGTTCGGTCAGCCACGTGCTCAGTTGAACCTGTAACCACACCCAACAGTGATGTCACCAGGCCTTGAAGTACACATGTCCTGCACTGCAGCAAGGTGAAACGCAGAGACAGGCTTGTCAGGGGGAGTGAGGTTACTCGTTCAGCTAAATAAAGCAATACAAAACCGTGCTAACATCCCGATGTTAATATAATGTTTATCGTATTCATTTGTATGTCATTTTATTCCATTGAGCTGGTATAATATTATGATTATTTGTTCATTATTTTCATCATCTTGTGATCTGCTGTTGATTCAGCTTGAGTGTGAACAGCATCGTTGTAGCTCTAAAGAAATGTGCTGGTGTTTTCCTTTTCCGACAACAAAAGATCTGGTTGAATAAAAAGAATCTGGATCCGACTGGATCGCTGGTTTTAAACCATACTGGGATTTGTCTTTGAGAGAATGATAGCCTGCCAGTGATGGAGAGACAGAGTGGGAGGGAATGACAGCTGCTCATACATGACAATACACAGCCTCCAAAAAATAACCCATTCTGCCTCTACTTCCTGTTCAAAGAGAATGGCATTAAAGATGATGAAGACGGAGAGGGGATGTATTCTGGTGGGCTTTACTCTCCTACACTTGAAAGGGAAGTTGTGTCTCAAGTCTTCTTGTTTGTAAAAATGTCTGCATTCAGTTTGACCTTAGTGCTCTTCAGATTTCAGTTGTGTGTTTAATGCGACCACATGCTGTGTGTTACTGCTGACTCTGTGATTTTGTTGTAATCACTACTGAACTGCTCTTAAGCAAACACATTCATGTCACCGTTATTTGGTTTTCACGTCTTGCTGTTTCTTCTCACCTACAGGACCACCTGCTCACAATCAGCCCGCCGCCCGAGCCTTCCTCCGAGCGCCCGCTGTGGTCCGTTGAGGGTCCTGCCATTTCCTTTCAAAACAGGAGGATGTGATGCGGGGATGTGAGTGCTGCGCTCAGGTCCCCGGTGTGCTCGCCTTGCAGAGCCGTGGTGTGAGGGATGGCTCCATGACAATGGGCTTCCTGGCAAAGATTTTTTTTTTCCTTGTTGCTCTGGAGGAAATCGGTTGTTTAACGCAGGTTTACACGCTGCAGAAAGGTTAGACGGGGCAGGGGTGGAGTAATATGTGGAAACGCCAGATTCTTGCCTGTGGTAGAGGTCTCCATGCCAACAGCTGCACAGTGAGTATCGTATCTGTGCCTCCAAGGCCTGAGAAGGTATTTTAAGACTGTGTAATGTATTTAATCTCGTCACTGTAAATCTTTTATCACTACACCTTCATGTACCTTTTAGCTGCAGTGTGTAGCGGGTATGTGAGGCTGTTGCACTACACAACGAGCCAAGTAGGAGTTTATAAGAGTTATTTTTCAGTTGAGTATGAGCTAATTTTATTTTTATACTCAGCACTTTTCTACAATTCCTTTTCAAGATGAAGCCTCTGGAAACCACCAGCTGTACCAGCCCTACTTTTCACTTTTTATTCAACCCCTCCACTTTCTCATCCTCTTTTTTTCCTCAGCGCTGGGGGAAGATGAAGCACTCGAGTTTGCTAGAATCTGTTTCCCAGCAGCGGCCCGAGCTTTAAGATGGATCGAGGGGATTTGCATGGGGTGGGGTGGAGAGAGTAAGAAGTGTGTGTGTGTGTGAGAGAGAGAGAGAGAGATGTTACTGCTGAGGCACAGCAAATGAGGGCTGTAGAGAGGAAAGGGGAGGAGGGAGAGGAAGGAGAGAAAGGGGGCATAGTCACACAGATCAGAAGACAACAGCCCCGTCCTGAGCCCAGAGGACAACCGCTGCTGTCTCCTCACACGAGTGACGAGGGAGGATTGACTTCAACCTGCCGTAGACGCAGTGCTCAGCCCTCGCCTCCCCTCTTCTTTGCTCTTCCCTTCAACCCAGCCTGTCTGGAGCCGCAGAGGACTGTCAGCCTGTACAGACGAAGCACAAGATCAGAGTGCTGGCAGAGCCCCTGTGCCTACAGCCCTGCTACCTGCTCTACCACGCTCACACACGCACAGCAAAATGCTTTCACAGGCACACATTCAGAGAACTTTCTCCTGCGCGCACACACTTACACGCTGACAAGCAGGCAGGCAGGCAGGCAGGCACACCCCCTTCCATTATCTGTGCGGCGAGCAATTCTGCTCATATTGGTGTGAGCAGCGAGGGGCTGTACTTCGCTCCTCAGCAGCAGCAGCAGCAGCAGCAACAGCAGGACGGGTCCAGAGGCGAGCAGTCATCACCGGAGATCACACACCAGCTTCACCAACTGAAGGCAAGGACCCCCTCCTCTCCCTCCCCTCCCTCCACCCACATGCCTTTTTCTCCTTCTTCTTTTATCTCTTTTTGCCTCTCTCCACTTTTCTATCTTGATGTGACGCAGTGTTGCTGACCTTCCCTCACACCCCCCCCCCTCCTCTCTCTTTCTCCTCAGCTTGTGCCAGTGGGACAGCCATGGAGGACACCCTCACCTGCAGCCATGCCACCTTCTCCCAGGTGTTTGGGCGCCAGGGACAGCTCATGCAAGCCAGTGAGTAACCACAATTACACCTTCTGACAAATCATTAGCCAGCTGCATGTCCCGCATGTCAGCGTAACGGATCTCCACCATCTGCATTTCTTCCCGATTCCCATCCTCAATCTGATTGCGATTTCAATTGAGCTGATGCTGAGAGGTTTAAGATGACAGCATCATGGCTTAAATCTCCCTGGGCTGCTGCTGTGACTGAGCATGGAGTTTTTGGGGCCGGAAAAATAAAAACAGAGTTATTTTTGGGACGGATGTCAAGAGATGTGCGTGCTTATGTAAAGGGCAAGAAAAAGAAAAAAAATCACTTAGATTGCGGTTGATGTTTCTGTTAGCTCAGCAAGTTGCCGTTAGGCAGCTTGGATGCATTCACTTGTGTACTATTTTATTTCAAGAAGGGACCTACAAGAGCCTGTATCTTTTAGACAATGTACAGGTTGAACTCGGGGGTGTGGCTCGGCTGTACGGGGGGTCGCATTTTGACAGACGGGGCACTTTATGGGGATTCTAACACAGGAAGATAAATCAGAAAGAGGCTGTTGATTAGTTAGTGTTTAGTTAACAGAGCAGGTAGTTAATAAAGAGCATGTCTGCATGTCACAGCAGCCGATCGAGATATGTCTTACTGTCAGGTGTAAAACCAATTAGACAGACTCTGAAATGTATTTTTAATGTAGCTGCACAGTATTAGTGAGGTTGGATCTGCCAGGCTGAGCCACTATCACAGAGGCTCCCAGAGCTTAGACTGATGGCTGAATTATTGAAAACAGAATCTATCAATACTTTCATAGGCACAGGAACACAACACAACCTTGCAGGGCTGCAAATAAAGCATACTTCAAGTGATATCTTATTATGTAATTCACATGGTCAGAATACATATTTCCTCAGGGAGGAAGAAAGAGCGGAGATTGACTTGCCTCCAGAATGAAAGCGTCTGCTGCATCCTCCCTCATCTGGCCTGGTATCTCTCCTCACGGAGCCGTGCTGTGAGAACTTAGTCAGTGCTTTTGATGCCGCCGCTCGGCCATAAATGCAAAGTGATTCTTCACGTAGTGTTATGATGGATAATGAAGAAAGCGCAGGGCAGACATCAAAATAAAAGAGCTGCATCCCATACATTGACTTTGCCACATCGGTTTTAAATTCCCGCGTTTCCCTCCATTACCAGCTGGAGAGATAGAAGTGTCTGAGTGGAGTTTCAAAGTGAGTGTCATTAACAACAACACCGCTAAGACAGCACTTTGTGTAGCTATTAATGGAAACACGGCTGCTGGAAAATTCATGCTCCTTAACACGTGTTTCTTAATGGCCTGTGTTGCAGGGTTTCATCTGTTGGGATTTATTCAGCTGTTTGATACGTAGAGGTATTTGAGAAGATATACCTGAAAATACGGTGCGGTAGATTGTGGTTGTCTTTGCTGATGTTGTTCGGGTCTTATTCGCACACGAGCACCCGTTTTGTAAATAATGCTCCTCGTTTGAATGTCTTTGGGCTTAATGCTGTGTTGATAAGGCCATATTATTATGGGCCTGATGAATATTCTGCTTCATACAGGCAGAACAATGGAAACATCTGTACTGGTGGTTTTAGAGCAGCACTGATCTCCCGGGCTTCACTCTGGTTTGATGTTTTTACAGCGAGCAGAGAGGGCCCAAATGGTACACAAACACTGAAAAAGTCAATGCACGCTGTAAGTACTTGAATGCATACTGAATTTCTCACATGCACTGGGCCTACGCTAAATACCATGCATGCCTTTTTCACAGCACAGCCCTGTGCTGCATGTGTGACTCAGTTTATCTGGAGGGCCCCACAGTATGAAAGGGAGGTAAAACAAGAAGAGGGTGTGGCAGTGTTGAAGATTTGAATCACATCGCATTACGGCTGACAGCGGAGCCAGACTTATGGCTTTCAAAATAAAAGCAGAAAAGTTTTAGAAATGTGAAAATGTATCACTGGGGAATAATTGAGTATGAGCAGAGTAAATAGACACTACAAGTGTAAAATACAGTTTACACTCCGAGCCTAGCTAACCCTAATACCGTCTGATACAAAAGTCCCTTCATGAGAGTTATAATGTTCCGTCTTTGTTTCAGCTGTTTTAGAGATATGGTGTGCTTATTAATCCTCTCAATACCCTTTATATGTGTCTATCAATCCCCACGTTGGGTACCACAGATGTTTACTCATGAAGTCAAACCCAGATTCTGTTACTCCTCTCACACGTAAACACACAACTGATTTCTAAAAAGGCCGTATCTGGTTTTCCTTCAGCCCGTTGTGTCTATTTTATCATGAAAGGCCACATGAAAGTTGGATGTGATGTAGTATACGCTATCTGCCTCGTGCAAATTCTGTTTGATTGGGCCACAATGACCGGGTTAGTTGTCAGAATGAATTCACAAGCAAGAGGGAGGAATCCAACAGATATGCAAATCACAGTTCCAGCTAGGCTGCTGCTGCTGGGTGTATTGATGTATGTTGATGCATTGAGCTAAAATTTTGTTTTATTCGTGACTGACATCTTTTTTACAAAAAGAAAAAATAGCAATCTTTGTGAGAAAGTGAAATTATGATGAGAAAAACAAGAGCTGTTAGTTTGTGAACCATTGCTGCTGTGTGGATGCGTTCCAGAATTTGCAGGCATTCAGAGATAAAACGTCCTTCCTCTGTGCAGAGAAGTATAAGTGCTTAGACTAATGCTTACAAGGACAACATATTTATTAAGCAAATCAATAACAAGAGTGTCCTCTTGTCCAAACAGAATCTTTTCATTTGTGCATCTCTGCCACGACTATAATTTTACCGAGGGGCAAACTGCTGTGTCTGAGAACACCATGCATTATGCAGCTTGACTTTCTTTTTGTTGCCTCCTCGTCGCTGGTTGAATTCACCCCTCTTTATCTTTTACCAACACTTTGTCCTACTTCTTGCCCTTCTCTTTGCTGCAACAACATGTCCGTAATGGTTAACCGCTACGAGGAAATAAAGCCTCACAAATCCCTGCCCGCTCACACTCGGCTCCTTCTTGCCCAAATGACCGTGCCCTGACAGTGCAGCGGTTTCAGTCACCTTTCTGCTCCACTGAAGCAAAGGGATGTGAGGATCGGAGCAGTGTAAGTTTGTCCGCAGGGTAGTCCAGGAGGTCCACAGTGGGCTATTACTCTGAATATCTTCCTTCTCCCTCTGCTGTCGAGCCATCGGCATGTCTCTGCTCAGGGAGGTCAAGGTGCTGGCTTATGGCCAACGTGCTCGTCCCTGTTAGACTCCCGGGCTGCTGGCCATCCAACGCAATAGTGACATAATTCAGAGAGAGAGAGATAGTCTCTTTAAATGGCTTCTTTAATTGTGTCAATGCAGGTGTGTACTGAATCTAATCCCAGAAGAGCGGACATCATTTTGGCCAAAGAAAAAGCCCAATCAGATACATCAAATATATAAATAATATCTGTGACCAGCGCTGAATTGGCTTAATACGTCCCTCACATTGGTTTACTCTGACTTAAATTATTGATCGCATAGTCTCTGGGTATCGCCAGCAGCCCTGAAAATCACTCCATCAGAGTAGATACAGGCCTCATTTAGATCTTCTTCTCTCTTCTAATCCCCATATTGGATTTAAGAAGCCCAGTCGAGCTGAGAGGGGCGGACCTCGCTTGTCAGTCAGTACATCATGACTCACAGCGACAGCCTCAGGCCCGTTAGACACATTCCATGAATCTACATAAGCTGCTGTAAACACATGTGCTCAGTTAAAGGGGAATTATGTTTTGGTGAAATCAATGTACAGCAGTGAGCTACATTTGATTGAGTTCTAATTACATGCATTTAGGTGCATTCGCCCCTCTAGTTGTTGATGGCAGGGGACCACATGTATCTTCATTAGCAGACTTTGCCTTGGGGTGATCAATAAGCCGATGGGAGTTCACTGACTGCATTAGTTTGGTGTTTTCTCTCAGAATCGACGTGCCCGCTCTTTGACTGGAGATCAACATCTTCTCCTTGAGTGACACTAGTCTCCTCACTGACTGTAGAAGCTGAATTCAGGAGATGTTGAGCTTCATGAACTGCTGAGCAGTCAATGAGAGCATCACAAGACAGGTGCTCAGCTGGTAGTATGATACAGCGTGTGCTGCATGGACCTCCTAACACACTCTGACTGTGTGGGGTATGATGAACGCAGTGTGAAGGGACGACTACAGAGAAGGGACTTTGTTACAAACACATGTTTTATATTCTCGCATTTTAATTAGTTGTTCAATTTTAGAATTGAATTAGCCGGTAAATAACACACATAGGGAAGGTCGTCCTCAGCTGGAATCAAAGCAGGGATCATGTATAGTTTTCCCCCACAGAGCATTAAATAGATGATACATGTGAAACCGGGGTGACAGGAGACAAGAAGCCATTGTTCTTGAGCCATGCCAGCAGCTCCGTGAGGCTGATCTTAGACACAGTGGTGCTTTGAGTTAAATGCTAACGGCAGCATGCTAACTGACTTTCAATGACAGTCCTGACATGCTGATGTTTAGCAGGTATGATACTTATCTGTTTTCACCATCCTACTCTGAAGTGTTAGCATGCTAACATTTAGCACTAAGCACAAAGTACAGCTGAGGCTGATGGGAATCATATTAGTTTGGCAGGTTTTGTATTTGTACAGAAGTTGTTGAGATGTTTCAGTCTGGACCAACATTGTCATATTATGAGAACAATTCATGAGATTCATGATTATGAATTAAATGCAATTCCCTTTTTTTCTTTAATTATAAAAATGTATATAAATGAATGATGTGTTCATAATAACATTCATGGATATCTATGCGTGCTGTTTTTTGGTTTCAACTACTGCTTCCAAGACGAAGAGGAACGAACTCTGTCTCACTGTATTTATTTGACTTTACTATATTTAAATATGTTATATTTCTGAATAAGGGCAAGACACAACGCTTCACAATCTTTTGCAAAACAAATTTTGACCTGACGGTTGCTGGATCCTTCCCATTTCCACAAAAGGCAATTTGTTGCTGCAGCCCACCACCAAACACAAAGCGTTTTATTCTAGCTCTTGGATTTATTGAAGACAAAGTTCTTTGCTTTCTCAGACATTTCATTCGTCGCTGCATTGTTCCAAAGGATTGTAGTAATTTCTCGCACTTGAACTGTGCCTCCCTTTTCTCCTAATCTCCCTCTCTTTTCTTTCTCTATCTCTGACACACACACACACACACGTAGAAAAGTGAGGTTATTGCAAAATGTTAAGTCGATGCACATAAGCTGAATACTGTGCGCTCAGTGAACACATCTCCCGGATTTAATAGTCACTCATCTCCTCCAATTTAAAGCAGCTGAATTTGCCACCGCTCGATCTGTCGTGTACACCGAGCTGTAGGGAGAGTTTAAAGGTATGAACAACAGCAGTTTTCACAGGGGGGGGGGTCCTGCTTGTCTTGCCGTCTGTATGATGAGTGTGTATTTCTGGGGTTTGTGTAAGTGTGTAAATGAAATATGTGTGGTGTTAGTTTGAGTAAATGTTCAACTTCCCTACCAGTGTAAAAACACACTTTATATGTCAATACGGTTGACACTCTAGCTTCCCCGATGAAAGACGTTTTAATGAAACCATACACCTTGAGAGCAGCTTCCAGTGTGCTGTTAACATTCCCGTTGCGTTTTCTGCATCATTGAACCCTCCACCTGAGTGTTTGCTGACTCTGCATATCTGCCTCTCCGTGCCCAGTACTGCTGGCCTCTTTTTCTCCCCGCAATAAACCTTTTAGTTACACTGTTCAGTCCTCTGCAGGCACATGCTGAGCTGTTTCCCCAAACACCAGTGTTCATCTTCTACAGTACACCACAGGGCCGATGGAGGAGGATTGGGCAAAGGTTTGGGACATGATAACAGTCAACGCAAGGTGAAAACTTACAGAGAACTTAGTTATGAAAAATGTATTTCAAATTCTGATCTGCAAAACTGTCACCTTGCTGCTCACATGAGCTACCTGAGCTGAAAAATGCTAAATCTTTATGATACAGCTCAGCGTGACTGTAAATACTTTTCTATTCCATCAGACATCCCACTTCTCATCCCTCACTGCACTACAGCACTGTGATGCAGGAAGCAGAAAGAAAGAATCTGCCGTGCTCTGTATAAATTTGCATCAATAGTTAGTGCGAGCGCTCCTGTGGTGATGAAATATAGCCTATTCTCCCGGGTGCTTCTCCTTAACATGCAGGGCACGCCGTGCACGGATGGGAGTGACGGTGCACACTGTGTGCACGTCCATGTTACAATGAAAGATCGAGACTTTCAGTTGGATTAACTGGCTGTTGTGTGACCAGAAAGTATGGAAGCATTTCTTTTTTTTGTTCAAACGGGGCCATTTGTTTCCATTGAAAATAGAAATACAGAAAAAAAGGTTCTTACGGGTTATTTCTATGAATTACAGCGAAGAAGGAGAAGCACACATTTTGCTTGAGCACATAAAGTTCAGTGATGTTTTGACAGTGGAAAAAGCTAATGAGAAGAGCTACGTTTGAACCTACGCACTATACATCAGATATGCTTGCAGAGTGAGCAGCTTGACTGTACATGACACCAATATATACCACAAAGAGAGGAATATACTTCACTCCGAGAGTTTCTTTAGATGTGTCCAGAGTGTGCATGTCAGACAGGAGTTGAATTAATTCGAGTGGCGACATCACTGAGGCCGTTGAATCAACCGAAGCTCGTGATAAACGACTCTTCCTCAGAAAAGGCTCATTGTGAAACACCCCGAAGAGACGCCATCATTCTGTAGGAGCGAGTTCACAAGAACGCTGTGAAATGAGTTTTTGTGCGTCTGCAGATGTGTGTGTTTATGTCCATCAGTGTGTGACAACCAGCCAACCACCACCGTGTCCAGGCTCTATGCCTGCTTTGTACTCGAGCCCGTCGTAATGCGCTATAGAGTCAATAGTTTGTCATATTACATTACATTAGCTGCTCGTTTTTGTTTGAGGATTTGCTACTGACACCAAACTCTCCAGAGCCAACGCCTCACTGAGGTCCAATGTCAAACATGTAATGCTCTTATAACGGTCTCTGGTGAATTCTACGTAAGTCTGCAGCGCTGTGAGGATGCTTCTTTAAGCTTATTAATTACCTCTCGCTTCCTTCTCAGGCTGATGCAAAGCATTCAGAATCACTGTGGGAATGACAGGCCATTCTCATTATAACCTATTAAAGCTTTGCAGCACCTGTTGGGCACAGCATCACTGCTCCACATTCTTCACCGCTGTTCTTCTAGCCACCAGAATAAACTAGCAGGATACAAATATCCTCTACTTAGCAATCTAAACACACATTATAGTGCAAAAAAACGATACCTCCCTCCCTCATTACCGGGAATATGAAATACAGTAAAGCCAGAGGACTGGCTATTCTGACCTTAGTTTTTACATATTATGCTAACAAAGACAGTCTATATAGACCCAAATCATGATAAATATTAGGTATGTCAATTAGCAACTTGATAAGTTCATTTTTTGTTTCTCCATAAGATAATTAATGTTGGGCGTCATCTGTTTCCAAATGGCCTGTGCATCAGGACAATTAAATTAAGCGCAGAAAATAAAATACATTTTCATAAAACTGTAAATCGAGTCCACAGGCATTGTGTCAACCTTTATTCATCACTACATCGAATACATTTATTAAATACTGCAAGTGATGATTATTATTTTTATTTCTTTTCAGACTATTGGAAAGAAACATTTAAAATATACATTTATGTGTTTATTTTGTTACACTTGTGTCCGTAGATTTCAGAAAACAGTGAAAAATGGGCTTCATAATCACCAAATCTCTTTCTTTTTGTGGACCAAGATCGAGACAGAGAAAAATGAATGGATCCTAACATAACTGACCTTTTCAGCAAAGCCTGCTCCATGGATTTTCATCATCCATTTTTCATGTTATTATACCCTCTTGTGTGTGCGTTGTGGACAGAGACCTTGAACACAGACTATATGTCAGAGGCAGAGCCTCGTCCTGCTTCACTACCGCATCCGACCAGCAATTATGTCAAGTGGTTTTTGCATCACAGCTCTGATGTCATCTTGGTCTGAGCTGTCCTCCACAGACGTGCACTTGGAGAGACATGCTGGGCATCATTAAACAGCGCTTAGCGCTCTCCTTTTCCGACACAATATCCAGCGTTTGATGTTAGAGGGAAGTGGGAAAAAACTCACGAAATATGGCGGCAACAGTTTTCTCCCCAGAGTAATGTCTAACTTGCTAAAATGTTGAGTTGATGTGCCTTTGAACTCCAGTTGTTTACCTGCACAGAAACGTGTTAATACATGATAGTGGTAAAACCTGCAGCCTGAACTCAGATTGGCTCATCTACTAGTAGAAACCTGGCCTGAAAGTGAATTTTGAGCATCAAAGTGGCTGATAATGAGAATGGATTCACAACCGTCACCCCATATTTCAGTGAAGTTGAAGTTCAGCTGTTTAATCCCCGTCTGTCTCATTTGAAGTTTGCATGTTGTGCGCTACCTGCCGGTGTGCTCCGGTACCCAGATACGCTGCATCTCTGACCCACTTTCATCTGCCCTGAAAGACAGGTACAGACGCTCGCTCACAAACCGTCCTAATTGGCTGCAGCCTTGTCACCGGTGCCGCTTGTAGCCCCGGCTCTCCAAAAGGCACTCAGCCTCTGGATTTTGAAATGTCATGTTTGAGCTCACACAGGTCTGCTCTAACAAGCTGTGTTTACCCCGACCCTGTGAGAAGACGAGGGGATCCTTATTTCCTCTCCTTCAGCTGATGCCGAGACTTCTTCTCTGCTCTCTGTCAGTTGTATCTTCAAAGTTTCTCCTGAAGCTAATCTTCATGCTTTGCTGTTTCTGCTGAAAACAGCTATCAGCAAGGCACCTTTGCTTTCCTGGGTCCAGTTTATGCGATATATGTCTCTACATACATGTCATATAACTCATATATGTCTCATTTAGACTGACATATTTAGATATTTGCAGCACAGCTACATCAGACTATCAGTATTTTTGTTTTAGTATCTGCCGGTGGTTCAGACTGAGGGAAAGGTATCTGCTTCTCTCTAACAATAGTCTTGAAAGAACACAATGCAGATGCGAGTTTCTGTCTCTCTCGGTTGCTGTCGCTGTCACTTATGCGATGTTCCTCCAGCGACGCGTATTGCCCACAGCTCAATGCAATGTCTTCACGCCCGTTCTTATCAAAGCGAGTTTGAGAAACATTAAAGTTACTGACTGATGAAGATGAGGCAGTTTGCAGTAAAGCGGGTCCACCACTGAGAGGAATTAAAACTAATTGAGTCCTACATTGCACCAAACAACAAAAAACTATTATGTAAGACGACCCAGGGGTTTCTTTCCCCTTCACTTGCTGTTCACGGCTGTTAAAGGATTTTTCTCCTTCCTGTGTTGCATTTACTTGCTTCTGATTTGAAAATGAATTAAGCTTTGACAAAAGGCTTATTACGGATGCTAACATTCATTAACCTTTAGCCCGCAGAATCTATTTAAATCATTTGTGAAGGCAGTCTCTTGAACCCTGACCTTTCTGTAAGAGTAGACAGTTACTTGCCAATTCTTTGCCATTACACACACCATTACACCTGATGTAAAGGAGAGCTGCTCCGTTTCTGTAAATTAATTACCTGTGTGTGTGAGTGGAGACATTTCAGCGAGAGCCACAATCCTCTCCGAGTGGTTTCATTAGGCGTTGAAGAGGAGGCCTCAGGCAGACTATCAAAGGGCCATCGAAGGCTTTTATGTTCAGCCGGCGGTTCAGCGCCCCTCCTGAGATTTGTTTTTCTAAAGTCTTTGACTCAAAGGAAGAAAGAGAAACCTGGATCGCTCTGCGCTGATCTCTTGTACTTCTCACTAGGTGGCTCACGGATGAAAGTTAAGCGAAATCAGAAGAGGGCACTTAAGGGAGGCACCCTGACTTTCTCTTGACTGTTAAAGACCGTGTTTAAATTATACATCACTCACAGGTTTTGGGGAGAACAGAATTGACTATTGTTAGAATTATTATTCTGTGGAGATAATTCAAATTGTGATGGTTGAAATTGCAATTTGTGGAGTTGTTGTGTAATTGAAAAATTAACATGAATGGCCATAATTCATTAGTTAATACAATTTGTCTTTTAAAAGTGTGATTTTGCAATCGCTTCTCTGCAATAACTTAATGACCTCACTTCTTGCAGGCAGTGGCAGATGTTTTGAAGGGTTGGTATATTTGCCCGTCTCTGTCACTGCTTCACTTGCAGCTGTTCAGGCCGCCGCCAGAGAGACGGCCACGATAGGTACATTTGTATCGCAGCATGTATCAAAGCTACCAGGTGGTGGCAATGTTGCTGTGGGCAAAATTAAATCCCTCCTTCAGTTCCTGCTGGATGACAGAGTGAGATGCATCCCAACGGGCCTCAAAGGGGCTTCGCCTCAGCTCACACATGAAAGGGAAACTTATATATCTGTGAATTAGAGATTTTGCAAAGATGCCTTGGAAGATAATGTTGCCGACTGATGAGAGTGAAACCTTCAAGGTTAATGTGCCGTGGTTGATATTTTCAGATATGCAAATCACAAATTGCATCATAACGATTTGTGATTCATATGAGAAATAGTCTGTGCTCATCTTCACTACGTGGCCAAAATAATGTGGATAAGCCTGTCTGCATGTTACATGGATACCAGGACTAGTACCACTGTGCAAACACTTGTGTGATATTGTCTGTGTGGCTCTGGAGACGCTTCCTAAAGGTTGAGAACATTTCCATTTTGAGTTGAGTTTTGAAGCTTGAACCATCCAAGGGACTAAAAGTAAGATATCTCTCTGCCTCTGGTGCTTCGATTATGAAATATATTTAACTGACAAGTCCCACAACCTTATGGAAGTGCAATATGATGATATTTTAGACAAAAGTGTGCGTCCGAGTTTATTGCAACACCTTTTGTGGATCCTTTGCTGTTTCAACATAACACCATCATCTGTTTTTGTCAGTTGCCAGCCGTCTACTGCCAAACTGCAATCTTACAAAGCTACTTATTACACGACGTCTGTGGTGGTTTGAAAACATTTTGTACTTAATTTGCCAGTTGTGTTCCCTTGAGTTGTTTTAATTCATATGCAAGTCTGTTTTGGAGTTAATTAGTATGCTCTTGAATTGTAAACCCGAAATAAATTACTGTGTTTCTATGTTAACAGACTTAAGACAGGGAGGTTAATTGAATCCTTGATTTAGGATGTAAAAACTGTTTTGGATTGTATAAAAGAAATGCGAGGAAGGTATTCCCGCTCTGGTTCTATTATAATTTCAGATTTGATGTTTCTTGGTGACACGTCGGTGCCTCTGCAGGGAGAGCAGGTTTTCCTCTGGGCAGCTGTCGAGGTCTTAACTTTCTTACCGTTAACAACTTGAATAGCAGACAAGAAAATAAACAACCTGTTGGAGAGCAAATGAGGTTCAGTGGAAAGCTCTTCTAGTGATCACAGTAACGGTGATCAACTCCTCCAGCAGGGATGGATGCCAATGTTTAACCACTTGAAAGATGGATGATATTTGCTTTCTTCCCACGTTTTGTATGGTGATATTTACTGGGAATTACATACAATATAAATATTAATGTTGTGAAATGAGGGCTTATCATATTATTATATATATATTATTATTACATTTATATGTTATTATATATATCACCTAATTTCAATTTCACGAATAAGCCATTCTTCTTCCACTGTGACAAATTCAAAGTGAGCGAATACTATATTGTGAAATATCACTCTATTTTTGACCAAATCTACATCATAGGGTTGACTATTGGTACTTTTACCAAATATTTACACAGTGAGATTGTTTCTACATAATTATCAGTAATGTGGGTATAATGACTAAGTGGTTCAGGCAAATAATAATTCAGCTAGAACGGTCTGGTAAGGTCAGAAAATGACATCACTTTACTGTAATGCAGCCAATAAAAGCAGGAATAGACAATTATGCGATATTACGATAATATCGAGTCTTATCTCAATATATCAATTTATTTCCCAGCCCTAGTTGACATGCATTTAAAAAAAACTAAAGATGTTTCAAGTATTTTCTCTCTGCAGATAGACAATATCTTCCTTAACACAAGATGTTCCCCAATACAACATCTGTGAACAGAAACAGGGCTTTTATGATAGAGGTCACTACAATACGGATTATGATTATCCTGTCAAATCATGCAGAAAAATGTACAATTTGAAGTATTCCAGAATTTTTGTGTTAAGTAAATGGTCAAGTGATTTTCCATGTGTATTTGTTCAGTCAGTCAGCCCCTTTGGTCCAGGCTGAAATGCTAGATGGATTGATATAGCCAGAGTGATGAATTGAATTGACCAATTTGATTATACTCTTGGTAGACCTATTAATAACACAAAGCAATCAAAAGCCTATTGTCCATAAATTCGTATTCTGTTGCTCACATGCTGTGCAGTAAAGCAGGGCACAACACGTGCACAATAGGCGTGTGTGATATTCCTCTCAGCTGGTATAATTGAGTTAAGTGTCTGGATGCAGACCTGATCCAATCAGATACAGTTTAGTATCTAAAAAAAAGCCAAAACATGCTTGTTGCTTTCTGTTTGAACTGTAGGAATGAGAATAACATGTGGATTCGAGGGATGCTCTCGCTCGCTGTGGACGGAGAAGAGACGCGTGGCAGTCTGCCTCAGCTCATCCCTGCCTGATTGTTTTGGGCCGATTCTCTGATTTCTCATAGCCGCAGTTCTGGGGGAACACAATGGCACAAAGACACCCAGAACCCCATGTAGTTTGTTTTCCACCGAGATCAATCTCTCTAAATTCACTGTCACAATGATGCACTCCATGTTCACATATTCCCAGCTTTGCCCATAAAGGCAGACAAAGCTCGTCACACACAAAAAGCTTCCATCTGCTCTGCAATCCGAAATTAGTGGACACTCGCCAGAGGGAAAGGATCAAATGCATTTTGTGGAAGCGTGACATTGTAGGGAAGGGTGGCGCGTGTGCTTTACACACGGATGAAAGTGATTTGCGGAACATGCTGTAACATGCTTGCAATGCGCAGTAGAGTAGTATTCCTTTGGGGGAAAGTGTCCAATTTTCTCGGGGGAATCGGATCCTGCTGCAGATACAGTGATGCAGAACAATGAGGCGAACGGCTAAATTACAGACTGGTGTTGACGCTGTCAGATACAAAGACGGATTCAATTCATTAAGGCAAACTTTGCTAAGCTGTAATTGGTCCGTCCAAATCCCAGTGCTGTGCTGTTATGGACCTGATGGTCAATACAGACTTTTGTCCCCAACAAGATTGTGTTGTGTATTTATCTGGCATCGGTGTAATTAAATTGTGGCCATGCTCTCTCTCTCTCTCTCTCTCTCTCTCTCTCTCTCTCTCTCTCTCTCTCTCTCTCTCTCTCTCTCTCTCTCTCTCTCGGGATTGCCTCAGTCTCACAGACTCCCCCATCCTTTCATCCGACTCTCGGTCTTTTGGGCTCCTAGTGTGAAGTTCTTGGAGCTTCCTCAAATTGCCTTGGCAAAGGCTGCTTGGCTTCTGTGACTCTGGCTGTAACAGGCAGTCCCCAAAGCGAGCAGAAGCAAAAGAGTCATTTTAATATTTTTCTCATCACACTTCCTGGTGGGACAGATGACTGGGCTCATTCAGATATATTTTACTGCATTCCACCACTTCTGCATACAAAAAAAGTCCCTATGTATCTATTTTTATTTGCAATTTTGCAAATTCACAACAATCAGATAGATAAACTGAATCTGGATTTATTTATTTTTACCAGAGAAGAAATTGCATTTTATGAGTGAGCTGTTTTTTCTTCTATTTTTCATATTTATAGTACATTATATTCTCCTTTCAAAGGTCTGTGCAGCCTGACAAAACCCCAACAAGCCTCATTAGAGTTACTTGTTGATGTTGTTTTGTTCTTGAGGGCCAAGATTGTAATGAGCTGTCCACGTCTCACAGTCACCAGCAGCACTGAGCCACTTGTGTGTGGGAGGATGCTTCACAAGAAACACAATAGCCCTCTGATTTAAATAATTCTACATATTATATAAAAAAATACATATGTGAAGAAATACAGACCTGGCCAGGGGAGCTCTTGTATACCTGCACATCTTTTTAATGAAATGTGGGAAATACTATACAGTAATCTCTGACTATTCATCTTTGAATACACTTTGAAACTTTATTTCTAGGTAAAATCTGAGAGATACAGTTCACAGGATCTCATTTATGCCTTTAGACCATAACAACGTTTTTAAAGACATTTTATTACATTTTTGTATAGACTTTCATCTATTTAAGTGTGAATAAACTGTATTATAGTTGTATTTCTTTCATGTCTGGCCTGTATTTGTGTGTAGACAAGGTAAAACAGTATTTACTATCATTTCATATACGATTTAGAACCTTTAATAGCTTCTGGAGTACATGCATGTGGGGTCTGGACAGTTTAAAAGGTGATAAAAATGTATACATAGAAAGTAGAAAAATGTCCCCGACTCCAGAGGGCTGGAAATAAGTATTTCTCAATAGTCTATGATTTTCTTTCATCAATATTCCTCTCCTGAAATCTTCCTCAGCTTCACCCGCCCATTTTGAATACTTACATCACAGTTGTATCCGATCAGCGATGTGAAAACACGGTTTGACGTCTCATTACATATTCTCAGCAGAGGATTGTGCTGCTGCCTCGACTGGTTTGATCCAACCAGGAAATATGAAACCTGCAGGTTGTGGTGGTGGAGAGGTGCACATGCACTGTCATTGCAGAAATACTGTCAGACATTGATCATCTGCCCGGAGTTTCCACATTTGTTGTAATTTAATTTCACGAGTGAGCAGCCATCAATTACAAAAGGTTTCACAAATAGTGCATCCCATGGGGCTTCTGTCATGTCTCTCTCTGGAGCTTTATGGCATTTTGATTGTGATATGCTATGTTGACATATTCAGGGTAGGCAAAGCAGCATTGCTTTTACAGAAAGCCACCTGCCTTCTCCATCATGTATCAGTGTGTGACAGGACGTATTCGATATAAATTGAAAGTGGAGCAGAGAGGAGAAGAGGGTGTGTTTGTTCTCAGAGTTTGACAACGTGTCATTTTCAGTACCAGAGTGCCATTACCTGACGCATTTGGCCGTCTTTGGGGCAGAGAGGTACACCTTGTAAATATTGAACGTGAAATTTGAATCCAATCGTCGACCTCTCTCGTAAACATTTTATTTCCCTCCTCCACCTGCCTTGCGATGAGTTGATGTATGCCGCGCTGCCGGCAGGGCCGCCGTGTGCTCGTAAACATGCTTCTTTTTGCATGCTGCCGCAGATCAAGAGGAATGCTGGAGGCCGTGGCCATAAATCTTTGATCATTCTGCTGAAAAGCCGACCTTGACTGTCGTCAGTGAGTCACGCGTTGCATCAGTCGCTCCGTCACTCTCGCCCCAAACTGACCTCTTAGCCTCGTGTGTGTGTGTGTGTGTGTGTGGGGGGGGGGGGGGGGGGGGGGGGGAAGTGACACTCGACTTGAAGCAAGTGTCCTGACCTCCTTCACACATGCTATTCCCGCAGAGACTGATGTTGACACGAATGTTCACTGAATCAACAACCTATTCATTTGGTTATTTATCACCAAAACATGCCAAACATTGGCTAGTTTCGGTTTCTCTGTTTTGTATCATCATGAATTGAATATGTTTTATGTTTTCGACTGTTAGTCAGTGAAAAGAAAATAATTAAAAAGGTCATCTTTCCAAAATATTACCAGTCGTTTTAAAGAACATAATTTAAAGTCCAAACTGTCTGATTGACACAATCATATTCAATATCATCTGCAACACCCACGACGATTAGATGGAAATATTCTTGATGTCTTGGACATCATTTTATATATATCTCTCTTTATTGAACCTACCATTTTGGTTTCTTTGATCCCACTAATACGTGTCTCACAGTTAGACTCAATCATTGCAGACTACCGCCAGTTGAATGTGAATGCTTCTGATTACTTTGAAATTACTTCTGCAAAAGTGAGCATGCTCTCAGTGTGTTTACCACGTATGAATGAAGGTTTCAATCGATCACTCACAAATTGTTGATCTCATAGATGTCAGATAAACGTCTGTGCTTGTCTCTGTGTGTTGTGTTGAGTAATTACTGGAGCGGGCCGCTGCTCATGATCGTGTCGATAACTGTAAGCTGCAGCCTGAGCTGTGATGCTCATGTTATGTATGTTAGCGACTAGATATGTTTCCTCGTCTGCTGGGCTGCTCTGACAAGATGCTCATCTATTACCACTGCTGGCTTGTTTTGAGACAGTATTGATCAGACATTTTTATATTACCACCCACAGGTGTGGACAAAGACCAAAGAGCTCCACGTTGTGTAGATATAGCCTCTGGCCGAACAAACCAAACAGAATAGACTTTAATTCTGGGACTCTCTCCATCAAAAAATGGATTACACGATGGATTGAGTGTGAGTTTCTGTGTCTTGGTAATGGATTTAGCCTAATGATGTCCCGCGTGTCCAAAAGAGGGATTATTCTGAGGAGGAGAACAATGGAGGCCGCTCGACTGTAGCTGTGGATGTAGGAAGTGACTCAGATCACACAAGTGTAATCCAGAAAATGTCACTTGAGGGAGAGGAAAGAGTCTTTGGAGTTCCTCCCCCAACATGGCAGTAGTAAAAAGTGTGTTTTCATTACATTTCCCCTTCCCCCCTTTTTTTTGCAGCGGTCCAGTCTCTCAACAGCCTGAACGACCAGATTGTCCAGTTCATGGTGACCAGACCTTGCAGCCTGGCTCACGAGGACAAGGCCTTCATTCCTGGAGAGAGAGACACCTTGAGGAAGTCCATGACTCTGATGAGACACCTGCTCGTGGATGCTCAGGTACAGCCTCGGCCCTCTCAAGGTCAAAGGTCACTCAGTGCATGCTTGTCCTTCTGATTAAGCAATCAGCTTAGCAATTAGCAAATCATTCTAATTCAAGAAAATGTTTTTGATTATTATTTTTAAAAAAAAAGAAGTAAATCAACAAATATTTTAGTAGTTCTCCAGAATTTCTTTGCTGGCAGAAGCCTTTGAAACCCAATTCATGTTGGGAAATATTATGTACAGAAAACAGACTTGAACACTTACTTTAATGTTTAAAGCATGGCAAATCTAAATAATAATAATACAAATTCTGAAAAAGAAATGTTGTTGTCTGGTCAAAACCTTCTCAGGGGTTGAGGGGGTTAACAGTATTTCTAAACTCCTAAACTTGGACTGCAACTTTCCATGCTTGACCCATGTTTATGTATCACATTTATTTAGTTATTGACTGTAGTTAAGTTTACAATGACCCATTGTTCCTCTCACTCCATCATACATTATTTTTCAAACTTTCCAATGAAGACAGAGATGTACTGTCGGGTCTATTTTGCCCACGGCACGTCGGTGTGACCTTGGCTCTACAGGTTGAAACCACATTGAGTTCTTAAATAAGAGTTCAACACAACCTCTGTGAAAGTTTTGGCAACCTTTTTTCCGAGCAATCCTCAGGATCCATGGAACGGAAATGCTTGTTTCTGTCCAAAAGTCCAGGCTTGTAGTTTCTTTAGAGTTACTTCCAGTGGTGTATGCACTCCTTTAGTCTTAAAGGTGCTCAATGTGAAACTCAGAGCACATCTTTTTCCTCCACACCGCTGTCAACATGGCGGCGTCTGAGCAGGCGGCTCGCAGCTATCAGTCCTTACAGTGCAGACAAATCTGTGGTTGTTTTATAAACGCTCTGAATATAGAAAACCTTTAACGATAAGCTTTTTTCTTCTTCTACCCAAGTAGTAAAATCCATCTGTCTCTCTTCTGTGCTTCAGATGAGAAGAAATGTAATCAATACATTGTTGCTTCAATTTGCCCTTTTATTTACATTTCTACATTTCTCAGGATGTCAGATGGATCTTGACATAGTGATGTATGTGGGTCATCCATTAGCAGCATCGTGGATGTGCCTGATGGATACGGAGTCCCTCCCCCACTCTCTTGGAGATATGTCCTCTGTGGCTGTGTCATTGATGAAAGGCAAGGTAATTCAGCAAAAGGCCATTTCTTTCATGTCCGCTCAGTTATATGCAAGCTGGAGTGAACGATTGTTAGCCTGCAGTCAGTCTTTTCTGTTCGTCAGGAACATAACATTGGGAGGTGATGGATGAGTGGGAAACTCAGCCGCGGATGAAGTGCCGATTATCTCCCCAAGAAGTTGTAAAAAAAAAAAAAGTTTGCCGATAAGTGAAGTGCTCAGCGTGACAGATTTCTCTGCATGTTGGCCTTGTTTGTGTCAGACGGTACATCCACAACCTTTACGTGCGCGCAGGTTTCTCTCTTTGAAGCATTGCAGAGAGGAGGCCTCCGTCAGACGGCGCTTGTTGTTGAGGACGTAACCGATCAGCGGGAGGTGCTGACATCTGACTGACGGATGCTAGAGGGATATATTTTTGTTTACTCTGAGGCTACAGCCAAGTCCAATAGAAAGACTGTGTCTGGAAGTGTCTGTATTCTGACAGAAGTTCCATTGCATCAGGCAGATGCTGTTTTCCTCCTCTATAAACAGTTTTCATTATCGTATAATCCTCCTCAGTTGTGGTTTAAGACTCAGATGTTGCAGAGACAACTGGTTGGGGTTAGAGCAGTTCATATCAGATCTAGCTAATTAACGTTAATTCCTTTAAAGCTGAATGTAAACTTCTTGCTGTTGTTAAACTTAGTACAAAATGAAATAATTAAATCAAAGCAAAAACCTTCACCACGTGATTATTATTCAAACCGTGTTTGTATTGTTATGCCCAAGCCTAACCAAACCGAAGTGTTGTCACATCCTTCTCGAGGGAGTAGACACATTTTGTTGTTTAATTTAGAGAATTTGATATTCTTAACGCGTCACTCAGGCTATAACTGAAACTTCACCTTCTCTCAGCCCATCCATCCAAACGGCCATGTCGACTTCTTTCAGTAATTCATTTCAACTGCCACTTCAACTTGTGTGGATTGTACATTTTCAGCACCAAGCACACATGCAATGTTGCCTTTTCTCGTAATATAATTCCGATTTTTTATAAACAAAGCAAAAGCTGATTAAACATCTGTCAGTTTATTTCTAACTTTAGTCATTTGTGAACCTAACCTAAACCAGATTAGATACAATATAATGTTTGAAATGATTCATGTTCAATAACTGAGTTTGATACTGGGCTCAGTCTTTTGACTTTATGCACCTTATCAGAGCAGCAAGATTGAGTTCTCAGGCTCTCTAACATCACTCAGGCACCAGACAGACAAAATAATTATTGGCCGGTTATGCATCAGATTTCTTTGTTCTCAGAGGTCAAAGTCAAGTGTGATCTCATCTCGCATGGAGGAGGAGCTCGCCTCGTCCAAAGGACTTTGCATTCATGGGGAGAGTGTTTCTGCTGTCAGATGGAATATGAAATTAGTTCAGCCCTCCTTCTCGCCTTCTCTTTTCTTCAGGTTCTTTTGGCTCTGATGTCCAGTAGTTAGTGCTGCCAGGGGGCGGACTTTTACTGCTGGTCTGATTGAACTCTCCAAAGCTTACCAGCAGTCAATAAACCTGAACCTTTTGTTAATGTGTGTATATCTTTGGAACACATTTTCTGGCACCAAATTGTTTAGTTTGTGAAAATCAGGTTAAATATATCGTCGCAAGAATTCAGCATTTGAATTTCAAGTCCACGGCCACTAAAAAGCAGAAAATTAATTTAGAGGGGATTTGAATACTTTCTCTTTGAATGCTGTCCCAGAATTGATTGCCTCATTTGTCATTTGCACAGATGAATTATTTATGTCCCTGATGCTGTGGTGGGGTGACTAATCAAATGCATTTCAGAGGGTGTGGAAGCTGTGAATTGATGTGGTGGAACGTTGCACTGCATTAGCTACTTTGGTTTAGGAGTCAGCGGGGCTACAATGGCGGCCTGATGATGGCGTGACAGAGAAGACATTGCTTGCAATAATTATTTCAAAATGCTTTTTGCGCTGATCTGATCCACTCTCCCAGGGTGAGAAGAAAACGCGAACTTTATATAAATACTCAGCTGTGCAGGTTATAAACCACAAGCAGAACAGGAAATCGGTCTATGCAATTTTGGACAATATGTTTTTGTGTTTTGTGAAACAATTCCCAACAACAAGACAGATTTGGGTCGTCTTGCAGTTGTTGGTGAGAAAATGAATTAGTTCAGATCTGGTAAATAATGAGCTTTAAACTAGTTGACACAGAGAGATGGCGAAGGAAAGATATATCGTCAGAGGAAGTGGACAACGGTGGTCTGAGGATTGTAGCAAAATTGTAGCCCCATCCTGCTATAGATCCATAATTTCTGTTATTTCTATTCAGCCTTTTTGAGTCTCAGTGCCGGCAGGAGATGGCGGTTATCATTTATGAGATCCTGCGTATGGGCAGCTGTCTTTGTTCTGTAAGTATCTTTGGCTGTTTGAACACAGAGAAACCAAAGCTTTCATCTCATGCCTCATTTTGAGGCAGATTCTTTTACCCTATTGTATGGAAATCCGGCCATCCCTAATCCTTTGACTGTCTTTCAATGTTACATCCTTTGTTTTACAGTGCGAGCTAAAGTGGGCTGGACTTCAAAGAGTTTTTTTCTTTTTCTTCTGCAGTTTCAGCCGGTAGTCGTCTTTCACCGGTTTTCACATTTCTACCCACTCAGAAATACCAGGGGAACGAAGAAAGATTAATGAGTATGCATTAAACTGACTGTATTGAAGCTGACTGCAGAGAAGATTTCAAAACACGTCTGTCACAGCTGATGATAAGAGAAACCTGAGTGGAGGATACAATGTCTGTAGATATATATTTCCTGATATGGAATGACAGATGAGTTTGTTTTCCATATGCCATGAGGCAGACACGCTCATTTCTGTGTTCCCAGACCTCGTCACATTATTATACACACCCGGTAATCTCTAATCCGATCAAACAAATGCTATTTCTGTTAATAAAGGAGGTTTCAAACCTTCACTGTGGATATTTTTAGAGATGACAATACGGCCTCCGTCAGATGAAATGATGCATGCCAGACTGTGAGACTTCATCACTCTTCAGCTTTTTCAGAAACCATCTGTTGACGCAGTTCAGGATGTTTAAGGTGCCGCATGTTTCTATGGAAACCCTGAGCACTGTCACAAAGCTGATCCGGATCAGTACTCGCATCTTTCTGCTGAGCAAAGGTGTTCACCTCAATTTCTGTGGAAGTTTGGGTGATATTGAAAGGCCTCCCTCACGGTTAATTTCCTCTTGAGTGACGGGCTGCCCGTGCTCTCTGCAGCCCTTTCGCTGTGGGGTTGTTTGTGCCTGGCTGATGTGGAGAAGAAGTGTCTCGAGTTGGCTTCGTGTCCTCCTGTGACTTTCTCCGTCAACCACAGAAAGCTTAAAGTTCGTGGAGAGATTTTCACAGGAGATATGTGAACCCGCCTTCAGGTCTCTGCTGTTTTGAGTCATTCAGAGAAAAGAAAACTGATCTATTAGTCCATTATTTAGCATTCAGCCTTAGGTGAGCTTCCTTGTGGTGCTGCTGCCGGTGGACTGGAAGCTGAATAATTCACGAGAAAACATCCGCTTCTGTGTTCACAGCCGACATGAGTAGAGACGTGAATGTGCCGTGGAGTGACATTGGTGTGCCTTTTCTTTCCGTTCTCTTAAACATTGATCCTGAAACACAGTTATTCGCCGCCGTCCGCATCGTCTTGTTTACTTTAAAACCTTCTGCACAACCCTCATCAGAGGCCGGATTTCTGCAGAGATGAGAAGAGTCAAATCAAAGATGGGATACTTGTTATCAAAGCCATTGAGTTCCCTGTTGACCTTAGACGAGATTTAAATGCTCCCTGCCTCCACAGCTCGTGGGGTGTTACAGGAAATATAAATTACTCTCCCTTCTATCTGATTCTCTGCCAGAAGCAATCGTTCTGAAGAGTTGGGGCAGGCGGGCATCCGGCCCAGAGCTGCTTAACACACCTTTTTTTTAAAGCAGCACACACAGGTTTTTTATTTGACCGCTGCACCTTCAGTTGGCCACTGATCAATTTCACTTTTATTTTTCATGTTTCCTTGAAAACTTTTGCTGCTGCTCGCAACGTTCCTTCATCCGGGAGGCCATTACTTATTATTATCTATTTTTCATACACGCACGTCAGTATATCTTTTTGAACTATTGAGTACTTTCACACAAGACGGGAATATTACTCAGTGAAAAAGCAGCATGCTTTTTTATCTTTTGTACGGCAAATAAAGACATCAAACAATCATGTTGTGCAGAACAGACATATTTAAAATATTCACTATATATTGTACTATGGACACATACTGTGTCTTTTTGCTTTTAGTACATGCTGCAGCTGCCTTTACAAAGTACGTACTGTCGCATGCCATTATGCATTCACCTGAGACTACTTTGTCATAACATTGCAAGTTGGACTTTGACCCTCTTGCTCATATGTCCGCTGTACAGATTATTGTGGGTCAGAATAGCAGGAACAGCATGCAGGCTGGCAGACTGCAACATGTGACTGGATGCAGTGGAACATCCTGGTATGTTGTGCATACTGCATTTGACATGCTATGTATGGGGCTATACTAAATCGTGTTCTGACATAATAAATAGTTTTTTAGTATTGTAACGCAGGGAGGCTTCGTAGTGCGACCCGAAACAGCAAACTACAACATCCACTCCAAATTCAATCAAGAACACTTGGCTTCACGGAAACCTTTACTAAAAGGCATTTTGCTCAAAGCAAGAAATAGCTTACTGTAGGCTATACAGCAATTCACCTCAGACAGATGCTGGGCTGGGTCAGTGGATCCCAGTAGTTGCACTTCTGACTGCACGAATTGTGCTGACAAAAGTGCTGCAACTGTTTCCAAATATCATCATATGGTTAGTTTTAGTTGCATGCAAATATTCCAAATGTTTGTGTTGTTTATTCGTCACGCCCCTGGGGTGTAAAGGCCTTAATGTGATGCACCATAATACAGATAGCGTAGTTTGCTAGGCGTTGTCCAATGTGCTCCAGGCGCGGTGGAGTTTTGATGAGTTTTATGACTTTTTCTCTCTCCTCTGACGTCCCGGAAATCCCTCGTCAAAAACCTGTGTCTCACAAACACACTCAATACAATTTATTCTAAGGCAAATTATATTATATTATCACTGGTACAGGCGATGTAATGCAAAAAACACTTCCCTAATTATGTTTATGTTTTCTTGACATTAGGGCCCTCAGGTTGAGCATAATGAAAAATGATGGCTACAAGATGTAGTCGAATATGGAAATATCACATCCTATTGATCATGAAACTTGCTCCTATCTGAACCATACAGTGTTCATGTTCTCCCGCCACACCATCTTGTAATCTGGTCCTGTAATCTGGTGTAATGCAATTAAACAGGGAGCGGGATGTAATCCCACCATGTAAATCAGGATCAGAGGTGCAGGGTGTTTTAGACCGCCAGCTTTCAGTTCTGGTGCTCAGGATGACCCTCCTTACTACCCATCATTCCACGTGTCCAGTGGGTCCTGCTGCCCTGTGAACGAGTACGCCAGCAGGTGGTCATTATAGAAACACACTACATTATAGAAACACACTCCATTATAGAAACACACTCCGTTCTCTCAGACAAGGTCAAACTGCTGAAATCCAAAAATACTTTTGGGTTTGTTCACTGTATTTTTTTTTTTCAATTTTACACTTTGAGGCATTCTGGGTAGTCTGTAATTCTGAGTCCTCTTCAATAGACCTTTCTCTCAGCAGACATGTTTGACTTTCATTGTAGGAAACGAGTTACTAACAACTCTAATGATGGCTCCGTTCTATTCAAGCGTGAGTGGCATTGAGCCGACTTGCATTCTATCACTAACCTGAAATCAAAGCAGCTAAATGGAATTCAGCCATCATTGATTTCTGTGAAAAAAAAACAACATTTCAAATCCTTAAGTGGTTTCCCCTTGGGGATGAATAAAGTATATCTATCCATCTTTCCGCCAGAGTTTCAGGCCTAACTTCTAGCTTTTAGAGATTGAACTGCAAATTCTAAGCAGGTAAATCATTATATAAAAGCAGTTCTAAAGTATCTTTCAATTTTAGTTGGATATATTTAATGTTTAATGGGTTTACTGGAAAGAATAATAGAGAGAAGGCCAATTATTAAACTAGAAAGAGCATTTCCTGCAGAAAATGCGTTGGAGTGCTAAAAGCTGAAGCTTAAAGCTTAAATATTTGAAAAGAATAAGTGAAAATAGCTAAATTAAGCTGAATATAGCTGATAGTTGAAAATAGCTGAATAAAGCTCAATAAAGCTGAAAATAGCAGAATATAGCTCATTACAGCTGAAAATTGCTGAATAAAGCTGAATATAGCTGATAGCTGAATATTGCTGAATTGTTCAGAAGGCTGATCTCCCAGGTTTACACAGTCTGCATTAGAAGGCCCTGCTGCACGTGGGTCATCACTGGGTTGTCCTCTCTTTACAATATCTGCATAAGATGCCTGTTGTACACATGCAGTATCAGGCTGACCTCCCGGTTTCACACTTCCAGCATAAGACGCTGCAGACATCTTTACCTCTCCATTGTTCTGAGGACCAACACATTCTGCTTCTTCAGTCATTTCACAGTGATTCTCCTTGGACCTCTGCCAGCGCAGGCTCTGAGCTTGTGACCTCTTACCCTTCCTTGGCATTGTTGTAACGTTTCAAAACCACAAATTATAAATTATTATAAATTATTAAAATTGTGTGAAGTCAAATGTGAAGATAGTTGCACAAACCTTTGGGTACAAACTACAGTTCTCCAAAGAAAATTGCTAAATTAAGCTGAAAATAGCTCAATATAGATCAAAGACAGAGCGAACATCAAAGACAAAAAAAACCCAAGCACCATGGTTACCATGGCGATTGGAGAAGCACAGCTCTGCCTTGTAGGGAGAGATATTTAATTAAATTCAGAAATTCATAGTTTAAAATTCTTAAAAGATAGAAAATATTTAAAAATATGCAGTCATAGATGAAAAATATGTCTACATTTTAAAGTTGAAATGGTATCTTTAGCTGAAAGTATGCTGAACCTATAAGCTGTTAAAGTTGAGGATTTTCTCCATAGGAATCCCATGTTAAAAAAAAGCATAAAAAGATTAATATTAAGAAAAGTTGAAAAGTTAAAAATATGAAAGGTCATAGCACCCCTCTCCTGAAGGAGCTGAATTTTTTAATATTTGAAGAGTTTCTGTAGCTGAACATATGAAGGAGGAGAAACCTTTCAAAATACGTACGGAAGAAATAGAATAATAAAGATTCGAAGAACAATAGTTGGGTGCTTCATGCTGAAGCACTCCAACTAATAATACAGCCATAACATTGTATCCACATGTTGGTGCGAGTGTTCCCATGAACAATATAATAATGACAGTAAAGTTGTTCTTATGCATAGAGGTTGAAGGGGAAGACTATTCAGAAATGTATTTATATTATTCTTTAATTGATGCATTGTTCACACCTACTGGCACACGATTAGGGAGCTGACATAATAAAGACCTTTAATTGGGTGTATATGACATTGTTTTACATAAAGATACAAAACGTTTTGTGATTCTGTTATGACTTTGAATATGAATTACTTTGCTGAAAAAATATTTTTCATCTTTCTGTGGCTTAAACAGCATCACTGTTCTTATGTGTATTGGTCATGGGAACACTCACACCAACATGTGACAAAATGTTCACGCTAAATTATTTCTGATTGCTTCATATTTTAGGTGCGTCACTGAAAATAGTGTGAACAGTTCATGCAAGTGAAACTTTGAACCTGTGAGTTCAGATTTTTGCTTTACAACTTCCACACATCGTTTTTCTACAATTTCTGACATCAAGTCTACAACCTCTTTCATTTTGCAACACATTTACCTTCATAAATTCAGTCAGTGGGCAAAGCCTACACATAATCGTATATGATTCCCTGTGCTTGGAGCTTGCAGTAACAGCTAAGAATAAATGCAGACTTTGATGCTTAAATCTGTGGGGATTCTCCTTCGGTCTCTCATATTTAGTGTATTTAAATATGTGTACTTCCTACTCTGCGTGATACTATTTACCATGCTTCACTTGGCCCTAATCCAAACGGTCCACCCTCAATTTGCCATATTTCTCATCCATTAATTCTCCTCTGCTTCATCTCATCACTTCCTGTGAACAAGGCGACATGCTAAATGCATAAAGAGGCCCCGAATATTAAAACGGAAAGCTTTGCTGAGAAGGCATGACAAGGTGTAAATGCAGAAAATGGGATCAGAAACGTCAGACACAAAAGCTCCTGACGGAAAAACCTAGTTTCAGTATGTTTTTAAAAGCTTATTATTACAAATGGAAGCAGTCATTGTGATGGTGCCGTATATGTTCTTGCGTAATGACTCATGTTCTTAATGTGCTATTCTGTTCTTCCACAACCTTGTTAGTATTCATGATTGCGATTTCACTCCTCGACTCTGAATCCTCTTACGCTCTCCTTCGGTTCTTCATGTATGAATTTGTGAGTGTGTGACGCCGGCTGGTTGCAGCACTATGCTCTGCCTGGATTCACCACTTATTGCTGTTTGACTGCTTCATGTTTCCATCCTATCAGCCTATCAGCATGCATAATCATGCATCACTGTTGGTAGATTACTGAATTTAAAAACATTTTTTTAGTGTTCCCTGGAGAGAAATTCTGCTCTGTCGTGAATCTTTGTAATGCTTTTTTTTTGGTGAGCAGATGGTATTTTAATGAACTCCACAGAAGATATTTTAATGTGATACTCCTTTTTCAACTCTGATATAGAATTCCTGGCAGGTGCTTTTGAAAGAGCTGTAATTGTTATTTTGGAAACAAGGTGAGACTCAACATTTCTGTTATGTATTGTAAATCACCAAGGAGTCTAGCTGGAGGTCTAAATTCACTTGATTTTATCATTTAATATGAATGAAAATGTTAGTTCAGGATCTCTGTATTTTAACTCCCAGGATGCTACTTAATATTCTTTGTAAGTATCAGACGCTTATCATGTTGTTTTCTCGGATTCAGTCTTCTGTCTGGACATTTACATTTTTATATTAATATTTCTTTTCATGTTTTCGAACCTTGCAGGTTCCTGCAAAATGTAGCTCAGCAGGTTCCCAGTTTGTTTGGCTGAAACCAGTTCTGCTCGTTCCTCACGCACAATGGCACCATGTTTGATCTGGAGAGCAGCTGTTTTGAATATGGACCTGTAGTGGAATAATTTGAGAGCTGTTGCTCTATATGACTACACTTCTACCAGCCAGCTGCTTCTTATCGATTTCTTCTTCTTCTTTTTTAGCAGTCTAGTTTATTTTAGTTATAGATCCAACTGTGTCAAACACTAACTAAGTAAAATCAGTAGACTACACAAGTGAATATTTAGGCTTTATATAATTGGTGGATGTCAATGTGAGCATCCTATGGTGATTTTAACCTCCCTGCAGTCTGGGAGGTACAAAAAAAACAACCATAATCCAGGAAGTGATTACATTTCTTTTAAAACATTTCTGGCAAAACAATGTAGTGAGGGAATTATTGGAGAAAGAAATAATGGTAGGTTGAACTTTTAGTGGACTAGATCTTCAACAACAACTTAGCAATTCTATGAATATTATGCAGGTTTTACAAACATGTTACAGGTGACATTTTACAATGTATTTTACTTTAGTATATGTTCCATCACATTATTTGGATTATAAGTTACATCATAATGAGAGTTTATACATTTTAGCAGTGTTAGGGATGGAGAACATATTCATCCAACGGTATGGAATTGAAAACAGAGGATGTCCCATCTATTCTGCTGTATTTAAGTGTAAGAGCCCTTCACTGGACTCTCCAGCCTCTCCATCACATCTGTGGTTTATGTTTAGGCATGGATTTTCTCTTTAGGGAGATGCAGGATGAACATTATGTTTTCCAAGGCTTGTGTAATGAAAGGTGCTTTTGGTGTGTTGAAGAATTGCAGTCCAACGTGATTGTTGTCCTCGATAAACATGTTTTATTGTGGATCAAGAAATACTCTTTTTATCCTCTACTGTTTTATTCTTTCCTTCTTCACTTCCACTTTCATCTGTGTGCTCCCAGACAGAATCACACATACAAACAGCGAGACAGCAGACATTTTTACCCACACATGTCTTGAACAAAGTCTTATTAGACACTAAACACACAGGGACATGTCTGAAAAGATACTGTTTGGGTACATTCACTGGAGCATATTCATTTATTCAGCATGACTGTAAAATTATACGATGGTAATTAGCTTGCCCAAATGCAAATGTTTTAGAAACAGAAAAAGAACATTTCATTGTTTTGCTTTCCATGGATCTTAATATTAATACCCTGTTATAATCCCTTACAAGAGCTCAACTCCCTGAGCCAAACAAGTTTCAGACAAACTTAATATTGCATGCAGATTAATGCAATTCCTGGCTCCTGCAGGAGCCAGCCTATTAAACACATTTAAATCACATACATTTACAATTAGAATAAGTTGCAGCCATTTATTAAAAGACATAATACAAAAGTATCTCATCAGCACAGTTTGTCTCTACCAACACATTAGCATAAGTGCTTTGCCCTTCTGCACTAACGCATATGTAAAGTAGTCGTACCCTCTAACTGTAGTCACAGTCTAAAAGAGGTTTTCAGGCAGGAGAACGAACCTCCTTTTCCTTCAATTATATTCGGGGATGAGTCAGCCATATTACTCTAATTAAAATGATCAAAGTCCTGCTGTCAGGTTGGCACTTCTTCTGCACTGTTGTGGCTTGCATCTAATTGCTTTTGCATGTCAATGTTTGAGCTATCTCTACTTGTGCATGTGTGTGTGTGTGTGTGTGTGTGTGTGTGTGTGTGTGTGTGTGTGTGTGGTGCATATACTGTATGTGCATATACAGTATGTGCATGAAAGGCCCTTCATGCATAACAGTTGCCTAAGCCTGGAATACTGAGAGAGTTAGGTCTTCAGTGTCCCTCTTACTGACTCCTACTGCACGCTTGAATGTCTTTCAATTTAGTCCTTCTGATAACTCGGCTCTCTCTCGCAGAGATAAATGTTGAAATATAATAAATTACTTCACATGTTTTGGCTCCAACCTCATCTCTCTCTTACACCCACTGTGCCCTTCCATACCGCTGCCTTATTTATCTTTCTGTCCGCTTCCCTTGTTGCTCATTTTTCAACTTGTTTCAATGAGTTTCATATCTTGTAGTATTAGCTTTAGCAAATAAAGTAATTCCCGGAACGCAGTGACTTGAAGTTCTTAGGAACGATTTTGAATTCTCTAACAATGAAACAAGAATTTTGCTCTATTATGTTATCCATTTTTTAAACATTTTGATTCTTTTTTTCATCCTTTGCAAAAATGTAGCACTTAAAGACATTACTGAGACAGTAATTGGACAGGGGTAGTATTTTCCTGCTTTCAATAGGCATTTTTTTGCAAAGAAGGGGACTGAGGATGTCATTTGGGTAAGAAAAAAAATGTGAAAAGTGTACAGTGTACTGGCGTGCATACAAATTAGCTGCATAAAGACACCAATGAAGCGGTGATGGAGTGATTATTGTCTCTAGTCCTACTATTCATTGGAACAGTCCTCTAGAGTGGGAACACATGATAGCAAGAGGAGTCTCTCAATCAATAGGCTCTGCAGATGTGCCTTTACACACACCGACAAGAGGATAAGCTCCTTATCAATATACACTGTACCAGCTTTCCGTCAGACATGGATTAATCTGTGCTCAGTACTGCACAGCTCTCCCCCCTAAACCTGTCTGTCAGTTATTTGCCTGCAGTGCTACATTTAACCTGGGAGTGGTCTTCTTTGGTGCAGAAAATTCCTGTTTGGTCTCAGCTCAAATGTTTCACTGCAGTGTAGATGGACTGTATTGCATCTGTGTGCTGCTCACTAGCTCTGGTCACTTAAAGCCATAGTTTGACATTTGGCAATGCACGATGGTCGACGCCACTCTCATGTCTGTGCCGTTAATATAAACAAACAAGATGTATTGGGTTATTTGTGAGCTGTGCAGTGTATGTTACTGTTTTAGACAGACCGGTATAGCAGTTTTTCTCTGTGTTCCCAGTCGTTGTGCTAAGCTAACAGGCTGCTGGCTAGAGCTTCATATTTACCACGCAAACACGAGAGGGTTATTAATATTGTCAACTCTCAGCAAGAAAGAAAATATGCTTATTTCCCAAAACGTCAAACTACTTCTTTATATGATCTTCTTTTCTTCCATGAGTTGGATATTAATTGGTTAACCTTCAAAGAAGCATCCCCCAAACTCTCTTTTATTCACAGAATAAGTCTGGCAGCAGTCCTGCCACTTCGTCTCTTTATCCGAGGCTTGCCCAGTTGTCTCGGGAGGTGTACTCTAACCTGCTCTCAGCCGCCTGCGATGATTAGCCAATAAATAACTAAACGTATATCATAAATCAACAGGGAGAGCTCTGTCAGGGTGATTTCCACTGCAGTTGCCCTCTGAAAATCACTCTGCCGCTCTGAGGAGAGAAAGAAAGAGAGATGGATGGAGGAAGGTTTGGCAATGAATGAGGTTCAATGTGTTGTAGAAAATGTTTTACCTTGAGAGGTATCCTCTTGTAGCATCACCCAGAGACAGCTCCTTTGCTCCATTGAACAGCTGGTCAATGGTTATGACCTGTAGTATAGATATTTTTTCTAGAATCAGGACGGCGATAAAGCTGCCACTATAGCTACTCCAACGATTCCATGTGACTTGGATTCACTCCAATTACTTTAATTATGTTGATGATTATAATCAGCTTTGTCTCGCATCTCCCGCTGGAGCTAGAGGCACATCTCACATTCTCTCAACATCAACGCACATGGTGCCTCCTGCAGTAGAAAGCAGAGAAAGATGAAGGGTGAGGAACTCAATTAGGACGCAGCGAAGTAGCTACATGCAAAACATGCACCTTTTGTGCCGACGGCGGCTCGTGATCTCGTGATTTGCATGTCATTAGAGATGACTGCCACATTCAGCTCTGCATGTCTACATGTTGAAGACCAAAGTCTGACCACGATAGAGAGGAAGACGGACAGCAATGGCCGAGGCATTATGAGGACCACTAGGAGAAATACAAATCCCTCGTATGTAAAAACATATGTGGCAATAAATGCTTCTGATTCTGATTCTGAGAAGAGGCAGTGACAGAAAACAGCCAGCAGGGTGCAGAAGTGAGTCCGAGGGGAAGTGCGGCAAAAAGAAAAAAAATCTCTGTGGAGAGAAGGCATGCGGTACAGTGGAGGAATGGCATTTTCTGCCGTTTTATTCTCCATCATCAGACATGTATTTCTCATCCCTCAGGTTTTGAAGTTAATCATAGCTAAACCCTCCTCGCTGCATTCTCTCTCCCTTCAATTCCCCCAGAGTCCTGCAGACAAGCCTTTATCTTGAGCCTCATCAAGGCCTCTGGCACTGCATTTCATCCGCAACCCTGTCGACCGTTATCTCCAAGTGGAGGGACTGTCAAACTGTTTATTATTACCAGACTATCAGAGATGGGAGAAGGGCATGGCTGCAAGGTGTTGGAGTTGAACTTGGGAATGACAGGCGTGCCGAGGTTGACAACTGATAATAGGTGTTGCTCTCCAGGTGTTATCTTGGCCTCCATAGGCCAGCATAAAATAAAGCCACAGTTCAAGTCGCAGAGGTGGAAATGAGCAGCAGCTTTTTATTGTTCAACAAACTGTTGATAGGGGACGGTTTGAGTGAGCGTCCACTGATTAAAGACCACAGTGCGTATAGCGTCATCCGAAGCTGAATGGTGCATTTGATGGCTTGGCTTAAAAGGCTGACAAGTACTTGTTATGATCAAGTGTCTTGTTTCAGATGCTCAATACAAACAACACTTGAAGCTTCTTTTCACCTGACAGATGTAAGAACAGTCCTCCTTTTAGCTCTGATGGGAATATATGGCTTTTAGCCGCTAATTGTTCCACTATGTACATGTTGTTATTCTGCTGTTTGGTGCTGGGAATGTATCGCAGAAAAACAGCAGAGCGGTGAGAGTGAACCAAAACAGCAAGTTGTGGGCAGTAAAACTAAAATGGTGAATTAAAACACACTCGGTAGAGCTGAAGGGACGTCTTTCATGTTACATGCAATCATGTGATCCATCGTTCATTTAGAAATACTGGTTATACCACAGTGAGGTGAAACCAAAGGCGCCGTCAAAATGTCCACGTCATGGGAAATAAAACTCTTGGCTAACTAACTAGAAAGCTAATGGAGCGAGAGAGAGAGAGAGAGGAGGGGTGGGGGTGGGGGGGGGGAGAGAAAGCTGAGACTCATACAAAGAAAAAGAGTTGAGTTTCCGCTCCCTGACATTTACTGTTTACTCCATCAATGGCCCTCTGTCCCTGTGTGTCACGACTCGGGGCAAAAGGCTTTCTCTCCTCGTCACTTAAACAGACATAAATACCCATTTATTTATTTCCCTCCAGCTGTGACATTTGCATTTGATAAATCTGCATTCTATGTGAACACTCAAAGCAGGGACACTGTAAGTGACAGAAACTCAGCTTTCTATAGTTTTTTTCCCTGATTACTCGCTGTCAAGGAACGCATGCCTGATGCTTTTTTTAAAGTGTCATCAGCCCATATTCTTTAGGAAACAAAAGAAATCAACCGCTACGTTTTTGAAAAACGTGCTTTTCGCAGTGCCATATTCCATCCGACTAACAGAAGACAGAATTTTTCTAAGTGTCTTGTTTGTCATGAATGTTGGCAAAAGAAGCAGGTGGCAGTGGGACAAAAAAAAAGAAAGTTGTTTTAATTTGTAACTTTGATAAGGACTCGACACACTCACTCAAACGCGTCCTCTCATCCGTTGGATGCAGCAGTCTTTTTCACTGTTGTTACTCCGTTTTACTCGCACAAACACACACTTCACTGCTGGTGAATGGAAACAGTAAGATCCAAATACAATGCCAATGTACCTGTCTACAAGAGAATCAAGCCTCTTGTACACTTTGAAGTTGGCAGACAGTGTGTTGTGTACTGAGACAGCTTTTACTTCCAGAATAATAAGTCCTGAAGCCCGCTGTTTGCTTTCAGTACCCAGCAGAGTGTACGTTTTGACATAAAGCTATTTAGAAATTCAAAACTGCGGTCTGTAAAAGGTTAGAAGGGTTAGATTCAGAGCAGCTCTCCTGTCTATGGGCTGAGCCGTGCATTATAAAACATCTATCTGGAATAAACATTCATAATGTTAGCAGTGTGCTGTAATATAGCCATCCAGTGATGATTTAGTCTGCTTCAGGGGCTTCATTCCTAGTAGAATACGTTTTGTTATTCTCAATACCAATTAATCGAAGAGGCCTTTTAATACTTGACCAGGGAATGAGCCCGACGTATTTCAATTTCAGATCAGTCCTAATCATACACCAGGGTTTTTTATTTGGAAATCAAATTAAAAGTATATATTTTGCAAGAGCATTTACCTTATGGCCACCATTAGCTACAATTTTAGTCAAGTTAACTTTATAAGGTAGTAATGGTCAATGTTGTGTTTAAAGCTTTAGCTGCCATAAAAATCATCCAGGTTCAAGGGATGTATAAATCTGTACGAACAGTAACAAATCTGATGGTTTGACATACAGAAGTGCTATTGTTTCACCATATCTTGTAGTTTCTACCCTGATGAAATTTAGAGTAACTCTTTACTTTCACCATTCATTTCATTTCATGCCAACAATTATTCCTAAAACATATTCTACATTCATTTAACTGTGTTTTACTATATTGTCATTCATAATATATTAATACACCAGCCTCCAATTATGGGAGAACACAGTATGAGTTATAGTTAGACATAAGTACATTAATCAACACTTATATTAGCTAACAATGACATAATAATACATGTTTTTTTCTGCCTTAATGCTAAGTGAGGGGGGTTGATGTGATGCTGTGGAATCAGGAAAAGTGCAGGCGGCCAATACAAGGACACTACTTTCTGGCTTCCTGTCGTTCATCGTGCTGCACAGTGATGGCCATGTGGTAACGGCACCATGTGACTACGTTAGTAGTTCTGTCCTGTAACTCATGCGTCTCCCCTTCAGTCCTGAGGAACAGCCACAACATGAGACGTTACTGTGCATTTTGACCATCCAGTTAATAGTCACCCATGGCAGTTTCCTTTTAGTCCACATACAAACACGACATCGTCTTGATCCCAACAATACTCTCTTTTGTGCCACCAGCCAGCTTTGTGGACGGAGTTGTTGACCAACACATTGCTGAGCTCTGAGTCAAGTCGTCCCTCTGATGGATCTTCCTGCTCTCACATCGCCACCCAGATAGAAATTATTCTAGGAATCATGATTGATAATCTATTCACAGAGTAATAAACATATAATTTGAACAACCTTACACGTCTTCTACACCTTTGTAAGACTATTTGTATTCTTGTTTCCAATGTTACATCTTCTCCATCTCCTCCTATTCACACATAAAACTACTCCATACTCACACAGCCTGCAGGCTCTTTCACTTTCTTTTTCTAATAGCATTTGATGGACATTAGTAAGTCTAGTAGAGTGAGGTGGATATTTTCCCCAGGCCCCTGATAAGGCCGGTATAGATTGTTGAGCAATGCATTATATCACTTTGCTATTGGGAAAAAATGGAAAGCATTCCTGTGCGCAGAGGATTAGTCGATATTCAATTAACCCAGGCAGACAGTCATGGTGACTGTTTATCAATACCTCTTTTTAACTGCACACCCTCGACACACTTAATTAAACTTCCCATTAATAGCATCAAACAAGTGAGCAAACTAACAACACAAACACTCCGCCATGTTTGTAAAAGTGAACCAAATCCATAGAAGCACTAGTGGGAGTACTGGTTATTTAAAGGAGTCAACCAAGATCCTGCACTGGTCTGAAGTCTCTGTTATCTCCAAACATGCTTTCAGTCCAGTTGAGCAGACAGAGGACGACTTTGTGTGTTTTGGACGCGCCACAATTATACATCCTCATAGTATTCATCTGGTTATTGATGTATATCTGGGACATGTCCCGACCTTTGCCCCCAAAATCATTCATTTTCTCGCATTCCACAGTTGCGAGTATAAAAGCCCTCACAGAGTACCAAGCAGACTGTGGTAGTGGTTTCATACGAATGAAGACTTAACTCGGCTGTTTATCAAAACTAATTGCGTTGGAGTAACGGTACTCTTCTGTGAAAAGCGAGAAGTGGAGGCGACCCTCCTCCCCGCTCTGGACTGCACATAGCGCTACATTTGTCTGTGGATAATCAGCTACAAATCAGGGCCAGTGCACTAATCGGGGACGCTGGTGTGAGTGTCTAGACGGTGATAATGATCTGCTAACATGTGATGCGAACAAAAATGCCAGTTCTGGTCACTTCTAGTAACTGTAGTAATTGTCCTGTCTGCGTATCATTGGTTAACAGCAGAGATGTTGATATACGTTACGGATAGATGACATGATGGAGAGGCTGGAGACAGGAATTGGACAGATGGAAAAAGAAACAGAAACAAACAGCTGGATTTATTGGCATGACATTTTGTCATTCCTGGACTGCAGACGATGAATGAGGACTTTGATGATCCCCTGACCTTCCATGTAACAGGAAACCTTTTTTTATTTGTTTTATGAAGCATGCAACTATATTTCCATGTTTTGTGCTAGTTAGCAAATGTTATCATGCTAACGCTGAAATGGGATGATGATCATGGTTAATATTATACTTGCTAAACATCAAGATCTCAGAATTGGGACATTGAGCATCTTAACATGCGGTCAGCTTTTATTTTATTTACAATGACTGTTGGATTAATCTGTTGACAGACTAATTATTTGAATGACTTATTTAAGCACTGTTTAGTGTACTCTTTTGCAATTTTAGGAAACACAATAGTTGGGCATAGGTTCACCTCACATCTCATGAGGGAGCCATATGTTGCTGCATTAACTCCATTCTTATGCTATTTAATTATCTGTGTGTGATCGTACGACCCTGGAGACGACTGATTGATACATATTGTTCCTGTTTTCACTATGTAGCCATGATAATAGAGGCTTTTGAACTTGTGCACTTTTATCAAGACATTCTTTCGGTAATCTATTCCATTTCTCATGGACAGACTATATATTATTCTATATATCTATGGCAAAGACATTGTGATATAGTGCATATAAAATCAATTGGGAAATCATTCATAGATATATCTGACTGCAAACACGTCTATATCACACGGCCCTGATACAGTATTACTGTAGAGAATACAGGAGCTGATAAGCTGAGGCAGAACACCGGTAATATCCTCCATGAGGCCACACTAACAGTCCTCTATCTGACAGACATCTGATCTGTAACACCACCACTGTGTGGACTTCATCACAAAGCTACGACCGAGCTGGCGGTGTAACCAACAAGTTGTGCGTCTCTCTCGCTCGTCAGTCTCACACGCTTACACGCTCGCGTCATTGTTGGTCTCTCTTTCTGCCATTGTGTGAATACCAATGAGCGTTGAGCCGTTATCGCCTGAGCCTCGGATGACAGCGTCTGAGTGATGTATCACTCATCTCCCTCAGTTTGTTCAAAGAGACAGGATGTGTTTTCTTACTTGGGAAATGAAATGTCAAATGCAGATTCAAAGTTGTGATGGTTCAGCAATATCCAGAATTGTTTAAGTTAAGATGAACAGCCTACCCCCCGCTCTAACCTTTCGTGTGTGATGGAATTGTTCTGCTGTACAGATAAGAATTGATGGCGGTGCTGTTTGTTTGCTGGGCTCACGGATAAGCTGAAATATAATCCTTCCAACTGTTTTTTTGATCAAAGAAGTACAGCTATGTTCTCGCCACAGCTCCATTCTAAATCTCCGGGCCTCTTCTCTTTGTGTTTAGCCCATCAGAGGGATGTGCCTCTGCCCTCTGCTAAGTTTGCTCTCAGAGTTGAAATGTTTTTCCCCTTGGGTGCCTTGAGCCAGCCCCCTTCCCGTTCCACCGATGTGGGGGTGAGCTTTCCCAGGACAAAGAGATGAATATATAATGGAATGAAAAAAGAGGGGGTGGGAGAGACAAAAAGACAGCGGGTGTGTTAGTGAGAGGGAGGAAGGGAGAGTGGGAGCAGGACTGAAAAGATATAGAGGGCTTGACAAGTGCTTGTCAAAGGGTCCAATGCTGCTGCCAAGCTCTGACTGCAGGGACACCGAGAGAAGAAGAAGTAAAGAGAAACAATCTGTACTTTTACCCTATTACAGACCCGCTTGCTAACTCATTACAGACTCCATAGGGTGTGTGATACACAGCACACTCTGTCGTTAGAGAGTTGCTGGAGAGCAGCTCAGTCCAACTGTGTCCCCCCCTCTCCCCTGGTCCTCCAGCACATGGTACAATCCATTTAAAAGGCTGCATGTCATCTCAGTGTGTGCTGGGTCCTCTCTGAGAGCAGCTGCTCACAGCACATTCTCCTCTGCGGGAGCACTCACTTTCCCCTCCGCCCGCTGAGCTAAATCTCCTTTTCTGTTCTGTCTCTTTTCCCTCTGTGCTCTCTTTACGTTCTCTCTTCCTCTCTCTCCCACGCTCACTATCTTTCTCCTTTGACCTGCACACACAGAGACACTCACATGTTTTCTCTGACTGTGTGGTGCTTGGCCACACATGCGTTATTCTTTGTGCAGTAACAGGTAGACATCATCTCTGTGCTGCTCCGTGGAGAAAAGAAGAGGGACCGTCGTTTTGGCTTTTCTTTTCTTTTTTTTTTGTTATATGTGCGAAGTAAACTGTAGGAGAGGAAGCACAGGTGGAAGAGGAGGAGAGGGGGATAAGAGGAGGAGGAAGCTTCACCCCCTCTAATGCTCCAGTTGGCATCATGCGGCTCTGTGTGGATTTTGTCCTCAGGGGAAAATTCTTAAAATGATGGAAGACAACAAACATCTGGCACAGAGGATTGATGGGGCCATCCAGTCTGCCAGTCAGGAAGTGACCAACCTCCGCTCCGAGCTCTCCGCCACCAGCCGCAGACTGGCAGAGCTGGGTGCCAGCAGCCCCCCTGCCTTGGAGAACCACCACCAGTACAACCACCACGATGACAGCCTGCACTACCGGGGTGAGTGTCACAGCATGTGCATGGATGTGAATGAATGAGTGTGTGTGTGAGAGTGTGTGTGTGTGTGTGTGTGTGTGTGTGTGTGTGTGTGTGTGTGTGTGTGAGAGAGAGAGATAGAGAGAATGTGAGCACACTCACACCTAATCCTCTGCCTCTTTGCGTGTGTGTGAGAGGGAGAACATGAACGTGTGAGAGTATTTTGAAATCAGCAGTGGGAAGTATTTGAGGAATGTGCAGCGGGGAGACTAATATCATTCCATCGCTCCTCCAATGACTCATTTTCCCCCAAAGTCCACAACCAGAATGACAGTGGAAAAAGGCAGCGGATTAAAAAGAAAGAGAACAAGAGGCGAACTGAGTGTTGTTATTAGACGGGAGGGGCTGGGGTTAGAGAGCGTGGGCCAGAGCCGGTCCGGGTTTGGTTTCCCAGGCAGCAGCTGGACTCCTCTGGGGCTCACTCCCTCTCCAGCTCTGGCTCCTTCGCCGCTCTCTCCCCGACTCTGGCAAGGAGTTTTAAACTGAGTTTTAGGCCAAGGAGCTGTACGCCAACATCTCTGATGGGGACTGCCTGCCGACAGACACCATGGCACCGTCACTTAGCAGGGAAAGAGATGTGATGAATGAGAAATGAGCTTTAAACTGAAGTTTTCATGGGAATGTTGATGTTTTGGCCTCATGTCATGTCAGCAATAACCCAAAGACTATGACTAATATATACAGTTTTATATGTAGTTGTTGCATGCCTAGTGACACCTGGTTGCAATTAAAAAATAATCTATGGCTATTTTATTGTAGCTTCAGCTCGTGTAAGACCTGTGTGTAATTAAACCTTCTTATGACAGATTCAGCTAAGCTACTTTTATATAGCTGACATCTTGGAATCATTAATAGCACAATATTTTGTAATGAGGGGAACAACCGTGTAAGGGGAAGTCCTCGTGATCTTGTTAGCCTGAACTGAACCGCAGATACCGCTGATCAAATCAGTTTATTGAGCATCTCGTTAGCCACGACAAACCTAAATCTTACAGCCGACTATAGCAAGACAGAAGAGATTCCTCTGTTCATCGCCTGCATGTACAGAAAGTTTGGCTGGCTGAAGTAGTGAAAAGACCACTGAACAAAAAGACCATGTGTTGCAGGACTGTAATGGTCTCGGATGGGTTTAGAAGCCCAGGGGGTTATTGCGATCATACCCCGTCAGACAGCTTGATGTCAGTGTCCAATAAATGGCTCCCTGTGTTGGGCATATGTAGTGCAGCAGCAGGTGATTCCTTATATCTGCTGCTGGCCCTAAACGCTCAGAGCTGATCTGTTCAAAATGTTGTTTTTGGAGCGCTGATGTACTAGTGAGTGGCTTGTGAGTCATCCGTGTCCTGCGATAACTCAGACTCTTGATTTTGCACATTCTCGGGAATTAATGCTTAATGCTCGACTTCCCTGATTCAATGTAAGGCGGGGATGATGGAGCCAGTTTTGAGCATCCCTTTTTTTAAATTGTGTCTTGCAAGTCCCTCAACTTTATGGAGGTGAAATACTCATAAATTGATTTAATAACCATTTCAGGACATTCGTCAGTTAATCTGAATGTGATGTAAACTTACCAGCACACAGGGAACAAATCACAACAGCTGAAAGTTATTAGAGAGAAATAAAGATTGTCACTGCTGCTACTTTTTCTCTCATGCCCTCATCAGCAATGAGGAAACCCCCACCAGTGTTTGGTTGTATTTATATTGCACAATCTGGAAGTTGTCAAGCAAGAGATTCCTGTTTCGACCGGGCTAGATTCATCTGCTGACGAGTGGATATACTTTTTAATCCTCCAGGTACACACAAAGTACGCAGGCAAGGCAGCTGGCATCAAAGTCACTTGTCTACACTTGTTGTTAAAAGCATCAGAAGACTTTAACTTGTTGGGTAGATTTGGCCTGTGAGACTGGGGAAGTAACTACAGCATCTGAACAGGTACGGTATGGCAGATGTGTCAGGTCCGCCACTTCTTAGTGGGCGTTCAGAGCGAAGACAGCCAAGTTTTAAAAAATACAATGGTTGATCGGGGGTTTGCTGTTTTAAGTAGTATTGAGACAATATGGAATCCAGGAAGTCTAGTTTGAGTGACAGACGAAGGCTGAAGGCTTTATCAGACACCCTAACACCAAACAGATGTTTATGCTATTATGGGTAGAGATTTTATAATGTAGGCAAGATATCATGTCAGCAATCATCGAATATTTTGTTGTGATTGTTGGTGGGTACAACGTCATCTTCTGGGAATGTGCGCTTGCATGTATGTCTCAGCCTTCATCGTGCTAAAGTTGAGCCAGGTTCAACTTATTTGCTGGACGGCCCTGCGTCGACAGAATGGACTCATTCAAATGATAAGTAGTGTTTTCCCCCCGCAGGGCTGAAGTTGGTCTGAAAACTTGGCCCGAGTTTTTCGTCTTTCAGGCTGGAATAACTCAGCTGCAGTGGGTTATCTGTTGTGTCCGCCCGGCTCGCTCTCTGTTTCGTTCCAGCAGTGTTAACAGGCAGCCTGACATTCCCACATTCCTGAATGTCAGTGATGTCATACTTCCTGTTCCCAGAGGCCAGGCCAGCAGTCAGGTGACTGATCAAACTGAACACCACCACACAGTCCTCCACCACCCTCTTCTCCTTTAAAGTAGCACAGCAGAGAGGGGTGAGCCTGAGAACTGCTTAGCTTCAGGATGTTTTTCTTTTTAAAGATTTTAGATTTAAGATGATTCTTCTGAGAGCTCTCTCGGGTTAGGCGGTTGTGGTGTGTGATGAGCAAGCGTCAGCGTCCAGTGGCTTAGGGAGATTAAATGTTCTTTAGGTGTGTAGCCATCTCAAGGCAAGGCTGTGCGTTAGTCCATTTGTTGGCTCTGCCCTGTGCAGGATCAAAGCAACCGCACAGACAAGGTTTTTTAATATGTATGAACTGTCTTTCTGTATATATATTATATGCCAAAATGCCAGGATTTTTGCGATTTCCCTGTAGAGCTTCAATAACATCTGTGACAGATGTCCAATAATGTTAAACACAGCACTTCAGCATGCTTTTTCCTTTCGTCTTGTAGTCTCTCCTCCTCACCCAGGTCTGAAAGTTAAGTCAATTCAGAAGTTACCTTAAACTTGCATTCTTTCTCATGGACATCAGGGAACCACAGGAAAACAGGTCTTCATCAGTACAGCATGATGTTCTTTTTGAAAATTCTGGTCACTTTTAGAGTAAAAGGGAGGTTAAAGTGGTGTATGCTTTTAGGGCGTGGCTACCTTTTGATTGACATGTTGCCTGTCACTTCTGGTTGCAAAGAAACAAAATGGTGATGGCTGAAAGGCTGAAATCGAGACTTCAAAACGTCACAAACTAATGGATGATGTCATGGTGACTACGTCCTCTTCTTATACATGTGTGCTTACAAACTAATCGTGAGGAACGAGATTAAATCACCCGAAACCTTCAGTCTCTACGCTGTTTCAGGATTAACTTAATTATATGATTTGCTGTTGTACATGTTGTGTAATACTTCAAAGCATATCTCTGTTTATAAGACATTGTGTGTGTATGTCGTGTTTTTGTTTTAGAGAACTGTAGAGTCACAGGAAAGTAACGAGCTGCATTCTGTTATTCAAGCCACTGCCAGTAATGCATTTATTGCCAGGGTGATGACACCCCTTTATTATTGGCCAGTCCTTTTAATCAATCACATCCTAAATGACGCTGATGTTTTAGCACCAAGCGACTGCATCGCTGCTAAATCTAATGTTCATCTGACTTGTAGGGAAAAATATTTAGCTTGGACTCAATTTGTCTTAGGGAACAGAGGCCATATGAAAAAATGTTGTCCTCTAAAATCGATGTGTGCTCACCTTATAGGATATTACATTATTTATGCTCCTAGTAGATCGGTTGGTGAGGCAGCGCTCATCACAGACTCATGGAAATCTGCCAATACTAATCCATAAACCTTTCTAAAACACCACCATGAGGCCGCTGTTAGTGACTCATACAGCATGAGGAGTAAGGATGACACATTTTCACTTTCACTCGGTCATGGTCAAGTTAAAATAAGGGGCTCAAGGTTAAGACCAAAGCTTGACAGTGAGATGTCTTATTTTGGAATAACTTGGATTATGGATGGAAAAGTAATTTTCAGCATTGGCAATGTTTGTTATGTCCAACACTTGTATATGTGAGGAAATTCTCCAGGCTGAACTAAATATGTGCAGCTGATTTTTAAAATATCTGGTTCATTGATGGAAATCTACAGGTAGTACGAGGTCGACTCCCAAGGAGAATGTGGTGATAAAATCCAGAGTTTAAAATTATTTTGGGTTTTTTTCTGCCAGAACAGGAAGTGCTTTTTAGAAACCTGATGAAACTTTTAGCAGTCACTTGGTTTATATTGTGGATTTGGAAACTATGGCTGTCACATGGTGACAGTTGTGACAGCCACAGTTGCCAAAGTATAGAGGTTCATTGTTATTCTAATGTTAACAACCATCCATTGTAACACAGACAAAAAGGTTTCTGATTATTAGGTTGCCATACTTGCCATTATGGTAGCGTCAAATCATGCAGGAGAGTCCAGTGTTTCTTTGGTGGTCCAAGTGTTGGTGGCATTGAATATTAAAGGCTTTTGTTGTCATCAGGACTAAGAGAGACTTGGATTTTACTCAGTTTACTTAGTTTGGCCCTTTACACCAAAGAGACAGTGTTTGATGAGTGTGACAAATACGTGATTGTACCTGTTGTTGAAGCTAAATTCACTCCAGTTTGGCCTTTTTTATGTTTATTCAGTATTTTGATGTACGTACAAAATGTAACTTTCAGAAGAGGATTTAGATCTGTAAAAACTACTTCCAGAACCAGCTGATTTTCCAACTCTGACACCATATTATAGGTGCTATTGAGCATGCTGGGGTACTGTATTCAGGCGTAGAGGAATAAGTTCGCTCAGCTGAACACTTGAAAGACGTAATCCAAACTGTACAGAGAGCTGAAAACCCGCGTTGATGAAGTATTCTCCTAAAAGACCCAGTGATTATCTTTTCTCTGTAGAGCAGAAGTTGCCCTGGCTCTAATGCGCTCTGCTGAGTAATTGTGGGGAAGAATCCTCTCCCCATCTGGCCTGAGTTTGTCAGAGGCCCCGGGTCTCTCATTACTTCATCGTGCACATGAGCAGCGCTGGGACGAGAGCGGCAAACTACAGGGGCAGGATCCCACCCACTCCAGCGCTTTCTCCCACTGTAACGCTCACCAGGGACCACCCGCCTTCCTCTTCGTTGTCCACATGCAGAGAAAGTATGCAATGCGCTCCGACCTTCCCCCTGTATCCATCACCACCCGAATACCTCACCCCCTCCCCTCCTGATATTCCCTGCCTGGCCTCCCTCAGCCACGCCCTGTCTGTGGTCAATGCAGCGTGAGAGGAACTGTATCCAAACAATAGCATGAGGGAGGCAGCCCCTCACTCCCCTAACATTTCTCCCTCTCTCTTCCTCTTCTTCACTAGACTTCCTCCAGTAAAATAACTAATCAAGACATAGCGAGGACTCCTGGGGCTCTAAAACCAGATGAAAAATACCGGCGCTGGGGGGGTGGGCAGTTTTATTCCTACATTTAGACTACAGTGGTGTTTGCAAAAGGCACTGATCTTACAGTTCCTCATTATCCTCTTAAATGATGGTAGACTAATGGCGTACAGTGCTCACTTTCAAATTAGGAATTCACGACATTACTTTCTTGGAACCCAGCTGAGGTTAAATCTAGATGAATACATAACATGTCATCAACATATTGAGTGTATAACTAGATTATTAAGTCACTGAAAGCTGACACAAATATGATGCACAACTGATGCAATCTAAAACAAACTGCCACAACAAAATGAAAAAAAAAAAACAAGTTGGGACCAAGAGAAAAACTAAATATGACAGATGCATACAGTATAAGGAGTAAACACTTTTAATTGGCTTGCAACTAAGTAATATGAGCCATATTTATTGCAGTGTTTACTTATTTCATAGCTAAGGTCCTTTTTCAGTGTTTAATTAATTTTTTTCCTCCATATTCTTTCAATTTTAGTGTTCCTGCACTTAATAGCTGAACAGGGGTTAGAAGTACTTACTGGCACATTGGCTGCCTTTGTTCTACAGTGGCTGATAATGGCTTTAAATAAATAATGTCTCTGGTTATTTGTTTTGCTTTGTAATGGCATGCAGACCCAGGTAATGAACTGACAGAGCTGTGCAGGCTGACAGTGGGAGCAGAAGCCCCGTGGACTCTGACTTGTGAAAGACTTTCCACTCCTGGATGTGGCGGCCTCGGGTGCAGGGAGGACAGCTGGGTGGCACATACTCACTTTCATGTCCATACAGGGGCAGAGGAAGCTGGCCTCTATTGTTCCAATACCTCTGAAATCTTTCCAAGTTTGTGGTTCATCGGGCGGACATCGTGGCGTGCTACTCATTTCAGGTAGCAGCATTTGTGAAAGGTCAGATGTGACAGAAGACAGCTGACCCTTGTGTGTCTCAGGTCTTTTAGCAGAGGTGACGGAAGTGTCGCCCTGGACGCCAGCTGGTGGTGGCATTCCTTCGGTTTGGATGGCAGATGGCTGCAGGTAGTGACATCACCACACAGCCTCTGATTTGAATGGTCACCTTAGGGAGGATGAGCCTGCAAAAAGGCAGGCGGGCAGGCCGGTAGACGGGCAGTGGAGCAGAACCAGAAAGGAAAGCTTAAAGAAAGATGCCAACTCTAAGGCAGGGTACATGTCAAACAGTCATTCCTCTGCACTTAAATGTTCCTGGCAAGCTTTATCTGAATGAAACGCCATTGAGCAAAGTCAGTGAAAGCCAATTCAAGGAGAACTGAGGAGTACTTTCACTGTGGCACTGAGCATTGAATTGCTCTCCGATGTGACACTCTGCCTCTGAGATGATATTGGTCGTCAGTGAGACTAATATGTCTACGTATGCTAATTAGCTTCATGAACTGAATTACTTTTTTTAACTATATAGGCCCCATCAGACCCGATCTTGGAAAATTGGGTTCAGCCTCTGGGATTGAGCATATCAAAAAAATATAAGAAAAAATCAAATAAATAAAACAAAAAACCCCAAAAATGTCAAATCCCTGCACCACAAGTCAATATAAGTTAATTGTGTCATGTTTATAACACTATTACACAATAATTATAAACATAAACCATAAGCATGACTTAAAGTGACTCAAAAACGACTAAGTATGGACCCCGAGTTTTGAAAAATGCTGATGAAGTTAGGAACTAGCTAGAGGGCTAAACGGTTCAACGGTTTTAGAATCCTTAGAGCCCACAGAGTCCGCCAATACCAAAAATTCACTCTCAGACAAAGCATCGCAAAGATATGAACAAGAATGTCATTTGTGTCCAGCAAAAAATATGAAAATTGACTTACTTATGGCTGAAATATGAATATTCCAGGCCTTCCTGCTCCCTACTGAAAGCTAAGGCCAAGGAGAACCATGCTGCAGTGAAACGAGCCCTGTTCAGGGACCACCAAGGACTGTGGGAACTTTCATGCTTGAGCGGAGTTAATATGAGTTCTCGACATTTACTTAACTAAAATAATTATTAAAAATATTTAACTTCACTCGTCGATATGAAAAGTGTTCATATCGACGTGTAAGGTAATAAAAATTAACTTTTAACATAATTTTTCTTCAAAAAATACATCTTTTAAAAAAAGAAATGTGTATGTGTATTATCATAAACCAATATACCACTAACACATATATGGCCTTATTATCTATCTTCACAAGGGTCTTCTGTATTTTATAGCTTTTTAATTTTTTCAAATAGACCTTGTGAATGAGGAGATATTCAGGATTTAATATGAGAAAAAAAAGCATCCGCAATTTTGGCTAAAACATTGGTGCGTGGCAAAAGGTTAACTGTTTCCTTCCCATCAGCTCAGGACACACTTTGTTTCCCAGATGCTTTTTTTTATGAAGATGACATTTAATATGGATTTCTTGTGTCTAGGTCATGGCTCAGGTTAACAGCACATTATGAGACTGGCTTTTATTGGTTGGGGAGGAGAGAGGAGATGAATGAGGATATTCCATCGTTATCGCTCCCTGTTAGAGTCCTTTTCACCCCCATTTCCTTCATATGGGCCCTCATCATAACTTTGCATGCAGTCAAGCACTCCAAAAGTAAATGGACTGTGGGAAATAAGAACTCCTCATCTCTTTGGTGTGTTGTATTTATCACCACCATATGTCCGTAAAGAATTCATGTTGTGAAATAAGTAACAACTTGCTTCCTGATTGTGTTTTATGGACCCACTGGACTTCATCATGTGCCTCTAAGATCAGACTGTAGGTCCAGGATTGGGAAACCTTCACCAAGCAGCTCACTTAAGACACTCTCCCTGACACTCAGGAAGGTAGTACAAGACATGGTAGGATGGTGGTATGTTGAGGTCTGGTGATGGCAGCGTATCTGACTGAAGCCTGACACAGCAGACTCTCATATGATGGAGGATACACTATGTCTCCATTAATGACACACTGGACTCAGGCGGGAACAAGATTCGCTTTACGTCTGCGCTGAGACGAAGAACGAGCTATGACAGAGTGTTTAGTATAATTGTCCCGAGTGGGGTATGTCTTTGCAACAGGAGGCACAGATAATGATCAACTTTAAAAACCCAAGTCGTCTCCCCCATGCCTCCACCGTACACATCTAACCCTTTATTTTCACCTTAAATCATCCAGTTCCCCATAGAGTCCAGACTTCAAACAATTGCAACTCTAAGATAGAGAGAAAGAGACAGACAGCGAGGGAGAGAAAGCCTGGTTGCCTTCACAACAGTCTCAGCTCATCCTATTAAAATGCCTCATTGCTTTAGCAGTGGAGACTTTTTATTGCTGCTGGTACACATTGTTGCCTTGGCTGCAGTTTAAATCCATTCCCAGAAGAGAATGGAATAGACATGGAGGAAAATTAGTTTTGAGGAAGAGCAGAACACCCCCTTGTATCCAGAGGATGCAAAGCGTGACATTCCAGCAGAGCGGAGGATAAGCAATACACTGTGCCACTTCTCTAAATCATCTGGTTCACGCAGGCCTCGCACAGGATAGATGGGTTGAAGACATCCTGAACACCAGGACCATGCTGTGAACATTCAAACACCCACACAATCCATAAATGGCTAATATTTTGTTTCGCATTTTGGTGTCATCTCCTCTCAAATCTTTTGACTATCTGTCGTTTAATGAAGGATTTGTCACAATATACTGGAGGACTCCTGCAGACATCAATTTATATTGAAACCAAACTAAGTACATGCATATACTCTACTGTATGTTCGATCCCAGGCTCCGGTAGTCCATGTCGTTGTGTCCTTGAGCAAGACACTTAACTCTAATGGCTCACCGTTGCTGTGTCTACCGTCTACTGTATATCATGTAAGTCGCTTTGGATAAAAGCGTCAGCTAAATGAAATGTAATGTAATGTATGTACAGCATACAACTCTCCATGTCCTAAAAATCCTCAAAACTTATCTTTGATGATTGATTTATCAGCAACTGAAAATTAAGAAGCAACGACATAGAATTTAAGCAAAAAATGCCAAGTATTCAAACATTTACTGTGTGTTTAGTCCTCTGGGACAGTTAACCAAAGTTATTTGGGTTTTGTATTGTTGGTTGCATAAAACAAGCAATCTAATTTGAAATTTTGATGGGCATTTTTCACAGCTTTTCCAATTTAGATGAATTGATAATGAAAATGGTTGGTAAATAGAAATTTTATTCAGGGACCAAAGTAGATTTACAGATACTTTAATAATCAAATTCATGGTTCGTCAAGCAAAAATGCCAAACTTTCCCGAGTTTGCGTCCTAAATGTAAGAATTTCCTGTCTTTTGCTATTTTGTATTCTTTTAAGTTGAATTGGTCATACAAACGAGACATGACGCCAGTGACACAGTTATGTTTAGCAAGCCCACCAAAACCACCAAAAACCACACTATTCAAAAGAAAACGGAGCGAAGAGTACAAAGCATATAACAATATCATTATTATATTATTGTGAAGTGTAAGCGACGTGTAATGTGAATGTTACAAAAGACATTCGGTATGTAGTATATTAACCTTGCAATATAGTAATATTTCTACAATATATTCTAACACTGGCTCCCTTTTATTCTTGCGTGATTTATCCATATCACATACGTGGTGAGCTAACTGCATTAACGTTGATGTGACAAAAGAAAACACAGTTAATGATGATTATTAGTGGCATAGTTTCTAATGTGAGTGCTAAATTAATAGTACTCTCTCTATCCTTCAGTTTCTTCTATAGCTCAGCGGTAGTACAGGAGACGCTAAAAGGTTTAGACGTCAGACATGATCAGTGTTTTGTCGACATTTTCGTCCTGAAGATGGATAACTTTTTGTGATAATGCTCTCAAAATCTTAAATGAATGCTGCAGCAAGCCGCTCCATCGTAATGTTTCTAAAGATACACTGAACACGGTGTAGTAACACAATGAGAGTTAAGTCATGTTTAATCTGGATGATTGCGTGCTGCACAGGGTAGAATATTGTTATGATTGACAGCGATGAAAGTCTGTAGTCTTTAATATAAAACATTAGCGATGTGAAACGGCACAGCGTTGGATCACAAGTTAATCTGTGCGGATCACAGTTTCCACAACTGACCGTCTTGAAAAACTTGAACTTGAGAGAAAAAAAAGAGAGTTGAAAATATAAAATATGTTACTGAAAACAAAAACAAATAATTGTTTTCAACAAAAAAAAACAGAACTGAATCAAAATTATATTCAACCCAAAACATTTTTTCATACACTTATTTTTACAAAGTTCAAGAACAAAACTTGATTTTTCAGGTTCAAATTTTTTTTTTAAATGAACAAAACATTTGTCCAGGAATTGGCTCCATATCCCTGAGTCATCCGATGTGTCTGCATGTTGAAGTGATGGTTGACATGTCATGTATCTCTACGCTGCTCCTCCCTGATGACAACAGATGGCTCTCACTGCAACACACCTCTCACTTTCTGGTGGCGTTCTGCCGAGCACCGCTGCTCAGGTTGTTCCTCTAAAATGAATCAATTCAGGGTTTGAATTTATCATCGGGGAAAACATGGATGACAAAGCACGCCATTAAAGTTGAACGTGACTAAACGGGACTAAACTTTATCTCCTGCTATCTCTCTGGATTGTTGGAAACCCATTATCGACCAAAACCAGAAACACAATCACAAAATGTTTTAATCTTCTTCATTGTTTTTATTTGTTTTATCCGTCTAAATAACTGTTATTCATACATGTATTTTTGTTTATTTTCTGGGGGGAAAAACTGTTATTACAAAACATTATTTTCTGTTGATGCATCATCATCACCCAGGCCCCCTGAAATGTTGACATGAAGCATGTAAGTGGGCTCCATCCCTGAATTATCACTGGTCTGCAGCCCAAAGGCATTAGTGCTGAAAGCATGCCTGTCTGTTTTCTCCTGCTGAGGGGGTTCTAAACAAATATTTATCAGGTCGCCAATTACAGTACCCCGTGTGCGTAGGCACACACACATACACACACAAACACGCTGTGGCTCTGTTGAGAAGGTTGTGTATATGCATTACAGTAAATGTGTTTATTTTTTTGCAATAAGTGGCTAAATTTGACCTCAAAGCAAATGTGCTCGACAGGGCGGTGTTTCTCAAAGCGTATTTGTATTGTTAGAAGCTTGTTTGTGCATTGCTGCTTTCGAGGAGGCAATTCAAAGAGGCATCTTTATCACCAAGCCTCTCAAAGTTGCTCACAGCTAGCGGGCAGTCCGATCAATGTCCAGAGAGATTGCTTTCTTTTTCTTAAAAGCGTTTATTTTCAACCTCATTTTTCCACCTAAAAGGATTTGTTTACATAAAACATGTTAATCTCCAGGGATTAATTAAATTAATTGTTCCCCTTTTTAGAATTAAGATAGATCTGCATCCTCAATTTAAAATAAAAAAAAAAACACACCAAACGCTGATAGAAGTTTGTATAATTCCAAATTGACTCTACATCTATGCCTACTCAGTGAAATTGCCATGGGCCACTTGATCCTGAATTATGCAAATTGCAATGAAAATAAGAATGAAACAATCAGCAGTTTCTATTCTATTCAGCATTTATTTCTAGCTTCACAGTATCTGCTTGCCATTATGACTAATGGGGTAAACCAAGAATACAGAGAGCTGTGTTAATATTCTATATAATATAAGCGCCTCTTCTTCTTGAGGACACTGAAGAAAAACCATCTGTCTTCAGCCATCCTGGTGAACTTTTACCGCTGTGTGATCGAGAGCATCCTAACCAACTGTGTCACAGTCTGGTATGGGAGCTGCTCTGTTGCGGAGCGCAAGGGACTGCAGCGGGTGGTGAAAACTGCCCAACGCATCACAGGAACTCCACTTCCGGCCATTGAGGAAATCCAGAGGAAACGCTGTCTGCGTCGAGCTCGCAGCATTCTCAAGGACGCCTCCCACCCTGCACACAGACTGTTTTCCCTCCTGCCCTCAGGCAGACGGTTCAGATGCTTCCGGACAAGGACCAGCAGACTGAGGAACAGTTTCTTCCCCAGAGCTGTTTCCTTATTGAACTCTGCCCCATGCTGACACCCCCCCTACTCCCCAACCACCTCCACCCACAAACCCATCTCCTCGTCATCTCCCCCCACTGACCAAAGACTTTACACCTGCACTCAAACACTTTTGAACTGTCTGCACTAAAAACTGAGCATTGCACTAGTCTAGTAACGTTAGGCAGCTACGGTTTATTATTATTATGCACTATTTAACGTTCACTCAATCTGTATTACTTAACTTATCATATGCCCATTTGCCTTTTGTAAATTATGTTTATAGTTCCTGCTTATAGTCTACCTACATTTAATGCACAAATCAACCTGTATAACATGTACATATTACCGCAATCAATCTGTATATCCCGTACCTATATCACTAACTTATTATCTGTAAAATACTTATTATTATCTGTATATTGGTATTTACTGCTATTGCACTTCTGGTTGGATGCTAAACTGCATTTCGTTGCTCTGTACTTGTACATGTGTAATGACAATAAAGTTGAATCTAATCCAATCTAATCTAATCTAATATTCCCAGCAGGCTACTGCTGAGTTAGGCTCATCATTTCGTATCAATGTTATTTCAGTTTTCATACATAGCAATAAGACAAATTAAACTGTATGGCTCCTCGCTGCAGTGATTCACTTTATTGATTGAATGGTATGTCATTTTCTCATCTGTTTTTTTTAAATGTGATCATTATTTTCTTCTCGCTATCACTTTCTTTATGTCTCAGGCTAACTCACATCATCATTTCTTCAGACTTTATGTGTTTGAGTAAACGCTTCAGAACTGTGTCCCTGATAAAATGTTTGTTAACTGTCCTTTATTCACTGTTTTTGTCTTCCTTATTGGTTTGGCAGTGTTTTTCTTTTCTCTTAAAGTGTAAAAAAACAAGATTTCACCTGGCTAAAACCAATTTCTTTAGATTATATAACTCAGGTTTGGACACAAAACATATGTACCTTCAAAATATGGTTTAGTGTTGGATGATGCAGCAGACAATGAGATTTATTAACTTGTGCTAGTAGTTCAAGCTCTGAACATGCTGAATCTCACACTACCTATAATGCAACTTGATTGCAGACTGTATAAGTCTGCCATTGGTCGCGTATTTCCCGTTGCATTCTCCTCCCCATCTATTTTTTTAGGGCATCTTCGCTGCATCCCGTGCTCAGCGCTGCCCAAGAGCATTACGCTTGGTTTAAAGAAATACAAACAAGTTAGAGTGTTTTTTTCACCCCAGTGCCAAAATTGATAACGTAGACCTTTCTTTAACGCTGACCCAGCACCGTGGAGATAGGTCTGGCTTTGCGACACCACTTTCCTGGTAAATGAGCGGGGCCACAGACCCCAGAGACATGTCAAGTTCTTGGAAATAGGATTAACTTAGTTTGAATATGATTATTTAGTTTGGTCGTATGGACCACTAAAGCACAGAAAATAATTAAATGATAAGGCACTTTAGGCAACTCTGCTTCTACACCTCGTGTCTTGTTCAGGGACTCTGTGTCAAATATAGTTTTAATGTAGTTCAATGAAACAGCCCTGCAACAAGAAGGTTATACACAGCGAGGTGTTGTTTCAACATAATGGACATTTCGGAGGCTGCTGTTTGCATTAAGTGTTTTTTTCATTTTTTTCTACAATTATTAAGATGGGGTGGACAAAATACTAGAAACAATCTCCAAGAGGGGCACACAGCTCATTCTTGCCTTTTGCCGTGTTTGTAATGTGGCCCTTTCATAAAAAACTAAAACCGCTGCGATAACCCTAGAAATGTTCCCACGGTTGTTTTCTCAGACTCCACAAAGAGCCCAGAATCCGAGACATTGTACAACTGTTTTAGTACTTGTGATACGCAGACATGTAAAATTAGTGTATTTCCCCTTTAACCAGCCCTTCAGCCGCTGTCGTCCTTCTACTTTTTCCTCCTCTGTCGTCTGGTATTACAACCGCAGCCACTCTCTGGTATTGGCCCTCTCATTGTTGGGACGACAACTCAGGCAACTGGACGAAAGTGATGGAATCTTCCGTTCTGGCCTCAGAACAATGAGTTCCATTCAACATGGCCGCCATTACTTGAAGTGGTGTGGTTTTTTTAGAGGGGGGTTTCAGATTCAGGGGTTTCCCACAGACTGCCCAAATTAACCACTGCAAGAGACTCAGCTCCTCTCTCTGTCCAGGAATGTGCTGAAAGCCCCAAGTATGCCTCTGTTCCATCCCCGCAGCAAAACCTCCTCATTTCAAAATTGTGTTCTCCAGAGTTGCTAATGAGTTATTTATTTCATGGTCGTATTAAATAGTTCGACCATCACAGGGATCTGGAGGGATAGTAGCCTGCCATACCTGTGTGTTTTATTGAGTCAAGTTTACCTGTGGGTCTAGTCTCAGGGAGGCACTGGTGCTGTGATACAGTTTTTCATGGCTATTGTGTGTCAGCTGAGACAGGCTCTATTACTTTCCCTTTATGAGGTCAATGTGTGCCACAGGGCAGCAGGGCGTCTGCTGCAATGCTTTGTCAAGGAACTGGTCTGAAGCGGAAGAGCTGGGTGCGTGTAATTTACTATCCATGGAAAGGTCCTGAAGCAAAAACTAGAAGAGAAGAGGTGAGGAGAGGCAAGGGGATAACTATTGGAGGTTATGAGAAAAGAGAGCAGAGGAGGAGTATCAGACTTAGCTCCATTAATAGACCCTGTGTGCTGCCGAATTGATTTCGAGGTCAGGCCATAAAGCACACTGCCTGAGCACTGTACTAACAGTGGCATCATTATGGTCTTATTAGTGAGGAGGACTGGCAGAAAGGGGAGGCTGATAGGACTGTGGAGTAATTTACAGGTGTGTTAAACACGACTGCTGTTCGAGAAAGAGAAAAAAAGAGCTGAGGTCGTGTTCGGGCCACTTCTGTTGGGCTGCTGTTGGCCAATTAGCTTCAACGGGTTCTGTTTGAGTGTGTCTCTCTCACATGTTCATTTTCTGCATTCACTGTCTCAGAGGGCCACACATGTAGAACTATAGATGTAATTGACGCTGTACTCGTATTGAAAAGATATTCAGATAATTCACTTAAGTAGCAATATCACACCATGAAAATATGCCATTATAAGTCGTCATTGTAAAATATGCATCAAATAAAAGCACAGAAATATTTGCAATAAAATATACTCCTTACACATATGCATGATATCTTTCAGTGTACTATATATGTAGTTGGATACTTGTTTAAGCTTTAACATGAAAGCAAGACTCGAATGTTGTAGTTGGCTGAGGTGAAGCAAATTTGAACAGCTTTATGTACGCTTTGGGGTATTTTAATCTATAACAGCATCCCATGTTTTGTATGTATGATCTCACACTGAAGATAGACCAGTAACTATAGCTGTAAAATAATTGCCATGCAGTGAAAAGTTCAATATTTCCCTCTGAAATGAAAACTTTATGAACTTACGTAGCACCACTGTTCACACATTTACAGAGTAATTGGGTCTGTGTGAAGGAGAAACCACCAGACAACAGAGGTACTTGTATCTGCCTCACACCTCATGGTTACAATATGGCATATTAGCAGAGCAACATAAGTGAAATAAGTTAGAATTAGATTTAATAAAAATATGCACCATAAACAAAAAAAAAGTGAATCACAACATGGAGCAGCAATGGGGACCTCTGCAGGCTCTCTGTTTGCTGAATGGACTCACTGGCTGCTCCATCTGGACTCAATTAGAGTCCCTGGTATTCGCTGTTAAGCTCAAGTGACCATTAATATCATTTAATAGATGCAACTTTTCCTTATTAGTCGTGTTTTGACCTTTCAACAAGTTAACACAGGCCCAGTAGGGGCTTAAATGGTTTCTACTCAAACTGTGCCACCTTTATGAATAAATGAAAAGATATGTGAGTACCTGAAGCAGGAGAGCTGTACAGTACTTATTAAAGCTGGTTTCACTTCAAAGACCAAAAGCGGTAATGATGATTATGAAACGGAAATTATCATAAGGGTGCGATTTTGTCGCACTCTCCTTAAGCTGTTGTAGTGGAATAATCTCTCTTTTCCTTTGCTTTTCCCAGCACTCATGGGGGAATTCCAGCCATCTCAGTGCTGAGTCAAAATGAGCTCCGAAATTACAGCTAATTTTCTGAGAGGTTTACGGTTACATGGTCTGTAGCGTGTTTTGCAAGAGGGAATGTAGGAATTTGAATCGTTCCAGATATGTCATCATTCTCACACGGATAAACTGTTTGGACAGCCTAAGCAACACAAGACACACACACACACACACACACACACACACACACTCTCTCTGGCTGTGACAACGGTTCAGCCCTTTGTAGCCCAACATCTGAGTGTTTGTTTTATTGTTTTGTGCGCCAACATAAATGGGAAATGTTGAGGGGTGAGTTTTATGTCAGTGTCTGTGCATTCATGAATTTATGAATATCTCTACATTGTTTCCATTAGACGCTGGAGGGTTTTTCCAGATTTTGAATCAGTCCATGAACACGCTCCTCTTTAATTGATCTTGTGCTTAATATAACTATAACATATGTCCAAACCGATTCATAATCATTCACAGGCACAGATGCTATTCTCCATAGGTTAAAATATTGGAGAATCTTTTTTGCTGCTGCCTGTATTTCATTCTGCTACAGAGAGATAGAGAAAAGAGAGAGATGCTCACAGAACACAACTGAGACAACTAGAAAAAGAGATGATATGAAATAGACAAGATGATATGAAAGGGTGAAAACTTTGAGACTTCCAACAGAGCAAAGAGCTATTGTTCAAAGTTGAAGGCACTGAAAGGAGTTGATCAAAATAATTGAAAGCAGCTGAAATGCCTGTAAAGAATTATCTTTTTAAAAGAATTCCATAAAGAAATGACCAGACTGATAATAATAAAGATGTAATATGAGAACATGACTAATGGTAACTGCAAAGTGTGCCTCTGCTGTAAACACACAGACAGACATGGAGTGTCTCTTACAGTGTTTACAGTATTTCAGCACACATCCTGTTGATCTATCTGATCTCGCCACTTGTACCGTGCTGGTTAAGTACTCTCAGGGGAGACGGCACATTGACGTCATTAGATTTCTCCGACGGGTGTGAGATACTGAAGTGGCTGTTAAAAATGCAGATTGTGACTGCAAGAGCGTCTCATTTCCATGTTCAAACATGTTCTTGGTATCAGAGGAAGTGGAGACATTGTTGCTGCCGTACGTTATGTTCCAAGTGGATCCTTTAATACTGCTGATATCTAAGGATTACTCCGAGATTGTTTTGGGCCTTACATGTGTCTCTGTGTCACTACCTCGTGTTAGCTCTCTACTTCAGCTGTCTGACTACACAGCTGGAGGGTGAAGGTGCCAGCTTAGGAATGACTATAAGCCAGCAGTGAATCAGTGTTTTTGTCTTTTACAAGACTGTCCCATCTGCCATACTGGGAGCGATGGTAGAGCGGGATCTTCGGGGTGGGTTGAACCAGCAGGGGGTGGGCAAGTCCATCGCCGGGTGGTACAGGGTAAGCTTTACCATAGTTCATGAGGAGTGTTATGTGGGGGATGGCAATGATGGGAGGTTGATCCCCCATGATAAGCTGTGTCCCAATCCCACATCTGGGATCCTCAGAGCAGTGAACTGATGCTGCACCCGCAGCGTTTAGACAAATACAAAGGAGGAAGGACAGATATGGATTTTTCCTTCGTGTTAAGGGCTGAGAAGATGCTGCGGCCCAGCTGCATACCATGGGAACTGCGTGGACCCGAGACGAATGGAGGTACAGCAGCAGGAATGCATTATTTTCATATAGGGTCAGAAATGCAGCATGGCGCTACATACATGCTGCTATTCAGTGGCATGCAGCTGCAGTGCAGTAACTGTTGCTTTATGAGGTTGTGTGTCTTCAGCCTTGTCACGAGAGATACAAGGATATGAACATATAGCTTTGAACCTCATGAGCAGCAATATATGGACGTTGCATACTGAAGCAATGCCAGTGTGTTTGTGCATGCTGGGAATGCACACTATTGGATGAGACGTTTCAAATTGATTAGGTTTGTGTCACAGGGGGGCACAGGCACATCGGGAAACAGGAAGTGGATGAGTGTGAATGATTATGCGGCGCCGCTCGCTGTAATGACACAGCAGTCCGGTGCAATAAACAAGAAGTCTTCAGTGGCTTTCCTCTTATTTCTGTGGCTCCAACAGCTTCTTGGCAATGCAGTCCAGCAATTAGATAAACTTACCCCATCAATTATTTTGATTCTGTCAGCTCTACGTCCTTGTTATAATGAGCTTACTAAATCAGTTTACATATTATTTATTTGTGTTTTTGATGGCTTTGCCAGTTCCTGACATTCTTAAGCACTACATTAGCCTGTTTAGCGCACGTCCTGCTGATCCAACCGCAGCCAGCTGCTCTGACATTTCTAGGCCAGGATCAGGTATGTAGATGAAGAATGGTTAATTTAAGAAAGGCCAGCCCCCCACTGCCTTCGTTATTTCAGAGCACTTAGGTGTTGCAGAGACTCGCTTTAGAAGCTTAAGCAGAGTTAATTTTATCTTTCTTTAATGACTTCTTCAAATATTCTGTAGATGTGGTTAAATATGGTATGTGTTAGTGAATAATCATATTTCCTCAAATGTTTTAACTGCTTTATATTGTGATATATTTTAGTTCCTAACCTGGGGTTGTAATATGAAATATTGGGGAGGTTTATACAGTTATTTAAATTAAACTACTGAATAAATAAATTTAGTAACAAATATAGTTCCCATTGAAGTAGGGGAATAGACAAAGTATGATGTATTTACTTATTCTATCTATACAGTTTGGAGGACTTGCCTCATATGAGTTCCACTGAAAGATGATACAATACATTTATTTTTACCTAACATTTAGCTGCTATCTATACAAAACTCTCAGACAGCTCATGGAATATACATATTATTTAATTTCCTCATTCTATCTTCAACTTGGAGTATGGTTGGTATCTGTAATAGAAAATCATAGAGAAAATGAATTCGCAGAGATGCTAAGCCTCGTGGATCCGGATCTTGTCGCGGGATCAATGTAGTCAGTAGATTAAGGCCGAAACAATAATCACACATATTAACTGTATGGCATGTATTCTGTGAAATAGCACCTCTGCTCTTTTTTTTGCTCAAGGTTATGTATTTGTGTGGTCTTTGCTTCAGAGAAGGTGGCCCACTTCCAACTGCCCACTAACCATTACGTACCATATAGGTATTAAATAAAATATTGTGTACAATAACATTGTTGGCCAGCTTGATATGAAACCAGTCCTTGAAAAGGAGAGGAGAGGAAAGAACAATGTATACTTCAAAACAACGGATGCAGAGGATGTAATAGTAGTTCAGCGAGCATAAAGTGCAGAAAGCGGCATACCATAAGACAATGTTTTTTAAAGATGTGTTCCTCACCGTCTCTGTTCAAGTTGAGAGCTTGTGCAGTTTAATGCGAGTCGTGTGCGGTGACCTGGAGGTTTCTGAACAGGACTTATGCATGAACAACTTCTGACTTTTAATACCTCCCATCAAGCGTATGCTGTATAATTCAGAGGCTCTACTTTCTCTGACGTGCTCTAACATTTTCTTTAGAGAGAGGATTAAAGCTTAAGCCAAAGGTTGCCGCCACAACTGTTACTTAGCAACCCTGGTAGGACAGCACGCCAAGGAGCAACAATGGATGCTGAGGTCGCTCCGGTCGCTTGTTCTGAATCTGACAGCTGGTTTCAGTCACTCTAAGAAAAGACACTTCTGGATTTTGTTTGGTTCTTGGATGCTGTTTTCATCAAAGTGTGACGTGTTTTCATGAGCATCAATAAATTAGCATCTGATACAATTTCCTCTGATTGAAGTTTAAAAGCTTCATTCCTAGTTTGCAGTTGTCAATGTTAGAGCTGACGCTATTTATAGATTGGCAGAAGATGTTCGACCAACATCGTTTTTAATTGATTGCTTGCTTAAGTTGTTTCGTCAAGTAAAACGACCAAACATACTCTGGCTCAGGTTTCTCTAAAATGAAGATGTACTGCTTTTCTCACATTTCCTGTCACTGTAAATGGAGTCTCTGTGTTAGTTCAGACCAAATGAGACATTTCAACACTGACTTGTTTGACGATACCACTTTGACGATAGCGCTGACCTTCTGTCGATGTAAGAAAACACTTACTGTGTCTTGTTTATTCGTAAAGGTCTCCCAACCAAACTGTCATTTCATCTTTATCTCCCACAAGGCGATTTAAAGTATTATGAGTTTCAGGTTCCAACAGTAAATACACTGAAGTTTCTTTCAGAGATGCTGCTGGACTAATTTGCAGCCAGAGCCTTAGCTATCAAAGAGAGCACCAGGACCAATGTCCCCAGTAATGTCTCTGGCTATGCAGGAGCTTTGATGACAACGTTACGATTCACGATACACATAAACTATTGATTTTTTTAAGGCAGATTTTCAGAGCCAATATTCTTAAATGTTACAATATGTCTTTTAGCACAAACTGAAGTACAACCTGCAGGGTTTTCAAGGTTTAGATCATTGTGAGGAGAGATGAAATTTACAGACAATTGACAAATATTTAAAAATAAATATAGGCTGTTTTTGGTGGCTAACATTTAATGGGCTCATAACCTTCCCCGTGTCAGTGTGGGTTCTGCGGCTTCCTCCCACAGTCCAAAGACATGCAGCTCAGGTTAATTGGACTCTAAATTGCCCGTAGGTGTGAATGTTCATCTAATCCTGGCTACCTAGTTTCAGTCAACTCATTGAGAAAATGATTAACCGTACATATTTATTTTGATGATGGATGATATTTTTTTTAAATATTTTTCTATGTTTTTGCTTGCTATATTTGTGCGTGAATGTGAGTTTCGTGGTGGTTTTGATCAATTCTAATTTTAAACGTGGCATTTTTCAGTGCAATATAAGTTATGCAGTTTTCTTTCGGCCGTATAGACACATTTTCCTGTCTGGAGTAGTTAAGTAAAGTAATCTTCTGCTCCACACAACAGTAAGCAAACCTTCCCCCAGACACATTTCACACAATAACTTTCATGTTTAATTGATCTCCGGTGTTGAAATAGAAGCTTTCCTCGACTGTTCAAAATTAAAAAGTGGTGATTGTATGTTAGCCAGATGCTCAGGAATATCTCGGGAGGTCTGCCTACAGAAATATGGTACAAATAGGAAACAAAATGGTACCTCAAGACTGAGCTAACTGTTCCTTAATTAGCCAGACAACACTTTGGAGGAAGAGGTCTCCAGTCAGTTTCGATGTTTCGGATTTGGTAATGATGCCACGCTGATGTTCCGCAGTCTCGTTGAGGAATTGCTGGTGTCGTGAGGATTGGTGGAAACAAATTTGTATCTAGTTTTGAAGGTTTCTCATATGCCTTCTGCTCTTACTGTTTTTCTATGTTTAAGGGGCTTCGCGGCTCTCATGCTGGTGCCCTGCAGGGCGCTGGCTGTATGCGTCTCAGAGCCTCTCGGCTCTTATTACTGCAGTTACTCTCCTGGGAAGTAGCCCCAGCAGATTGAAAGAATGGTGTTCAGTGCAGTCGCATTAAGGAGAAGGAGTGAAGGACAGAAAGCAAAAGAGAAAGAAACACTTACAGTGCAGGGGCAGGAGAGGTATCTTAATAATCATGAGGAACAAAAATCCTAAGAGAGAAAGAACTAGATGAGTTGAGGGATTTGGGGATTTTAAAACTTGGAGAAGAGGGTGATTGATGAAGGAGGGTGTGGGAAGAGGGGGCAGCGAGAGAGAGGACAATTGCAGTGCTGGCGACTACACAGGAAAAGGCGAATAAAGAGTGTACGCACTGACATACGGCGAAAAAGTGCCTGAGTCCTTCTCAGCAGTTTCAACTCCTGCAGCTAATGAGATGCATTAATCACTCAGTGGACCACTAAGCCAGTGGGCTATTGTCTGCACTTGTGGTCTACAGTATCACACAAAAGGTCAGCTGCCTGGACAGGTGGAAGAGCTTTTTGGACTGTTGCCTACTTACCCGGCTTCCTATCAGTAATTATCATTACAGCCTGTAGCCGGAGTGCAGGGAAACAAACAGAGAGGAAGATCTCTGCAAACCAGCATGACTCAACATCACAGACCACATTGTCTCTTACAGACCATCTCTAAATCTTATACATGTTATATTATTTAATGCTGAAGGGGGTTAAACCCCTCAAAAAGAGATTCATCTGGTTTTGGAAAAGACATTTTCAACATCAGCTTGCATCAGACCGTTGTCCTGACAGCTGCCGGAGAAGTTGCTCTGTCTTCCAGCGAGACATAGTTTCATCAGACAACAGTACTTTCAACTTGGACGTAAAAGTTTCACATTAGATTATTTCAGTTTCTCTTCCATTTTCTTTCACTCATGAATTAAACTACGTATACTGGCTCTGTAAATTGCTTCCTTCCTTGCGTTCCGATGCTAACTGTGAAAGTTAGCTTCAAGTTCAAAGCTGACCTTCTACTTCCTGTTCTAGTTTTGGGTATAACATGAAACTGGTGCTCCCTTCCTTGTAGATGCCATTTAATGTAATTTATGACTACATTACCACAGTTTTACCTAGGCATGTGTAAGTAAGCTATCTGTATATAATAATAGTTTACATGCATTTCTTGAAGAACTCTTAAGAACTTAAGAATCTCTGTGTACTGTAGGGCCCAGTCGAGTCAGCTGAGAAAAATCATGAGATAGCCAACGGACACAGGATTCCTTAAAAGAAGAAAAACATTAATACTGGTAAACTTATTTGGATCTAAAACATGGCTGCATAATGCTGGAATATAACAAACCATGTGCCATTCAATTGCAGTAATTAACAGAAAGACTTTTAGACTATAGACTTAAAGGCCTTGCACAACCCCCACAGGTGTATTCACTTCTAAATAGTCCTTTGTTCAGGTTGAAGGTTGACTAAAGAATGATAAAGGTGTCAGTTATCTGATAGATAAGAAAGATGTCAATCAAACATTGTTTGTGCTCTCACCGTCTGTAGGTTTACCTGGATGTGCAGGACCTTTCAGATCACATAAAAAATAAAATAAGTGTATCATATGCTGTAGATACAGTACATGGCTTGATATAGCTTCAATATTAGAAGAACAAACCCTCATTCATTCACAAAGGAATCCTTTTAACCATGAATTACCCGCACACACACACACACACACACACACACACACACACACACACATTTACAGACACACACACACAGACACACGCACACGCGTAATGCAACATGTAATGTACGGCATCACAACCACACTGACACCTTTTACAGCTACTTAATACATCAACGAACACTTTGAACAAGCCAACCATGCGAAGGCCTTCTGCACAGTCAATCAGCTACAATCATGTTTCACAACCAGCAGAATCGGCGACTTGACTTCACAGATGTGACACCGTTTTCTTTCACCTGTCTCTGGCAGCCATCTGGCAGCTGCTTAGCGCCCAGCAAAGAAGATCAGCGCAGCACAGAGCGTTACCATTCCACAATTAATACATTATTATATAAATATATTTAATTGCTCTAAAATGAGGGGGGATATGTGAGAGGAGAAAATGAGCACATCATTTATTTCAACAAACTCTACGACCCTAAATAGAGGTCACTATTAAAAACAACCAAATGTTTGTACTGGAGCTGCAGGTAGGATCATCTTCAGTAATTGGTTCGAGATTTAAAGTGCACTTATTTGTAAGTGTTTAGTGTATGAAGTGCATGAAGCACTGTGGTTAAGTTAGTCAAACTCAGCTGAGATGCTAATTAGTACTTCCACGGCCATCCCACTAATTACAGTCTCACACAGGCTGAAGCATTGACAGAGAGGACAGGATGATTCGATTTTAAATGCAGATGCTCTGCTTCACAGGAACTGCTCTCTGTGCTGCTCTCTGATGCGCTAGGAGAGGAGTAAGTGGTCAACTCCCTGCTGGAGATTGTTCCTGCACCGAGACATTAGTCATTCTGAGCGGTGCCTACTGCAGAGCGAAAAGCTGATTCAGGTTCTTATAGAACTGTAAGGTATTGCAAGACGAAGGCGATGACCTTAAAGACTTTAGCATCTATTGTAACACTGGCCGTGAGTAGAAGGCATGGCGTGGATGGCTTACTGGGTCATTTTTCATTTACGGAATTTTTTCACCATTACTGTTAAACTCGCCACCACAATGAGTAATTCATCACCTCGCCAGGGGGATGCAATTCTGTGTGATGGATTTCTTCCGCCAATGATAACCGAGTGACTACTATTTGTATTTTGCAAACTTCTAGGTCCCTTCCCTATCAAATCTTATTATGTAATTGACGTGTTGTAATATGAATAGTGGCGGTGGGATGGCGTTGCACTGGATGTGAAGGATTTCTTCAATAATCTAAAGTCTCCTCCTTTGTGGACCCGGTCCAAGTCACTGCAGTGCTAAACTGAATGCTAAAAGAAAGTTTTGAACCAGCTTCCAAAGCCACAACGACACAATACATGCAAGTAATGTATGCAATGCTTTTATTTGTATTTATTATGGATAGACAGTTTGTTCTCGTAATTTACCTTTAAGTGTCAGAGAAGCCTGTAGGAGGTGCTGTGAGGTCAGTGAGGTCACCTTCCCTCTTCTTTTGCCAAAGTATGTTACTCAGATATGTGAAGCAGGGGTTTGACCTTTTATCACAAACATACTAGAGTGAATAGTTTGCAAGAGGTGGTGAAGCAGCACAAAGCAGCTGACTGGACTGCTACGCAATAATGTTCTTCTGAATGCAAATAATCATTTTGGATGAGTCCATCCGACTTGTTCAGTCCTGAACTCTCAGCAGTGTGAGCAAAATCGCTGAGAACATTAATTTATTCCTGTGGCAGTGAACTTAACATAGCGATACCATGTTGTTGACCGCAGGGGCGGTAAGACGTCTTCACTGCCACTTGAGAAAGCCCTTGGGTGTGGGATTGGATGAGAGTGCTTGGTTTTTTCTGCAGTTGTGTTTTTCGTTTAATTCTTAAGTATTCTTTTTTTTTTCTTTTTCCTGTGCTACATATTTATTTACATGACTTTTTGTAATTAGGGATAATCTACTGTGAAATAAAGTCAGAGACAGGTTTCCCCTGAGGGAAAATCAAGTATAATGATCTGAATCAGAAATTCATGTATTCGCTACCCCTGCTGGTACAATAATACAAGCTGGGGAGTTTTTATACCAAATAAATAATGTATTTAATTGTGTTCATTACATTTAAATGGGGTTTACTTTAACAAATACATGTACTATTTAACGGGACAATTGTGTCTCAAAGATTGAAGACCTGTGGTATATTGGGTTCATTATAAATACATTTCTTCACGGCCCTCAGACTCACAGAATAATTGTGTGCCTGCCAGTTTGAGCATTCATACAGCAACAGAACAAATTTTGACTAATCGCTCAAGACTTTGTTGTCGGGTCCAAAGTAGCAGAAGAGCACTTGTGGGTTTTTTTCATATCACGCTTGATGCCAGGAGCACAGCATGGCTTTTGTGTACTCTCTGTTTTTCTCCTGCAATTAGCAACTATAACAGACAGAAGTGTCAAGAAGCCGGCACCCGCTATTTATTACAAGAGCAATATATGTCACACCACAATAGCATCTTTGAAAATCGATGACACATGTTGCCATCTGATTCGACTGTTATTTTTGCTCCTGCAGAGATCTAGCCACTGGGTTTGAGTTAAGCTTCGCTCTATTGAGTTGTTCTGCATTACAGATGATATTCTGTTTGAAGAGGGTTTGTTAGCTAATAAAGGTTTCCTGTGTAAGTGATCCCTATCTTTCCTCCAGTAGCTGGCTTGTCAAGGCCCAATGGACATGACAGCCTTAGTTCTATTATTCACACCTTGGCCAGCACTTCAAACTATGCCTCACATATATAGCTATAGCTATCCTACAATAGCAGCCACAGCAGAAAATCTGTGTGCTCTTTGTGTTACGCCCACCACTGACTTCACTGTGTTGTATTATTCTGGCTTGATGAGTAGATTTCCCCTGGAGAAGTATCTCTGCTCTCCCGCTATAGTAATCCTTGTTGAGCTGCTTTTCCTCTTTTCTCTCACCTCACAAACAAACTATTAATTCAGCTTTTGGTTGTGAAGACAGGAGTGGGAAAAAGATGTTTTAAAAAAGTGTAGCCCAGTCTTCTCAACCATTTGCACCATGCAAGACTTCCCCTCTAGTTGTCTTTTAAAGGGCAGATGATGCCCAGTCTGCCCTCTCTCCTGGTCCTTCTGTCCGGAGAGAAAAGGGTCCCTGTTGGATCCTGCAGAGGCAGCTGAGATGGGCGTGGCGGGCCTAGTCTGTGTGAAAAGAGCGTTAATCAATTCCCAGGCCCATATGAGGATAGAGGTCAGCAAAACGTCTCACATTTTCCAAATGTCCCTGTGTACTAGGACAATATTAAAGAGCCGAGGACAAGCCCGCTGCTGCCATCATTGCAGCTTTTACCTAACGCAGGAAAGGCCTTGGCACAAGAAGCTTTTTTTTTGTTGTCTCGGTGCTGGATGCCTTCCAGGCAGTTTTTTTCTGCTTAATCTTCACTTTAAATCCGCCCTCATCTAGCTTTTCTGGTCCGGCAAAGCCTATGCGTTACGGCAGGGCAGGGGATGCAATGACCAGCTGTGACCCACAGTACCGATCAGATGAGCCATAAAGTCTGTGTGTGTGTGTGTGTGTGTGTGTGTGTGTGTGTGTGTGTGTGTGTGTGTGTGTGTGAGAGTACGAGAGGGATTCTGTGTGTATCGTTGTGTGTTGTGATCTTGCATACAACATGCGTATATGAGATCCTTTTAATATAAATTGTAATTGTGAGGATATTGTGTGACATTTTAGAGATGGTATATAATCATTATCAGCTTGTCCATTAGATGATTTACTTTGATGTATTTAATTTTTAATATAACTTTTCAACCATACCATTTGGAAAAATGCTTCATATAAGAGTTATATTATAAAAACGTCTTGTATTCATTCATATTTCTCATCTGTTGGATTGTGCCTGAGGACTAAGGCAAATCTAACTGCATGGGGAAAACAACAAAGTTTTGCCACTGTGGCAGAAGACGGGCGCATGCCAGTCCAACTGAACCTTGAGCTCATTACGGCGTTCTTGAAGGAAGTGTTGAATTATCTGCTGTACGAATGACTGCAGCTTATCCTCAGGGGTCACAGAAACATCTATTATCTTGGCCATTTTTCTCTGGTTGAGCCACAATGATAATGATTACAAAAGCATGAAGGATGATGTGATTTTTCTTTATTGGTTGTACACAGATTGTTTATCCTTAAACTGTGGTCCTTTAGTATTCCAGTTCGGCAGGTCAGCCCCACTGTGATTATTCACCAGCCAGCATAGATCATCATAGCAGTCATACGGGATGATGCATAACTACATCATCCCATAGTGACTCCGAGGATAGACATCACTCAACCTTGTTTCCCTGATGGTATTGTTATGAATAATCAACTGAGGTACTTTCTGCTCTCTTGAGCCCTTCAGCTGTTTTGGTTCCAGCATAACAACATAGCTCAGTTTAATCACAGGACTGAGCTCTGCAATGCTATGATATTGTTTTGAGTAGATGCGTCATGTGATACTGAATTAGTGATATAAAGTATAGTGGTTCACAAGTTCCCCTGTGTACCTATAATGGATATACAGTTTCTTCTTCAGTTGACATGCTGTCATTTTCTTCTGACAGTTTAATTAGCGACTTAATTGCATTGACCTGTTAGGAGTCATTTATTTTGTTTTCATTTTACAAGTTTTCATTTTTCTAAAAGGTATTTTACAAGAGACTGCTGGCCAAGGCACCTGTTCATTAAAATACAACATGATAGGCAAAACAGTGTGATTGATAAAAGCCTCTATCATCTTCATTTTATATTGTAATCAATGTATATTGGGGTATGTTCTGCAACATCGATTGAGAGAGAGATCTGTGCTTTTTCTTTTGGTTGGAGGTAGTCTGAGGTTTTGGGAGAGCAGATGAGGGTCTTTTAGCCTTTTTCTCATCCTACAATTATGTTTAAATCAGCCATCTTTTCATCATAAATACAAAACACCAGAAAGTCAACTTTAACTTACGCCATGGTTTATAAAGGAGTTCATTGCCAAGTGCAGTTATATGTTTTTTTCTGGGATTTGTTAATGTGTTCATAAGAAGTTCCATTAAGATATAAAGTGGAGGGTGTTCCAGTTTTGTAAAGTCGAGAGGAAGGTTGAAAAAGAACATTAATTTCCCTGCATTGCTTTTTTACAAAATGAAACATGGATTGAGTCTCATTCATTGCTTGTATCTGCCAAATGGATAATTGTAAAAACAAATGTCGCCTCTAAAATATAAAATAGAGTTTTATTGTAATCCACTGAATTGGATAAATGACAAATCACTACTTTATGTTACTTTTTCACATTGTTTTTCAAAAATCCCCAAATTGCCATGTATATATTAGCCACAATGGCCTAATCCAGCCTGAGATATTAAATAGCAACTCCTCATAAACGGTGTGAAAACATTTTACCATTGCATAATATATTTTCTTATCACCCATCTCTCAGTCCTGTAATGAAAATCCTGCAGTTACAGTTTAACAACAATGAAAAAGACTTCCCTTAATGTTGTCCTTTGATACTGACATCATTAGAGTGAAATAAATGCAGCATAACCGCAGTCTGCCGAGCAACTGAGCAGCAGCATTAACACCGGTTACCCTGGACACTCGCTTCCTCAAGCAATTTATCCCCATTGATGTAATGGATGTGTCCCTGAACGCAACAGGCTTTTTTTTCCCACGCATGTTTCCTCAGGGCATGCTGCTGTTGTGCTCTTAACGGCAGCACGCAGACAGCATCCAGAGGCTGTGGATCACAGCGGCCTTGGAGCATCCTTTCGGGGCTGATGTTCTGTGAGCACTAGGAGTATTGATTCACTGTGTCACGTATGATTATGAACACAGATTAATACGCAGTAAGTTTTCTGCTCCAGGCGAAGTAAAATACTAAAAGGATGACATTTTGCTGCGGAGTTTTGGCTACATGTTTGGGATATATAACTGAGATGTGACAACTCACCTTCAATTTACAGCATACTGTCTCATATTCAATCTGTCCCAGAGGGGACATCTGTCTGTTGCTTTTTTTAGAGTGTAAAGAGTGTGTTGAATACTAAGTCAACTGCTCCCCAAAGTATTTTACTGCTGTTGTTAAATAATAATTTGACACATTTACAGCCTGTGTTTATGGAGGCTTCATTTAGTTGTTTTCTTGTTTTACACAACATTTTGATTTCATATCTAGCTCGACCATAAATGAACTATATTTCCAATTCATCGTTGCCATCTGTTTCAAAGGCTGCTAATGATGCCTACCAGTGGAGATGCATTGTGCCGTGTCGGCAGTTTGTAGATTTGGATGAGCTCCATGTGTCTTTGCCTGATAAAACCAGACGCGACCTGTGAGCGCCGGGGTCAGGGATGAGCAGTATCCTTTGGGAAATATTCAGCACTAAATATCGCAACCAAACTCAATCCTGTTGTCTTGTGTAACCAGGCGATATTTCCTGGCTCCATCTTTTGCCAAAGGTTAGAAACCCAAAAGGCATCACATCATTTAGCTGTGTTAATGTATTCACTGTCGCCAATGCTGCGAAATTCCATTTAGATAGTGTTTAAAAAAATTTTCACATTATGTAGTGCCAATTTAAATAGAGAGAGAAAGTACATAATATAAATGTTAACACTGTGGTTATTGTCACCACAGAAAATGGTTGAATTATTTAGCGCTTTACATTTTCCACATGAGACATGTCCCAGTGATACTTAAGATTCCCATTACCGCTTTTGTTCTAATATTTGTATTACATATCTCTCTTATATGTACATCAAATAAGAAATTAACAAAAAACATCATCTGCATCCATTGCTGAGACCACCAATTGTATTCCCTCTCCCCTAACAAAAACCTTTAGGAGTTGAGAGTATGTGGAAACAATAAACATTACAGTGACCTTTTGTTCTACACACACACACACACACACGTGGCTTCCAGCCATTGTAAATGATTGTAAATCTATACATGTTTGTCCCTCAGAAAGATGGAACACGTGAAGCTGTGTTATTGGGTTTCAAGGTGCCATGACTCCACAGTAACACGGTGATGTTCCCTTCCTGTCCTCTGATGACTGATACAGGAATGAATGTGTCTGCTGCCTGCATTACGGATTGACTGCCGGTGTAATTAAAGGTTGGGTGGGCAATGATGAGCTGTCTGCACACCCATGGTAGTTGCCTCCTTTTTCTGCTTGAATACCCGCTCTGTTTGTCTCCTCTTTCCATCCCGTCCCATGCAGTACATGTCGCCTGCACCCCTCAGCTGTTAGCGAGGAAGGGAAGTTGTATCAGATGTTTGGATAGCCTCTCTGACTTCCTACCACACCTGGGGATGTTTCTGCAGTCACACACTCTCAGTATGTTCTAATTAATAACTAGTGGGTGTTTTCCCTTGTGATGCCGTCAGGGCTGTGTTTTTCCCTTGTTGTCTGTAAGGAAGGCTCTTTAATATTTTAAATTCTAGCATTAATGAAAATGTGTATTGCTACAGTAATATAAATCAGCTTTGTAAATGTAATATCTTGTTTTCTCCTTGGAGGAAAATAACATAATAAACAAAAGGGGAACATTTGCATATTAATAAGTATTTTTTAATATTTTGTATTATGATCTACTGCCTGTTTAATTGGGAATCCATCTCTGGAGACGGTGGACTTATTTGCATACAGCAAATCCCAAGTGTTTTGTTGTTTTGTTTGAAGTCAGATTTACTTCACATGGTGCTGTCACCGTCCTTTCAGCCGCATGACTGTGACAAAAACTGATCGCAGGCTCGAAGGCTAAGTTACCAAGAACACGGTGGTTAACAGTGCGTCTGTGTGCATTGAGATGAGGTTATATTAACATGATATTGTTATTATTTGATAACATCCAAACAAATACCCCCCTCCAGATGTACTGTCTCTCCCACTGCCATTCTCTTTATACATCCATGGCCTTTCCCGTGCACGAGAACACACGCCCCCCTGTTGCTGATTGGCTATAATAAGGTGGCTCAGTCCAAGCATCTTTGTTTATTTCCCATTTACAGAGCCAGTGCTGTGCATCCACACCAGATTATTGTTTTAATTACACACTCAGAATAGACAGCTAGCAGACTGTCTGACACAATATAGGACCTCCACTCAGAAGAATGCATCATTACTTTTATTAAAGGCACCTGTAAATACAACTCATGCTGTGACATGTCAAAAGTCTACTGTGGAAAAGATCTATTTAAGTATTTATGGTGGTTATCCATCCGATAAGGGGATACATTTTTGATAAATGATATTTTGATAAATATTCCCATCTGACAGATTGGGACACATATATGCATGTCCCTGGTGGCTCACCAGGAGATGTCTCTTGTTCAAACATTTAAATGTATACAATAATGAACAAGAAATGGATTGGTGCAACATCACGTTTTGTTTAAATGCAAAACATTTGTGTTTTCTCATTACAGCTGACTTAATAATAGCAATTACGATTGAATATGAACATACTAGACGACAGGCCTAACTGAAATCTTCCATCGTCCCAACAGATCTTTTTATTGAGAGATGAAGGTGAGATATAAAACAAATGTAAAACATGTTTACAATTGGCAGTGCTTGATCAAAGTCCTTGGCCTGTAGTTTGGGCTCCAGATAGAAGCTATAGGCCTCCTCCTTTCCATGACCTTTAACCTCTCACAGCAGAGGTTCAACCAGGCAGAGAAGAAGTGACAGATGTACTGTGGTACATTGCTCCTTTTTCTCATTTGACAGGCTGCTCATTTAGGTGTGATGACATTTTTAAACAATGGCTGTACAACCATGAACGTTACAGCTGTAAATGTATGTATTGACGTCTTTATTTTTAAGTGCACAAAGCGTCAGCACCCTCAGCTAAGTGCTGGAATAGATTGTCTGTGGCTTTGTCTGACTGCCAGCAGCTCTCTCTCTCTCTTTCTCTCTCTCTCTCTCTCATTACTGTTGTTAAAGCAGCCTGCCTGCTGTCCAATCTCCATATTAAAAAACAAGGGAAAGGTCAGTTTAACAACACCTAAACAGTTATCGACGGGTCAGAGGACAAAGGAGGGGAAGGTCAGTCATCTAGATAAATACCATACGGTCATGAAATTGAAACTGTCAAAATATGCAGATTAGGAGGGGAGCTGAGATCATCGTTGAGGAAGAGTGGCTGTGCAGATGGTTGTGCTCAGAAGGCCCCCGAAGGTGGACGGCAGTGCTGTGCTCATGCACGAGGTTCATGGTTAAACTAGAAAACACATTTCATTTAAACACTGCTTCAGCACGTATACAGGAGGTGCTGTCACGCCTTCATCTGCTATGAAATCCAACATATATAACGTCAGATGGATTTATAAGATCCGCAGAATTACTCTCAGTTTGAAGATTTTAGATCAATAGCGGCATCTGAAGCCCTCTTCAAGAGGAAATCATTTCCGTTGTAATGCTTTGGTATCTGCTCTATAGAACCATTTCCCGGTACAGAGAGGATATTGCTCCCTCCAATAATCACTGACAATTTTATAGCATTTCATGCCTTACACGTGGTGGTGATACATTTAGAAAAGGAGATGGAGGGAAAGCAGTGGACAGAGAGACCTTGATGGTTTTAAATCAGATATATGTTTCTCTCAATCCATTTTCTTTTTGAAGTGAGAGGAGAGAAAATGTTCGAAAGATGACCTTCATTACTGCAGCTCACTGAAGTCTTCGATAAGTGTCATTATTTGAATGCATGGAGCCCAAAAAGGTATTGTACGAGTATAGTGGAATCAGATAAATGGGTGGATAAAAGAGACAAAGAAAAGGGAAAAGATATGAAAAATCATCATCTAAAACAAGGCAAAAAAGAGTACAAATTTAGCCAAGCGTTGTAACATAATGAGACAAGATGCCGATGACAAATGCAGTGATTTGTTGGACAGATTCATATTTGCAACGTGTCCGAAAGCTCAGGAGTGCGTGTCGAAAATTGACATAATGTCAAAATGCTTCATCTGATTTTGCCTGCTGTCGACATAAAGTTAGCATGAGCCCAACATACTAAAACAACCCTGCTGAGTGAATACAAATAAGAAGTTTTGATGAGATAATATGAATGAATGAATTGCAATTCATCTGATGGTGTGCATTTACATTGCTTCTTTAATATCTTTCCCCTGCAGATCCCTCAGTGCATCACAGACAGAAGACAGTTGTGACGGACATGTGCTACCCGACAGAGATATCCAGCCTGATGGACTTTGGCACCCCAGACTGCTCGCTGGGCAAAGGTACGGTGCTGCTGGGAAATACAAGGTGTTGCCTTGGTGACAGCAGGAAGTGTGCACGGAGATTTATCCTGGCAGTTAAAAGACACAGAGCTGTCGGCTTGACTGCGAGGTTAACGCTGGAGCAAAGGCCTGCGTCGGCTAAGAGTGTGAGAACAATCAGACAGCAGCGGCCCAACAGTTGCTGGCTTTGGTTTATCGCAGAGAACATGTTTTGTCCCCGGATGTGTGGCGCAATACGACTCTGAGACTGGCTCGACTTCTTACCAGAGAAAATCATCGTGCAAATTGCTTTAATCTGAATGGAGCTTTATTGAAGTTAATTGCACCCGAGTTGTATTGTAATGTGCAATTATTGCATCGCAGCTAGGACACTTATTTTCTCAAATCACTGTCATCGGTTTGACAAATGAAACGTTTTATGGAGAGGCCTGTGTGACTCTAGATAATAGTCTCTCTCAATCCCTCATGTGCAGTAATAAAACTGACCAGCCTGTAATGTTACGCACAACAAAAGATATTGATCATAAAGTTTATTGATCGCGTCTGTACTGTTGTTCATTTCTGCGCGGCGACTGCTATTATTCCGTATTGTTCTCACATCGATGCCAAACCTGGGAGTCTGCAGTTTAATTCCCTCAATAATCTCAAATCCAATCTTTTCATCCCATCTATCCCCTTGAAGCTGGCAGCGCCTGCTCTGCGGCTATTAGACAAGCCTCATGTCATTTCCACCAGCAATGAGCAGCGACAGTGGTGACCTCGCTCACTCATTCTTCCCCAGTGCCCATCACTGCTTTCAGCCTCCCTCCTCTTTTTTTTCACCTCTTCTTCTTTCTTAAGGCCAGCTAATATCTTAATGCGGCTCCATCCCGGCTCTACGCTCCCCAGCACTGATAATGCAGACTGACAGGTCACCCGTGTGCAGAAGAGAGAAGCGCGAGCAATACTGTGGAGGGCGTAGAAAAAGAAGGCCTTTAAGGATTTCTTCTGGCTTTAATGTGAGCAAAGCAAATTAATGACATAGTGATACAGCGAGTTAAAGCCGAAGAATAAGGACAGTGAGGAGTGGAGCATTTCAGACTGAAGAACTGTCAGGATAAAAGCAACGCTGTGAATAAGATCCAGTGTAGCTGAGAGGCAGGCTACAGCGTGACCTTCAAATTATGAAGCGCTACATTTGGTCAAAATGTTCTTATTCATGTAAAAGGCTGTAGCGCTTCAGACAAGTTAAAAGCAGCTTGAGTCAGACAGGTTACAATTTTAATCTAAATATAACAAAGTGGGTTTAATCAGCGCATGTTAAAATTCTATAAATTTGGATCTGTGAGATATTGTAGCTGTAATACTACAAAGATGACCAAAATCATACTTTCAAAACATGCGTTATCTTCTAATAAGGGGTTAATTGTATCCACTACATCGTTTCCGTCTTTTGTCTCAGCTCAGATCAGTCAGAGAGAAATGAGCCTGGCAGTAATCCTTGAGGTGTCAGCGTGTGATTGACAGATCCATTGCCTCATGTGACAAGTATGTGGTTAGAGCACATCTGATCTCTGGATGGAGCTGAAATGCTGAGCGTCCTCCTCCGACAGGCAGGGCAAATGGCATGCTCGCTCTGAACTACTGTCACGTCTTTAAGTGGAAGAGGTTTCACTCGTTTTTCTCTTGCACACAAACTCACACATATTGTGCCTACACGTATGCTTTAGTATGCTAGTTATGTCACTCAAAAATCCCATTATGAATTTATATCCAGCCAGGCACTGCAGGTTGAATTAATTCAGTTTTAGCCCTATCAGTTTTTCCTCATGCCACCTGTACCTGCCTTGGGGTTTAAGGCCTCAAGACCCCTGTCAGGCAAAAGGGACAAGCCTAAACCTTATTTACTGTCCGCACACATCTGAGTTCCCATCTAACATGACACAGACTGTCCTTATTCAGACATGCAGAAGAGAAGTCCATGAAAAAATCCCTGCTGGGTTAAAGATAATATAGAGTTGTTAATCTATAAGTGTGTAGAGCTAATGCAGTTTGGTCGGAAGCATGAACTCCGTATCACTTCACTGCTGTCATGATCCATTTTTTGAGGCGTTTGTACTGTTGATATTTGGAGAACTTGTATTCAGAGTTGACATTCCTATACGTCCTCTGGCCAAAACCCACATTCACATTCAGGAAGTGTGTAATGTAAACTCATGGAGGCTACAAAGGCGCTGTGGGCTGAGGGGGAGTGCATAGCTCGCATACAGAGGGGAGTATTGTTTTCTGTCCAGTCGCTGAGTGTAATTGCACACGCTGTCCTTTGTTAGCTCTCGGCCATCAGGTGGCGTGGAAGCTCCACTGACTCACCTGGATTAGTACCTGAGGCCTCAGGTGCAGTTTTCCCCTCCCCCTCATCCCTTTGTACACTAGGGGGAGAAAGATGAAAACTGGGAGTGGGCGTGGGGTGAAAGTTGTCCTGGCTGCCTCAGGGCGTGTCACTAAACAGGTAGAGAGTGGAAGAGATACAGGAAATGTGGCTGAGCGGCTTACAGGGGACGGCTTCCTGGTAACCTGTCTGGGTGGAGCCTCAGCAGGCAGGGCTGGGAGCGGCCGGCTGTGGTGGTGTGTTGTGTGCGTTGGTTTGAATGGTGTGCGCACTGGTCTGTACGTATACATGTGCGTTTTCTTTTTTTTTTCACCTGCTATGAGAGCTCACACCACAGTTGACAGTGGAGTCGAGTGGAGCTTGTGCCAAGGAGGACATGAGGTCCGAGAAGGAGGAGGGGAAGGCCGGTGAGTGACAGATTGTAATGGAGATAGAGGGGGAGAAAATATGTTGTTTGTGTGTATTGGAGGAATAGTGTTGGCCATAAGAGTGGCTTGAGTTGGCAGTGCGTGAACAGGCTCAATTTCACGTGTGTTAATAACTGCCTGTATGAGAGGAATGTAAGAAGAAAATGGGTGATACAAATGCAATGGTGGAAAGTACATTTATTCAAGAACAATACTCAAGTAGAATTGTAGGTACTTATACTTTACATCTTATGCTTCATTACATTCATTATCTATAAATCGACTTGTTATTTTCTTGATTAATCACTTAATTGTTTAGTCAATAAAATAATTTTAGTCAATAAAATAATGAAAAAAAAAAAAACTATAGCCCATAATGATGACTGAAACTGCCTCAGCCTTAAACCCAAAATATATTTAATTTACTATCATGGAAGACTGAGAAACCCAGACATTAATGGTAGAACCAGATAACATTTTCCATTTTGCTTAAAAAGTCACAATAACCTAACAATTTCTGACATCAAAGTAGTTGCCAATTATGTTTTTGACGGACCAAATTGATCTCCCCTTCATCCAGCTGCAGCATTGAAATGCAGTTTACAGAATGATAAGCAGGTTGATTTTTCTCGTGGGCTTCTTTGAACCGCGACTCTCAACATGGCCATAACGTTGCTAACATTATGAACAGTGCAAACAACAGCAACAGTGGTGACGGTGCAGTGTTTACCTGAGGGGGAACCGGAGGGTGGGTGCTTAGCCTCTGTGACAGCGTCGTCAGCTGTAACCTCTGCTGTAGGAGCGCTGTGCAAAGTGGCAGCAATGGACTCACAGTCGTGCATGTTAGTGCATGTGTGTGTCACTCATAAATGCACAAATATGCACGAACGGCCAGACCGGCAACGTAAACAAAGCACAGAAGCAGTAGTACAGGTAGTGTCAGTGTGAAGACAGTCCATTCTGCACAATGAGGAATTTTTGGTAATTGTTTTTACATTTAATGTATTTTACCGCAATGGTATTATATTTTTACAACAATATGAAGGTTATTTTACATTATTTGTTGTTGTATATATTATTTGGCACAGCCCTTTATAGTAAGTGCTGATGTATTTGAATATATTCCATAACCGAGACGTATTTATTGTTTTACTAAAGATAAGAATATGCTGACCTTGATATTACATGTTCATATGGATAACATAGTAATCTGTTAATCTTCCATAATCTCTGTACATGAATGGAGTGGTATTTCATGAGATACGCATTATTACGGACTTTAGTGGTGCAGTAGACACACTAAAGCTTGTATATTATGTGAGAAACTAGCTCTGAGGAACAATAATAACTACATTATTATCTCTTGTGTTGTGAATACTGTTGGAGTCTCCATGGTGTGTTTGAATGAATTGAGTTTAATTCAACTGTGTTTTGCTTGACTCCCGCTGCGGCGGGTGCACCCTGAGGTCACCACTCAGAACTGCAGAAGATAATGAGTTTGACCGATTGCACTAAAAAAGAGACAGATGGTCCCGCCACCATAAGCTTCACACCATCAGCTTTGTTGTAATGTTCTTCATCTCCATATAAAGCACCATTGTGTAGTTTTGTTTTTGAGAATAATTTCACTTCAGTCTCTGTGAGCTACCCTGAGACAATTACGGACCATTGTTACTTTCAGAATCTGCACACATGTTAGACCGAATATGAATCAGAACAGGTATTTGTTGACATATTTTTACATAATTCAAACTCCTCAGTAATCATTTTAAGGACATACACAAGCTTCAATCGCAGCTCCACCATCTCATGCAGCTTAGGAAATTATTCTGCCATGAGGGAGGTCGTGTATCAAATCATGTAGATTTTCATTTCTCCGCAGACCAGATCCTGCTGTTTTGACAGATGTTGAGTCCCCACTACTGATTCAACAGGGACAATATGGCTTAAAGGAGTTGGTCGGCCTCATGGACACGCCCCTTTGCTGATTACTCTGTTCATTCGCTGTTTTGTAGATACTGAGACCCAATTCCAGTTTATGCCGTCATGGACTTGCAGACTTTGACACATGCTCCCACTAAGACCAAGAGGGCTCCATACTGTCCCATAGTAAAAGAGTTTGAGGGCTCTCGGGTAAACCTTTTAAATGTATTCAATACATTATTATTATTCATACAGTATGAAAAATAACCTGACTGCCCACAAATCTCTCCGTCCAGGTGATGTGAATTCACAAAGTACCTCCGACATAAATTCATGGGGAGCCCTCACATCTTCCTCCACTCAGTCACTCCGCACAGGTTAAATGAAGTCAGGTGAAGTGTGTGAGGGTTCATTGCTTACTGCTTAGGGTAGGGGGGGACACATTGAGTCAAAACAGACATGTCCCTTGCAGTATCACGAATGGAGGCAATGAGAGGGTGGGGCTTAAGAAGGACAAGGGTCATCATGATTGACTGAATTGAAAACCAGGGTATCTAATGCTCATAACTACTACAATTACTGTGCAAATCACCTCATTATCATGGCTTTGCTGAAATCAAAAGACTCTCTGTGTCCTGTTCAGACACAATGTCAGTCAGGTTAATCGCTGGCTAAACCCAACTGGTGCAGAGCGAATTAATGCATGATACCGGTGTCAAGTGGGAGTGAGGGTATGTTTTTCAAAATGCAGCTCTTGACAGCAGTCAAGCAATCTAAATAGCCTTGTCCAAGTTCTCAGGGCTCTTCCTGTGGCACATCCTTGGCAGCGTACCTAATCTGCACATAATAAACGTGTGAATCAATTACAGCTATCAGCACTTAGGATCTTCCACTGACCTCAGTTGTAATGTAAACCCATAGGCAATTAATTAATCCAGGCTGTTCCCAATAGATACTGTATACTTATATACAGTATCTATTGTACAAATATCCTGTACACAAATACATTTGCAAGCATGCACATATATATTATACAGACCAGCATACATGCAATCTGCAAGTCACATGCTACAATCATATCAGCATTTTATCTGCTTTCAAGTGCTGTATGTGAAGTATCTTTTAGAGGCAAAACAATGCAATGATATATATATATTTGAATTTTATTGATGTACTGAACCAGAAAGCCATATTTTGTCTGCATATACCGCCATGAATTACCATTAAGTGGTGAATACCCTGGTCAGGTAGGTTTGAAAGCCAGCAGCATGCATTATTTATGGGCTAACGCATTATAGAGGCAGTGCAATACTCAGAGCAGGAAATTGACCAGACCCTTAAATCTAGGTTCTTTTCAGCACGCAGAAAATACAGTTTCAAGGCATCAGGAATTATGTGTTTGCTCCGCGTTCTGTTTATTGTCCTCAGTAATGTTGCTGCGTTCCTCTGATGCATTGAAATTGGAAAGAACACAATAGATTCACCATTGGCACACTCTGTTTCGAGAGAGAGAGAAATAGAAAGATGTTTGAAAACACAAAACAACTTTAAATGCCCCCTGCTGCTAAATATGTCTGTAAATATGTCATTTTATTTAATCACCAGATAATCAGAGGACAGCGCTCTTAGTCAAGTTCCATGTTTGTGATAAAAAGTTTCAAAACATTTTTGAGAGTTTTAAGAGTCAGGATTTGATTTGTATATTGTTCAGATACATTTTCGACACACATGAATATAACCATAATTATAACCATATTCATTTGTGATATCAAACACGAGTTTAACACGTTTTTTTTTTTTAAACACACATTTTATTGGGGACCCACTCACTCACTCAGCACCCCTGGAAAATTGGAAAACCTATCAACACCACATTCTCCTGCTGCATGAGGTGGAGACTTGTCACCTTAATCATGTCAAATACACTCAACAACCCAAGCAGGTCTAAACCCCCTGTTCCCCTCACATGAGTTCCTCATTTGACTGTAGCCAAAATTAACAATGAAGATGCTAAATATAAGCCTGCCGATGATTCAAAAGAAGCCCCTAATCGCTGCAGCCTACAGATGCTACCCACCCACCCGGCCTCCCTGGGCTTTGAGACTCAGCAGGTAGCTGCTGACAGAATGAATGGGTTTATTTGTGAAGGCTCAGTTGCAGTATTTCTTCTCTTGTTTTCCCTCCCTTCTGTCAGAATTGGTTTTAATGCTCATTTTATACTTTTGTATTTTGGCTGTCCTTTTGTCTCGAGTTGTAAACTGAATCCTCAAGGACCATATCATGTTTCTTTTAAGTCTTATCAGTTTTACAACATTGGGACCAGTTGCACAAGAGTTGTGCTTTTTGTCTGCTTGGCTTCCTGATTTAGTAGCCAAAGTTTACACCCATGCTAGCATCACTGTGAAGCTGTACGGCAGCTAAATGCTTCTGCTCGTACGGTAAATTGCTCACACTGACGGCGCTAACTTGCCGATGGTTAGCAGGTTTAGTGTTTACCATGTTCATTGTCTTAAGCTTTGGAGCATGCTAATATGGTCTAATTAGCAGTGTTTCTCAATATTATGTTTGAAGGTCAGGGGATCTACAAATGTATTACGTTTCATCCTGAGAGGAACACAAATTGTTAGGGAGCTTGAACCACGGTGGACAGGACCCAAAAGCAGACTCAGAGGCAAGGCACTCGGCTGCAAAACAAGGTTTTACTACAGCAGGGTTCGGTACACAGGAAGTCAGTCCAGGCAGGCAGAGGTATCCGGATCGGCCGGCAAAACTCAGTAGTGAACAGAAACGGGTCAAACACGGGGGGAAAAGGCTGGCACGCTCAGGAAACATTAGAGACGAACTGGCACAGGACAAGGAGTTGACACAGACTAAATACACAGGGGAACGAGGCACAGGTGGAAACAATGAGGGCGGGGCTTGAAATCACACAGGAGGGCGGCAAACGAGGAGGGAGGAGTCTGAAACGAGAGGCAAGGTGAGTGACAATAATACAACAGAAAACACAGTGACAACAGAGCTAGCCAGAGGGTCTGGGTGTAACACAATGGCTGTACCACATTTCACAACAATCCATCTAATAGTTGTTGGGACATTTCAACTAAAGCAACACGTGCTAACTTCTCTTTTGTTCTGGACCAAAGTGATGGACCGACACATTGACATCCATCAAGCTGCTAGCATGGCTAAAAACAAAAGATAAGGTTTAAGACATCAGAGCGTATCTTTTAATAGACGATCCAGGGTGACAAGTGCTGTCCGTACTTTATTATTACATATTCTCTCCTGTGCAGCCTAATTATCTTGAGACAGACTGAGTGTCATATGCAGAAGCACTCTAAAGCAACACAGATTTAAATAAGATGAGGCTTATCGCACGCTGGTTGTTGATACACACAACTTGCAGGGTTTATTTCAGTCCATCCACACTCTATTTTCCTGTCTGTCAAGAATATAGTGTTGCTTACACGATGAGTTTAATCAAGAGCTGAAGCCAGACTGCTGTCTTCTCCCAGAGCGAACTCGACTGATCTTTATACTGTAATCAGCGGAGGCCAGAGCTCAGCAGACACGTAATATAGTGCGGAGATGGTTTTCAAACATGCACACACACATGCACCTCCACACAAACCAAACAATCGACCAGCAACAGGGGGAAGCTCTCCACTAATACAATGATGAGTATATGCTCATTATGGATTTGATAATAACCTATTACCTATGATGCCAAACACTCCTGGTTACCTTCTGTTGTTCTCCAAACTGTGTACATGTGACTTTGAAACGGGTTTGCTTTTCATACCTACCTGATCCACTTAATTTCACAAGCGCATGTCTGTAGGCCCATTCAATCAATTAGAAAATGTCTAATATTGACCTTGATTAGTTTCATCACTTAATTAGTTGACGGACATTTAACCCATCGGGTAAAAGTGTGCTGTAATTGGCAACCAAATTTGTAATATACTACGTAGATGAACCGTGCAGACAGAGGATTTCCTTGGCTTCTGTTGCTTGTTGTCGTTTGACCAAAATGTTGACTAATTAACAATTAGGGAATTGTATTTGTAAAGCTCAGAAAGAGTACGCTTTAGCTGGCTTTTCTTTGCAGCTTTTCTTAGAGTTTTTCTGTCCAGCCATCATTCATTAAATTCAGATTTTTTCTGCAGGACTCAAAATACAAAGCTGACATTCGTGTAAACTCCCAGCAGGTTTTGATTACAATTCTTGTTATAACTTTACGGTACCGTATAGCAAGACTTATAAGAATAAGACGTATTGTGTCATTGAGGTCAACATAAGCAGGAGATAATTTATTCAAGTGGGATTTAGTTCACGAGACACAAGACGGTGACTCGCTTCCCTTCAGGGAGGCTGACAGTTTGATACAACACAACCCGCATTGCAGGTACTCACTTACGTAATGTTTCCCATTTTGCTTTCCTGGGTAACGAGTTTAGTTTCGTATTGGTTCATTCTCGCTGAAGCTTATCAGGAGACTTTGATGAAGCATTTAAATAACTTTCCTGGTTGTTTGAAACCGCTCATACTCATATCAGCGAGTTACAGAAAAGCTTTTGTTGTATTTCTGCTTTTTTTTTTTTTTATCCCTAGTGAACATTTGCCATGTTGTTTCTAATTTTGTTGAAAGAAAACTTTGATATTGCTGTTCCTATGTTTGGGGAGTTATTGATGTCTTGCTGTTTTAGCTCCAAACCCTGCAATGCTACAGCAAAACATATCTTAGCATTTTCTGTAGGAAGCCATTACTGTTTTCATCCTTAAGCTCCAATTCTCCTGAGCACCCCACTCACGTACACACAACCCCTCTCCACCTCACAGATAGCATACTGTGCACCAATACCACAGGAGCCAACAGCGGGGAAAAAGACAGCGAAGAGTGTGAAGGAGAAAATGTCAGCTGTGGGAATTAAAAACAAATCCCAACCCTGTACTATATTTAAAGAGCAGTTTTCATAGTTATATATTGAGCAGTGATCTGTGAATACCTTTTTTCCATGGAAGCTAAAGCTGTTAAACCAGACCAAGCAGGGCTCCTGTCCTACCTCGACATGTCTGTCACACAGCAGCAGTGTATGTTATGTAGTTGTTTACAAGGGCAGGACAGCGGCAAGAGACATTTGACCTCTTTGGAAATGACAGTGTCAGGGTTAAAGCACCTGTTTTAAAAAAGGCCACAGTAATTATATTATTATTACACGGTCAGTAGATTTCCGCAGGTATTTAAAGGTGATAGAAACGGGTTGAAGATGTGTCAAGATGTGTTTTTAATATGCTTTGGTTGTTCACAGGAGACTTCTATTAAATTCTTTATTCTATAGTGTTATTGCAGCGCTGTATTATAAAGTAGTAAAGTTACAAATAGTGTATGACCTTGTTATCACACTGTCAGTTACTGTACCTGAGAGGTTGGAGGAGAGGGAAAGGCAGCATCGCCTCTGGCTTTGTGTACGGCAGAAAAGTGCAGGTCAGAAATAGCTGAGCAGAACCACAATACTCACTAAAATTACACAGATTTGAATTGTCAGGGAGGCCGAGGTTCGAAAAGTGACAACCATGCACATCGTAGCTTCTCAGGGCAGAATAGCTGACTGCTGTCACTTTGGAGATATTCGACACCCCTCTCCATCGTATATAACCCTTATAGTATGTTCATGGTTTTCAGGTTATGTGGTTCTGAGAAGTATGCCATTTGTGACACTCAAAGCATTTTACTGTATATTTCAACAATTAAACAGACATTTTAACATTGTAAACTGAATATTTTGGGGTTTTGAACCGTTGGTTGGACAAAACATCATATTTTCACTATGTTCTGACATTGTATAGACTGATCAATTATTTGATTGATTGTGGTCTTAATCAGCACATTATCAAATCCTTAGCTGCAGCCCTAAAACAATTCAGTGCTTTGAGAAGCACAAATAATATTCCATTCACGCTTATCTTCCTGGGCTTGAAGACATCTCAGACACAGATATCTCAAAACTAGCATAGAGGATAGTAAAACAGTATATAAAATTAACAATATTTCTTTAGTTTTTTTTGGGTGAACTGGCCCTTTAACCATGTTAAATGGTGAATTGAAATGAGATAGAATTCCTCATTGTCAAAAGAAGCTCACAATATTAACTAAATGAAGCAAGAAATGTCTGTGGTTCAGAGCTGGAAAACCATGAACGAATGAAGTCAGTTTATTTTCTGTAAAGTAGCCTTATTGATTTATGATGAAAGCCAATCAAATGCACTGAGAATAGTTAGTCTGAAACTGTTTTTGAAATTTTAAAGAAAGAGTTTTTGCAACAAGAACAAAAACTTCAAATTGAACTCCTCATCCAAACTCAATATTCCAACACAGCTCACACTAAGCATCTTTGATCATTCATGTAAATAAATAGCTTAACTTTAATCCTGCATACGCTTCAGAGGAGGCTAGTTCAGGTCTTTGACCGCCAAGCCACACATTTCCAGGTCCCTCTTTCCTTGCCAAGCAGAGAGCGATGCCTCTGCGTTCTTTCAAGCCTAATCACGAGCCAACAGCCACTGCACACCCCTCCCCAGCTGTGTGTGTGTGTGTGTGTGTGTGTGTGTGTGTGTGTGTGTGTGTGTGTGTGTGTGTGTGTGTGTGTGTGTGTGTGTGTGTGTGTGTGTGTGTGTGTGTGTGTGTGTGTGTGTGTGTGTGTGTGTGTGTGTGTGTGTGTGTGTGTGTGTGTGTGTGTGTGTGTGTGTGTGTGTGTGTGTGTGTGTGTGTGTGTGTGTGTGTGTGTGTGTGTGTGTGTGTGTGTGTGTGTGTGTGTGTGTGTGTGTGTGTGTGTGTGTGTGTGTGTGTTGCTATGCAAAGGGGAAAGGGACGGGGAGTGATGGCCAGGACCTCGCTGGCTTTGATGGACACTTTAATCAGGCTTGAATGAGAAATTAATAGAATGGGCCACTGCTGAAAACGAAGAAGAGTGGGCTTCTCTCCGTCTGTGGGAGGACTCTAATAGCTCGACCAAGCTCACTGCACAACCACTTCAGGGTCAGAGCTGAGAGAGCCCAGATGTAAACGGAGCACTGCAGTGTGCAGTTTGTGACTCCTGTCAATTTAAATGGCTTTTTAAGATCGCATGAAACAGTGCATGTGGAGGCACGTTATCTATTGGGAGATGATTTGTGTCTGTAGCTTTAATGCAAGTCAGTGTGCAATAAAGCTTGTATATGTGTCTCCTTACACATTCCTTAAATGTGGAATGGCCACAAATTCAGGGGAGATTGAAAGATCTCTGGAAGTGTTATTTGCCCTTAATTTACACACTTTGATTAGCTAGAAACCCATCAGAGGAGAGGAGTGTTAGTGGGTTGTATATTAGTGAATGACGGGATGATGCTGGAAATGATGCTGGAAATAAATAAAATTGCATTTGGGAGAATTATGGAACTGGTTTATCTGCAAATTAGACACGTCTCACTAAATCCACTGTAAAGACTCCTCAAGACGCAATTATAGCACCGTTTTCAATGTACCTGAAGTAGATGATGTCACACAAACCAATGTTGTATGTGTGATTATACTTAATATACTTAAATCAGTGAAATACTCCTAGATTCTGATGTAGAAGAGGAAATGCTCATCAATTAAGAATAATGTGATTAACAAATCATCTGCTAAACACAAATGCTGTTCCTGCCAACCTCAAGAGCAGATCAACCTTCACATCACAGCAAGAGCAGCTGATCATTTAAACAGCCTCTTTAGAGTTGCAGATTAAATCAAGCACAATAAGGCGCCTACAAAACGCACACTTCTGTCCAGTGGCATAAAAAGCAGCAGCTGGCCAACAAATATAGGAAAGCCTGTAGGTAAACAGATGAATAAGCGGATTTAAGCTGCAAGACGACTTTAAACGATTGTTCTCTCAGGGAAACAAACTCTTTTTGTCACATGCAGAGCTGCCCGGCGCGGTTCCACAGTCCTGAGTCGACAGAGACCGATGCAGTGTCCCTTCCTCTCTTATCGGAGCTGCTGCAGCCCCACGGGGTCTGGCTGCAGGCCTGCAGAGACCTCCTTTCTTTTCTCCGAGTCACACACATGCACACACACACTTACACACTTTGTTGCATGCACTCTTGCTCTTGAATTTTACATAATTTTGCATGGAGTCTATAGGGATCTGCATCAAATTAAAGGCAATCTACTTTTTTTACTCGTTATATTTGTCCAGCCATGTGAGCAGCATGTGTTTGTTCCACCACTTATATCCAAGGATGGAGCTCGGATCTTGTGGATGGATTGCAGTGAAGTCATCTGCAGACATTCATGATCCTCACAAGTTCCTAGATCTGAAATTAGAGATGGCAAGATATTGCATTCATAGCCATGTAGAGAGGAACTGAATCTGAATATTTGGAGATAGAAGTTGATAAATAACTTCAATAACTGTTAATCAAAATTGTAAATGTTCTACTGATCCACTACTTGATTAATCAACTAATCTTTCCCGCATTATCCAAGTTGCAACCTTTCTTTTTGTTGTGCTCGTCCATCTTGTAGGGCATTAAGGTGTCATGACGTTTTGTTGGTGTAGAATTACACCTTTATCATGAGGGGCTGCAGATTTGACTGTGAGGTTGAACGTTTTGGCTGCTTGTGTGTGTCATTTGTCTCTGTACTTATGAAAATAGTCCATTATTCTGTAACAAACCTTCTGCACTTGTGTGTGCAATATAAATCATTATGACATATTGTTCCTCTGTTTCTGCATGGTATCCCTCACTGGACTACAATCCACCCCATGAAAGATCTCTTTGTATCTATTCTATCTTTCGTCCACCAGCTCCTGTCCGTTAATTCCCTCCTCAGTTCGCTGTGTCCTCTCCTTAGTTTCTCCTCCTGTTTGTTTTCGCTGTTTTCCCTGAGGGTTGGGAGGCGTATCACAGTGGATGAAAAACACAGCACTGAGGAGCATGCCTCGAGTGTGTGTCGCTGATACTTTATTAAATGTTATCAGACTGCTGTCACTCACTTACCTCCTACCCTCGTCTGACAGACTCAGGACTGAAACTGAATCTCTTTAACCCCTGTGGCCACAGCTGAGGGGGAGTTGGAGTCTTGAGTGGTTTCATATGCTGATTTAACGCATATTCTATGGTGTGCTGCATAATCACCCTCTCTTTTTTAAATTCCAGGTGTCCAATATGACTTCCTTCATTTTATGCTGTTGTACATCTAGTTTTTTTATTCTTTATTTTCCTCCTTTTCTTTTTTGTTGTTGTTTTCTCTCCCTCAGTCTTTCTTTAGCTTTTTCTAGTTTCTCCTCTCGTGTTTTTATATTCTCAATCCTGCCCTCTTGGTTTCCTCATTCCTCTTCTGCCTACTCTAAATTCCCAAACTCTCTCTCTCTTTCTCCCTCAGTGTTGTTGCGTGAGGAGGTGGTCCAGCTTCAAGAGGAGGTCCACCTGCTGAGGCAAATGAAGGACATGTTGAGTAAGGACCTGGAGGAGACCCAGGGAGGCTGCTCGGCCAATCTGCTCTCAGCCACCGAGCTCCGAGTGCAGCTGGGTGACAAGGAGCAGGAGCTGGACCGTGCCAAGGAGGCCTTACAAGGTCAGGAGCCAACACAACGTCTTTTTGTCTCACCTAATCCCCCAGAGTCCTTTGTTTCAGGGACCAACTGCCTAAAATATACAGCAAACACAGCTGTCAGTACTGTTAGTAGGATGTGTTTTCTCCAAATAAATGGCTCACTTAAATATTTCATATTGAATTCTATACATTCTCGCAGTGATATGTTACATGTTTTAACCTTGGTGTCAAGGATAGCAAACAATTAGAGGCAAATATGGCCATAAGGTCTGCTTCCTTCAAATGAGTTGGCCAGAACACTAACATGATCAGAATCATTGTTTTGAAGTCTCTGTTTGAACCAACATAAGTTATTTTATTTATGTACAAAAGACAAGATTGAATCATTTGATAAACATTTTATTTTAACTAATTTAGGACTAACTTGTTTCTGTTGTACACATGCCTCAGTGGATTTTCTGACTGCTCGTGAACAGCCAACTCAGTATTTGTGCATCATCCATCATTGTTATCTTACTCAAGCCAGTAGTGCGTGGCTGCTGGTAAAAAGAATCTCAAATCTGTTACAATCCATTACAAACCCGCTTTTCTTCCTTCAGACTGACATTTCTTCCAGTTTCGACATTGAGTTGTGAAATACCAATAATAATAATAATATATTTATTTCATGGCATCTTTCATGGCACTCATCTTACAGCACAGATCCGTAATAAAATATACAATAAGCAACAAAGCACTAGTAATACAACATACAAAAGGCAACAGAGCTCAACTCAACAATGAGTAAAAACCAATATTATGGTATAAAACAAGATGTATTAGCTTATGTAAACACATACAGATATGTGCTTCCAAGATAAATTAAATAAAGAATAATTATCTGTCACACATTCGTATTTCATCATCCTAGATTCACTCAGTTCAGGTGGTTAAGTAAGTTCTTTACTCTCAGCAAACAAAAAGAAGAAGAATAGTATGGTCATAAAAATATGTCTTTAAAATCAATTTTAGGTGTCAAACATGTGCACTTTAATGGAATCAGTATTCAATCTTTCAGAAGATCAGTTGTGTTAACATCTTATGTTTTATGACGGTAGACAAGCGATTCTATATGTGCATGTGTTTCAACATTGGTAAGAAATGGGTGTGTCACCCTTGATGAGCAGCCAAGAAGACTCCAGGTTCACCTCATTTGTATTAACTACCATCAATCATGCAATAGAAGCTTTGCTCTGAAATATTAATGTGGTATTGATGTAAACTGGAATGCAGCGTTCATTTTTTGTGTGAAAACAAATTGAATATTGAAACACAGGGAGTAAAAACGGTCCATCCCACATCAAGGATAATTCCTGTAACATAAATAGGAGTGAAAACCGGAAAGGCACCTGTGGATTTAGTTTAGTTCGACAGTATTGCTTTGCATTGTTCTCTCCCCTGCTCTGAGTCTCAGCTGCTAAACTGCGAGCTCGTAAACTGTGTTGTGTAGCTGCAGAAAAACAGGTTTGAATGTTGAGTGTAAAATATGTAGAGACTGAACCGTTGTCAGGAGGAATGCCTCCTGAATGACACATGCGTGCATAAGTACAGGTTCCAGTCTTGTCTCGCTGTTGAGCACAAACTCTCAAAGGAGCGTTGTTATTAGTATTGCTCGCAGAGAGCCTCACCAGTTGCATCATGGCTGATGAGTTTTCTCTGAAAGTTGAAAGAAATCAGATCCAATTGGTCTTCTCCGGGATGAGCCGACAGCCTCCACATGCCAGCCAAAGCAGTTCAATGAATGAATGAATACGTGCTACTGTGCCAATTATCTTTTTGAGAGGATTTCATCATTTTAAAACCAAAACCAAACCAAAAAGCTGCAGCCCCTCGTTGACAGAAGGCACAGTGCCACCTAGTGGCTCCCTTCTGAAATTGCAAAGCCAAATCTCACTGACACATATTTGTTTGACAGTATAATTGGCTGTTAAAATGATCCTTGATTTACACCTGTGTGTGTGCCGCTCAGCTTGGGAATGTGTTGTTCAGCTTGTGAATGTGTTGTTCTGTGTGTTGCAGCTATGAAAGCTGACCGTAAGCGTCTAAAAGTGGAGAAGGCGGACTTGGTGAGTCAGATGCAGCAGCTGTACGCAACACTGGAGAGCAGAGAAGACCAGCTGCGAGAATTCATACGCAACTACGACCAACACCGAAAGGTAACAGCGGCCCTGCCAAGTGATCAGCATTAGCTTATTGTAAATACAACTAGAAATATCAGTACAGAAGAAGCCCAAGACAGTGTCTCAATAGCAAAGCTTTTCCACTAACAAATTAATGTTTTAACATTTTAGCTGTAAAATCTCCCAGTGTGGCAACACTTTACTTAAAGTCCTTCTTTAGAGCATAAGTATGTAAGCGCTTGATAAATGGTTTTATAACACACTATAATGTTGTTATAGGCAGATATAATTGTTTATTTATGAAATTGCTATAACTCCTCCTGTGGTCACCCATAAGTGGAGGCTGCTGCATAAACTGATAATGAATGAAATTATAGTAAAACACCATTGTAATAATATAAGGTATGTCTTCGTAGGAGAATACTTAAAAATGGCTTTATATCTGTGCACAAACACATTACAGTGTGCTTTAAAGCTTCATTAAATGTTTATATATTGCTTATAAATGCTAAATAGGGGGGCATATTGTATAGAGCTTTACACCTTGATCACAATAATAAAGGTTAATATATGTGATGTAGAAAAAGGATTGTTGGCCCGTATATCATTATACATATACATAATAATATGTATCCGATTTGTTACTGTGATTATTAAAATGATTTGTCTCCACAGTCTCCTCATGTATACATCCCCTGTTTTTAATACAAGTTTTGAAAGGTTATACCATAGAAAGTAGCTCTGATATGCTTCTTGACTCAAATGCCATTGATGGTTCAAAGGGAGCTTGGCGAGGATTAACCCTGTCTTTGTGTGTGTGTGTGTGTGTGTGTGTGATCTTCAGGAGAGTGAGGATGCAGTGAAAGCTCTGGCAAAAGAGAAGGACATGCTGGAGAGGGAGAAATGGGACCTGAGGAGGCAGACCAAAGAAGCCACAGAACAAGCCAACATCCTGCGCTCTCAGATGGACATGAAGGAGAACAGGGTCAAAGAGCTGGAGGCCGAGCTCACCATGGTGAGTCACCCTGCACACCAACACGATCATAACTGTGCTGACTCAATAAGTCAAGTCCAAAAATGTCACATTAGCGTCATTATCTGGTGTTTATGGCATAAATACAAACACGGTGCTGTGTTCCTATCAGTTCAAATGCATGCAGTAAGCTGCTCTGCATCCTCATCCCTTCCCTCTCTCAAAGCATTATTTCTATCTCCAAGCTGAGGAAGAAACTCATGCCTTTTTTTTTTCTGTGTTGAAGTGTCGGTGCCTCGGAGGTACAGTTGTCAGTCTGCGTGTCATTAATCTCTCTCCTCCCTCGGCGAGTCATAACCACCCACAGATCCTCACATCAAGCGGCATTGCAGATCAGATTTGTTGGTACATCAGAGCAAGAGCTGCATCGCTGTCAAGCAACAAAGCCACAACATATATTCCTACCTTTTCTTTTTTCTCCTCTTCTCTTCCTATTTAAAATCCTGTGGTTGCCAACTGTTTCCATTTCCCCTAAGTGGTGGCCCACTGTATATGCCTTTTCAAAGGCTTCCAACAACACAATCCTGTGGAAAACATCAAACGTGTACAGTTTTGGCGCAGACATTTAATGTGCTGTATTAGAATATTGTCGGTTGGCTAACTTCAAAGGGTAGAGCTGCTGTTCTTCAATATTTTTATTGTTGTCAACAATCCCATGAAAAGACCAAAACTAATGCTGTGTGACTCCATTTCTCAACACTTTCCCATTTTCCTACCCTGCAGTGGCCCTCAGCCTTTAAGCCAGTTTGTTCCTGCTGAAAATGTAAATCTTTATAAACAGGTGAAATATATAGGTTTTTTTTTAGATGAAATTAATTTCATTAACCATTCATTAAGCGCTCAACCATCAGAGTAAATTATGTATTTTAATGATGTACAGTATGTACAATTCATGTTCTACGGCCTGCTTTTTATCCGTTTTTATTTATTTTATTTATTGTGTCTTATACTGTGCCTTCTTTAATTGTGCTTTTTTACTGTCTTGACCCCTTGCATGGTGACTTTCTGTTCATTTTTAGTTTGTTCTACTCCTCCACAGCACTTTGTGAACTGTGTCTGTGAAAACTGCGAAATAAATAAACTTTACTTACTTACTTACTATTTGTTTAAAACTTCAACAGAAGATTAATACACTATTGTATTATTGCTCTGGGCAATATTAACAGCAACAGAATGGTGAATGTTTGAATGTTTAGATCGACTCAAAAATAAACTACAAATAACAGAGGAACATGTTGGCCAGTGCCACCGTCTGGTTTTTAATTAGTTTTTGGAAAACAGTGGCGCTCTACAGCACAGAGGAATAAGATATTTAATATCAGTTGAATGTTGGTTTTGGTCTTTTCATGGGATTTGTGGACAATAAGTAAACATAGAATTCCACCCGTCTTGCATTTGGCTATCAAGGTCCCACATTGAGTTGTGTAGTGTTGCTATTGCTGTGTACGTGTGTAGATGCACACATGCATACAGAGCTCATGGGAGTTTATGTACAAGACATGTCAAGGGTTTTACATAATGCAAAACGGATATGAAGACATAAAGACTAGGATAAACAAGACTAAGATAAACAAAACAAAACAAAAATTAAATGGAATTTAATTTTAAATCAATGAAAGATATATTTTTGAAATGTGTATCTGTGTGAGCGCGTTTGTTTTACTTTGTCTTGTGCTTCCCAGGCGAAGCAGTCTCTGGCCACCTTGACAAAAGATGTACCGAAGCGCCACTCGCTGGCCATGCCTACGGAGCCCGTGGTGAACGGCAGTCAGGAGTGGGTGATGCAGGCCGACCTGCCGCTCACGGCCGCCATCCGGCAGAGCCAGCAGACCCTCTACCACGGACACACCTCGGACAGACAGGGTGAGCTCTCTTTCCGTATCTGCTCTGCTCCTCAGTCTCGGTGCTGCTTGGTGTTGCTTTTACAGACTAAACATACTAACAGAGTGGTTTCCTTGAGGTTTCTCATACTAACTGGGTCTTTTTCAAACAAACGTGCGCGTGTGTGTGTGGCGCATCCAGCTGTGGTCAGGATCAGCCCCTGCCACTCTCGCCAACCCTCAGTCATCTCCGACGCCTCTGCAGCCGATGGAGACCGCTCGTCCACGCCCAGCGACATCAACTCACCTCGTCATAGGACCCACTCCCTCTGCAATGTAAGAGCTGCCTGGCCTCCTCGACCAAGTAATCACACCTCCACACTTTTCTAAATGTACCTCCCGACTCTTCTTGTCTTCTCCTGTTTGTGTCTCTCTGTTCTGTCGGCCTGCTGGGTGTCAGCCTGCCTGCTTGGTGGTGGTGGTGATGATGTTGTTTTGCATTTAGGTCACTTTAAAGCAATAGTTTGGCATTTTTGAAAATATGCTTATTTGCTGGATTGCTAAGGAAGAAGCTGCAGCCAACTAGCTTAGCATAAAGACAGGGAGGTGCAGGGGTTTATGTGCTGGACTAATTCTTCACTTTGATCAGGAACTTCCTGGAGTCTTGTTGCCACAGTGAGGTATAGGCAACAAGTCAAGCTTCCAAGAGGTTTCTCTGCCAGGCCGAGAAATAGTTTGGCACTTAACCGCTGTGAACAACATATTGTTCTTTGACACTTTGTTTTTTGTAGATATTAAATAAACAGAATATAATTTGTAAATCAGTGATCTTTAGCTTGGGGTGGCACCTGGCCCCTCTTGGTGCCCACCCAAACAGAGTCACAAGGTGATAGATAGTTGGCTTCTGGGTAAAGTTGAGTGATTGCTGAATGGCTCTACCAGGTGCAGGCCTATGGCCGATCAGACCAGAGCCTCTGCATGAAATGACAACATGTCTTGTTAAAATGTTGGTCAAACAAGTTCAAAGAGCCACTTAACAACTACAAGCAACTCAGAGAGGCATTGAGACTCTTTTTCAGTCTTGGTGCCTTGCTCCTATGTAGGAGGGATGCAGTAGTTTTTACCTGTCTGCGTTTAGAGGTCCATTTTCTCATAATCCATTGATAAAATAGGCTATAATAATAGCAGCATATTATTTATCAATATTATTTCACGTTATATATAGTTTTTTTATTTTTGCAGTCATTTTTGCACTGAATTTGCAATGTACAAATAACAGTTTATTATTTCCAAACAGCCAGGCTTTAAATTTGAGTCTTAACACATTTTTACTATTTTTAGAAATGTGTCCCCTTCTTTAAAACTGTGACCTGGTCTGACCCCCTCATTAAAAATGTCTAAACCTGCCCCTGATTTGAAGTGGCTGGGGGGCAGATTTTGTACATTTGTACAGAGTCAGGCTAGCTGTTTCCCCCGGTTCCAGTCTTTGTGCTAAGCTAAGCTAGCCAATCTTACTCTCAAAAAAGTGAATAGGCATATTCCCCAAAATGCTGAACTATAGCTGTAACTCAGCTGTACGAGATGCCAAACCCAAGCTTCCTGTCTCCTCTGCTCTGTTCAGTCCATGGAGGATCTGGAGGACCAGAAGCGTAAGAAGAAGAAGGAGAAGATGACTCTGGGATCACTATCGCGGGTGTTCGCTCGAGGAAAGCAACGCAAGTCACTGGACCCCGGCCTGTTTGATGGTACAGCCACCCCTGATTATTACATAGAGGAGGATGCTGACTGGTGATAGTGTGTGTGTGAGCCTGTGTGTGAGTGCTAAATTTGTGTGGATATTCACCTGGCTTTAACTGTGTGTAAAGAGTGTTATGTGTGTGAGTTTGTCTGGAGGGGGGGGGGGGGTACATTTTAAAAGAAATGCCTAAAAGAGACTGCTATCCCCATAAATGTACAGTATATTACCTTTAAATTGTATGTTTGTATATTAGATATATATTTATAGATGTACATGTATGCATATGTATATATGTTTACATGCATATAAATATATACATGGGTTTATTATTATGTGTAGACATGTTTATGCTGTATTATCTTCCAAATGTCTTAATGTTTTATGTGTTTTTTATAACTGGAGACTTGAAGGATCGCTGTTCATATGTAAATAGGCGTTATTGTGAAGCAAGTGTTTTTACTATAAATGTCATTTAGGCTTTTGTTACTTTACAGTTGCTTTTATCATGCTTTGCAACATTGATTTCAAAGTTCCTTCTTATTCCCAATCATACTTGCCTAATTTACTATTATGAGAGAGAAGATATCATCTGATTGGCTTTAAAAGAAATGTATCATTGGGAGTTTCATTGGCCCAAATTCTGTTGGAATGGAAAGTAGTACTTTGTTTCAGAGGTATTGCTGGTACAGGATTGCCATCATGTTCATTTTATAAATGCTGGCTCATGTATAAACATATCACAATGTGGGCAGCAGGGAGTTTTTTTTTTTCATGAAGCTTACTCATCCGTTTATGCTCAATACCATATTATCAGTTACAATAATTAACCACTAGCTAACACAAGTTTGAAATTCAATCTTCCTTAAAGTATAATTGCACGGACCTGAAAACACAAACAAAAGATTAACAGTGATGCATAGTCACACACCGCTCATCTGCTGTCGAAACCATGTGCAAGTGCCAAAGGTGAAACACTCATCTCCAGGAAGTCTGCGTCTCATTCTGTCACTGTTAGCACTAGCCTCGTAACATTGTTCCTGTCTGAGTCATTTCTTACTGAGCGCTAGCTAACGTGCCATTATGAGACGAAGGAATGCACATTAAACACCTGCATGATCCCTCGTTGCTGCTCTTGATTAGATGTCCATTCATTGCCAATCAAATTAATATTCTCCATAATCCTGTGTTACCTTTTCCCTTTACCAAGTTCTCCTCCTTGCATTATGAATGCACGGCCCTTTTCTTTTTCTTTTTGTTTCGTGTAGAATCCCTCATTTCTTGGAAATGTGGCTCTAATAATTCTATGTTAAATGCTTTGTAATTTAGGAGATGTTGCATAAAAGAGTAAATCTATAAGTATTTTATTTAAAAAGAATACATACAAAGAAGAAGTAACTTCAAATATTTATCTGCTGCAGGTGTTGCAGCCAGATTGTTGAGGAGGTTTTAGCATTCTCAAAAATGAATTATAATTGAAATGAAATCTTATTTTAAAAATAAAACTAGTAACTGAATACCTCCTATGTGGCAGTTTTCTGTTCCATGAGTAATCTTGTTATTGTGTCCCAGTCTAACGTGTCTCTCCCTCTCCTCCTGCCATTTCTAATGGCAACTCTCTCCTGCCAGTGAGTAACTCCTCATCTGTGATTACCAGCTGTCTGTTTCTGCACTCTGGGATTATTCATATCACTCAGGTCCATTGGAAAAATTCCAGTGTGTGTCATTTTCTTATGGAAACTCTTTTGAAAAAGAGGTGGTGGCCTTTGCATGCAGCGTTTTTGTCAGCATGTGGAGACGACTCAGGTAAACACGCAGCGTTCATCCTGGATTTGTTCGTTCAGTATGAATCAGTGTTTTCCTGCATGATGTTTTATGAATAATCCCTGTGTCTCTAATACATTATCCTACTGGTCTTTATTCCTGTCATATTCATCAGATAGTTGCTGAAGTATTTTAACAACTTTACTAAACATGGTACTGTAGTTTTAGAACTCACCGGACGACTACGCGCTCATGAAATAAAGACATTGATTGTATTTATTTATTATAATAACCCTGGAAAACCATTTATATATACAGTGCAGTTCATCCAAAGACCTAGAGGACGCATAGCTACAGCTTTGGCTCCATCTAGTGGCCATTTGGTGCAATTCCAATTACTTTTTTGACAAAATATCACCTGTTGATATAAAAGATTATATAAATATTTTGTGTATTTCTAATGTGAATTCCCTCTGATTTTGCTGTTAACCTTTCTCCAGATGATTCACTTTTGTTGATTTCCATATCCCTCTGACCCTGAACCCCTCCTGTATGCTACACCATAACTTCTCCTGACCAATCCAGACTCTGACAGCCTCACACAGCAGAGCTTGTCTGACGGCGAGGAGCAGCTGGACCGCCTCCAGCAGGCGGAGCTCACTCGAAACACATGCATGTCGCTATGGAGGGCAGGTGCAGTGCAGGCCTGGCTGGAGGTTGTTATGGGAATGCCCATGTACACCCGAGCCTGCTCTGAAAATGTCAAAAGTGGAAAGGTACACCTTCAGTATTAGTGGTTGTTGTGCTTCAGAGTGGTGTAAGATACTGCTCTTGTTTGATTAAGAACTGGATGTCTGTTCTTTAGGTCCTGCTAGGCCTGACAGATGAGGATTTGGAGCTGGGTCTGGGTGTCAGTAATCCCATTCATCACAGGAAACTGAGACTGGCCATTGAGGATTACAGGAGAGCGGAAGGGGACCAAGGGTGAGCAGCAGCAAACAAAACACTGATGTTTATGATTGGTTATCAGAGCGGAAGAGGCGAGTAATTACATTTAATACTCAAGTACTCTAATTAAGTACACATTAGAGGTATTTGCACTTGAGCTTTCCCTTTCATTGCTACTTTCAACTACAACACTATAAACAACTACAATCCAGAGAATACTATTTATTCCACTACATTTATTCCAGAGCTTTAGTTACTGTTACTTTGCAGATGGACTAGCTACAACAGTAAAATGCCATTTTAATGCATTATTGGCACTTCTTTCTGACACTGTGTACATTTAGCTCATAGTACTTCCATACTTTTAAGTACCATTTTAAATTCAGGAATTCAACTTGCAGTGGTTTATTTTCACTATGTTTCTGCTCTTACATGAGTAAAAGATCTAAAAACGTCTACCACTGCTGATCGTGTTCTCTAATCATCTTCTAGACTATCGAAGGCGTCGGCGATGGACCATCACTGGGTTGCAACATCGTGGCTGTGTGACGTGGGGTTGCCTCAGTACTCGCAGACCTTCCAGACTCATCTAGTGGACGGGCGAGTGCTGAATTCTCTGAGTCGCAGAGACCTGGAGAGATTCCTCAACATCAGCGACCAGTCCCACCAGACCAGTCTGCTCCTGGCGATACAGCTCCTGCAGATACTTAGTTTCGATAAAGAGGTCAGATTAAAGATCAAAATGTATATGAGACTAGATGAAAAGGAAGTGATAGCTGTTTCTCAACTACTGCATGAAGTTTAACTCAACTACACTCACAAAACTGGATTTGATTTCCTTAATGATCCACCGTACCTTGAGCTGGCCATCATCCTTCCCTGACGACTCTTTGTGTTTTCATTGGTCCCTGCCACGTAAGTGCTTGTGCAGTTATCTGTGTGTTGTGTTTTTTTGCAGGCCCTTCAGGCACAGCGGGCAAAATGTGAGCAACAAGACCGGGACCCCATTGTTTGGACATGTCACAGAGTAATGAAGTGGATCAGAGATATAGACCTCAAGGTGGGTGGAAGGTCAGTGATGGTATTCCCCTTTGCTCGGGAGATATAAAGGGCAGACTGCAACCAGATACTACTTACTAGTTACATGGAGTCCCTCAATAATTAGGGCGGATGTGGTTCAGAGCTAGTTGTCCTTCAATCACAAGGTCGGCGGTTTGATCTCCGGCTCCTCCTGTCCGCATGTCTCAGAGACCTTGAGTGAGACACTGAACCCCTGACGTGCTGCTTGGGTGCTTTACAGCAGCTCACTGCTCCTAAATGCTTATGATGGGTTAAATGCAGGGGTCAAATTCAATGTACGTATATGTTAAGATTTAAATTAAGTTTAAAATAAAGCCTGAAAGAATACAGACAAAAATCACCAAAGAAAAATAAATTTGTTTTCTGCTTCAGAAATGAGTAATAGTTTACCTTTTTATTATTTGAACGTGCTTATTTTTGGTGGAATTGTGGCACTAGAAACTAAAACACCACCACGATTGTGCTTCGCCTTAATATTACATGTGACTTGTGTACCAATATGACTTTTGACAGGACTGTAGATAAAGTCTGAAGTCTGTATCTGTGTTCTCACCAGGAGTTTGCAGACAACCTTCAGGGTAAAGGGATTCATGGAGCTGTGATGGTTCTGGATACGTCCTTTGACTCGGATGCCATGGCCAAAGCCCTGATGATCCCCACCAACAAGCACATGCTGCATAGGCACCTGTACGAAGAGATGAAATCACTCGCCGTCCCTCACAGGTAAATTAAAAAACCCTCAACTCTTGTTGCATACTTTCCTATTCTATCCGACTTTTAACGCAACAAGTTATTTTGTTCTACAATATTAAATATGTTTGCCACTTATTTTGTTGCCTTTGAAAATAAACGTGATCAGAATCAGAATCAGAACCATTTATTGCCATGTTTGTTTTCACATTCAAGGAATTTGTCCTGGCGGAAGGTGCATACATTTAACATTTAACAATAAACATGTAACAGTGAACAGAGTGCAATAAATGGGAATGAATTAATTAATATTTATAGTCGACAGTAGAATATAAAAATAAGATAAAGTGCATGAAGTGTGCATGGAATGTAAGTGTTGTGTGAAAGTGTCAAGTGTATTTAAATATGAGGCATGAGGGTGTGTGCAGGGGAGTGCCCAGATAAAGTGCATGGAATGTGCATGGAACGTAAGTGTAGTGTTGAAGTGGCGAGTGTATTTAAATATAAGGCATGAGGGAGTGTCCAGTGGGAAATTGTCTGGGGGTGACAGGGTCAGTCAAGTCACTGTTGGTGTGGCGTGAGGTCTTGGTCCTGATGGACCGCAGCCTCCTGCCAGAGGGGAGGGACACGAACAGTTTGTGTCCAGGGTGAGAGGGATCAGCTACAATCTTCCTCGCCTGCTTCAGGGTCCTTGAAGCAAACAAGTCCAGGAGGGACGGCAGATTGCAGCCAATCACCCTCTCGGCAGAGCGAATGATGCGCTGCAGCCTGGCCTTGTCCTTGGCAGTGGCTGCAGCGTACCAGACGGTGATGGAGGAGCAGAGGATGGACTCGATGATGGCAGTATAGAAGTGCACCATCATTGTCTTTGGCAGGTTGAATTTCCTCAGCTACCTCAGGAAGAACATCCTCTGCTGCGCCTTCTTGGAGATGGAGCTGATGTTTAGTTCCCACTTGAGGTCCTGGGTAATGATGGAGCCCAGGAAGCGGAAGGACTCCACAGCTTTGACGGGGAAGTCACACAGGGTGAGAGGGGCTGGTGGGGCTGAGATCTTTCTGAAGTCCACAACCATCTCCACTGTCTTCAGAGCGTTGAGCTCCAGGTTGTTTTGGCTGCACCAGGTGACCAGGACTGGAGGTGCAGCTGTTGGTGTACAGGGAGAAGAGCAGTGGGGGGGGAAACGCAGCCTTGGGGGGAACCGGTGCTGATGGACTGAGAGGCTGAGACGTGTTTCCCCAGCCTCACGTGCTGCTTCGTGTCAGACAGGAAGTCTATAAACCACTTGCAGGTGGAGTCGGGCACGTACAGCTGGGAGAGCTTGTCCTGCAGCAGAGACGGGATGATGGTGTTAAAGGCAGAGCTGAAGTCCACAAACAGGATCCTGGCGTAGGTTCCTGGGGAGTCCAGTTGCTGGAGGATGGAGTGGAGGGCCATGTTGACTGCATCTTCCACAGACCTGTTGGCTCTGTAGGCAAACTGCAGGGGGTCCAGGGGGGGGGGGGGTTGTGAATGGTGGTACAGAGGCGTGAGCCCCTGATGGGCTGGGGGAGGGGAGGCTGGTGGTCTGTGGCTGGTTGATGGAGCTGTGGGGGATGGCCTGTTGAATTGTCTTTCAAATCTACAGTAGAACTTGTTCAGCTCGTCTGCCAGACGGAGGTCATTCATGGGGTGGGGGGTTTTGGGCTTGTAGTTGGTGATCTGTCTGAGAGCCATCTCCAGACAGAAGCAGATACTCTTGCTGAGAGCTGGTGTTGCAGTTTCTCAGAGTACAGTCGTTTAGCGTCCCACCGCCCTCCTAAACTTGTATTTTGACTCTGTGTACAAGTCCTTGTCCCCACTCTTGAATGCCTGGTCCTTTTGCAGCCGTAGCTTTCGGAGTTCTGCTGTAAACCAGGGTCACAGCGGGGTTTGACTGTTGGTAGCAGTCCTGAAGACATCCCAGTCTCTACAGTCCAAGCATGCCTGGAGATCCTCCAGATTCTCACGGGTCCACTTCTTGAACTTCCTCACCACATTTTTGCAGAGCTTTTGTTCCTGCCTGAGGGAATCAGATGGACCATGACGTGGTCAGAGTGACCCAGTGCAGCACGAGGGACGGCGTGATAGGTCCCGCTGATTATCTAAGGATTCAATTTAAACATCATGCACCTAAATTAATAAGTATATTCCTTGTATTCCCAGCAGTGCAGAGCAGGGCAGTGAAGTTATTGGTTCCTCTTCGCCGGTGGCTGTGAACCGCTTTGCAGAGGAGAGGCCGTCGATGAGAAGATCAGGGAAGGTATCATTTCATTTCACTCTCTTATAAAGGACAGCATTTTTTTTACTATTTTCATGACAACCAGTTGCCTTTTATTCTGCATAACAAAACAATTTGAACAGCTCAATATTTTAATTAAAGTCATCTCTCATTTTTGAGAGAAAGTAGCTTCCTTAAAGCTTTGGTAGGTAACATTTGAGAAACCAGCACGGAACGCTAGATAAGAAAAATTACCCAAACAAAAAACTCAAAAGAGCTGGCAGCACAGTGTTGCCAGCTCTTTTCCAATGGAAGCAGCTGGTGGCCCTAGCTCCAAAAAATTGCAAAATCTGGACAGAACGTAGCCAAGTCGGCAACAAATACTGATAGCCAGTCCCTTCAGGCTATAACAAAAAAGAATCCTAAAATACATTGCCACCGCTGGCTATGTGATGTATTTCTTTGTGTCGGGAGACGTTGACGTGGGACATGAAATCGTTCAAGTGTCAAATAGTGGGAGAAGGTTTACTTTGCTGGAAGTTTTAGAAATTGTTTAGAAATCTGTTTAATTGGTTGTTGCATCATTTTACAGTTTGGAAATTTAAAAAAAGTCTTGTGAAATAGGTATACATTGAACATTAAATGATGACACTAAAAAAAAAAGTATAGGAAAATGCAACTGAAACTATTGAGAAAGAAAGTCTACATTCTGTTTTATGCCCTTTTTTGTGTTCAATTCCAGAGTCCGCTGAGGTTACACGCCAACAGCCACTCTGTGGAGCGAGGTCTGGGCTTCCACGGCAGCTGTGGGTCTCTGCCCAGAGAGGCCCGAGTTCAGGCCGTTCCCCGGGCCAAAGGCAGCCCGATGCACACCTACAAGAGTGTTGAAATCACCAATGTCTGAATCGACCTCCGCCATCTGTTGTTGTTGTTGCTATTGTTTACATTGATATTGTATTATAGTTGTTTGCTATACTGAGAGTGAGCTACACTCAGCATTGATTGACTCTTAAGAGTAAGTAATCTTAAAGGGGTGTACCACTTGATATGATTATTTTTGGGCCAATATTAGAATAACACATACTCTGAACAGAAACAACAATCATGTTTGACCCAGAGGAGCTGTTGTAATTATAATAAACATGGAAATGAACAAGTCAATTTTGTTTTATTCCGACTAAACGCCCAAATGGCTTTTATATTATGAGTTTGACAAGGCTTAAGAATAACCTGCAATATAATTGAAAACAGTGTTGTTCTCCTTTGATGCCTTATATCACAGCACTGATGTTTACTGCTCTACTCTTCTGACTATTTCTAACATTACAGTAGGTTAATGATTATGCTTGTATGAAAAAAGCCATTTCAACATGCTTTCACTGTAGAAATACATATCTGCTGTTGAAACCTGAACTGCATCAGGTCAGCTGTATGAGTGAGATGTTGTTTAACTGTCATTACAACATTAACATATATGTAATTTGGAAATGTGGGGGAGTTAAAAATGGCAACAAGTTAACCTTCTATGATTCTAGCAAACAGGATCATCTTTAATATGAATTCCGTTATTTTGAAAACTGGTAAAAATCCATCTTCTCATTAGTGTTATACATAATATATTCATTTAATTAAAGAACTGAAATTGTTTTGGTTTTCATTTGTTTTATGGTTTTATTTTTAACAAAACGAATCTAGGTTACATGTGGATAAAACATACAACTGAATGTTGGGGTTGAAAGTGCTGATGTGCAAACATTCAAGCAAATGATCTGCACATCTGAAAACACACACATTAAATGTCACAAGACCACACTGTGTGAGCTGAACGCCTGAAGTCAATCCAAATAGTAGAAAACAGGTTTGTCTGTTACAATCTGGGCGTCTCCTTCAGTCACCAAGAGCAAAGTTGTTTCAGTGGGAAAATTAGACTAGTTCAAATGTGTATGGAAACAGAAGGGAAGGGCTCAATGGTTTACGCTTTTAACACCAATGTTAATATGACTGTTTACTCTCTTTCTTCACCCTGCTGTCAGAGCTTTTCATGTACGCCATCATTAAAGGTGAAATTATTGTCAACTCACATACAGCTTAGGCCTGTCATTTTTATTGTTCAAGACCAATACATTCAAATCTCGTTTACAACATTAACCAAGACATTATCCTATGAAGATTTTGGAACGATATTTGATATTTTTATTTAATATATATAAAAAATGTGATCAGAACTTTCCAAAGTGTCACATTGATTAGATTGTTAAATTTTTCATTAAATAATACTGCATAAAATTCCTGCATTTCATCCCAATTAGTCAAGTTTGGTAATGAGGGGAGAGCGCTAACCTTTAGGCCACCACTAAAGCTCCAACACAGCTAATGAATGGACCTCATAGTAAGATTGCTTTCAAGCAAAAGTCTACATTCCTTTGTTTTATGATAGAAAACTGAATATTTTATTAAATAATATAAATAATAATGTCGAAAATAATTGGCAGACTGATCGATAGTGAAAATACAGTAATTCCAGTCACAATAATCATACTAATATGTATTTATTTTAGAAGAATTCTGAATAAATAACATTTTGTTAAGGCAATTTAGGAATCATGTACGTCTCCATTCCTGCCAACTACGTTCCCCATGTTTTATTGTATTCTATTATCTTTTTAATAATCTGTTTCCGGGTGTGTCCACCTTTCTTATCTCACTAAATTGTCCCCAGCGGAAGTTACAATAGCGGCGCTAGGACCACGCGGAAAACCATTCACGGACACGCTTTGCTACCAGAAGGGAGGTGTCACTCCAGCTGGAATTTGACCAAAGTTTCTCTTAAAACTTTTGCTGTGGCGGTAAACGTTGCATATAGGTATTTAAAAAAAACGCTTTGTGATTTTATTAAACACGAATCTCAGTTGAACGAGGCGTCGGTTGTTGCGTGTATGTCTTCTTCCTCTTTTCCCCTGTGATCTTCCTGAAAACACCTGCGTGGTTCAGGTGAAGAGGGAAGTCCTTGGGCATTGCGCGGCGGAAGGTAAGGCCTCTTCCAGATCACCTTCACCTAGTCTGTTCCCTTTCAGTTTAACAAGAGCTCGTAGATGGGTCGCACATTTATCTTCACATTGATCTCTGTGTCCGGATGAGCTTTTAAGTGTCGCTCCTGTGAGGGGACGTGTCCTCCTCCTTCCTTCCTACTTTACAAACAACAAAAGAACTCGGAGCTTGCTGAACCACGTAACCTGCCCAGGAAAGGTGCACTGTTTTAGAAGGGTATGTTACCCAAATGGTATCCTCCTTAAAGCAGTTAGTTATCAATGTGATAATCACAGGAGAGATTGTTCTTTTAAAATGTTTGCAATGTCCTGATGTGGAACAGGACACACCCATGCACACCACTGTGATGCAAAACTGTCACCATATTTTTAGCCTTGGTAATGATGGTAGTAAACATTATATGAGGGGCTCTATGTACCACTGATCTGATAGCAGCCACCTAAAGTCACCAAATGCCAGAGATAAATTTTGCACTAAAAAGTCTGTGGCCCACCATGAATGTGTGGAAGCAGAATTGTATAATGACATTGACAAAATAAATTGTGTGTAATGTGGGTCATGTCGGAGCTGAAATTGGATTTATTTAATTAAGCCACTACTGATAGTGTCTCAAATCAGTGTAACCTTGTATCAAAGTGCACAACGTCTCATACACTCTCAAAATGGGCGAGGTAATATGGATGACATCAACATCACAATATTAAGATGTTATCCAAAATTGTATATATTCTGATATAACTGAAATAACTGGTGAAATCTATTTACATTTGATGTTAAATGCAGTGAACTGAAAATAAGGTTACAATGTGTGTAACAATAAATTAAACTGTTAACACACAATGTAACTTTATTATTTTGATAGATCAGCATTCTCCAGTCCTTCTGTGCAGCCTGCTTTCTAATGGAATGATTCCAATGGAAGAAATGTAAAAGATAATGCTATGATGAGGATTGGAGTAATAGAAATAAACCCAAATCTGAAATCCAAAATGGAATTATTCCTACTGAAACTAAATTATTTGTCACAGTGTTTTATGCATCTTAATTTAATAACACAAATAAAAAAATCAATAAATTGCCACGACAGCGACGCTGGTATTATTATTATCATGTGATTATGTCATCATGAAAATTGGTCCTGGAGACGCCTGTAGTGAGAAGTATACACAGAGGCTGATTTGATTACTTTGGTATGTCTGTCGTCTGTGTACAGTTGTAAATGTGCAAGATGCAGTGATGTAATTCTGGGACTTGATTATCTATGTTCCAATGTGTTCCTTTGTGTTTTACTATATACTTCATAAGGAATGTTGAGTAATATATATTCATACTGTCATACCACTGACGTTCTTTTGTCTCTTCATTTTCTGAGTGAGTCATTTCCCTCCATCAAAAGATGTCTCTCTGGTTGTCATGTTAAGACTTGTGGAGCTACTAATGCACTGGTTGTTTCTTTGTCCACCTGCTCTCTCGTTCCTGTTGCTCAAACATGTAGCAATCTCAGCACTTGTGTACAAACTGTAAATTTAGTAATTAATTCACCAAAGCAGCCAGATTCATCAAAAGCATTATGCAGATTTCATTGTTTGTTGGAGCAATAAAATGCTTTTTAGACCTAATCTGAGCATGTGTGATAAACACAATCCCAGAGATAACATTCGCCTTCTTAGAGCCTCAGATTGAGATGTACAGATTTGTGTTTTTTAGGCTTGACTTATATGTATACAGATATAATGATTAAATGTTTACGTAGTGTTACTGAGTGGGCCTTAGTACAGTTTCCTTTTCTCTCATCACTTCTCACTGTATTGGTGATCCTCTGTTTTCCAGTTTGTCCTGCAGGGATGTGTTCCAGTCGGGGGATATGCGGCGACGACAACCGCCCCAACAGATCCTCCAGCTCAGAGGGCACCGGTTCAGGTGCTCACTACGCCCTGTGCGCCCTTGCAGTGGGACTCGTAGCCCTGGGTATCGTCATGATTGTGTGGACTGTGATACCGATGGACGGAGAGAAATCGGGCGACTCCGCCATGTCGAGCAACTCCACCGGAGGGTCTGGCGGCGATAAAGATGGGGAAGAAAAAGACAGCTCGAATCCTTCAATAGTTGCTATGGTGCTGGTTGGAGTAGGGGCAGCAATGTTGCTTTTATCCGTTTTCCTCGGAGTGAGAAGTAGGAAGAGACGACGCAACGCAAGTAGCATAGCGGCAGTGGCAACAGGAGTCCCCCTCATGAACCATGTGGCGAGGCCGCAGGAGGAAGTGTAAGTGATGGCCCTTTGTCTTTTTATTATATTCAGATTTTATTTAGATGTTGTCAACTTCCAGTATGACTCAGATTAATACACATGCTGCACAACATAATGTGCAATTATTGTGCTAAAAGCAACATATGGACTGCACCAAATTATTACTGGGATTGTTTCCTTTTGTTTCCTTACATACAAAAACAAATGCCAATCAGAAAAAATTGGAGGCTTTAATCGCCTACACGTTACACGTGTTTTCTCACCAGTATAGTTGAGAAACCGTTAAATGAATCAGCATGACTCATTCATGCCCAAGTGGTTGTCACATAATATATTTTTTTGGCTTTATGGGGAGGAAGACAGTGGCTATAATTCATATTAAATCAATGTCTGTAGCATGTGTAATGTGAAACGTGAAACCCTGAACTCTTTGCCCTGTTTTGGCCACAGCAGGCTTCTGTACAGACAGCTGGTGAACATAGTTGAGCATTTAGCAGCTAAAGAACCAGATATCCCAATGACAGCTGGGATCGGCTCCAGCGCCCCGCGACCCTAAAGAGGATAAGCGGTTCAGATAATGGATGGATGGATGGAGAACCAGATATTCCAGGGAGTTGCCAAAGACGGAGCTAAAAGAGAGTGACAGTTAGACTGACTGTACATTTGACAGTTGGGCAACAAAGACGACTCCGAATGAATGAATGTCAAGTTGCTCTTTATCTGCTGGATGTGAAAAACTGCAACCGTTTGTCATAGCAACCAACATAAGTGATATGTCAGTGTTGTATTCACGGCTTGTTTTTGCCGTTCCGAAAATGAAATAGTTATCGCAGTAATTCTTTTGTTTTGTTTTACACTGCACTCTCTCACCGAGACCCTTTTGCAGAGCGGCAGAGCGACCAGCATACAACGTCCCGAGTTACGAGGAAGTTGTCGGCAGCAACGACTACCCCGTCCGCCAGAGCAACCTTCGCAGTAGCACCTCCCAGCTGCCGTCCTACGAGGACATCATAGCCGCTGTGGAAAATGAGGGAAGGAAGTCCACTGACAACCCCTCCGAGGTCACCCCACCAAAGGATGCCACACCAGCTCCGACTGAGATCCAGCCTGACCCTCCTGGCCTGACATCGAACCCCAGCATGCCCACTCGCAGTTCCAGCCGGGCGAGACGCATACTGCGGCCTATCCGGGTGAGGAGGATCAAGTCGGACAAACTGCACCTGAAGGACTTCCGCGTCCAAATCCGCAGCCCCACACAGAATCCAGTGACCATTGAACCCATCACTCCGCCACCGCAGTATGACAATAAGATGCCTGAATTAGAGTAGTGTCTCTCGCTTATTGTCTGCTCCCAATGAATATAAATAACTTTGTTTCTGAGAACCCATTTTCAAGGGTGGCATTAAGTAGGTTAAATGTAGCTGGGAGCAGCGTGGTGGAGGCCATGCAGACACACTCCTGAAATGAGAACATTGCCTTCGTCACTGAAGCTTGTGATTGGCATAGTTATTCTATAAAGCATAATTAATTCTGTGTGAAAGGATACGCTGTCAACGTTGAGATTTTGTTTTAGACATCAAACCAGAACTGTCAAACATGGGACAGCCTTTCAGTTTTATTTAATAGCCAATGATATGTTGCAAAGGACAATATCCTGAACTTTTATATATTTTTCACTTTCGCAGGAATGCTTATTGTTAATGTATATTGATGCTGATTAATTATTTGATTCCTATTGTTGTAATTCAAAAGGGGGAAGGGGAAATTAATTACCTGGGAGATTTTTTATTTGTATCACAAGCATTGGGTGTGCAACCTTTTTGTGATTTGTAACTTTGAAAAAGAATGCACTAGCAGGCGAGACATGTTTGACAAAAAAGCTTTTTGTGAGTGATTTGTGTAAGTTGTTTATTGACATATATTTCATTCAGTGTGAGCTGTAAAATTATAAGAAATATTATAAAAATTGTAAAACTATTGTAATTCATGTATGTGAAAGTGACATTAACAATTATGCATTGCTTTATAGGTATTTTGATGTTCAAACTGTGCTGTGTGTTATTGGCAAAGAGTGAAGAATAAATGTTTTCTATTTCATTGACCTCCATGACAAGATTTTATATTTTTGTTGCAATATGACACTGAAAGCCAGTTAGACGGGGCCGCAGGCTTAGGAAGGTATTCCAAATGCCCCTCTTCCCAGCAACGCTTTCCAGCTCTTCCTGGGGAACCCCAAGGTGTTCCCAGGCCAGACGAGATATTTAATCCCTCCAGTGTCTTCTAGGTCCATCTCGGGGCCTCTTACCAGTTGGATGTGCCCAGAAAACCTTAAAAGGGAAGCATCCAGAAGTCCTGGTCAACTGCCTGAACCACCTTAGCGGGCCCCTTTCGAGGCGAAGGAGCAGCGCGTGGCTCAACTCCAGACATCTGAGCTCCTCACCCTTTCTCTAAGGCTGAGCCCAGCCGCCTTACGGAGGAGGCTCATTTCGGTTGACTATCATTCTTTTGGGTTATTTTCCAAAGCTGACACCTCACCAAACCGCCTGTTTATCCTCAAGTTGGAATAAAACCCAGAGATACTTGCCTGTCTTGGGGTAGTGATTCACTCTCAGGGTTGCAATCCATCGTTTTATCCGGCAGAGAACCATGGCCTCAGACTTGTAGATACTGAATCAGTCAGTCGGGCTCACTGCCCCAGTGCATGCTGAAGGACACGTTCTAAAGGAGCCAACAAAATCCTGTCTATTAAATTAAAAACCAGATCGGCGACGAGGGACAACCCTGGCGGAGGCCAACAACCATTGGAGACAAGTTTGACTTTGTGCAGAGTCTACGGACACAGCTTTTACTTTGGATGTGAGGACTGGATGACTCCTAGCAGAGAGCACTTTGCTACATTCTTGGCAGTGGCGCTTGGTGCGGACAGCTGAGAGAAGTAGACCTCATTGCTGCTCTGCACTGCTCTCATATAGCGGTTACAGCTGAAAACGATGCCCTGGCCGACACAGAAGTGTAGCCCCACACTCTGGTTCCCTCGGGTAAACAGTATACGTTCTGGCTGCACTTGAACTGTTATCCAGAGAGGCAATTTGAAATGCCCCAAATTCTTGGATCTGGCCCCTTTTTAAGGCAGGAAGTTAGGAGAGTGACCACTGCTTCTCAGCTTTTGTGTAGGCAATCCTACTGGACGTGGAGCCCTCCCAGCGCTGGATCAGTGATTCTCCCACACCTGATTCAACCCTAAATATAATTCTATATAGAATAGAATTTGTTTCAACTCCCTTCAGCTCTCTTCCATCCCATAAACCATCAGCTCGTTCCAGTGTAGTGAGAGATGTCATGGCGAAGGAAACGGAATTTAAGGAACCGTGGTGGGCGTGGTTATGCTGTTTTATTCCAATAGATTTTATTCTGAATATTTGCTCCTACTCTACTGGCTACGGCTAGTAATTATGCTCCAATATGATGAAATATTACTCCTTTAGAGGAAAATAATAGTAACTCTGGATATATTACTCCCCCGTTTTTCCTGTGTGGGCAATGCGGCATCTCTCCATTTTTGTAATACTGGAGCCAAAAGAAGTGTGGGATGAGTCAGGCGCAAAGTCTTTTATTATATTTTATTTTGTAAGACATAACAATCTATGAATTATTTTTGACTTAATGATGACATACAATGACATACAAAATGTAAATGTATAGCATGTGATAAATGGCATAAAGATGTATGTCAGAAAAGGTCAAATGATAAGTCACGCACAGTTTGCATACCTAATGTCCTGGTTGGCAATAACTACAGAACAGACTTATTATATCATCAGATATAATATATAAGATTGTGTTGGCATTCAACAGTTGCAGTCTGGGTTTGGTCCCCATATGTTTCAGAGAAACTCGGCCCGTGTACTCACCATGGTTCTAACAGACGTTGCTCTACCTCACAGAGTTGTGGTTACCTCTTAGGAAACAACATTCCTCCCAAAGTCAGAGACACCATCACACAATTACAAATACCTCTACCACAGAAAAGAAGAGATAAGTTGTGTGTTCTGGAAAATAAAGACTTGGCATGGCTGTGATAATCATTGTGATTTTTCTTCCCTTACACTTGCACCCAGGAATACTGGTCATAAGTCCTCACGATTGTGTTACAGTTGGCCTATCATGCTCATAACCCTTTACAGAGTTATAAGGCTCACACTGCTGTAGTGTGTTACTGATGTTTATAAAACATTATTCCATTTCACAAATTTTGAATTAATAATCTGTTGATGATACATTAGAGCAGTTTTCTATGTGTCTAAAGCTGTAGTGGTTATAAAGTGCTGTGTAACCCAGAAATCAGATTCACTTCATATCACTTTGGCATGGCATTATGAATACATTCCACCTCTTATAATTAATCAACCTATAAATATAAGTTATCATGCATGATTATAAACGTTTATAAAGATTTTAATGAAGCTTTTAAAATATAATATAATGTCTTATGAATGTGTTTGTAATGCATTTTAGACATGTCCTTCACATACAGTGTTACAGAATATAATTTAAAATTATCAATAGTCTTTCTACTTTCTGTTACTATATAATATCTGTAGATGTTTGCTTTGCTCTATTTTATATTGTGTGGCCTTCACAAACTCCCTATTTTACTTTCTGCTTTTCCATCAATTTTCATAAGTTAACATTCATTCTTAATATTTAGCGCCCTCTAGTGGTTAGGAAAGGTAAACGACCAAATTAGATGTATTCAAAGGTGTGCTGTTACTTATTAGTTATAAGTTACTTATTTGCTAAAAACAACAATAAAAGCAAGGAAACATTACTGCAAACGTAAAACAATTGCTAATTGAGAGGGTGTTATCAATGGGAAATCAATGCGATGTAAATAAAACACCTTTTTGCTGAATGTTAAAGGATTTCACAGTATTTCAGTAGCTTTATATTGAATTTATATAGAGTTAATCTGAATATGGCATTCGTATTTAAGTTTCTGAGAGTGACATCCAACCCTTAGATGCATAAGTTAATTGAAAGCTCATCCACTCCATAAGTAGGTCAACACTTATTTGCATTGGAATTAACAGTTAATAACAATTCCATGCCATCTCAATAATTTCACCCACAATAATGGAAAATATGTAGCTGAGTGGTGATGCTTATTAATTTGGGAATATCAGAAAGATTTCCGAGGAAATGCTGAAATTCATCGAAGGATGTATATACATTGTGTATCATTCATGGCTGAAGTAGATGCTTACTCAAGTAAAAGTAGTTAAAAGTATAGCATATAATTACCGCAAATACAGTCCTTGTTACTTCTACACGTTTCTACTATTTCAGTTTGACCTTCTCAAGCAAACACACAAATATAGCCTTTAGTTTATTCTAGATCTCACTTTAAAAAGTCAAAAAGTTCCAAAAGAAAGATACAAAATGTTGATTTTCATCCTAAACACTAACGTGTTATTTCATATTTCAAACTTCAACTATGTTTTCCTTAGCTCCACCTTCCCCTCAGCTCAGAGGGATCTTTTTTCTTTTTTTTAATGTGCAGCTGCCATGTAGCAGAGGGAGGAACAGCTGGCTGAGGGAAGAGCCAGCCCGGGGAGTCAGTCACATTCCTGGCTGGGATTCAATGACTGAACCAGACACAAACAAACAGAGAGGGCGAGGGAGAGAGGGAGAGAGAGAGAGAGAGAGAGAGAGGGAGGGAGGGAGAGAGAGAGAGGGAGAGAGAGAGAGAGAGAGAGAGGGAGGAAGGGAGAGAGAGGCTCACACATTGAGTGAGTGGGGAGACAGACTGAGAGTAGCCTACGCCAGACTGAGCAGACGAGGCATATTTCGAGCTCACATTAGGAGTGCGTAAAACCGCAGGAGCGCAAAGAAACACGGTACCCGGTGATTGTACGTTGGATAATACGAGTTTGGAGCCTCGGAGTTGTCGACTTTAATTGCGTCTGTTAACAGGAACAGCCCCTGTGAATTCAGCAGCCGTCAGTTTTCTGAATGGACGCGCTGGGAAGCTTCTCCGGTGACATGGAAATGCGCGTTATTGAGCGTGTAGCCGGATGCTGAGGACGCCCGATCCGATAAGTCAATTTTAGCTTTCATTTTGAGTTTTGAACTCTCTTCTCCACCCGGCGACAACATGGAGGGCACGAGCTTCCAGCCCCATCCCGGACTTCAACAAACTCTGAAGCAGTTTCATCTGAGTTCCATGCGCTCTCTCGGCGGACCGGCGGCGTTCTCCGCTCGCTGGCACCAGGACTCGTTCTTCGGCAAAGATGGGAAATCCGTGGAGATGATGCTCTCCCTCCCGACTCAGACCCCTCCGGTAATGTCCGGTCCACTTTTCATCCCGTCCGACCGATCCACGGAGAGGTGCGAGACGGTCCTGGAGTGGGAGCCCATCTCCTGCTTCGTGGTCGGCGGGGAGAAGCGGCTGTGCCTGCCGCAGATCCTCAACAGCGTCCTGAGAGATTTCTCCCTGCAGCAGATCAACTCGGTGTGCGACGACCTGCACATCTACTGCTCCAGGTGCACGGCGGACCAGCTGGAGATCCTGAAGGTGGTGGGCATCCTGCCCTTCTCGGCTCCGTCCTGCGGGCTGATCACTCAGACGGATGCTGAGCGCCTCTGCAACGCGCTCATCTACGGCGGTACTTACCCTCCCCACTGCAACAAGGAGTTGGGCTCCCTGGAGTTGGAGCGAAGCGAGAAGAGCTTCAAAGTCTATCACGAGTGTTTCGGCCGGTGTAAAGGCGTGTTTGTCCCGGAGCTGTACACCGGCCCGAGCGCCGCCTGCATCCAGTGCATGGATTGCAGACTCATGTTTCCTCCTCACAAGTTTGTGGTCCACAGTCACAAGAGACTCGAGAACCGGACAGTCCACTGGGGGTTCGACTCCGCCAACTGGCGGGCGTATGTGCTCTTAGACCCGGACTACACCGGGAAAGAGGAGAAGAGTCACCTGGAGCAGCTGCTCAAAGAGTTAAAAGGAACGTATGACCCGTCGGGCAAGCGGTCCAGTAAAGCGTGCAGAGTAAGTCTGTTCTGTTTCACCTTGTTAATAACACAATGTATAGTCTCTGAGGTGTTTAGTTTGCATCTGTGGATATTTCTAGGACCCCATCAGGCCTATGATTAACATTCATTTCGAGGAGGCTTCCTTCTCATGTCACTTTCTCCCTTTTGATGTATTGTTTGTGTCTTTTCAAAGTGTTGCCAGTTGTATTAGGCAACCCTACAGAGCTATTATGCAAATCACATGTCTGACATATTTCTATATGTGTGTGTGTGTGTGTCCTCTGTGAAACACTTCCCATGAAGCCTCACTCACCTCCCATATTTCTAAAAGAGGTGACAGTGAAGTGTCTAACCATCAGCTGACGCCCCAGAGTATCCCTCCCATCCTCCAAAACTCACCGGCCCACCCCCCACCCCCAGGGTTACCCAAGGGCATCTGCATTATGATAAATGGAGTCCCGATGATATATTTGATCAGTGTGAGAGGGAAGAGGGGGGCAGGGAAGCCCATTATGGTGCCACGAGGTGGGGAAGGGGATAAGAGTTTAATGAGGTTTTGGATATGGAAATGTGTGTGTGTGAGAGAGAGAGAGAGAGGGGGGGCGTGTGGCTGGTCGGGATGGGAGAAGATATGATAGTGTGTTTGTGTGTGTCAATGTCCAGGCTCCTTGCGTGGGTCAGAGATGTTTGGTGTGGACAAAGGGCCAGGAGACGAGGTGGCTGTTTCTTCGTCACAGAGCAGCTGCTGTGTGGGACTCTGCTAATGAGTGGACGTCTCTGTATGCATCACCATGGTGCTGCTTCAGTCTGAGCAGGAGCCAGAAGATGTCTCACAGGGAAACCTCAGTACTCTCCTTGAAAATTGCTCAGGGAAATGTTGTTGGTCTATAGAAACATGTCTGAAATACCGACAGGGGAAAGGTTATCAGTCCGAGTGCAGCATGGTTTCCCAAAAATTGGACCCAGACGTCTTTGTGCATTCAAGAAATAACTGTCTGTATAAATAAAAGTTATCACAGGTCCCAGGTCAGCACCTGTGGCTAATTTCTTCCTACTTGCAGTCAGCAGGACTTGATGTATCACCTGTGAGTTATACATTTTCTCAGAATGGTGAGTCCTGCGCAGTCATGACAGTCTTTTAGTGTGTGTGTGAAACAATCAGGGGCTGAGCATCATGGCGGGAGTGTGGCGGAGGGGGTTTGCTGTGGTTCACTGTCAGTCGTGTCCCAGTTAGCAGACAGGCCTGGTCCTCAGGGAGCTGCACACCAGCGCTCCCCCATACATCAGCCTGACAGGCCAAGCTGCTGAAAGGCCGGACGGGTGCTCGCAGATCGCGCTTGGCTCGGCTTACCTATGAAACAAAAAGTCAATGTTATCGGCCTGCCTCAGCCTCCCTCTGATGTCAGAGTGTTTTATTAATTTGAGAGCCTCGAAGGTTACCTCCTCTGCCTGTATCATCTCTCTAGACTCCCACCTCATCTACTGTATGTGGTGGCTGGTGCAGATACAGCACCGCTGGGGGAAACCACTGAGACAATCATTGCTGATGTAGCATGTGCTTTTTTGTGGAATAGTATTGAAGCGCAGTTTGCGCGAGAGATTTAAGTGTGATTCAGAATGATTGCATTTTTTTTGTAATAGGCTGTGAATGTAGAAATTGAAACATAATCAGCCTTCTCACAAAAGCAGAAGCCGGATCAGAGGAGGGAATGAGCCCAGTGAACCATTGTGTCTGTTTTGCATCAAATCCAGCATTTGGTCATTTAGCTCTTCGGCTAATGTGCAGATGAGGCCAGATTGCTGAGAGGAGGCTGCAGACTCTCATTCAGAAGATGCAGGGTGTGTGTGCGCCAGGCCTTGACATGTGTTGTCAAAAGGCCGTAACCCCTGACCTTTCCCCAAAGACACTGACCGAGCCTTCCCCCATTCTTTTCACACCATCCAATCATGTGCCCTTGTGTCCAGTCCACTGGCCAGATGGCTGTCTGATAAAGGACGGAGGTATATACAGTGGACAGATAACAAAATCTCAACTTCAGCTTGATTCCAATAAAACATTGCCATTCTGCAATGCCTACAGTGCTCTTTATTTCTGATCCTGGATGATTATTTTGCTGGCAAACTACTCAAAAAAATGTAAATTCCATGGAAACTCAGTCCAATTCAAATTGCTTTTTTTCCCCATTGTGTTGAACCTTGAGTGTAAATTTGAATGTTAACTTTTGTTATTAGCATGAAAATATTCAAGAAAGGGATTGGAATTGCAAAAACTAATTTTTCTTTTCCCTTTCAAAGTCAAATACCGAGCATTAACTTAAAAAAATAAAATAAAAAATCCTTAAGAAGTGAGGGCAATGTGATCAATCATCTGACTGAGTGGAGAGTAAACTAGGACTCTGGAGAACTGTGTAGGCCCTTTCTTAATGGAATGGATATTAAAGCCATTCAACTGACGCCAATTTATGCCATTTCTCATCTCATTGTTCTCCTCACTCGATGAAATTAGCCTCAAACCTGGAGCAAACCAATCAAGTGCGGGTCGAAGGGCAAAAGGGTTGTGTGTGTTCAATTATTAGCCGTTATTAAAAGTGAATGAAAAATACCTCTTTTCACTATCAGGTCACTGCGTGTTCATCTGCACTTGCATGTGTGTGTGTCTTTAGGTATAGCGAGTATACGAGTTGTGTTTGCATGTAAACAGGCGAGTGTAATGACTGGATCAGCTGTGCCGGGCAGATTAAAATGAGCTCTCTGCCGGCTCATTTCCATTCCCATCTGTCTGCTGACCTCTGGGAATCCCTGAAAGCGGACAACGTGCATCTCTTTGGTCCTTGATGGGCCTGTCTGCCCAGCGTTGACCCAGCCAGCTAAGACCCGATCCGTCCACACCACCCAGATACGCGGAGCCATTTGCATTTGGTTTTAGCATATTTCTAAATCTCACCCCTGTTGCAGCAAATTAATGTTATTGGTAGTTGGTTGCTTATGCTTAAAGTGCCCTCTCCTACTTATCCAAACATAATTCTTTTTGAGAGCAGTCATTTGACTCTCAAACCCCCCTCCTTCCCGACGCCCCGCTGACCATCACCTCGTCTATGCAGTGACTGCTGGACGGAGCATTTTGGCCAAAGCACAGACAGCGTGTCAAGGCAAAGGGGTGTCAGGAGCTCCCAGGGGTTGTGGCCTCCATTCTGGCTGGGGTGACCCCGTGTTAAAAGGGTGTCAGCTGGGGTTCTGTCCTGGGTGATGTGTGCTAAAGACCTGCCGCCTCCTTTGTTTGAGGGCCGAGCTTTGAAAGCTGTGAAGTGCAGCCTTTTCTCTTTGTCCATGCCTTGTTTCTTTGGGTGCCGTTCGGATTGGTCTGTAACCTCCAGCGTCAACCCAGGGTGGGAAATCCATGCTTGTGAGTTTGCCCTGTCACTGGTTTCCCCGTTACGTGCACAAAGACATACCGGAGCCTGTAGTGGTGTCTGCATGTCTGATAGAGGTAGGGGCTGGGCCATAGTTCAATATTATTGTTATCCACATTCAGCAGAACCATTTAGCAATTATATGATCCTGGCATGATATCCCCTCACAAATATATGTTCTTATCAATGATTCTGAGCTAATTTGAATTAAAATATAACAAAATTAGTTGTTGAATTTGTGTTTTTGACGGCGACTGTGGCTCAGCGGTTAGCAAGTCGGTCTTTCAATCAGAGAGTCGGTGGTTCGATCCCCGGCTCCGGCAGTCTGTGTCGCTGTGTCCTTGAGCAAGACACTTAACCCTCATTGCTCACCGTTGCTGTGTCTACGGTATACTGTATAGCATGTAAGTCGCTTTGGATAAAAGCGTCAGCTAAAAGAAATGTAATGTAATGTTTTTCACAAATTACGTGTTTGGCCGTGTTTGATTATGTTATATGTAGTTTTGAATATATCTGCAATCGCGCCCTTTATGGTATATATCATTTCCTTTGAAAATGTCCATAATAATGTAGAGATATTATATTGATTTTAACTTTTTTGTCTGGGTGTGTTAAAGCACTGCTGGCAAATAAATATATAAATAATATATCCCAATACTTTTGACCAAAAGAATTGGGATATATTATTTATATATATGCAATGATGGAATAAGTATTCAGATCTTTTATATAAGTTAAAGTACCAATACCGGTAAATGTAAATTATTAATTATTAATGTATCACAAGTAAAGAGCAAAGATACTCATAATGCTTCATAATGTTCATTTTTAAATACTCAAGTAAAGTACAGGTACCTCAAAATTCTACTCAAGTACAGTATTTAGTACTAAGTAAGAAAGTGAGTTTTTAGAGTCTTTTAGAGTTTTAGAGTTGTGTCTTTATTGTATGCAACCATTTAAACTGAAAAAAAAAATACATTTCTGGAGTGTCTCATTTATTGTGATATCAGTATTATGGCAATATACTGTAATGCCCATCTCTATTTCCGATCATTTTATGTGGACAGATTTTTGGTCCGTTCCTCACGAAAACCTCGATGACACAGCACAGTGCTAATGTGTGAAAGACTTCTTGTATAACTCATGGAGTGAGGGAGGAGGATGATTAGTGCTGATCAGCGATGATGAGATGAGAGAGGAGATGAGCACTGGCTGTGACTGCAGTCAACAAGCCAGTCAGTCCGTCGATGTGTTAGTGGCAGAGCAGATGCCTGTATTGGGTTATCATCAATTCCTCCTCGATCACCTCCTGATTTCCAGCTCTGTGATTAAGAGTCAGACCCATCTGGTGCAGAGACAGGAAATCCTGGAGTCTGCATCTGCTGTTGGCTGAGCTACTAAGCTGCAGCAGTCAGGGGTGGGGTTAAACTCTGATAATCCTCCATAACCCCTGGAATGCAGAGACCACAGTGCACATCAAAACCGTCATCTTCTCTGGACAGCGTCTTCAGGAACACAGATAGACTCAAGACAGACTGAATGTCAGCCATGGACTCTCTCCTCTTTCTCTGGCCCACTCTAAGCATCCTCACAATTTATAACCAGTCCCTCTGGAATTTTCTAATTAGAGCATGAATTAGATATACTGCGGAGAGCATGTTACATGGAGAAACCAACATTGTAATTGCACATACCACTTCAAGATTTCTGACCTAGACCTAGAGCCATGAGCGGGATCTCTCTGTCTCTCCTTAATGACCCTCAGCTCTAAGCTACATAACTGTTAGACCACATTGGATATGTGCTATTGGAGCTCCAGCCAGAGCAGAAGTGGGCCCTGCTGGTGCCATATGACAAATCGGCATGCTGCTCTCGCCTACAATCCGCCCACCGACCACCTCCAAAGCTATCATAAGGATTAGCTCACGCGGCTAAACCAAACAGACTGCTCAGTGTTCAGACAGCATTTGGCCCAAATCGTGTTCGTGCCTCCTGTTTTGATGGCTAGCAGATCACAATCGGGGCCGCTATCTTTTCACTTGCAACTGGTGCGGTGCCAAGTTGAAGCACGATGCTGTATGCGGCAGCGGGAAAAGGGAAGAAAGAATGCTTGAAGGATTTACACGCCTCCCTTGCTCTTTGGGATATGCATAATTAAAATGTTTGGATTAGGATGGTTTAGATTAACTTTGAATTCTCTGCTGAGTTCAGAAGACGGTGAAGCGGAGGAGACACAGAGGGGTGTGAATGTACTTTTGTTTTCGTGTGCTAGCGGCATAAAAGCTCAGAGCTGGATTCTTGAAAAATCATTTACATCACACACCTGTTTTGTGTATGTGTATGTGGGGGGGCAGGTGTGGACCTCAACATTTAGAGGTCTCTGTTAGACTTCACACGCTCTCAGAAAGGACTCGTCCTCAGTTGGAGTCTGCTCCGTACGCTTGTGATTGGAGGGCGGCTGTGGTTGCTAAGCAGAGCTGCTCTTCCTGTGCTAAATAAGAACTTCGTGCTCTCTGGCTGGTAGGCTCAAAGAAGTGCACCAGAACACACACACACACACACACACACACACACACACACACACACACACACACACACACACACACACACACACACACACACACACACACACACACGCACACACACACTCATATATGAATGCACAGACCTCCCAGTGCATGTAGACCTCTTACAGTACAGAGACCTCAGCCTCCTCCATTCACTGCCCATCCTCTTTCATTGTGACCTCCAATGAAAGTCTCTCCTCCTCCTGCTGCTTTCCTTTCTCCAACTCCTCCTCCTCCTCTCTGCATCACACACACACACACACACACACACACTCACACTTCTATCACAGGTCAGCACTGTATAGAGCTCTCCTCTCCATCAGCGGGACCTACGTGTCTGACACCTCCTCTGCCCCGCCACCATCACTCACCTCCTCCATTTGACACCTCCTCGACCCTGCAGGCCACACACACACACACACACAGACACAGGCTCTCCTCCTCCACTGAGATCTCCTACTGCACTCCCCCCCACACTGCATTATACTTAGATCTCCACCTCCACTGTAGTGAGCACATGCTGTATCAGTCTGTATTCAGACTGGCCTACATACGCCGCACATGTATCACTGTACTGCTCCAGGGGTGTGAGGGCTGATCGTCTTTGTTTTGAAGAGATGAAAACTCGCCATCTGTCTGTGTTTCATTGTGTTTTGAAGATAGATAGAGTGAGATAGATAGATAGATAGATAGATAGATAGATAGATAGATAGATAGATAGATAGATAGATAGATAGATAGATAGATAGATAGATAGATAGATAGATAGATAGATAGATAGATAGATGTAGCGCTATACTTTGTCAGGATGACCTCATCATCATCCTCTATCTCCTTTTCCAGGCCTGTTTCAAGAGCCTGCTAAATGAACGCATGAGTGGGATCCACATTATTTCTGTCTCTCTCCTGGTTTGCTGTGTGCTATTACAGACGCCCATCATCTCACATATCTGCTCTGCTGCCAGGACATTGCATCTCAAAATCTGAAATTTGTGTCTCTCTCCTCCATGACAATCTGCACGTACTGCCAGTCCCTGGGCCGACCCTCTAATAAGTGGTTTATTTCTCTTAGCTTAGTTTCGCAGGGGTCAGAGCTTTGGGTTATATAGCAGAACAATCATTCAGTGTTGGTGAAAAGCTACAAGCCCCTGTGCGCTCTTCAGACCAGCTCGACATGCTTTCTTGCAGAGATGGAGCAATGCAGCATTGTCAGCAGGCACCCGTATCAAATGAATTCAGCACAGCTGTCCTAGCAGACTCTATTGCAGTGAGTGTGTGTGTGTGTGTGTGTGGGGAGGGGTATTTATTCAGTATTACAGTCACCCCAGGATCCGTCATGGTCACTCATCATCTTGTCGGGTGGACCTTTTTCCCCTCTTTGACCTTGTTATTTTTATTTATTTTGTATTATTACCTCATTGGAAAGCAGAATGTACTGAAAGTCAGCAAATGCATCCCAACTTGGTTTTCTCGAGCTGCCTGCCCCACCTTGTTCGCAGTGTCTGCTCGTTCTCTCTGCTTCAATGCAGTGTGGTCTACATATAAAGACAGGCATACAGATGGGTCACGGTTGCTCACATGCTGAGGACACCGCTTCCCCTCACCCCCCTAATCCCCCCTTTTTGCAGGTGTCTAATAGTTGCAGGCTTGCCCTGCACTGTGCTCACTGTGCCGGCTGCCCAGCAGGGCCGCCTGCCTGCCTTGTGCTTGTGGCGTTGACAAGCGTCTGGCTTTATTTCCAGCTAGTCGATGAGCGCAGACACAGACAGCCATGTCCTGAAATAGAGCAGGCCAGCCCTTTATCCCATAATGAGGGGACTATTATAAGACTTATGTCTTAAGCAGAGTATCAGCAGGTGTCAAGAGAAGTACACGCAACATCTTAAAAAATCTCAAGCTGCTTTTCAGATTATCATCAAAAACTAATAGTGTAAAGTAATCACCTCTCCTTTTGGCACCAATAGTCTTAAATTAAGTATGCGTTTGAGTCCAAGGTCAAGAAAACCTTTATGATATATTGTATACACTCAATAAAGGCTTAGAAAACAGAGGAAGATAGAAAATATGTCTCTAACACAAACCGAATATTTTGGAGGTAATCAATTCACTTCTGACCTTGTATCACTTGAATGTGTTAAATGAAATACAACGACAATCGTCTGGTCAGGACATCTGTCCCATATGGAATGTATGAATTATTCCAGAGGTAATAGCAGGGCATTGTCGGTGCACTCATCTTCACAAAGACGCCCATCTCTGCATGTCCATATTTAATTCACCCCTTTCAGCTGCCGAACTGTACAGGCTGCAGATATAATGAGTCCCTCCAAAGAGATTAGTCGCCCCATCACCAATGCAGCTCCCTAATTTCTCTGCCTTTGTTGTGGTGCAGGCTGTACTAAATGGGATAAAGGGGCTTGGCCGGACACAGTGGGAGGAAGTGGCTTTTGTGTTGCTAGCAGGTGCAGTGGAATGACAGTGTTTCTTTTTGGGATGTATATGTGTTTGCGAGCATGCATGTATGTGTGCGTGCGTGCAGCTCTGCGTCTGTCCGGACCAGAAGGGTACACGCTCGCCAAGTGCCGCAGAGATACACCAGGAACCTCTAAAGCTCGACTTGAACCCTCAATCACAGGGCTCTTCGGGGGTTTGCAGTAAATTCTTCAGGCGAATGGTTTTCTCTCCCCTTCCTCCTCCTTCTCTTTCTCTCTCTCTTTTTCTGCTCACATCTGGTGAACAGCGCTAGCACCCCTGTCATCTTTTACTGCGTTGAGGTCATTTCCACCCTATCGGTAAAGTGGAAACACATGATGTGCAGGGTTCGGCCTTAATGGGGTGGGGCTGGCATGGACCAGCACTGACACAGCTTTACAGCCAAGAGCTGCCAAAACAGCCTCTCTGTGGAATGCCTCTGACTTCAAATTTAAAGACATTTCGGGTAAATAATGTTAGAATACTTATATTTACCAGTTAGATACTTACCTACTGTAATTACAGCGTACATAGGATAACATATAGGGTGTTTACATGTTTTTCCTGTAATGAAACAAAGCAGCAAAGCAGAGCTGAACATGTTGTTCATGACGTTTTGGAACAGCACACTAAAATAAAAGACCAAGCATTGTTCGGCTACAGAGGGATATTAAGTGTTTAATGAATACCAACTCCGGAAAGACATGTTTCTCCTTTTGGAGTTTGTCTTCCTCCGTTCCAAGTTTTATTTTTGCTGTAAAATTCCTCCCTTCACTCGGTTTTCCCCTCTTAATCACATTATTGATTCCAACTGGTGAGCTGGAGACTCTTTGGCAGACGCTCTGGATACAGGGTGTGTACTCAAGTTTAATTGGGATTCTCCTTTAGCAATAATGTGGATTTCCTCAGTTCTGTGCCCTGCTGCGCCATTCTTCTTCAAGCACTTCACACCACAGATTGCAGTGTTTGTCATTCTCAGGAATCTGAGCTTGTGTCATTTGTGAAAACTCTGCTCTGCCATCTGACACACTTTAGTGGGATTTTTTGACAGTGCATTATTAGTATCAGCTTTACATGAATTAATTGTTCTGTCATGTTGACTGCTTTTTAATGTTACATTTCTCTCAAGCCATGGACAAATCATGTTTTGCTTTTGAATGGAAACCACTGTTCAGTTTGCGACGGCTTCAACAGTTAAAAGCATTTCGTCCCTCATTTAGATAATTTCTTACTCAAGCATCTCAACGGAATAAACAGTTTTACTGTTTCTCTTCATGGATCTCAATGTGTCTCCAAGCAAATTCCAGTCACACTGTGGTTTCCATTTTGTGGTAGACAGAGCTGCAGTCTAAAAAGGGGTGGGCTGCAGTCAGTCAGTTACTGCTGTCTGTGGGTAGACTACAGGCAGAGTGGCTGCTAGCAGCCTCTGCATGGATCTGTATGCCTGCTGTCCAACAGGACTCCATCATAGACTGCAGCAACACTCGTTATTGAGGGCACACACTCCTGTGCTGCATGCTTCTGTCCTCATTACCTCTGCAGCAGCTTAGCTCTCTGCCTTTGTTCTCTCTCTTGGCTTGAAACTGGAGAATATGGAGAGAAGTGCTGAGGCTGCAGTTTGCTCGGCTGCCCACAACTTCTGCCGCACAGGAAAAAACATAGAACAGACAACCACCACCCCCTAAGCCCTCTTGTCTACATATTTCGACAAAGCCGAAGCACAGGGGATGCTCTGCTTTGAGTCTTCATCCTGACCTGGATGTAGGCCGGTTTAAATTGTGGTTGTTGTCCTGGCTGCTCGTGTCACTTGTCTGATTGTCCTTCTAAAGTGCATTTGTTTGCTGGCTGGCAGACCAAATGCCCTCGTGGCCAATCTGCTGTCTGAAAGGTTCCACAGACTTGCTCCTCAGAGGCGTCAAACGGCAGCCGTGCAGAGTGGCTGGAGGGACAGTAAACTTTTATCACACTAATAACCCCCAGTCACAGCTACCTTAATGGCTTAGGCAGCCACACCAGGGGTTGCCTGGAGGTCAGGTTGAATTGCAGGACATAAACGGTAGATTCCAACCGGTAGAACAAATAATGGACGAAGAGGCATCTGAGGTGAGCAGAGGGGGAAAGAAAGTTGTTATTGGAAGAGCAGATAATCACTTAAATTGATTTGCAGTAAAAGGAAGCCATTGATTGTAGTGCTGTTTTATAACAAGGCGATATGTGGCCATTTAGCCCTCAATCCCACCCAGCTCTGCACGCTCACAAACGTTGGACTCAGTCCGAGCATGCCGTCAAAGGGCACAACTCCTACTCAAGTGACAAGTCAGTGAAAACATTTGCCCAGCACTTGGTGAAAACTCCGGTCAGAGAAGTAGCAGGAGGAGAAGTGCGAGAAAGGGGATTTGATAATGGAGTTGAAATCTAAACTTTCTCAGATTCCTCTCTCGCTGTCTCTGGCTGAGGTGGACGGGTCTTGAGAGTGTTTGCTTTAGGTGAAGTCAGTGCTGGAACAGAATGTTGTGAACCGCAGGCCAGACTGTGGTTCTGCGGTTCAGCTTCGACCTGAATGCAGACAGCTCTGTTTGTTTTGCTTCTCCGTTTCTCAGGGAGAAATTCTGAAGCTGCCAAAGTCCTGCGCTCACACCCAAGGCACGCAAATAAAACCCCTTCACACAGAAGAAGAGAAAATAACGTACCTGGGTGTAGCCGCTACATCTGGACCTCACCACCGCCCCAGAGGAGGGGTGCATGCCTATTGGTGGCTCTGCTGTCCTGCTCTCATCTTGTAAAAGTGCTCTTTGGGAGATGAGATGGCATTTGATTGTTTCAGTGGCAGGATGTTTGTGTGTTTTGTTCCAAGCCTTTTCATAAATAGCAGTTTTTATGTTGCTGAGGTCAACTGGTTTTACTAGACTGGAGAGGCAAGTCCAGAGGCACAGAGGCCTCCCCACCATCTGGCAGCCATAAAAGGGGGAGCAGGAGGTTTTTAGTGGGGGTTTATGGGATGGTTGGGTGAGACATTGAGGGGAGGAGAGACAGAGTGGATGGTGGACTCCGGTTGCCCCCGAGCTGCAAAGCTTCCTCTGCAGTCTGAATGACAGGTCAGAAGTTCATTGCCTTCTTTTTCACGCTGCATCTGCCTTGTTAGGTGAAGGAAGGGACAGTTGGTTCAGAGTTCGAGGGCAAAGGAGAGGACGTCCCCGTGAAGCTGTTATCACTGCTGCAAATAAAGATGTATTCCGGGCCAGAGATCTTTGTTTCGATTTAATGAGCTGACTGTATTTGAAAAGTGTTTCAGAAGACGGTAGCTCGGCGAGTGTGTGTCCCCTTGTTGTTGCCTTGCTGTCAGCTTGTTATGCTATGCAAAAGATCAGATCTGAGTCCTACAGATGGTGCAGAATTATGTGGCTGCGTAACACTGGTGATTCAATGGCTTGGTGTTGTTTGGGTATGCGTCACCCTCTCAAAGCGCCCTGAACACCACAGAGTAACGAACAGTAAGTTGTTTTGTGCGACTACAGAATCCAGGTTCTCTCTTTTTGTCCAGAAACAGTCACATAGTTAGGTGGTGGCTTTATTTTGTTTGCACATCTGACTTACAGTAAGTGGGAATAACGGCCTTGTTAAGCCATGAAAATCCTGCAGCTGGAGGCCAGTGAGATCCTCGTGGAGATTTCTGCAATGAAGACACTCCTGAGAGTCTCAGTTATGTTCTGCTGGAAGATTTCTTTCCCAGTTTTAAGAGCCTGAGCTGGCGCTGTCTGATCCATCTGACGCTGGATACTCAGCCTTATAGGTTTTCCAGAATGGGGTTATCATTGCAGAGGACTGCGCTGCTTTGCTGACTCTGGCACTGATACCTCCCATAGCGATTTCATCTTTTGTTATGCTGCAGTTGAGATATGTTAACCCTTTAGCCCCTTCAAGATATTTAGCTAATAGAACATCATGAAACTATATGTGCATACGTCCGTTGGGTATTATGAAAATAAAAGTAAAATAAGAGTGGAACCCAATGTGATTGTTGTATAAATTAGTTAAATTGACCTCTTTCTCTGGCTGGGCTGGGGTTCGGTTTTTGGACCTTCTCCCGCTTTGTACAGTTTATATATGAACGGACAAAAAGTGCTGACAGCAAAAGAATAAGAGCGTGTTTGGCAGGCACGCCCTTGTAGGTTTCTGTGTCACTCAACTCTAATAAATGTTTAATCGTTTCCTTGCTGTGGTATAGAGCTCAACACGGCTCTGCTCAGTCACACGCTATTTAGGCGGCTCATGCTTGGTTCAACTCATAAAACAGGGGAAATAGAAAGTGTGAGTTTGGTATTTTCTCTCATTAGGACCAAGACATAATTTTGTAGAAAGTGTATCAGCAACGTTTTGAGTGTTACAAATATACCCTGCCAGAAACCAAGCAATTGGTCGATAAACTGGAAATATAATCGAGGATTAAAATAATTGTTACATAATGTCCTATGCCTTTGAGGTAGACACCACAATGTAATTTAGTGCAACACCAGAGGCAATTATAAAGCAGAACCTCAGTGGTGTCAGTGTAATTTCAAAGAACATACTATGAGATTTATTTTGGAGAGTCTCCAAAAATTACCATGCCAATGGTATTACATATACCACCATTGCCAGGAACATTGATTGCACTTGAGAAACTTTAAAGAAAGCATCAAAGACACCTTCAAAGGCAGCCTCAGTGAAAGAATCCCGCCAGAGATTCACTGAGAGCCCCTCAACATACTTCAGCCTGTTTATACACTCACATTTTGCATCATGTCAGAGTCTCGAGCTTTAAGAAAAGGAGTGAAATAAAGCCCAGACCCTTGATTGAGAGGCTGGAAATGAAGGACTCTGCTCTTGCTTTAGTGGTTCCGTCCACTGCAGTGATTCAGGGGATAAATATGTGGCCTGTGTCTCTTTAAGAGCGCTGGCCTGTCTGCAGAATGCATCAGTCCTGTGGAGCAGACACAGGCCAGCAGGAGGAGGGGGGTGAAGGGAGGAGCGTGGGGCTGTGCGGAGGGAGGGACAAGGAGAGGAGGGAACAGCCGCAGTCTGGGCTTCCAGCCTCCTGGCTAGACTGCTGAAAGTTATTATTGAGTTCCTGTGTAGGGCCTCCCCTCCCTGCGGCATACTCCTCTGTGCTCACTACGAGGTAGACGGGGAGTACTGGAGAAGCAAAGAGAAAAGTTGGCAGCCTCCCATGCCCCTTTGCAATGACCTTATATGCAACAAATAAAGGATAATTTTGTTTGATTGTGTGTGTTTTGCAAGGGTGAAGCCTCTGAAAGACCGAGAGCAACCGCACACGCTAACAGCCTTACAGCTGCTCGACAGCAGCTGAAACTGCGGCCGAGCTCACTGTTGTCTTAAGTTACAGTTTAGCAGACATGTTCTGTTTTCTTAGGAATGGCCTTAACTAGTCAAGACAAGAAGGTTGGCGGTTCACCAATGAGAACGCAGCGAACTAAATCCTCTCCTGGCGTGCTAAGTGATGAGTATGATTCAAGGACAGGTGGTGGGAGGACGACGATTCCTTCAGTGTCCTTCAAACAACTTTGTCTTTTCAAAAAATGAATACAAAAATATATGACTTCTTAAAGCATGAATATAATACAGAGTATCAATCGCCTCTCCAACGCAAGCTAGTTTTCATTTATTGCAGTACGTAGTCTCTTGTAGGTTTTCTTGCAGGTCTCAGATATTTGGTGGGAGAGGCCATGGAGATTACATAGTTACACACATCATGTCCTCCTCTCAGGCCTGTGCCCGCCTGCAACACTAATCCCTGGCTTGGCTTCCCCGTTAGCTGCTACATTAGCGCCACAAAGAGCCTGCATCCTTCCAGCTCAGCCCACCAAGAGAGAGACAGACTTTTATGTAACGCTCTGTCCGGTGTATTTGTTCTGAACCTGCTGTTGCTTAAAGCGAGGCTCCCGCAGGTTAACGGTTCCCAGCTGCTGCCCGTCCTACTGTACTGAACGTGCCACGGCTCTGGCTTGCGTAAAGCCTGCGCCCATGCAGCACCTGAGGCTCATCAGGAGCCCACGAGGCTGTTTCCCTGCACATATCTTCTGCAGCATGTCACACATGGGCCCTGATTAATCCCAGCATGTGTCTTCATTCATGGTCAGTGCGATCATTCGGCCTCTGTTTCAAAGCCGTCTCGGGCAGGGTTTGCAGGAAAGCTGGGCGAAGGGGGGAAAACCCTGGCGCTGAAATGGGTATTTTGTGGAGTTCTGTTTGTTGAGTCAGAGCTTAGTTGGGCTTTACTGTTATGTGGTTGCTATGGAGAAAAACACAGGCTCTTGAGCAATAAAATCCTCCAGGAAAAGACATTTCCAAGATTTTTTCAGAGTCGAGAAACAGACGGCAAATTGCAGAATTCATGAGGTGCTGCGGTCCACCACCCGCCCCTCGTAGCCCTCCATTTTAGAGCGCTCGCATTCATTTTATGGAAGCTGCCAGGCTCGAGCCCTCTCACCTATTTACTTCTGTAAGCAGATATGTTTTCCTATGAACGGAGGAGGGAAACAAAACCAGTGTTTAAGGATGGAATGTGTGTTCTGAGGAGCGGATGTTGTGGGTGTTTTATCCCCTATTTCCCTTACAGACAATTCCTTGAACAAGTGGAAACAAGTGAAATGCTATTTGATCTCTGTCAAATATTACTGTACACACATACTGTGAGGCCCTCCTACGTTTGACTCAGAGAGGAGAAAATCTTCAGCGGCAATTACTCCCAATGTAGTTTTGAAAATGTGTTGACAGTTAATTGGTTGAACACTTAGAAAACCCACTGGCTTTTTTTCTTTCTTTATTGAGCTGTAATTCACTTTAGTAACGTCGAGGCTCCCTATTTCTCTTTCATATAAGGTCTTTTATTCTTACAGTTTCTGTGTAAGATGTTTCTAAGCTCCTTTCAAGCTGAGCTAAATTTGAAGTTCAAAGCTAATCAAAGAAAAAGAATGCCAATAAAAGGCACATTAGGTGTCCGTAGCATTCCCTTCAATCGTATGTCTTTGTTTGAATGGTCTTAAAAACAACAAGAGGTGGAGAAGAGATTAAGTTTTCTAACCTGGTGACCAGGAAGGCAGCATTTCAACAGAACGACTCGAATGGTATCTATAAATTTCAACAGGATTTATTACTTCGGTTCAACAAATTAGCTCCCGAGCAGTTCTCAGGACATACTGTGTTGGTGAAATGACATCACAAGGGACCCTGAGTGAGCAGTGACCCTAATTTCACCTCACTCACTCACAGTTTTTATGACCTCCTCTAAATCCCCGTCTACCCCCATCCCGGCTCCTCACACCTCTTAACCTCTGGTATTCATCCCATTTTCATCTTTCCAAATAAACCTACCACCTGCCCTCCTCTCCACTGGCTGCATGTGCTCGCGTGGCTCAGCAGAATTAGCTGTGTGGTACTATGCTCGGTTATTGTTGCTCAAATTAAATTATTTAAAGCACTAGGTCTGCTGAAAGTATGGTATATATTCAGTCTGCAATATATGCTCATGACCTAGAAACGGAAAGATGGACTAGTTGGAAGCTGAAATAATTATAAACATTATCTGCAACTATTTTGATCATCAATTAATTACTAATGTAAGTTTTTCATTAAAACTTTTTTTCCAGTTCCTTTTGAATTGCTGATTTTCTTTGTCGTATCTGATAGAATAATTATTAGATTATCCGGTTTGGGACTGTTAGAAGGACAAAACAAGCAATTGTTATCCACATTTAATTATTTAAAAATGGATCAATTAATCGGGAAAATAATCGTCAGATGAATTGATAATGAAAATAATAGTTATCTGCAGTTGGAAGGGAGAAGACAGCAACATGATGGCCAGATAAACCCCCTGGGTGTATCACATCATATTACTTAGCAGGGATTTTGTTTCACATACACAAAAAAGAAGGAAATAAATCAAGAGTTCAGTATCACAAGTTAACTCTCTGACAAAACGTGCTATCTGAGTTCTTGGCTGTCATTAGGGACCAAGGTGGTCTGTAATCTGGCCCGTCAATCTCTCACCGGAGGTCTAAACCATAGCTGTTGTAAATAGCCGTACCCATGCGGTGGCCCTCCCTCCCCTCCGCTGGTCTCCTAGGCCTCCCCCTGTCCAGACTCCTTCACTGTCTCTGCCCTGTGAGGGAGGTGCAGAGGAGTCCTGCAGTACCAGGTACCGCAAGTGATATAATGGTCTGCGTTACTGTTTGGGTTGTGGAGAGGTTATCCAGTGACATTTTAATCGTCTTTCTGCCTTCTTTGCCGTGGCATTAGTATTAATCTGCAGGATTAAATCCCAGCCAGTCAGACACTGGACACGCTGTCTTGTTGTAGAGCAGAGGGAGTGTGCTAACAGCGAGAACGGCGGCGCACGCTTCCCTGCGTACAGGCAGGGATGTGCTTATCAGTGACAAACCAAGGTTTCCAGTCTGGAGACATCAGGCCTCTGATGAGAGGATGGTGTTAACACACCCAACTGTCTCAGACGGGTCAGAGTTGGTTTATGTGGGTGAGAAAACCGGAGAATTTCACTTGTCTCATTCATTACACTGCCATCGCTATCCCTGTATTCAGACATAAAATCTGAAAGAAAGAAAAGATCTCATTAAATTGACTGTACACACATAAAGGTCAGTTTATTCATCATAGTTTAATTTTTCAGTCTGTGAAAGCAAATGTGTAGTGCCCTCTGTGGCTCTGGAGGAGCTTTCTAAAGTCTGACAACGACGGACGACGAGGCTTCAATATTTAACGGAAAACCGGCACTTTAAACCGGGCACATATGGAGGCTAAACGAGAAGGGCTTTTTATGCACAATGAAAGTTGCTAATTAATTACATTATGGGAACTGTAGGATTCAGTTTTGAAGCTTTCTGCTCATACAGCAGACTTAAAATCACTACGAGCTTCAATTTTAATGATTCTATTTAACATCTTTCTTGTTGACGTCTTGCAGCTTTATGAATGTGCAATAATAAATCACTTGAATGCCCCTTCAAAAAAATGTTTTGTATAGACCCAGATAATGTGCCGTTGTCATATTTTGTAACTCCGATTGTTACACTTCTTGCAAAAGAAAAAGAAATTCCCCTTGTTGAAATTAAATTGCAGCCATACAAGTGAAACTCCATTTACATTGTAGATAAGAGGTGTAAATGTTGCCATCACTCATCTTTACTTCTTTTTTTTATAACCTTGTAGAACAAAGCGTTGTATGTCCCATATTATCAAGCTTCAAGTAAACGTAAGTTGTTTATAATTTAAAGTCACAGAAACAGAGAAGCATCAACGAGTCAGATGAGTGCAATGCCAAGGGATTAAGCTTGCATGGCAAAGATGGCGTTGGCACTGCTGCACAAGAGAGATCAAGTTCTGTTGAGGCACGCACACATGTATGAAAGTCAGCACACGGCCACAGAAATGCTGCAACACTGCTGCATGATATCTAATGAAACTACAGTAATACTGATTACTGTAATTTTGAAACAGTGAAAACAGCGGAGATGCATTGAGAATTCCTCTATTTTAGGTGTGGGAAGTATTCTTGCACAGGCTTGCCTGGAAACCATTTTAGTCTCCCGAACAAGGTTTGCTCATTCAATGCAAGAGCACGGAGACAATCTGAATCACCACTGTGTATTCAGGTAGCATTGCAGGTAAAACTACCTGCTCAGAGCTTTCTCTAATCAATTAATACTGTTGAATAGTGCCTGCAAAGAAGAGAAAAAAGGAATAAGAAATATTATATTTGTTTGGCTTTAAGGCTAAAAACATATTCTTTACAGTCAGATGTTTTGAACCCAGAATCAACCAAAGCCAAAGTGCTAATTGGCTTTTGAATCTAATTTCCTTACAAATTCGCAGAAGACCTTTCTTCTTTTATTCATGATGTTCCTGAAAGTTGCGTGAATACTTTTCAAGTAGGAATTCATTTTACCCTTCAGGAGCACTAAATTAAATTCCATAAACGTAGGTCAGCACGAGTCTGTCTTTGCTCTTTCCCTCTTTCGCTGTCTTTCTCGTTAACCTTCATCCCCTCCGGCCTCCTGGTTAGCACTGCAGCTGCTCCTACACTATATGTGTGCTAAATGGGAATAGAAGCATAAAGGCATTGTGTGTCTGTGTGTGTCTGTGTGTGTGTGTGTGTGTGTGTGTGTGTGTGTGTGTGTGTGTGTGTGTGTGTGTGTGTGTGTGTGTGTGTGTGTGTGTGTGTGTGTGGTATGTCCCTGTGGATATGCAGGAGTATGTGTGTGTGTGTGTGTGTGTGCCTTTATTGGTCTGCAGACGCAGCTTTGCGTCTTCCCTCAGATCATGTGGTCCGATGTTTAATTATCTTATTCCAATAGTGGGCCGACAGCAGGGGGGCTCAGACAACTATCTGCTGAATTTGACGCTATGTTGGTCTATAAATACACCAGTGGGAGAGCACGTTTCATTCACTAAGATAACTTTGCCTCACAACCATACCAAACATGCTCATGCTAATAATGTATAATCTGCGGGGATATCTGTTTCGTGTCTTTTAGTCTTGGGTTTCCATGTCTGTTGAAATGACTTATGAGCCCTTTGTACTGCGAGGTCATCCTCTGAGGGAGAGACAGTGATTTGGACACCACTGTCAATATACTGGGAGAAAGTCAGGCGGGCAAGTCCTGTTTTGGTTGCCTTGTTTGGACCTGAATTGGAATGCTTTTCCCGCTGTGCAGTAGTACAGTAATCTCTCTTTTTGTTTGCTCTCACAAGAGAGAGGATCTTGTCAGGGAATTAATTTCAATCAGGAACAGGTTTTTTTTTTTCACGACGCAGAACGCAAAAATGAATGTCATCAAAGGATTATAGAGAGTTTACTGTCTTAATAGTTTAAACTGACATTTGGACTTGTTATGCTTGCATTAAGTGAGGTGATTCTCAATCATATATTTGCATTGAATTCTTCTCAGAGCTTCAATAAAATCATAACTTTTCAAATAGTGGCATTTCTTTGGTGGAAAAAGGTAAAATGCACGTAATTTACTGTCAGGTTTAGTCTGTAAAGATGTAAAGATAGCGGTGAAATGTATAAGCAAGAACATTTGGTCCAGTACTTCAACTAAGAAGCAATTCAACTTTAGGCTAATGTATCTACTGTACTGCAATTCAGAGTAAAATACTGTAGTTTTGACTTCGCTACATGTATGTGAGGGCTACAAAAGAAATAAAAAATGTCCATAACATGATGAGTTTGTGAAATAGGTTGCATTTGAACAAATACAACATTACGCTAAGTACACATTGATTCAACAATAATGATACGATAGTAACACTCAAACAGACCATTTTATACTTTGAGTACATTTTAAGTAAAGGAGCTGAATACTTCTTCCAGGTCTGATCACAGGACTTAATGATAGTCTGCAATGACTTGACTGAAGTTGCAGTGTTAAAGTCGAGTCAAGCCAGTTTTATTCATGGAGCTCAAAATCACGAGTTTTCCTCAGAGGACACAATTTGCATTTAAAGGACATGGAAATATATATGAAGAGTTGACAGTATGTCAGTAAAATCACAAACATGTACGAGTGCCAACTGCTTTCACTGGGGGTCTCAGATCTTACATTCATTTCCCACACAGCTCACTTTATGAATGCTCGACAAATGCTGAATACTTCTGTAACACTTCTGCTTTAAGCTATATGTGTCGAGCTTTGCGGATCTGATGAGATATTTTCCACCTTTGAGCAGCAGCTCGTCCTGCGTCCGCCTCAGACCTCATCAAGTCTCAATCCCAAAGACAATTAGGGCAATCCAATAAGCCTTATTCCAAGCCCTGCAGCTCTCTTTGTGTGTCCACATACTGCCGTCGCTCAGTTCAGCTACACAAACAGTATATCCTCAAACTGGGCACATCGGAGACAGAATAAATTGATAAATTAAGCTAAGATTTAGTGAGTGGAAATGGAAGCTTCAGCTGTATCGGTGTGGACTAGGGATGAAGTTTCAGGGATATTCTGGGCAGACACCAATAATTTTCCCCCAGCTGTTACAACGCGACCACAGGGCTTTATATAAATCAAGAGACTGTCGCACAATTTATGCAGTGAGAGTTGAATAGAGGCCTCAGGGCATCTCTGGGAACATCCACACCAAACTACAGGGATCAGATTACTAAAACTAGTATTCTCTCACTTCCAACTAGGGCTGTTACCCAAGCGAGCCGTGCCAGTTGGTGTGCCCTTGAGTGAGACAGCGCCCCACTAAGCACATGTCGATCTGAGGATTACATTCAGGGGTTTAGGAGGGGAAAAGAGGCTGTAATCTGAAACTGTTGTGTCTTGTTGCTGTGCACTTTTCTTAATGCCATGCTATCATGCACCATGCGTTGGTATTGTATGACGGTTGCCCGAGGAAATTCAGCTGGGGAAACTATTTTTGTCTCACCAGAGAGCCTCATGTTTTATTTCTTGATAATTGAAGATACGTTTTTTTAAGTGGCAGAACAGATGCTCAAAGTTTTGATTTAGCCTGCTATTATAAGGTCTGTCAACATGTATAGGTATTATAGGAATATGCTCAACCTTTTGAGAAATACACTTGATTTCTTGCTTGGTGAAAGTTAGATGAGAAGATGGATGTCTGCATGATGAAGCTCCGGCCAGCAGCAGGTTAGCTTAGCTTAGCATACAAACTGTAAACTGTTGTATTGTGTGGTCCAGGTTGTAGCTTCAAATCTACTGTACAGACTTAGAAGAGGTATCAATCTTCTGACAAACATCTGGCAGGGCAAGAAACGCAGCAGTCAGAAGGCTGATGAAAGATCGAAAGTTGTTAAATGTCATTTTTAAAGCCCCCCCAAAAAGTGATACGTTATTGGATTGACACATATTTTAAACCTGTGCAAGTTAAACCAACACTTTTCTGGTGGACTATGCATGGGTAGATACTTCCAGATGTTCATGAGAACGTATGTTTTTATTTAATTTGGCTGAACCAACTCTTTAATCAGCATTCTCCGTGTGTAATATATATATATATATATATATATGTGGTTAAATTAAACCTCCATACCAACACATGCCGACCCTGGTTTGGCCCCAAATTTACTGCCTCATGGTTCAATAAACAAATACTGTTAATTAGCGCCATGTTCAAGTGAAATAACAGTTCAATTGCCATCATGCTCCAGTTAGCACAATATTGACACATGATTCTTCAAGCAGGTCAAACGCTAGACATTGATATGTTTGTGATTTGTTGTGTTGTGTAACGTGTTTCCCAGTGATTATCTGCCATGCCAGCATGAAAATAGCTGGGGCTTATCCCGGTATTACCATACTATTATGTGGCACTAATTAAAAAATAAAGCATGTCTCCTCTTGCCCAGCTGCTATTAGAACCTGTTTAGCCTACAGGTTTGCTTTGAAACGCTCCCTCATTACAGCGCCTCAAAGAAATATCATACAATAGCGAGTTGAAAAGGGCAATGCTTGAATGGAGACTTAAAGGAGAGGCTGTACTTGGCCTTCAAGTATACATTCCTTCAGCTCAGTGCTTCCTCTGTGGTCCCGCTCCCTTGGCCCACCCCCCTCCCACTCAAGACTCAGTTCCCACAGGGGACTCGGCCAAAGCAAACTCCTCAGAGGAAGTCTCCCTCTCTTACCAGAGAAAGAGGAAGAGAGGGTGGGTGTGGAGGGGGGAGAGGGATGCCCTATCATCTGGCTCAGTGGGACCTGCTAGGCAGTAGGATGTGCGAGGAGGGTGTTATGACTGCGTCGCCATGCTATGTCTATGATGTGGTGGCGAGTTAAGCCCGTGCGGCTGCTCTCCTGTGAGGTCAGTGTCAGATTTAGCCAGCAGGTCCCTTGTGGTGTCTGGGAGTGTCTGTTTTCTGACTCTATTATGTCTAGCACTCCGAGCCTTCCTGGAGCTGCAAACCTCAGGGTAGAAATAGTACCAGACAGGCAGACATCCTTTTGTCGGGAAAACAACACTCATGCCAGTAATTACAGAGTCTGATTACACCAGGGCAGCAGTTCTTAGAAAACCACCGGCCTTGAGTCAGGCAGGTGAGCGGCCAAGTCACTATTGCTGAGCAGGATGCAGTCAGCAGGAGGTCTGGGTAAACAGAATTAACCTACAGTAGCAAAACCAAACAGGACGCTCGGTGTGTGTGTGTGTGTGTGTGTGTGTGTGTGTGTGTGTGTGTGTGTGTGTGTGTGTGTGTGTGTGTGTGTGTGTGTGTGTGTGTAATGTGGTTACTGGTTAGACAGGTAGAGACATTTGTGAGTCAGGTAGGTGTGAGTGTCAAGACAAACACGCCATGTCCCTTTGAAGCTTTTATAAGCAGTATATTAACATGTGATAGTTAGAACACACTTTGCTGTAAAATAAGCAGATATCTTATGAAGAAATAGTTTACTCTATATCATACCAACTGTGTTTTAATATATTGTCATTCATTAGATTAGATTTTATTTTGAACATGTAACAAGTAATAAGAAAACAAAACAAGAATAACCAATAAAATGAACTTGTAACATCTACAGAAAAGGTCATATAAATACATTTATATGTTATTCAATTATCAGTTTACTTGGCCTCCACTCATTGGTGACCACAGGAGGAGTTATAGTTGTTGACATATACATTAATACTAGAGTACTAATGAATAATTAAAACAGATTATGCATCATAATGGCTGTCAAAAACCTAATGAAAAGAGAGGTATTCAGAAAGGTTATTAAAATATCAATAAAGGCAAACTATAGTGATAATGAGAGCGAAAGTTTTTTTTATCCAGGAATATGAAAATGAGTGCAGTGATTTGTCAGCAGATCTGAAGAGTCTGAAGTTAGCCATTTTATAGTTTAGTATTTACTTTATGAAATGCCAGAAAATCGTGAAAAATGCTGATTTAGGATTTCCCAGCGCTCAAGGCAATGTCTGAAAATTGCATGTTTTAACCATCCAAAACCTAAAGATATTCAATATACAGTTATGTAAATCAGAGAAAAACAACAAATCCTCACATTATCAAATCTTGATCTAGAGAATAAATGGCATGTTTTGTTCGATATATTACCTTCAAATTATTGTAAGACTCTTGAGGTTTTGAAGACATTTCTGTCAACTCATTTTGTTGCAACGCTACTGTCAACTTTGGTATCTGTAGTTCAGGTACGCTATACAGTCCAGACCTGACTAAGACCTCCACCGTTGAGCACACTGTACCAGGCACACACACTCCCCCACACACACATACACACACACACACACATATGCAAGTCCACACCCGCACCCACTCATCTCCCCACACGTCTCGACACCCACTCATAGCTGCGTGAGCGCACACACTCACACTCACACGCTTCATGTAGAAAAACTGTGAGACGTGATTCATTACCAGCCGTTTTTCTCGCTTAATGCTAAACGTGGTTCGTCATTAATTTGCATCTCGAGGTGATTACAGTGGAGCGGCGATTAAGGTTTCACAACTACACGCAACGCAGGCAGGAGGGTTTTCCATTGAGGATTTTGAATGTAGACAGAGTAATCATTTGTCTTGAATCGCACACGCAGACGAGGAGATGGGAGTGTTTGCCATTCCTGGAGGCAGAATGTCATAGTAGTGAGTAAGAGAGTAGCAGGCAGGTCTGTGCTGGCCTCTGCTCCTGGCTAGGTAAACATATCCTCTGTCTGACAAGTGCAGACCTGAGGGCTGAGGAGGTTAGCTATCTCAACACATGCTTCTGCAGCTTGCCACATACACATGTATACATATCGTATATATATATACACACACACACAACAGGGGCTCTGGAGATTCTGTAATTTGTGGCACTTAACAAGGCAGATGCTTCCCTCCTCTGGTTTTCCAAATCCCTCAAACATTTCATGCCTCCATAGCCCTCCATGAACTCTCTCTGAACACTTCAACTCAATCGTCTGTCAGATCTGAGTGCAATTACTTTAATACATCTCCCTCTCTGTCTCCCTCTGTTTCTATATTGCAATATTTCTGTGGTTGGAGCAGTCGATCCGCTCCACCTGATGGCGCCTCTTCTGCCTGGCAGGGAGCAATGTAGCCCTGCTGGCTGCCAGCCAGACCAGCTTGAGTGTCTGCTCAGCTCAAAGCACTGCTCGCACACACACACACACACACACACACACACACACACACACATACACACACACACACAAACATGCAGACAAGCCAAGCTCAGAGACTGAACGCTTACACAGACACATCTTCTATCCCCCTTGTCTCTCTGTGATTTCCTTTCTATGACTCTCTGCTCTTTCACTGTGCGGCTGTTGAAAGTCCCGACATGTTCTGACAAATCTGTGCTGCCATTTACAGTCATACAGTAGCATTTTTAGAAGTCGTGGGCTCCTGAAATATCCACTGTACTCCATGATGTAATATCCGCACTTTATCTCTTGTTAGGATTGCGATGATTAACCGTCTATTCTCTCTCCTCTCCTCAGGCTCCCAGCCCCGTCCCAGCCAAGAGGTCAAAATCTGACAAATTACAATCTCCATCAGCTGACAAAGACAGGAAACCCGACTGGCTACAATCGCTGTCAAAGTCTGCGCACAAGGTTTGTTGTGTGTGCATGCTGCTAGCGTGAAACCGGATTTGCCGTTAAGCTCAAAGGTCAAACGGGTGATGTGAAAGCCGTTGTCCTTTTGAATCATCACATTATCACCTATGCATAAACCTCTCGTCATTCAGCCTTGTTAAACAAAGAGGGGTCTTTGAGTGTGCTCGGCACAGCAGATTTAATGTCATAATGGCATTTTACTGTGAGTTTATCGGAAGTTTATTGTTTTGTTTGTTTGTCCAGGATCTGAAACAAGTCCAACTGAAACAGAGGCCCTCTGCTTTCCGCCCCTGGTCTCCCAAAGCGGCAGAAAAAGAGAAACCAGCCACTCAGAATGAGGTGGAGAGGTGAGTCATCTCATGAGAGCTGTGATAGTTTCAGATTTAAAGAGGCAATTTTCGTTTAAATCAAGCTTTCAACCAATGTAATTCTCAAAATGGACGTGTATTTCCTCCACAGATCCTTCTCAAAGAGCCACGAGACTTTGGCGGATCCCAATCTGACACCACCTCCCCCGGCCCCTCCGGTCCATCCCATGGACAGCCACGCTCCTGGCGCGGGGCCTGCAGCCATTTCCAGGCCGCCGCAGGAGCTGCACAATGGAAACACACAACCTGCACTAAAACCGCCCCCCTCTAGTACCGCCAACCAACCCGAAGACATGGATACAGACGGAGAGATTGATGTGGACGACTGTGACGACCGTGAGTACAACCCAGCACAGAGTGTTTGGAACAATCCAGAGAAACTGAAAACTTGAAACACATCAAGAGTCTGTTGAAATGAGACACAGATTTTTCAGTTAAAACTTGTTTTACACAGTAAGCTCCGCCAGACGTGAGCCACAGCAGAGCTGGGTCAGGAGGATTCCTGTACAACTGCGCCACCTGGTGTTAATTTGAAGAAATACAAGAAAATTAAAAGTTGCAGATTTTGCTGTTAAAACATACTATTCTATTTATTCTATTGAAATGAAGGAGCTGTAGAAAGGATGTTTCAGTTTGGGTTTTCTGCTTTTTTATGTATGGATGCTTTATCGAAGTGATTCCCAACTTCTACCTCCTTGCGATACTTCCATAAGTGTCCGTCGAATGATATTTGTCACATTTCTAGGTTGAAGCGGTTAGCTAAAAGAATACATTGTTGATATAGCTAAAAGTAATGATACATAATCATTTAGTTTAGTTCTGTTTTCTCTTGCAATGCTACAAGTTTTGTAGCAACAGACAAACTCTACATGCTAACTCTGAGAAGGAGCACAACAGTATTCTTGCATTCGCTGTATTATTGAAGTTAAAACGCTCTCTTCTTCAGGTCCGGTGCTAGCTTCCTCCCTGGCTCCTCCTCCGTCGGCCTGCACCAACATTTCTCAGACTCTGACCCCTCAGAGTGCTCCTCGACCTCAGGAGGGACCCTGCGGCCTGCCGGGGACTGCTTGCCCAGAGATGGACACCCTGAGACAGATGCTGTATGGAGGTGCAGACACCAAAGAGGCGCGGGAAAAACTGCTGCAGGAGATTGTCAAGTTGAGAGTGAAGCAGGAGGAGAAGCTAGCAGCTGCTATGCAAGCTAAACGCAGCCTTCAGCAGGTAACACATCCTGTTCCTGTGAAATGCCATGTGATTGGAATGACAGTGATCTCTGAATATGAATATGACTGTTTAAAACATGATGTTGTTGTTTTTTACAGGAATTGGAGTTTGTGAGGGTGGCAAAGAAAGGCCGTCTTCTTGAGGCCATCGAAACTAAGCGCAACCTGAGAAAGGAGATCGAGCGCCTTCGCGTCGACTGGGAGAGGAAGATGAGGGAAGCGGATGAGTCCTGTGGGCGGCTGAAGAGAGAGTTGGAGAGGGAGAGACAGCTGCGAGTCTGTGACAAAGGTTGTGAGGCCGAACGTGTCCGGGTCAAGTACTCCACTCAGGTAAGATGTCTGAAGCATGCCCTCTGTCAACACAACCACCAGTATATACTTTGTTCATTGGAGATTTACTTCTGTAAATCCTGTCCCTCACTTGAGTTTAACCTATACTGACCGCTGTCTGCGTTGTGTTGTGCAGATCGAAGAGCAGCACGTGCAGCTGCAGCAGGCAGAAGCTGATCGCGAGCAGCTGAGACAAGAGCTTCAGCAGGAGAGAGAAGCTCGGCAGAGCCTGGAGAGTGTTGTTAAAGACCTTCAAAGCCAGCTGGCCCTGCAGGGCGACAGGAGCCCTCCTGGAGACCCCGAGGCCGCGAACACAGACACACACAGACAGAACACACAACACAGCAACGGCTCCTAAAGTTGCACATTCAGAACTGGAGAAAGAGACTCAATCCAAAGGAGCATGGTTAAGGACTTTGTTGCACCTCCTGTTAGGGAAAAGAAAACTCAGCAAGATGCAAAGTCTGTTTTGTAGAGGAAAAATCTGTCATATATAATATGATGTGATATAAATCAATATTATTATGACAATATATTAATTTTATGAAATGAACTGGAAAGTAGCATGATGTCTGAGCATGTTGTAAAGCGTGAAATTGAGAAAGACTTCTTCAGTGATGACCACATCTCTCCAGTGACGTCAGAGACACCTGGCGCTGTCCATGGATTTTATTTTGGTATAAGCTATTCTAAGATGTGCAAATATAGCCACATAACACTACTTGAATATGAAGGGAAGAAACAAGTTGAGTGGTTGATGAAACTCTTGGTGCCACAAAATATTGGTACACTCAAAGGTGTCTTTGCAGACCACTGGAAACAAGAGACACCAGTTTACCACTATTTACTTTTATTATCGGCTTGCTTTTTATAACTGTGTAGAGGATGTACTTTTTAAGAAATATTGCTTGCGCAGCACTGTTATTCCACAGGCAAGAAAAAAACATCTATATACAAACATGTACGCATGTATACCAGCTTGTCTACCTTTTGTATTTTATAAACCTGAAGTATTGGAGGTTTGGTGGGCTACCTTCAGGTCCACCACTGTTTTATGCTTAGACATTTTATGGAAGTGTTACTTTTTAATATTATAATGCAACTTTATTTGTTGTTTGAACATTGTTTTCAAGTAAGTTTTTGCAACCAAACCACATGATAAATAGCAAAAATGATTTCCCACATTAGTGCAGATAAGTCTACAAATGCCCTCCTAAAAGAAAAACTTCAATAGATGTCTGTTTTTGTTGAAATGCGGTACTTCTGATTTTCTATTGAGTATGTAAAATAATTTATATTATATAATAATTTGCTGCCTATCAACAGAAAGCATTACTTTTTAGTCACTGGTTTTAGGGCTCTTAAATCAACAAATGCTGTTTATATGAACAACATTTCTACATATATACAAAATATGGATATATATTTTTTTACTTTAAGAAAAGGAATTGCACTTTTTAAAGAAAAGAACCTTGCATTGTGCATCGTACTCCCTGTTACATTTTTCCAAACACAAGTTAACATGAACTTTTGAATTTAAACACACTTTCCCTCAGTATCCTCTGATGTAAATACAATGATATTGTAAATAAGATATTTGTCGGTATGTTTGCTTGCGCCAGACTTAAATTGATTATGAATATTATTTTTTGCTCTTACTTGAAACCAAAAAGAGACTATATTTGGATTTGTAAAACTGCAATTTTGTTGTTGTATCCCTGAGTATCATTGCAATCACGGGGCATTTAGCAGAATGGATGGACCTGTTGGTTTAAACAAGGAGAATGAAACCATTAAAGGTCATGAACCTGTCAGTAGATTTTCTAGGCTTGACACACCAACAGAATATTATAATTTGTCCCATAATTTTGTTATTTGAGAAGATCTTTATTATTTGATGAACTATAGAGTATATATTACACCACAGACCAAAAACTGAAAAATTGATTTGAAATCTGCACCTCCAGCTCCCTCGTCCGATAGAGTAGAAGCAACACCTTCTATTGGTTTCATCCTTAGGTGCTCTCGTATATTTTAGACAAGAAACACTTTTATGTCTTATCATTACTTATGATACCCTCGCTCAGTATTTGTTGGGTATAGTGTAATAACAATATCCATTTTGTTAGCTGATGCTGTTGTAGTTTTGGTTTGGAAGTGGGGTTTCACTTGCCTCTTGGTTAAATGTTTTCTTTTCCTTCGGAAAACTTGTATAATACCCATTAAAATCTAAATCAATCCTATGGCCTGTTTTTTTTTTTTACACAGTGTTTGTGCATGATTGTGTGTGTGGATGTATCTTTCTGTTTGTATCTCTAGGGAAGGCAACGTTTCCCACTGGGTCTACCACTCGACGAAAACATCTCACTATGAACTGCCATTAAATCTGTTACAGAAATTCATGGTTCTCAGATGATGTATCCTAATAACTTTGGTGATCCCTTGTCTTTTCAAGGTCCAACGGTTAATTTATTATCATTGTCAAACACAAGGTTGCGCAACGAAATGTAGTTTGTTATCCAATTTTGCTACATTAATTAAAAATAACACAAAAGAGCAACACTTATTACATGGTGAAGGGTGAAGGACGAATTGCGGAGTTTCACAGCCTACGGAAAGAAGCTGTTCTGAAGTCTGGGACATCAGCTGATACTTCAGTATCTTGAGGCAGACGGCAGCAGGGGGAACAGGCGGATGCCGGCTGGGTATTGGCTTTTCAAATCATTTAGGCAGTTCATAGGCACCTCTTCTCATCAATATAAGTAATGCTTGTTAGATGGGTACCAGTGATGTTCTGGGTGGTTTTAGTCGCCCGCTGTAGAGTCCTCCTGTTCTAGGCTGCATACACACCATGCCAGGTAGTAATGTTTCAATCAAGGATGCTTTCTATTGTTCCTCTGTACACAATTTAAAAGAACATTGCACGAGAGCTTTGCCGTCTCAAGTTGCCTTTAGAAATACATGCGTTTAAGAGCTTTTTTCAACAGGATGGAGATGTGTGATAGTACTGTTTAAAGTTGTTTGTGATGCTGATTCCCAGGAACTTAAAACCATTCACTTGCTCCACCTCAGCTCCTTTGATGATGACAACTATGTGAGAACGCTGTTCATCATCCCCTCCAAACTGAACACCAAACTAGGTGACCTTGGTATCAACGCCTCCCTTTGTAGCTCGATACTGGATTTCCTAACCAACAGACCCAGTATGTTAGGTTAGGCAATAGCACCTCCTCTACCCTCACCCTGAACAGGGCTGTGTGCTGAGTTCATGCATGTACATGGTTCCAATACCATTATTAAGTTTGCAGACGACACTACAGTAGTGGACGTCATCAACAACAGCGATAAGTCGGCCTACAGGGAGGAGGTCCAGCTCCTGGTGGTGTGTTGCGCCAACAACAACATGGCCCTCAACTCCAAAAAGACCAAGGTGCTTATTGTAGACTTCAGAAAGACAAAAGGCTGCACACACATGCCCATCCATAACGATGGAACGGAGATCCAGTGTGTCTCCAGCTTTAGATTTCTGGGTGTTCACATCTCAGAGGACCTCTCTTGGACTCTCAACACCTCAACCCTGGTCAAGAACTTAAAGGCACAGCAGCGTCTCTTTTGTCTATGGAGACTGAATAAAATCCACGTCTCCTCTGCTCCTGGTGAACTTCTATACCGATGTACCGCCAACTACATCACAGTTTGGTATGGCAACTGCTCTGTCTCAGACCGCAAAGTACTGCAGAGGGTGGTAAAAACCGCCCAACGCATGACCGGTACTCCACTCCCTGCCATCGAGACGTCTAACATCGTCAGCAACACCTCACACCTGTTGTCCTCCTTCCCTCTGGGAGGCGCTGTAGGAAGCTCAGCTGTCAACTTACTAAACTCTGCACCACGGTGATAGCATGTGATAGGTGTGTCTTTTTACCAAAAATCAACAATCAGCTCCTTGGTTTTACTGATGTTGAGCAGTAGGTTGTTCTATGAGTCCCAATCTTCAAGATTGTTGATTTCTTCTCTGTATGAAGTCTCATCTTATTATACAGCGTCATTATATGATGTTGAGAGCTTTGGGTCTCAGCCCTTTTTCACAGCTGACATTTTGACTGACATTTTTGGAAAAATACAGGTGTTACTAATAACTTGAACAGTGGCTCCGTTTCATTCAAGTGTCTCAGTCATGACAGTGTGACATTATCAGGATCCTGAAACTGAGCCAGCTAAATGGATTCAATCGTCATTAACTGTATTATTTACATCTGTGCATTGCCTAATGTAATGTGAAAAAGACCTATCTTACAAAGAAGTTAGGTCTGTGACATCATCAGCCAAATTGATGCAACTTCCTATTCCTGATGAGGATTCTACCCGTGTGATATAAACTGTTGATATAAGTGTACTTTGTGCAACAAAACTTACAGAAGAGTGAGAAAGTCTTCTCTGTGCAGGAAGACATTTATGAAATCCCCTGCATTGGTTATTATGAGCATAAAAGTAAAATCAAAAAGCTTGAAATCACAGATTTGTAACTTTACTTCTAATTATAAGTAGATAAGATACTATATGACATACATACATAAAATACATGTATGTCACACAGTTGCCTCCAGGGGGAAGTCATTGCACAAAATTGAAGGGTTCAGACTTGTTTCGCCAAACGCATCAGTGATGATTAGTGATAATGTTGAATAAAGACTTAAAAGTCTTAAAAGTGGTCTATTAAGTCATCTGCAACCTCTATATTCTTTAATGATTAGGATTTTCATGAGTGTATTTAAATGAATATTAGCTCTCTTCCAGTCCCACTTGCTTTCTTCAGAGGCTTACTGCTTGCGTGAAAATCCCTCCATTAAAGCAAGGCTGAAGCCTCACTCCAGGATTACAGCTTGAGGAAGATTTAGTGACTGACACATGTTGCACACTCTTTCTCTGCGAGCCTTCTCTGATGGCACAACAATAAATACAGAACAACCTATGGCTGCTACACTGGATCACGGGACACTGGATGATGAGGCATGAACCTTCAGGATGGGAATATTGTTCCCTAATCCAACGTGGGAAGACTTTAAGTGGACGAAAAGGATCTGCTGCATGAGAGAGGCAGTGCTGTAAACAAACTTTGCTCAAGAGCCCAGTAGCGTGAGGGGAAGGTGGGTAATGTGGTGTGAATGGGACAGGAGAGTTGGACCCAAATGAACAGCTCAGGGATGAACAGCACCCCAACGATGGCACCTCTGTCTCCAGGGCTGAGTGGCATCCCACCTCGCTCCTCTCTGTCACCCAAGATGACCACCTTTCAGTCTTTGGGATCTCTATCATCAGGAAAGTTCTCCCCCTCGCTTGCTAAGGGTTCCACTCATCAGGCCAAACAGGCCCCCAGTCCCTTGAATTCATCCACCCCGTCCATCATGAGCTCTCCAAAACTCTGGCAGAAAGCATCCATCTCCAGACTTGCTGAGGAGTTTTTCTGGATTGGTGGTAGTGTGGTCGCACAGCCAAAATGGAGACTGGGTCAGATAGGTAAGATTCACTGATGACTTATTGAATAATGTTGTCTTCAAAAACTAAAATTACTGCAGAATGTAAACAAGTTGTTTAGCAGAAGTGCCTACAAGATGCTGCAAACTAAAGAGGGGAGCTTTATATATATATATTCAAACATATGACATTAATATGGTATTTTCAAACACAACATGTGCATTTTAAACTTTAACCATGAAATCTCCATGCAACAGGTCTGTGAAATGTGTAAATGTTCTAACATAACAGAGTAGAGTTGCAGGGAAGCCTGTGAGTAGATAATGGGCATATGGACGGTAGACAATCCTTTAGGATTAGCCTGAATGATGGGCCAGGATGCGTCACATGCATCTGAGCTTTAGATTACAAACAAAGGTTACCTGCTCTCAGCACACAAAACAAACACCCCTCTTCCCCGTGACCTAAATGTTACAAGATAATTGTTGGATCTGACACGCTATTTCATTACAAGCACTGTGCGCAGATGGCATTCAAACGTTGTACGAAATGTCAGCGAAGAAAAATCTGGAGAAATAATTTGAATCACTGTAAGGCAGCTGATAATTGATTAATTTGCTTTATGGCAAAGATCATTTCAGGGTTGTTTGTATCTTTTCCTTCTCTTCCCTAACACAAATACGGCTACTTAAATCCCTGTGTGACGCAGCCTATAATCTCATAAATAAGTGCTTGATGGTAAACCTCTTCTTGCTTTGGCTGCTTGAGGTCTTCCTTTGAATCACAACACATCTACACATATACACATTGTTTTACATATAACAAGTTATATAATAAGACACTTGACGAATCAACTGCAAAGTGGACAATGTCCGGCACCAGCATGCTACATTTCACTTTCATCATACTATTACAGATTACTGAATATTCTGTACACTGAATATTTTTATTTGCACAAACCAGCTTTTATGTTGGCAGTAAATAACTGACAATATGATGGCCTCTGTGGATTTTCTGACAAGCTTGTGCTCCCCTGTAGTGGAGCGGTGTATGTGCACCATGCAGACCGGCACTCAGATGACCAAAATGAAGGGGAAGAAGAAAGGACTGGTCCGATTCTTTTACCTGGACGAGCACAAGTCCTGCATCCGGTGGCGGCCCTCCAGGAAACATGACAAGGCCAAAAGTGAGCCATTACATAACTATGTCCACCAACACATATTTATTTTTGCACCGCGGAAAATCTCCAACTGGCTGTTCTAGTGGATTTGGTTTTATTGGAGCTCTCGAGACGAAGCTATCTAGTGCACAATGCAAGAGAATATTAGTCAACATCAATAAGAATACATACATTTAACTTCCTATTCTTCTCTCAACTACTGTTTAAGTGAGGCTTGCACATTGGTGTATTGGTGTATATTGGTGTATCTTGCTATCAGTCAACATATCAATAGCTCTGATACTTCCGATCAAATTGATCACAACTGGTTGTAACATTGTGGTTGAGCACAGAACAGTTTAAGTAGAGAGCTTCAAGGATGAGTACTGAAACCTGGGAATTAGACAATTATAGGATTTCACCATTGTCCCCTATGGAGTCAAAAAGGTTGGTGATACAGTTTGACTTTTTTTTAAATAAGCAAAAGTTACTTTAAGTTAATGTTTGTTGTTACAATTTTCACATATGTTTTTAGTTTCTTTCATTTCCATCCAGAAGCTGAAAGAGGTTACTGATCAGATGAAACTCACATTTCTTCATCATCTGTTTCAGTAACTATTGATTCCATCCATGAAGTCTGCGAGGGGAAAAAGTCAGAGATCTTCAGGCGCTATGCAGACAACCGCTTCGACCCAAACTACTGCTTTAGTATTTATTACGGGGAGCGAGTTAAGTCCCTGGACCTGGTCTCCACCAACGCAGAGGAGGCCCGCACCTGGATCACTGGGCTGAAATACCTCATGGCTGGCATCAGTGATGAGGACAGTTTGGCCCGGAGGCAGCGCACCCGTGATCAATATCCTTTATCCAGCCTCTCATTAATCTCTGAGTGACTAATTATTACACAAGTACATCCTATTCCAGGAATTAACAACATTCACTTGTAGAATACAAAACAACACACATGAGCTGATCCGACCATGATTCTTGTAGTTTCTTCCTTAGCTGAAGCCTCACGTGGTTACAGCAGACTTTCTCCGAGGCCGACAAGAATGGAGACGGCACCTTGAGCATCGGCGAGGTTCACCAGCTGCTCCACAAACTCAACGTGAATTTACCCAGGCAGAAAGTCAGAGAGATGTTTCAAGTAAGAATTCTCACCAAAAAGAGTGACGATGCAAGCTGTTATAGATTTAAAACTCAGCGTGCAACGGAATGGAAAGAAAACAGGCTGGAAAAGAAAAGTGGTTTAAGATGCAAAAGTTTTCCTCAGAGGTCTGTTCTTTGTGTGATCCTCACATCTTTTCAGTCAGAGACCAATCAGCAGACAAAAACTCATTCACAATTTTTTGGCTGGACAGTGCAGGAGAGTGCCACAGGAAGACCATCTGACCACAGCTGAACAGATGGCTTTAGTTGCACTGCAGTATTGCTTTAGTTGATCAGCTCACTGTCCTGCCCTCCTGATGATGATAGTCTCTGTCAATGCGCTGCATCATGTTTGATGGTGATATAGATATATCCTTCAGATTGGTTTTATGGTGGTACATATTTTCTCGGGCAGGATGGTTATCTTTAACATTGAGAGAATATGTTTTGTCGTTATCTGTAGGAAGCAGATACAGACGACAACCAGGGCTCTCTGGCCTTTGAGGAATTCTGTTTGTTCTATAAGATGATTTCCACACGCAGAGACCTCTACCTGATAATGATCTCCTACAGCAATCAGAAAGAAGTCATGGATCTTCACAACCTCACCGGCTTTCTGGAAAACGAACAGAAGGTACAAACAAAATTGTGTTTGTGTGTATTTTTTTAAAAGTATCATAGTTAAGATTTTCATTAAATTAATCCAATTATTTCACAGTATCAAAAACAGGGATTTCTTTCAGCAATAGCCATGCAATGTGTTAATGTTCTGTAATTACCTCCCTATATTGGTGGCAGAGTCGGCACAGGGGATTCACAGGAAAACAATGCAGTGTTACTGTGTATATTTTCATCTTATTGATGTCAGCCTTACTGTTTACTAGACATTTAAAAAAGAAAAAAAAGATTAAACAAAGTTAAAATAAAACTGCTAATACATTAGAAGGTTACAGCACAGCTATTTAAAGTCATGGTAAACATACTTAAAACGTGCTAAATAGAAATAGAACACGTCCTACTTCACAATAAAAACATTCAACAGATTAAACATACGTGTTAAATGTAAAAAAAATGGCATTCATGATATTGTTTTATTTGCAGATGCGAGGATTGGCCAAAGAGTATTTAGTCGATATAGTGGCCAAGTTTGAACCGTGTCCTGAGAACCTGCAGCGTACGGTACTCGGTATTGATGGTATGGGGAACTTGATATCAGCAACATATTTAACAATGCATCAATAACAACTCATACGTCACTGGGACCAGACATCACCATACAAAAACACACCTGCTCTGAAACCCTCTTCCTTCAGGTTTTACCAACTACATGAAGAGCCCTGCAGGTGATATCTTCAACCCCGAGCACAATCAGGTGAACCAGGACATGACGCAGCCTCTAAGTAACTACTTCATTGCCACCTCACACAACACCTACCTGACAGGAGACCAGCTGCTCTCTCAGTCTCGAGTGGAAATGTACGCCTATGTTCTCCAGGCAGGGTGTCGCTGTGTGGAGGGTAAGAGCCTGAAAAGCCTGAACTTTGGCTCTCTTCACTGTGATTTGATGTCATTACAGACAATGTGTCTCACTCATCACTCTTTTGTTCCTTCTTCTCTCAGTGGACTGCTGGGACGGGCCTGACGGGGAGCCCATTATTCATCACGGCTACACCTTGACATCCAAAATTCTCTTCAAAGATGTCATTGAAACAATTAACAAATATGCCTTCACAAAATCACCGTAAGTGCTTCTGGGTCCTGATGCTGATGTGTTTTGTCAAGACTTCACAATTAAAAAAAGCATCACACCTGTAACTCAGGTGTCATCACTTCAACCCCCGCCCCCTTCCCCCCACAGGTACCCAGTGATCTTGTCCATAGAGAACCACTGCACTGTGCCTCAGCAGAAAAAGATGGCTGAGTATCTGAGAGAGGTGTTGCAGGACAAACTGGATCTTTCAAGTGTCAATGTGCATGAATGCAAGAAGCTGCCTTCCCCTGAGATCCTGAAAGGGAAAGTCTTAGTCAAGGTAAAGTTGTTTTAAGCAGCATGTGCTGTGCTGCTCAAGGATACTCCAACAAAGCACAAAGCACAAAACACACACAATCTCACATGGACTTATAAAATACATTCATTCATTTTTGTTTTCAAGGGGAAAAAGCTGCCAGCAAACCTTGATCCTGATGCAGAGGAGGGTGATGTGTCTGATGAAGACACTGGTGATGAGGAAGAGGAGGAAGGTGAAGACGATAATGATAACTCACAGGTAAATGAAACCTTGATAGATAGATAGATAGATAGATAGATAGATAGATAGATAGATAGATAGATAGATAGATAGATAGATAGATAGATAGATAGATAGATAGATAGATAGATAGATAGATAGATAGATAGATAGATAGATAGATAGATAGATAGATAGATAGATAGATAGACAGACAGACAGACAGACAGACAGATAGATAGATAGACAGACAGACAGATAGATAGATAGATAGATAGATAGATAGATAGATAGATAGATAGATAGATAGATAGATAGATAGATAGATAGATAGATAGATAGATAGATAGATAGATAGATAGATAGATAGATAGATAGATAGATAGATAGATAGATAGATAGATAGATAGATAGATAGATAGATAGATAGATAGATAGATAGATAGATAGATAGATAGATAGATAGATAATCATGCATTATGTTTGACTGTTTTAGGAGGAGGGTATCATTACCTCTGCCAATAAAAATAAAAAGAAGAGGCGATTCTGTAGTTCAATCATGAGGAGCTTCAAACGAAAGGTCAGCTCTTTTGTTTATTTTATAAACTTATTTGTATAAAGTTACAGAAAAATGCAAATAATGCTTTTGTTTCCAGAGGAAAAAGAGAATCCGAGTGAGAAGTAAGACGATGTCTGATGGCGAGTCAGACCACAGCAGCAGGGAGAGGACACAAATTATTTACCATCCCAAGTAAGAATATTGAATTAAGTTGTTTTATCCATTTAATACTCTTAGTATCAACAGTTACACTTGAACGTTTGTCTCCCTTCAGGAAGAGGAAAACAATGAGGTTGTCCCGAGCTCTGTCTGACCTGGTCAAGTACACAAAATCTGTCCGTGTGCATGACATAGAAACACAAGGTAAAGGATCTTCCAAGTGAAGATCCGACCAGGATTTATTTGTATCACACACACAATCTTGAAGTCCATCATATATTGTAGTGTGAAGCAGTGTTTTTTGGTTCTGTCTGGTAGCATTTGCGAACAGTTGGCAGGTATCATCCCTCAACGAGACTGTTATGAACCAGATCTTACAGCTGAAGCCGGGGGAATTGGTCCGCTTTAACCAAAGGCAGCTCATAAGAGTCTACCCGTCCAACTACAGAGTAGACTCGAGCAACTTCAACCCACAACCATACTGGAACACAGGATGCCATATGGGTAAGACCGTCACAGAGATTACAATACTGCCTACTTGCAAATAACAATGATTTGATTTATGTATATATTTTTAATTTCAGTTGCAATGAATTATCAAACAGAGGGCCATATGCTTGAACTGAACCAAGCCAAGTTTGCAAGCAATGGAAACTGTGGATATATTCTGAGGCCTAAGTGCATGTGTAAAGGTGTGTACATATGCAGATTTTTCAGGTTTACAGCACCTGGCTGTGCAGAAATAGACATTTTTCTGTTTGTTTTCTCAGCTGCCTTTAACCCCATGTTGGAGGATCCTCTACCAGGACACAGAAAGACTCAGCTGGTGCTAAAGATCATCAGTGGACAGCAGCTTCCCAAACCCAAAGACTCTATGTTTGGGGACAGAGGAGAGGTGAACATGCTGCAGACATGATCTATTGTTGAGACATCTGATAAAAAAACATATTTTGAATCACTGAAATACTTGTGTTTTTCTCCATACAGATTATCGATCCTTTTGTTGAGGTTGAGATAATTGGCCTAAATTTAGATTGTTCCAAGCAGCAGACCAGGGTGGTGGATGATAATGGTACTTCTCATCTCATGATCTCATAACAGACTGTCGATGTTCCAGCTTTCCTAATTGTGTAACATCCTTTTAATGGTCATTCAGGTTTCAACCCAATGTGGGAGGAGACCCTCGTCTTCAACATTCAAATGCCACAGATCGCCCTGGTGCGTTTCCAAGTGTGGGATCATGATCCCATTGGACGAGATTTCATTGGACAGAGGACTGTTGCTTTCAGAAGTATGATGCCAGGTAGATTACATGATGACATATCTGTATGCACACTCCAGGGTTGGCCAGAATAAGCCATTTGGGAAATATGCTTATTAGAAATGGTTAAATGGGGAGATTGATACCGCTCTTATGTGTGTGAGATCAATAAGCTAGTTAGCCAAGCTTTGCATAAACACTGGAAACAGAGACAGCTTTCCCTTCTCTTCCCAAAAGAAACTAAATCTGCCTAGCAACACCTTTAAAACTCACCACTAACCAGTAACGTCTTGTAGTAACTTCCTGATCTCTTTCCGTATCAAATAGCCATATTTTTCAAAACTCAAACTGTTAATATTAATGACTTTTAAATGCAAAATGTTTAGGTTATCGGCACGTGTACCTGGAAGGGATGGCAGAGTCATCCATCTTTGTTCATGTCGCTATCAATGATATAACCGGAAAGGTAGGTTTCTTTAAGAATAACTCACAAATCTAATTTCATCTTCCTCGACAACTCTATCTTAAAATCCTGTGTGCCCTTTGTGAAACAGATCAAACCCAAAAATGCGGTGCAAGCAGCCAGAAAACACATCCAAAAAGCAGCTCAGAAGCATATGAAGGGTCCTCAAAGGCAGTCTTCTCTGGACTTTTCGGTCCAGTCCTCAGAAGATGGACGTGCTCTGTTCTTCCGCAAGGATCTGGATACCATGTCTCAGGACAGCAGGAATGGAGAAATATTTCCTTTGTTACAAGGGCCAGCAGCCAAGGCTGCCATTCACAAAGAGGCCATGAGTGAGCCAGTGAAGCGAGCTCACAGAGTTAGAATTCATGAACCACCAGAGACAAGGAGAGGGCTCTTCAGCCGGATGTCCTCCACTGACTCCCCCCACATTGGGGCTGCTCCCTGTGCGAAGGCGGACAGCTTTGACCTCGAGACCTCACCCCAGCTTTCTTGTTCTGATGGTCCTGACAGCCAGAATCGAATTCAAGAAGAGTTGGAGAATGAACCCGACGAATCAAACTGTGCTGATCAGGAGACAGTTCAGATGTTTGAACCAGAGCAGCCTGAACAATCTGAGGAATTAGCAGCGCAAGACAAGATAACTTCCATTGAACCTGAACAACCAACAGAAACTCAAAGTCAGGCTGATTCACTCCCTTGGGCACCCCGGCCTGAAGTCAAATTCTCTTCAATTAACCCTCCATCGTCCCCTGCTAGGATGAGGCGGACCTTAGAGGCTTCGGCCAGACCCCGACCATCCACCCAAATACGAACAAAGGCCCGCTCACGCAGTTGCCCTCGGAAATCGACTACTTCTCCTCAGACACCAATGATGAACCGCCAGCCTGCTATCCACTGGCAGACGCAGCAAGCACAAAACTACAACAGCAGCCAGGCGAGGCCCATCCCCAACGGCCTCTACCTGTCGGACAGCACATCCAGCAGCAGTGGCGGCAGCACCGACAGCCTGGAGTTTGTGCCCTCCTGTGTGCCAGCTGGGGCAGAGCAACGTGAGGGGACCCTGCAGAGGGAGATGAAGGCCCTTTTTGACCAGAGGATCAGAGAGATCCACTGTAAATCACCGCTTTTTCCAAATGGTGAGTCATAGTGATGTGTCATTCATGAATGCAAAAGTTAAATGAAAAGAAGCACACACTAAAGTGAAGGTCATGGCTAAATAAAATCACTGTGTGTGCTGTTTTTTTTTCTTCTTTTAGATTAGGTCGGTTAAGATTTTACTGATATCTCCAAAGACGTGAAGGCCCTTCAGAAGACAAAGAAAAAGAGTGACATCATAACCACAAAAAGGAGGTTTGAGAGGAAGAAGTTCAGATCGTTGGACTAGATCAGTAGGAAGACACCATAGCAACACAGCTTTTATGCATGAAATCGGTTTTTTTATTATTTTTGTTAATATCATGTAATGCCATTGCCAACTGTACAAAACAGCACGATACAGAGTCATAAAAAGTAACAGTTCACTCGAACATGAGCATTATTTGTTAGTTGGGTCATTTTAATAATTGTTTTTATAATATTACAACTATAATGTTTGCATTTTCATTTAAATCATAGCGTTCTTACTTGAAAATCAATAAAATTATTATAATATTATTATTTTAATACAATGTGAGTTTTTTATTTATTTTTAAATGCAGTATTTTTTCATTTTTATCTGATGTATCTCTACAAATAAGAAGTTTCAAATCCTACAATTAAGTGTCAAAAAACTAAAAGATAAAATGTTCAGACTACATAAGATGTTTAAGCTTTTTCTTTATCTTTGTCTACATTTTCTTGGGGTTTGTTTGCATTGCTGGTCCTCAAGCGCAGACTCAGTTCTTCAGTCAGCACGGTGCAGTAGGATTTCTGGGAGAAGGACAAATAAAGATAAACAATAGTGAAACAAATCCATCCATTAATATATTGATTCATGTAATGTGGACATGGTTGACTATAGGTGTCCTCTGCATTTTGTTCCTCAGTTAATATGAAAAGCAATTGTTAAATGACAGGGTTGCTTTTAACTGGACTGTGTTGCCATGAAATGATTGAGCAAACGTTACAGCCCTTTGGGCTTATTAAACAGTTTAAAACCTGATTGAATGAACACAAATGCACACTGTGGAGCACAAAACAAGGCTGTTTGGATTAGTTTCTGAAAGGTTAACACTTTGGAGATGGGTGGTTGTTGTTTTTTCCGCCTGACATGCACGCACCCTCTGCTCAGCTGCAATTCTGCGGCTCTTGGAGGTGAGCTCCAGGACAGCCAGCAGTGCTCCCAGCCCCAGGCCCAAGGAAAGAACCAGAAACATCCCCTTGAGGCTTTGAGGCTGCACAGCCTTGGCTGTGGCCTTGTCTGCTATGCAGCTGCTGGCCCACCACTTGCTTCGCAGGTAAGCCAGTTCCCCTGCCTCGCTCAGCTGGAGAATTGCCACGCTGAGGTTCTTTATGATGGGTGAGCCTTGAAGGAAATGTATAAGTTTATTGTTAATTATTATTATTATTATTATTTTGTATATATAATTGATATTTTCAAAATTAGTAAGATCACCAAGGGGGGCAGCAATGCTGTATCCCCTCATTCCAACGACTTCATGTGCTCTGACCAGCTCACAGTGGCGTGCTACTGCCAAGTCCAAAGAAACAGACTCTCCAATAAAGGCAAAGTTTCCCTCTTTTGCACGCCGGACCCCATCGTCCATAGATGGCACAAAACTCTTGGTTCTCTCCATGTGTTCAAAGATTCTACGGTACACTGGGTTGTTTGAATTCTGCATGAAGGATAAACAGTATTAGAGAATAAGCATTGACGCGAGGGGATCCATTGATTGGATGTCTGTACCTTAAAGAAGGCGAGGGTGGAAGAGCCAGCCAGACAGCCGTACTCAATTGTATCCTGATTGGCCAAGTCCTCGAAACCTTTCACTGCCAGGTGAGTGGACTCAGAGGTCTTAGAGGAGCTGAGCTTGGAGAAATAACAAGCCAGGAGGACGATGGTGAATAACCACCAGCTGCAGCAGATGACGCGTCCTGAAAGAGCTTTGGGGTGAGGCCCAGCACCTGAAAGCACAAAAAGAGTACAGAAAAAAGAAGTCTCTTTCAAAAAAGGAAAGAAAATAAACAAATCAATACAACCGTTATCACCAGTGTCTGGTTTTGCCATTTACCTTGGAGAGTCAGAGCTCCAGCTGTGTACCACAGGCTGTGGAGGAGGCTGAATTTGTTCTGCTCACTCTGAGGCTGACTCCACTCACATGGGCTGAGTCTGCATTCAGATAAAAATGTTACTTATTAATGTCGCCACGCACAAAGGGCTTCCACTGACAGCAGAAATGTGAAAACATCCACAGACAAGAAGTACATACCTTGATAGTCAAACCACAGCACAATCCACAAAAAAACATATTATAATCACTTTCCTTAAGACATTCAACCACCTCCATCACCAACCTGGCAACTATACAGAAGCAAGCAGCAGTCCCCAGGTAGGCAATGAGTATGCCAACCCAGGTCTCGGCTGTAAAGGGGGACAGGAAATCAAAAAAGCCTGTTGCCTCTGAGATGTCCTTCCTCAACAGGATACTGATTCCTGTCTGCATGAACGGTTTGGTCATCCCCACCGCTTTCTCCCGAGCTGCAGTAAGAGTCAGCGGAGCAATTGCAAGGTCGGCCTCCTGTCGGAACGGATAAATACCGTACATTTATAGAAATTCCTCAAGAAATTTAAGAGATTATAATTGCACCAATAACCCTGTTGATATTCTTCACACCTCACATTCATTGATTTTTAAGATATCCGTTGTGAGTTACAGGCGCCAGCTGGGTAATTCAAGCTCCTGCAGAGTGGTTGGCTGCCCTTTGACCCCCTCTAAATGTCCGTTTTCATGTACTCACCCCTCTCACCACCTCTCCAATCATCCCGTTCCAGTTCCCGTTCTCATCTTGTCGGCCGTACGAAGCATCTTTCACCAGCTGCACTTTGAACTTGAAGCCCAGTTTATTTGCCACTTCAGACAGCAGATCCATGCAAAAGCCTTCCAGTTGAGAGCCTTTGGACATTGCATATGGCTCTTGCTAAAAGAAAATTTGTCAAAAGATGATCAGTGAAATGTTTTTCATCTTTAAACTGTGTTTTTCCCTTTACAGGCTTGAATTGAACAAGTGAACTACCTTTATTGTTGTGATTCTCAACTCTGTTTGCACTGATGTTGAGGAAGAAAAATAAGACACACGTTAGGACAATAACGTTTAGACACAAACACTGCTCATCGTGTTGAACAAATATACTTATAAGGAATAAATCTGTGGTTCTCAACCTGGGGGTCGGGACCTCCTCAATGGGTCTCAAAATAAATCTGAGGGTCACCAGATGATTAAAGGGGCTAAGAAAGAAAAATAATCAAAATACTGGATGTTTTGACCGCTTCAGGCCTCTCAAAATTCTTTATATAAAACTAAATAAGGATGAAAAACAAATCACCCTTTGGTTCAAAGAGTGAAAAGCAATGTAGCAACTGTTTTCATCCAAGCCTGCTTTAGTGATGCAATTTGGTCTATTGGTTGGTTCACCACTTTGATCCAGATAAATGTCTCAACAGGTATTGCATGGATTAGAATGAAACTTTGTCATGTTTGGTTTCAAGAGGATGAACCATAATGACTTTGGTGATCTCCTGACATGTCATCCAGCACCGCAGGTCTTAGTTTTCACCTTTCCAATGAAATATCTCAACATCTACAATATGAATTGGCACTACCTTCTATAAAGACATTCATGGTTCCTTGAGGATGCATCCTACTGACTTAATAAGTGACCCCTTGACTTTTCTGACAATAGCATTTAGCTCAAAGCACCTCTGTGCCTACAAACAGCCTCACAAAGCAGATAGCAACTGCAGACTCTTCCCTTTGCTTATATGATTTTGATTTTGATTGTTTGGTTGTTCTGTTATGGTATGTTTAAAAATGAGAAGTAATATGTAGATAATGTAAATAAAAAAATAGCGCCCTATTTTGGATATAGAAGTATTATTTGTTTTGACTATGAAACGTGAGAAAGGCGTGAGGGGGGCAACACATACCATTGATACATTATGACAACTGACTACTGATTTATTTTGACAGACAAGTTTTTCACACAGCTAAATTTAACAGAATCAAAGAGATCTTTGTGCATTGGCCATCTTCAGACTTACTCTGACATGCAGAGATGTCTGAGGTGAACTTTGGGGCAAATGTATTGACCTTCTAGACACAACTGGTTTCCTGTATCCTAGAGATCTGGCCACTCTCCTCTCCTACTTGAAACGGTTTTCACACCACAATCTATATAGAGCATTGTTTTAATTCAAAGAGTCTCAATGCCGTGGCACTGTGAGATGGGAGGGAAGTCAAAGAGTATCAAAAGCCTCGATTCAGGCCAAGGCCTTGGGGATCCATCACCACAGGGTGATCCTGACAACCATCAGATCCTCCTTTTCAGAAGATGACACGTGTACAAGCTTTTCAAGACTTTTTGGCCACTCTGATACACAAGGCCTTTGTTTGCTCCATTGAGTTGATTTATTACCGTTTTTTGTGAGAGAGTCAACTGGCCTGCTTCCTTTTCTGAGTTGGACAGGATGTAGCGCTACACTTTGATCTTGGTCCGAGCTGACTGTTTATGTATTTATGTCTCGTCAAGCCTGAGAATTTTTTACCAATCCAGCAGCGAAAAGATGAGAAGTATTGGCAGAGAAATAAAGTAAGCGGTTCGCCACATTGAATTACAAATGCAGAGACCGGGCCAAATTTTGAATAAGAAAGTGACAAAACAACATTTTCTAATGTTGTCAATCACATCACTTTCTACATCACCACATCAGTCACAGTCACTTTCAACATGGTTTGAAATTGATCAGTGTTATCTAACACGCCTGGTTAAATCTGTTACATTGATTATGTGTCAGTACTACTTTTGCATAGGTACAAAAGGTAGTTTCTTACCTGCAGTGCACACTCCCATGTCCAGGAAAAACACAACAGTCAATACAAAGAAGCTAGACAGCATCCCGATTCTCCTGATTTGCATCCTACAAGTACAAAAGACAATTGGGGGTTGGTTGTGCATCAGATGAGTCACATTGATACACTTAAATACATGTATATTGGGACCTTTCTTGAAAGAATTCAAAGCTGTGGATCAAATTTACAAATTAATTTAGTGCACCTGACAAGAGTCCAAGATGTGGCTGCAGCTGGCACGTCAGACTTCAGACAGACCCCAGCGAGCTCGACTGTGATGCAGAGTGATCTGAAGTTTTTCAGATTCAAATGTGTTGAGACTGCCAGCAAAGTTTTTGTGGGAGGAGAAAGTGGAAGAATTTTGAAGGGGTGGGAAGAAGCCGCATGAGGTATGAACATATAGCTTGCAATGTCGAACAAAATGTGGTTATTTATAGTAAAAATTAATGGTATCTTGATAATATGAATGGATATAATTGTCTTGTTACAGAACAGTATACCATCAAACGTAGATTGTAGTAAGGCTGAGTTTCACAGATTTTATAATATTTACATTACATGTGAACAAAGGGTTAGGGTTATGCTGTGTTCACACCGAACGCGACGCGAATTTTTCGCGCGACCAGATTACATGTAAAGTCAATGCACAGACGCGTTTGGTTGCGACAGACGCGAAATTTCGCCGGGCGGCGCGTTAGACGCGTTTGGCGCGGCGCGTTTGGCGCGGCGCGTTTGACGCGAAATTCGCGTGAGTTGAAATTTTCCAACTCGGGCGAAAATTCGCGTCGCGAAAGCCAATCAGCGTTGAGAAGCTCTGCGCGTCATCACCGCCGTCCTGCCGGTTTCAATCAAACAGTTGCTGATCCACCAGAAGTAGCGCTGGCAGCGGCCGTCATTCAGACGCTGTTGTGCGGCTACGGATGATATTATGAACCCGGACACGGGGGCGTTTGATGGTCCGACATTAGAGGGACTTCCACAAGAAGGTTAAAGCAGAACTAGTGGTTAGTTTAATGGTGGATGGCGGAAACGGTACTGTTTTTACGGAGATAAGCCACGGAGATAAGCCCCGCCCGCGTTAAAGCGAATTTGCGTTGACGGAAATTAACCACATAAAGTCGAGCGAGTAAACTCACGCGAGTAAACTCACTCGAATTTCGCGTCGCGTTCGGTGTGAACACACCAATAAAGTCGAGCGAGTAAACTCACGCGAGTAACGCGACGCGAAATTTCGCGTCGCGTTCGGTGTGAACACACCATTAGGCTGTCATAGTACAGTATAGTACACTTACAGAGTTTATTTAGGAAAAAATAGATTCTTAGAAGTGTTGCTATTATAGTAGCAACACTGTGCAATGATTTACATATACTCTTCCATAGAAGAATAACTTCTATGGAAGGGACAAATATGAATGTTACATGTGTAACGTGTGTTTGTCAGAACTCAGTAATAGACAAGCTGTAAAGATCAGCGTTTGGAGCATGACAGCACTCTCTGCTCTTTATTAACGCTTTAAAAGGAAAAAAATCAGACCACAGAATTGACTGACCGGCTAAAGATTTTGTAAGACCCTGAAGGTTTATCAAACTGCGGCCAAACAGCGAAGAAGAAAAAAACATATTGAGTGAACATAATATGTTCACTCAATATGTTTGTTTTCTTCTTAAAACTCCAGGGCCTTACAAAATCTTTAGCCGGTCAGTAAATTCTGTGGTCTGATTTTTTTCACCATGAGGGACCAAACATAAAACATAATTGTGATGGAGCTCGAAGATGGCCATGAAAATAAGTTGAGGTTCAGAAAAACAACGTAAAAAGTACAAAAAGTGTAAAACATCACAGCCCTGTTTAGTTACTTCCACTTACTACTTCTATTTAACTCAAAGAGCTCTGATAAGTTTTAGCTTTTGAACTTAACTGTTCAAGTTAAACGTAGTGAAACTTACAGTAATGCGTTGTGTTGACTTCTTTGAAATTTGTTCAAGTTAATTCAACTTGGCTCTTTAAGTTGTCAGTAAAAAAAAACAAAGACTGGAAAAAGGCGGGAGTGGGGGATAAAAGAACAAATGTTGTCATGTTTGAGTTTTAGGGAAACTGCCTTTTTTAAAACCATGGCCAGGTTGAAGCCTAGCCATAATCTACTGGATAAACACTGCAGATAAGTCAAATACTTAAATTCCAATGAAAATATCGGCATTTTGTGGTAAACAAGAAAGGATTACTTCCACCGGCGGAGGGAGTCTATTAACCTGACAACCTCCAGTGAATCGAGGCGGAGCAATTCACCGTTACTTTCCACCTGCATCAAGTAGAGCGGACTGAACTGAGCTGAGGATTCCTCTCGCTTTGCTTCGGCACATGAAGGTGAGTTTAAATTATGACTTTAATTCATTTTCTTAATTAATAGCATGGGTAACGTTAGTAATGTAACTGTAAATGTAATGTGCATTTCAATGGTCTGGAAAGGCTAGCTAACTGCGTGGCTTTAATATTCAGCTAGCTTAACAATTTCCCTTAATAGTTTTTCCCATGAACTTCTAAGACAAATGGTTGACCTATTTTATTTGTCCTGCAGTTGATAAAACGTAATTAATGTAGAACTAGAAGCTATTGGTTCATTTTCTTAAGTGACCGCAATTTTCTTTCATTACCCGCCAACTAGCTTGTTACGTTAACTAGCTTGTTAGGTTAGCTAGCTAGCTCGCGCGTGCTAGCTAACCTAACACGAGCATCCACGAACATTAAGCAGGCTATAGAGTCATGGCTGAGGGATTCACATTGAAGGCTGAGTCAGTGCCCATGCTTTGCTTGCTCTTTGCTTGCTCTTTGTCAGTGGGCAAAATGTATTTATTAATGGGTTGATATTTAGTTTGTATGCCAGTAATTACTTGTATTAATGCGCGCCGCGTGGTGCATGTTTGCACCCACACAGCAGACAGCATTTAGAAATGTAAAAGATTGATAATTGAAGCATAAAGTAAATGCACGTTATATTTATAATAAATACAAATATATGTGGGTTTTATTTGTCTGAAACTCATTTCACTAAATATGCAATTCTTTTGTTTTTTTTAATTTACAGATGTCATCAAGAATGTCCAGTACTTGATGTGGAAATGTAAGTTTTGTGAATTCCCCTCTAATTGACAAAGAATAATAATCCAGTATTATAAATATCATCATGGACATCATCATCGGTGGTGTTTAGGACTCAAGTTAGGATTATACCTTTGGTATTGCATTCATCTACCCTTATCTGTTTTTCCTAGGATGCAAACCAAAACCGAAGAACAGCTGCCCTGCCTGGTCTTCCATGCTATCTTTCAAAGGATCCCTCTGACAATATCCGGATGTGTGATGTAAGACACTGTATTTACACATTTACTACACTCAATGGTTGTAATGTGACAATGGTAACATGTTTTGTGTTCATTAGTTTTATTACCCCTAGCCACACTATTTTTTACAGAGATTTTGTATAATTACAAACTGTCTTTTCAATAGTCTCCTTCACCTTTTTTTTGTTTTAGAGATTTTTAATAAGGATTCTCCAAACATTGAACTAGTACTATTTTGGAGATGTCTGTTAAGATGTGAATGTCTTTATATGTCTCCAGGTCCTTTGACAGTCTTCGATGTGGCCGAAGTAGCAGAGAAGATCATCCAACACGAGCTCAGAGACGTACCACAGGCTTTGCCATGTTGATGGCCACAATCTACTGCCTTAACCTGGAGTGCCCCCGTAATATGAACGACACCTTTGAGTTCCTTCATGAACATTAAACCGGACCAGTGCTCAGCAAGATTCCATGGGCTCAGAAGCAAACTGCTCAGATAAATGGTAAATGCACTGTATATTTTATATCTCTCTTCAAGTCTTCCTACCACTCAAAGCTATAACGCTACATGTCATCATTCACCCATTCACACCCACTCACACACTGATGGGAGGAGCTACCATGCAAGGTACCACCTGCCCATCACTAACTAACATTCACACAAGAGAGGTCAAGAGTCTTGCCCAAGGACACATCGACATGGACTAGCGGAGGCGGGGATCGAACCACCGATCCTCTGATTGAAGGACGTCCTTGTTCTACCACTGAACCACAGTTGCCCCAGATTATAATAATAATTATAAATTGTGAGGGACCAGAGAGGAAGACCGAGCACAGGGGGAGGATCCCCAGGCTCCGGTTGGGGGAAGTACTAAATGGCCGGTACTTCCCAGTACAGGTGCTGCAGCCAATCGGAACGTGGCAGTGGACACACCTGCCGGCAATCTCTAATTAAGAGGGTATTTCTGCAGCCGGGAGGAAGAGAGAGGAGAGGGCGACGGGGAGCGTTTCCCAGAGAGAAGAGAGCTGCCGCCGAAGAGAGGTAAACGGAGAATTAATATCTATTCTGTGCTATCCTTCCAGGAAGAGGCGTGCGAGTGGCAGACGGAGTGAAGCCGACGGACCCCGGACGGGAAGATCTTTTGATTTCTTTTTTCCCACTTCCCTGCTCCCTTGCGTTTGAACAATAAAGGCTCTTTTTGTTAAGTAAATCCCCGTGTGTCCGTACCTATTTTACGTCTGAACTATACCTATCTCCCCCTGGGCGCCACAGATGGTGGAGAATGTGGGCATTGTGATCTAACACGGGACAGGTTCAGCGTAAAATAGGTACCACCGAGGAGAAACACAGCGTCATGGAGAACGCGATCGCACTGCTGATCCAAACCCAAGCCCAACAGACCCAGAGCCTGCAAGCGCTGCAGGAAGCAATGACGACGCTGGGGCAGCAGCTGGGGAAACCCGAGAGGCTCGCAAATCCCGGGAGGGTACTCACCAAGCAGACGGGGGAAGATGACGTGGAAGCATATCTGGAGCTATTTGAAAGAACCGCGAGAAGGGAGCGCTGGCCCGAAACCGAATGGGCGGGAATCCTGGGACCCTTCTTGACCGGAGATGCGCAGAAAGCCTGCCAGGACCTGGCCGCTGAGGACGCTGAGGATTACAGAGCTCTGAAAGCGACGGTATTAGCCCACTATGGACATAATCTTCAGACCCGGGCCCAACGGGTCCACGCTTGGACCTACGACGAGACCAAGCCAGTGCGACCCCAGATCGCCACCCTCATGCGGTTAACCCGCAGTTGGCTCACAGCGGGGGAGGGACCCCCGGCCCTGGACCGAGTGGTGATCGACCGTTGTGTCCGAGCGCTCCCCGGGGAGGCCCAACGACACGCCGCCCGCAGCAACCCAAGGACCGTAGACGCTCTGGTGGAGCTGGTCGAAAACCACCAAGTTTCCGTGACCATAGTGCAGAGCCGGCCGCCGGAAGACCTCCGGGGATGGCGCCCCAGGAATCTGGGAGGACCGACCCGAGAGAAGAAGAGGGAACGTGACGGTGGGCCTAACGGACCGGAGCGATGGGCAGGGACTCGGCCAATGGCGACATCACACCGAAACTCCGGCGACCCCGACCGAAGGAAGTGTTTCACCTGCGGCCAGGAGGGCCATTTGGCATGGAATTGCCCGGGACCAGATGTACCGATGCCGACGGCGGCCTCCGGCGACTCCTGGAACCCCAGTTATCTGACGACGTGCTGGGCCCACGAAAGCACCACGGCCCCGAGACTACCGGTTAAGATAGGAGACCAGGACACCGAAGCCCTACTGGACTCCGGGAGTGCGGTTACCCTCCTGCGGCCAGGGCTGACCCGGAGCCCACGAGGGCCCCCTATCCCCGTAGCCTGTGTTCATGGCGACACCAGAAACTATCCCACCAGCCACATCCAGGTGAAGACCACACGGGGAGCGTTTCAGGTCACGGCCGGGTTAGTTGACAATCTACCGGTGCCGATGTTGATTGGTCGGGATTGCCCCATATTCTGGCGGCTGTGGGATTACCAAGCCACGGACAGCGAGAGGAGACCTCGAGGGCCAAGGACTCCCCATCCCCTCCCCGCTTGCGCCGCACCATCCGACGTCGCCAGCACCTCAGACCGGGAAATCGAGGAGGAAATACAGAGTCCCGCCAAGACCAGAGACCCGGTGGCAACCCCAGGGATGCAGACCTCCCCTGAAGAGGGGTTCTCCGAATTTCCCATGGCGGAAATAGGACCCACAGCCGGGACCGGAAGGTTCGGGACCGCCCAGCTGGAGGACCCCAACCTCGAGCAAGCCCGACGAGATGTGATCGAGGTGGACAGGTCCCCAATCAACCAGGTGCGTAAACTCCCTCTCCCACACTTTGCAATAAAAAATGGGCTACTGTATCGGGTCGCCAAAATAGGAGAACAAGTAGTAGACCAGTTGTTGGTACCCACATGCTATGTCTCCAAAGTCCTGTATTTAGCACATTCCCACCTGATGGGGGCACACCTAGGGGTTGAGAAGACCTATGAACGGGTCATCGGGCGCTTCTACTGGCCAGGAGTTAAGAGGGCGATCCAGGACTACTGCCGAGCCTGCCAGCAATGCCAGAAGACGGCCCCTAAGGTATCATTCAGGAACCCATTAATCCCTCTGCCCATAATTGATATTCCCTTCCAGCGAGTGGCCATGGACATTGTGGGACCCCTCCCCAAGTCCAGTAGGGGACACCGCTACATCTTAGTCATGATGGACTATGCCACCCGATACCCCGAGGCCATTCCCCTACGTACCGCCACAGCGAAGACCGTCGCCAGAGAGCTGTTCCTCCTCTGTAGCAGAGTCGGATTGGTCAAGGAGATCCTAACGGACCAGGGGACCTGCTTTATGTCGCGGGTCTTGAGGGAGATGTGCCAGCTCCTGAAGGTAGGACAAATCAGAACATCGGTGTACCATCCGCAGACCGATGGGTTGGTGGAGAGGTTTAACAAAACCCTCAAGCAAATGCTGAGGAAGGCCATCGAGGTCGACGGGAAAAACTGGGACCAGATAATACCGTATGTTCTGTTTTCTATCCGAGAGGTGCCCCAGGCTTCCACGGGATTCTCACCCTTCGAGCTGCTGTACGGACGGAGGCCCCGGGGACTCCTGGACCTGGCGAAGGAAGCATGGGAACAACAACCGTCCCCCCACCGATCCACCATAGAGTACATCGAACAGATGCAGGAGAGGATGAGGAAGGTGTGGCCCCTGGTTCGGGAACACATGCAGCAGGCCCAACAGGCTCAGGCCCGGAGCTACAACCGGAAGGCCGTAGTGAGGGAGTTCCAGCCTGGAGAAATGGTACTGGTCCTGGTGCCGACCTCGGAGTGCAAGTTTCTGGCGAAGTGGCAAGGACCGTACGAAGTGGTGGAAAGGGTGAGTGAGGTGAACTATAAGGTGAGACAACCGGATAGAAGACAACAGTGTCAGCTATACCATGTGAACCTCCTCAAGAAGTGGCAGGCCGCGGACGCTCTACCGACCCCAGGGGTAGCACTGTTAGGCCAGGGGCCGGGGCCGACGATGGTGAACCTGGGATCACAGTTGGCGCCAGCACAGAGACAGGATCTGGTGGAGCTGACCAACCAGTTCCAGGAGGTGTTCTCGGAGCTGCCCGGCAGAACCCATGTCATCCAACATGACATCGTCACCGAACCGGGGAAAAAGGTGAGGATGAGACCATACCGCATCCCCGAAGCCAAGAGGGAGGCCATCAAGGAGGAGGTGAGACGTATGTTGGAAATGGGTGTCATTGAGGAGTCACGGAGTGAGTGGTCCAGCCCTATCGTTCTGATCCCCAAACCTGATGGCACTGATCGGTTTTGTAATGATTTCAGGAAAGTCAACGAAATCTCCAAATTCGATGCCTATCCGATGCCGAGGGTCGATGAGCTGATTGAACAATTGGGACCGGCCCGGTTTGTGTCAACCCTAGACCTCACAAAGGGATACTGGCAGGTCCCGCTCACAGAGAGGGCGAAGGAAAAAACGGCCTTCACTACCCAGGACGGCCTATACCATTATAAGGTCCTCCCCTTCGGAGTACACGGGGCTCCGGCAACATTTCAGAGGATGATGGACCTGGTCCTCCGGCCCCATCGGGAATATGCCGCAGCGTACCTAGATGATGTGGTGATCTACAGCAAGGACTGGACCTCCCATAGGGGACACCTGCGAGCCGTCTTGGGGAGCCTGAGACAAGCGGGGCTAACAGCCAACCCCAAGAAGTGCCATCTGGGCCTGGAGGAGGCCCAATATCTGGGATACACAATAGGAAGAGGCACCGTCCGGCCCCAAATTGGGAAGGTGGAGGCTATCACCACCTGGCCCAAACCAGCAACAAAAAGACAGGTAAAAACGTTCCTGGGGCTGGTCGGGTATTATCAATGTTTTATCCCGCATTTTGCCACTCTTGCAGCACCCCTACACGAAATGACCAGGAAGAGTTACCCACACCAGGTACGCTGGACCGACGAGGCAGAGGACGCCTTCAGGAGCTTGCGCGAGGCCCTGTGCACCGAGCCGGTATTGAGTACCCCGAACTTCAGAGAACCGTTTGTGGTGCACGCGGATGCCTCGGGGACCGGAGTAGGGGCCGTACTGTCGCAGGTGACGGGAACCGAAGAACATCCAGTGACATACATTAGCCGTAAGTTCCTCAGACATGAAAGGAATTACTCCACAGTGGAAAAGGAGTGTCTGGCTATCAAGTGGGCCTTGACGAGGCTGAAATACTACCTATTGGGAAGGAAGTTCATACTCGTCACGGACCATGCCCCATTAAAGTGGATGGCACAGGCAAAAGACACGAACGCCCGGGTGACCCGATGGTTCCTCGAACTGCAAAATTTTAATTTCTCTGTGGAGCACAGGGCTGGGAGAGCACATGGGAACGCCGACGCCCTTTCCAGGAGGGAGGAGTGTTGCTGGGTGGACGCTCACAGCCATAACCTGGAGCTGGTGGAGGGGGTGTGTGAGGGACCAGAGAGGAAGACCGAGCACAGGGGGAGGATCCCCAGGCTCCGGTTGGGGGAAGTACTAAATGGCCGGTACTTCCCAGTACAGGTGCTGCAGCCAATCGGAACGTGGCAGTGGACACACCTGCCGGCAATCTCTAATTAAGAGGGTATTTCTGCAGCCGGGAGGAAGAGAGAGGAGAGGGCGACGGGGAGCGTTTCCCAGAGAGAAGAGAGCTGCCGCCGAAGAGAGGTAAACGGAGAATTAATATCTCTTCTGTGCTATCCTTCCAGGAAGAGGCGTGCGAGTGGCAGACGGAGTGAAGCCGACGGACCCCGGACGGGAAGATCTTTTGATTTCTTTTTTCCCACTTCCCTGCTCCCTTGCGTTTGAACAATAAAGGCTCTTTTTGTTAAGTAAATCCCCGTGTGTCCGTACCTATTTTACGTCTGAACTATACCTATCTCCCCCTGGGCGCCACAAAATATAGCCAGTAAAACAATTAGAGCACATATCAAAGTCAAGCTTTAGACTAAAACTCTTCTAAACTGTAGATTGGTTGTTTTGACACGTAACACCTTTTGTGGGGCTGTTAGAATTGTGTTTAAGAAATTAAACATATAATACATTTTTATAAAAATGTATTATATGGATTTTATAAAGTTCTCAGTATCCCACATATTGCCTCTTCACAGCCACACTACCTTATCTCCAGCTGTCTCTAATTCTATGTTTCCCTTTTTTTGAAAGTATGCAATTAAGTTGTGTGTATCCATTTTTTGGGGTGTTTACAATGTTCTTATGTTTATATTGAAAACGTATGAAATTGTTGTAATTATCTCTCATTTGTCATTGTACAACCACACATACTGTCAGTGTCTGTCAGAGTGCCTCCACTTGTATGTGGGAAACATGTATTTAACACATGTATATTTGGGTGTGTTGAGATGTACTTGTAGCCAATGTTTCAGTCTGTGTATATTTTCTTCCAATAAATGTTATATATTTTTAACACAATCAAGAATTATTGGTCATTTCGTTTTTATAAAGCAAGCACACTTTCAATTATCAGTCAAAATAACATTTAAATGCAAGTTGAAAAAAATTTGTGATGTAAATCATCTTAACTTAAAATGGCAAGTTGTACACACACGGTAAAGTTATTTTAACTTGGTGGATCAAGTTTAAACAACAAGGGACTAAACGTTCACTCAACTCTGATAACTTGACTCATCATGTTGAGACAACTAGCTCGTTGTAGTTACATCAACCTTATGAACTTACATTTCCTAGTTGAATCAAAGGACATTTTTAAGTTGAGTGAAATCGCTTTTTCAAGGCAGCAGGCGAACTTTCGTTTGTAAGTTGAACTGGCCTGAAATGTTTTACAGTGTAAGAATCTTTTATTGTGGATTGGGCACAGATAAAAACTACAAATCTGAACGCTAGAAGTGAGCCAAGGCTTTTTTCTGCTGTGCAGCTCGTGTAAACAGAATGGAACTCTGGATGTTCTTGTCCACATGACCTTGTATGTTTTAAATAACTATTTCATTTTCTAATGCAAACAAAATAGCAAGAATACAAACAGGCGTGATAACAAACTTCTTCACTCAAATGAAAACATTTCCCTTTCTATTTTACCATTAACATCTGAAACAATAAGTAAGGTAAAAATAAAAATGTCAGAGAAAGAGCTAATGTACAACAATGTAATACATAAACATTTTAGTATTTCCAAAATGATTTAGTTGTAGATTATAAATTATGTAATAAATTCAAGTTAGAATGGAAGCCTGTGCTCGGTTTATGGCTGGATAACTTGATATAGCTTGACATAAATCAATGTGAGTGTCTCTCCAACATGAATTATGTCTATTGCAAGATAGCGGACTGAATTAGTCACTGTGTGTTCAGCAGACATTGTATAGCTCCTATGGTGGAACAGAGACCTAGACGAGTCAGCCAGTGATCAGCTCATCAGTTTGAGCTATATCATGCAGTATATAATGATAGTTATAATATATAAATAAATTCAACAAAAGCCTGTTGGCATGGGGGGAATTATAATATTTCAGCTGTGCAAATTAAGTACGAGTGCATCTACTCCTGCCAGTGGGTGAACTTAATTAAGTTAAAATCATTGTTGGCTTTGATTGTTGCCTCAACCTCATAACATTATTGTCAAATCTAGTACTGTGGTTCCACTGGTACAGTATATCAGTATACCAGTGGAACAGAGGGTCAAAAAACTAGCTACACCAAGCAGCTAACGGGAGTACAAATAATTTGTGTGATTGTAAGGATTTTAGAAATACTGAGATAATGATTCCACACTATATTAATTTCAGTTTTTTTTCAGTTAGATTGTATCTCCACCCATTGCGAACTACATGTTGTTAAAAATAAGTCTCACAGTATTACATACATTAAATCATATACAAAAATATAATTTGGATTTGTTATTGTTTTATTATGTTGTTATAAAATCTTCCTTAGGATTTGTATGTCTGTAATAGTTGAATGTAAACTTACTCCTCTAGAGGTCATTAAAGTCTCAGAAACTATACTAGGACATGACCCCATGACCCCCCCCTCTAGACATAGCAGGTGTAGTAGGGGTGTAGGTCTATAACAGGTACAACATGGGTCTACGGGAAATGAAGACGGGGCTATAAGGCGCGCAATATACGTCTCGTTGTTTTTCTCATCACTTCTTTCTGCCGTGATCTCCAGATTGAGTTCGATGTATTCGTTTTATCTTTGTGACCAATCGGAAAACAATGCGCGTTGCGCGCGAGGCGAAGCAGCGACCTACAATTGGCTGATGTGGTTTTTTTTCCAAAGGGGCGTATTTTTCAACCCATCTCGACTGAATATTTAGCCTCATCCAAGGAACATTAATTTGATATCTTCAGAATTTTGCAACCCTCTATTTGGGAACCGACATCGTTTGACAGGTTTAAACCACAACTATGAAACCAGGTCGAGTTTGTTTGTTTGACCGAAGTCACAGCGGAGATCTGAAGTGCTGAAGATGACGCTGTCGCTCCTGAAATTACCGGCGAGCTAAGCTAACGGCTAGCATGTCCGCCTTGGTTGTAGTCTGTCACTAGCTGACATTTAGTTGGTGCAGTTATTCTGTTTGGCACTCGCCCCAGGGAGGACGACTTCACAAGGTAAACCACTCCGACGCCTTCTGCGTTTTCAGCGGCGCTGGGGAAACCTGCCGTTGGGCGAACGTTACTCGACTTCTGTGTGTCCTGTACGACCGAGTATCGTTATCAACATCAACGAGACAACCTTTTCGCTGGGGTCTGGAGTACAAAGCTGTAGACGAAACGTTGCACATTGGCGGTGTCGTGATCTAATGTGTACATGCAAGTAATTTATGCATTAAGGCACGGCGCATACAGTGCGTCTGCTTTCTGGTTTCTGTTGGCATGTATAATTGGGCTACTAATCAACTTGCAATCCAAATGTTGTCTCTGCTGTTGTGCGCTTAAAATGGCTGACAGATGTTAGATACTCGGGCTGGTATTTAGCGCTCGTCAACCTAACTACGCACAGCAACAGGGGAAAAAAATAGAGGATACTGGCATTTGATTGGACCAAGCGAAATGTGGGGCTGGTACAGACTCCTGTTTGGACCAATAGAGAGACAGCTTAGGTGCATACATGCAGGCAGCACAACTTACAGTAGTTGTGTTTGTGCAGCAAGAGTTCTTGAGGTAACGTGCGGTGTTTTGTATTACAACAGCACCAGAGTTGACCTCTTTCCCCCAGTAACTAGAATCAAAAAGGAGACGCAATAAATGTTACAAAAAAATGCTAAATAAGAGTGCACTCTTTATATTGGCAGCAGTAAAAGAGCATGATTAATCAGGGTAACACAAAAGTCATACAATATGAAATAAGCTCTGAGTGCAGAATATGATATGATATAATGTTGTAACCAAATTATTATTAATGTGTAATGGCAATATTATTTAATTATTGCTTATAACATTACAACTGTTGTTGTTTGATTTTTTATTATTAAGAAAATATGCTTTGAACAGCATGGCATGATAATAGGGAGGGTGGCCCAAATGTATACACAGTCCCACAGTGGGATATCTAGGATAACTGGATACACTACATTTTAAGGTGATCAATCAGATAGTGGCTAAATGGTGATATCCTTAAAATTGTCATGGCATTACATAGATGTTCAATTTAAATAGTCAACATTGTAGATTCATGTTAGTTTATAATTTTAACATTTACTGCAGGTTTCACTCGTGGTGTGGTAATAACCTGATATCAAAACAGTTATTTTCCAGTAAAATCCGATTCAGATTTGATGATCATTACACAGTTTATATTACAACATATACAACGTAATAATGACAAAACAACAGTGCCTGTAACTCTTAATATATTATAATGCAAAATAGACAGTGTTGACACACATTGCATTCATTTATAATTTTCTTCCCTTTTCTATCTGTTAGGGAGCTGGTTTAAACTCCCATGCGGAAGGTGAGGAGGTGGGAATGTGAGACAGTTGCTAGTGGACTCAACATGGGTAGGGGCCGAGGCCGAGGGAGAGGAAGGGGCAGGGGATCATCTGGACAGTTGCGGCCCCCCTCGCCCTACAGACTGCAGCTCTCTCCATCCAGGGAGACTCTGACGTACGCTCAGGCGCAGAAAATAGTGGAAGTGGACCTAGAAGGAAGGCTCCATCGGATTAACATCACGGATGCTCTGCCAGTTATTACAGAGGATGAGATGATGGCCCAGGACATTGCTGAGTGCAACAGCAACAAGGAGAACAGTGAACAAACGCAGACTAAAACTAGATCGTGGAGGAAACCCTCAAACTGTAAAAGCAAGAAGAGTGGTAAAAATACGTCTCACCAGAACCAACGGCCCGGCTCCCAGCAGCACACAGGGCCTACTAATTCTCTCCAGCAACCGTCCCACCAAATCCCTCTGCCTGAGCCCATCTTTCGCGTGCTGAGTTCAGTTTGCCCCTCAGAGGCGCCTCCTCTCCCTTCAGCCTACTATCGTTTCATAGAAAAGTCAATGGAGGAACAGGACAGTGTGGCGGAGTACGACATGGACGAGGAGGACCTGGCCTGGCTGGAGATGGTTAACCAAAAGAGGGTGTGTGACGGCCACGCCTCCGTATCTGCAGACACCTTTGAGCTGCTGATCGACCGCCTGGAGAGGGAATCCATCTTGGAGTCCCGCAGCCAGGCTCTGTCCCAGAGTGCCGTAGACGAGGATGCTTTCTGCTGTGTCTGTCTGGATGACGAATGTTTGAACAGTAATGTCATCCTGTTCTGTGACATCTGCAATCTGGCCGTCCACCAGGAGTGTTACGGTGTGCCCTACGTACCTGAGGGTCAGTGGCTGTGCCGCTGCTGCCTGCAGTCCCCCTCCCGTCCTGTAGACTGTGTGCTCTGTCCCAACCGAGGAGGTGCCTTCAAACAGACAAGTGATGGACGTTGGGCCCATGTTGTCTGTGCCATATGGATCCCAGAGGTGTGCTTTGCCAACACAGTGTTTTTGGAGCCTGTTGAGGGGGTCAAGAACATCCCTCCTGCTCGCTGGAAACTCACCTGCTACCTGTGTAAGCAGAAAGGCAGAGGAGCATCCATTCAGTGCCATAAAGCCAACTGCTACAGGGCCTTTCATGTCACCTGCGCCCAGAAGGCTGGCCTGTTCATGAAGATAGACCCGGTCCGGGAGACAGGTGTCAACGGTACCACCTTCTCTGTGAAGAAGACTGCTTTCTGCGAGCATCATTCTCCAGTGGGGTCTCGGCGAGACGGGTCTGGAGACGAGTCAGTTGAAGGGAGACTGGTGGGGGGCAGGGGCAACCGGGGTCAACGGTCCTACACTCAAAGCCCCCCGCCCCCACCACCAAACAAGAAGGCTACCAAGGGCCAGAAGAAGAAGAATGCGAAAGGGTGTGGTCGGTCGACACGCCGCTCCACTGTGCCTGTGCTGCTCGTGCCTCAGATCCCCTCTCACAGGTGTGACATTTGCATACTGTTGAAATTTACATACCCAGCATGCCTAATTTACTGTGGTGTCTGGTGCCTTACAATATATTTTTAGTATTCTTGTAGTTTTCCCCAGGAAACGCTCCCCAATCTAATTAGGTTTTGAGACATTAAGATTAATTCATTTATACTTGTATTGATACTTAAAATAAACTTACCATAAAGACATTAGTTCATAAGTTCGTGGCATTATTATGAACATCAGTAATGCCGCATAGGTTTTAATGTATAACTGTTACATCTCCACAGGCTGAACACGATCTGCACAGGAGTTGAAGTCCAGAGGAAGAATCAGTTCATGCAGAGGCTTCATAACTACTGGTTATTGAAACGACAGTCACGAAATGGGATGCCTTTAATACGCCGACTTCATTCCCATCTACAGGCCCAAAAGACTTCAGAGCAGGTGAGGAGAGAGATAATGACCTGTGTGTGTGTGTGTGTGTGTGTGTGTGTGTGTGTGTGTGTGTGTGTGTGTGTGTGTGTGTGTGTGTGTGTGTGTGTGTGTGTGTGTGTGTGTGTGTGTGTGTGTGTGTGTGTGTGTGTGTGTGTGTGTGTGTGTGTGTGTGTGTGTGTGTGTGTGTGTGTGTGTGTGTGTGTGTGTGTGTGTGTAAAGAAAATTAAATAAATAAAGAAACCTTCTGATAAACAAATACCTAGTAACTCCAATTAAAGCTTGCGGCCACATTGAATTGACTTGGTTAATATATCTGTTGGGTGGAGCATGATAATTGATTCACACCAGTATATTTACATTATTTTGAGTATCAAGCCTTCACGTAACCAATGAAGTCTGAGTCAGCCAAGCCACTGGAATAAAACCACTTCACACCATGTTTGTATTCTCACACACTGAAATCAAAACATAAGTCAGGACATCACACTTGGAAATGGCTGATTGAAATAGCTGGCGGGTTTCCACATACCCCTTCACAGCTGCGTTATCTCTGCTGTAGACCTCTCACTTCTGCAGAGGGCGACGACGTGTGAAAAGTTAGGGATATTGGTTACAATCTATTGCCCACTCATTTATGATGGCACGGGATGCCATAAGGTGTATAAGGTGTTTAAACCATGATATGCAAGTTTAACAATTTACTTTTGGATGTGTTTGGGATTGTAAAATGAATTAGTATGACAGCATACATTTCACAGTAATGTCCCTATAGTTGCTTTTTTTTTTTTCTTCATGAAAATGTTTATTGTATGCAAATTAAGTCTAAATTGTGATCCATCTATTTTTCACTATAATTGTCTTTACACAGCTTTTGCTTATTGGACATATGACCTGATCATTCAGATTTGCTTTTTCTTCCTGGATAACTTTTGGGGGACTGATACATACACTTTCCAATAAGAGTATGGAATCTGCAGCAACACAAAGCTAGAGGAAATACTGATGTGGTGGATTGTTCCTCTTGTGTTCAGAAGGAACCCGATGAGAAGCTGTGTGCTGCAAGAGACGAGCTACGATACTGGCAAAAGTTGAGGCAAGACCTGGAAAGAGCCAGGCTGCTGGTGGAACTCATCCGCAAGAGAGAGCGGCTAAAGAGAGAACAGGTGCGTTACAGAGGAAGTGCGACACAAGCTATAATTATTTGCAGTTATTTTTCACAAGACTCCCGTCAGCATTCTCATTCATAAGCACATCTGTTGGAGCTGAGAGTATTTCTCAAGTAATCAGTCGATTGGGAGAAAATTATTCTGCAACAATTATATAGTAGATGACTTATTTAAGCAATTTGCTCAAAATCCAATGCTCATTTTTTCTTATCTATGATGGGTATCTCATAATCTCATAAATGTGGACTGTTGATCGAACAAAACATGCAATTTAAATATCTTTAAATACCTTTTCTGAGATTTCATAAATGATTAATAATTTAAGAGAAAATAATAAGAACATTAATGAAAATAATCGTTAATCGTTCTATTTAAAGTGACTTTGTTATTCCGCTCCTCACCCGTGTGTTTACGCCATGGCTCCTCAGATGAAAATCCAGCAGGCTGCTCTCGAGCTGAAGTTGACCCCTGCGTTGGTTCTTCTGCGATCCACCTTGGAACAACTGCAGGAGAAGGACACAGCAAAGATCTTCTCTCAGCCTGTCAATCTGTCAGAGGTTGGTGCAGTTAGAAAACCGTCTGCTTAAATACACACTTTATATCAAGCAGCGTAATTGCTTTGGGGTTGACTGAGCTAACAGTCTTATTTTCATCATTCACTGAGGTCCCAGATTACCTGGAGTTTATTTCCCAACCCATGGACTTCTCCACCATGTGTACCAAACTGGAGGGACATGCCTATTGCTCCATCGCGGACCTCGAGAATGACTTTAACCTCATGATCTCCAACTGCCTCAAGTACAACTCCAAGGACACCATGTTTCACAAGACAGCCTTACAGCTCCGGGAGGTGGGTGGAGCCGTTCTCCGTCACGCCCACAGGCAGTCTCAGAGCATCGGCCTGGACCCCAGCACTGGGATGCATCTCCCAGAGTCTCCGAACAGACATGGCTTCTACAACTGTACATGGGACGACGGTGAGTTGAGAGTGAGAACGAGTCATTTCTCCATGATCATAACCCTCAAGCCTCATCTGTTTTTCTTTCTTTTTCTTCATACCCTCTTCAGTCGACTCTCTGTTGGACCCGGAGAACAGACTGCACTTAACCACAGACGAACAGCTGAAGGCCTTACTGGACAAACTGGACATGGTTGCATCCATGCGCACCAGCGGTGGTCGAACCAAGCGCATCAGGTTGCTGCGCCGAGAGATCAACTCTCTCAGGCAGAAGGTGAACCAGCAGCAGCAAAACTCGCAGTCGGTGAATGGCAATGACAAGGACGCCGAAAGTAAAGAGGAGGAAGAGGAGGAAGAAAAGAAGCAGAAGAAAAAGAAGAAGAAGAAGACAACTGGACCTTTGACAGCCATGTCAAACTCTGGGACAGGTAAAAAAATAAATGTTTGGTATATTTTGTGCCATTTGGCCATTGCTAACATAATGTAGGCAGTAATGGCACATTATTTGATGTATTTAGAGCAACTAACAAATATTTACATTATCGATTAATCTGCTGTTTTGTTTTTTAATTTTGTCGAGTGCATGTCAAATTGGGATGCCTATTATAATTCCCTAAAGTGCTATGTGACGTCTTCCAGTGTCTTGTTTTGTCCGATCAATGTACAAATTCATTTCATAATCATTTTACAATGAATGAAACATAGAAGAGCAGCAAATCCTCATAATGGAGAAGCTGCAACCAGTGAAGTTCAGATATTTTACTTAATAAATCACATATAAGATTCAATGACTAATCATTTCAGCTGTACATCATGATACATTTCTCTTTGATCCAGATGACTCTCCACCTGTGCTAGAGCTCACCTGCCCGGTATCATCGCCGCTGCCAGGAGACGCTCCTCTCGATCCTCCCGTCCTGGGCATCGTACCTGGAGGGCGAAGGTCTCCTGGTCGCTCCTACAAGCGCCAGAGGTCATCCCGCAGTGGAAGCAAAAGCCAGGGTGAAGATGAGGCTGAAGTTGGTGAAACGCCTTCATCACAGCAGGAGGCCGTCCATGAGGTTACGCCGCTGGGGACTCCCCCGACTCTGCCTTTGGTTGGAGTCGGTCGTCGTACGTCTGTTCTGTTTAAAAAAGCTAAAAATGGGGCGCGAATGGTAAAAAACAAGTCTCCACCACAACAGAATGGTAAAACATCTGAGGGTAAAACCAACGGGTTGGACAGCACCCCTGCCAGTCCAAATCCACCCAGTGTGACCAACATCACCACCTTGCCTCCCACTCCAAGCGCCTCCCCGGCACCTCCCTCTCCTTCCTCACACCACCTGAGGTCCAGAGGCCCCAGCTCAGAAAGTGAAGCAGACAAACTCCCTCCACCACCCAGAGAAGGAGGTAAGGACAACATAAATCACTTAGCTACAACAATAGATTACAGAAAGTCCATATTTGTCACCATTTCATTGGTGTTTCTGCCAGGCCTGACAAATGGAAAGCACACCTCTGCAGACCACGATGATGACGACCAAAAACTAAAGTAAGTATTGAGCCAGAGAGGCAATGAGCCCACTCGTACTAACATCTGTTCTTCAGACTGCTAAACTTATCTTTATTCAATTCAATTCAATTCAGTTTATTTTGTATAGCCCAAAATCCCAAATACAGATTTGCCTCTGAGGGCTTTACAATCTGTACACATACGACATCCCTGTCCTGGGACCTCACATCGGATCAGGAAAAACTCCCCCTAAAAATAGTAGTGAAAACCCTTTTACAAGGAAAAGAAAGGGGAACTTTAAGACTTTGTCTGCTGATTTACAACAGTCTTGTACAGCAATTTTAGGGGCGTTGATTATACTAATGCTCTTACAAATCTCACAAATGTGCACCTCGTCAAGAACAAATTGCATTCATCAGGCTGAACATATCTCTCTCTCTCTCTCTCTCTCTCTCTCTCTCTCTCTCTCTCTCTCTCTCTCTGACTGTCTGTTTTTTCCCACGGTGGGACTAATAAAGTATTATCTAATTTCATCTTGTATCCCTCCTGTGGATTCATAAAATGGGTGAAAATAGAATCGGGACCAAAAGTTCTTTTTACAGCCACAAAAAGCCAGCAGGATAAGAAACTGTGTCTCTCTGTTTATTGACTCGCCGCAACTACAGAAACACACACACAACAAACAGCGCCGTCCATTGTTCTGAAACAACAGCTAAGCGATGGCAACATGAATCTCCAATCATGCCAATTCTTAGTCGGGGACACCTCTAGAAGAGATAGCCTGACCCTAAATTAACTTAAACATCACGCTACTCTCTTGCTTTTTTCCCCTTTTGTTTACAGCTGTAGTGTCTCGCCACCCAAAAGAAGTCGTGGTAAACCTGCGCTGGCAAAGGTTCCCGACAGTGAGCACGGGGACATCTGTGTGTCTGGTGTGTATGATGAAAAACACAATGAAATGCGTACATCTTTGAATGTTTAATGGAAGCATAAAGTAAAAATGTTGCACACAAAGCTTTTTATGAGCAATACAATTTCATGACATTTTCAGTTTTGTCTCAAAGTGTCCTGAACACAAATTAAATGGATGTCTTTGAATATCCCCTTCACAGGACAGTCTACGCTTCTGTCTTTAGATAGCGAGTCCGAGCTCGGACCTCTGGACCTAGTTTGGGCCAAATGCAGAGGATATCCATCATACCCAGCAATGGTGAGGGCGTCTCTGATCTTGCAGTTTCTACTGTATACACTAAGTCTCAAAGTTGTATCTTAAAATCAGTCCACTTTAACTGACATCATTTGTTGTCCCAGATTGTTGATCCAGATATGCCCCAGGAAGGGCTTCTGCACAACGGCATCCCCATTCCAGTGCCTCCCGTGGAGGTGCTCAAACTGGGCGAATTGAGAGAAACGGAAGAAGGGGAAAAGCTCTTCTTGGTGCTTTTCTTTGACACCAAAAGAACTTGGTGAGATTCAGACGACTAAACCTCGTGCCGAATTTTAAAACAATCGCGTCTTTGTCACTTTGAAAATTGTGCCTCTTGGCTTTCAGGCAATGGCTCCCTCGGAACAAACTACTGCCGATGGGGCTGGACGACACTGTCGACAAGCTGCGCTTAATGGAAGGCAAGAAACCCAGCGTCCGCAAGTCTGTACACACCGCATACGACCGGGCCATGGTGCATTTGAACCACGTGAGAGGAAATCTAAACTTTACTCCCTCCAATTTTATATAAAAGTTTAGTTTTAAGATTTTGTCTTCTCAAACAGGCTGTGTGGTTATATGTTTAGAAGCTTCATCAAATACTCTTATAAAGGTGGGAAAGTAAAACAAAGGGTTAACAGTTGATGGTATAGTAGAGTTTTCTTTCATAAAACTGTTTATCAGAAAAAAAGTGCTTGAAGACATTTTTCCTAGATGTGTTCATTTATTCATGTAATTTTTGTAAAAGATTTTACACAACCACTGTTGCTATGTGTCTATAGAAAGTTTTTATTTTAGGCCAAAGTGAGTCAAGACTTGGGTGAGAGAAGTGTAAATATTAAATCTTCAAAGGGAACGACTTGATTCAAAACATATTTAGATTGTACTAGCCATTTGAAACGTGTTTAATGAAGTGTGAACTCCCACCTGATGTTCACGTCATATCTGGACTCCACAGAAGTTTGGCTTTTGTAGAAGAGTTACATTTTTGCAATCAAAATATGAATCTTAAGTTATAAACTATATTTTTAAGTGGAATATATGTAAACGTTATTTTCCAATGAATGTAAAGGGCACCACACTTAACCATTCCTTCAGATCCTATCGTTGATATTGAACTCAGCATTATGTCAAATAACCACAACAAGCTGCTCAAGCTGGCATCGACATTAAATTACTAACTTCGTTTGACTCGATGTTTTGAGTGTGTACACTTTTTATTCAACAATTCTGAGAATTGTTTAGTTCAAACAAAATATTTGTTAAAAGAACAATCTGAAATTTAAATAAATACTGATACCGGATGCCAAATAAAACATTTCACTTTTAGTCCAGATATGACGCATCGTAGGTGAGACTTCAGAGGTCTTTACTTATTTTTCCATATTGTGAAACTGTGTTATGATACTAGAATGTTGGAGTACCCAGTGCAGCTACTTGGTTAGTGAGGTGTGAAGCCACTACAAAGATGAAGCTGATTATTATTATGTGGTTATGACAAATTCTACTGCAATCACTCACTGAAGAACTTGCAAATCTGGCTGAAATGACTTGAAAAGCACAAAGCGTTTTAAAGAAGACTTGTAAGATTGGTCCTGGAGGGGTGTGTGTGTGTGTGTGTGTGTGTGTGTGTGTGTGTGTGTGTGTGTGTGTGTGTGTGTGTGTGTGTGTGTGTGTGTGTGTGTGTGTGTGTGTGTGTGTGTGTGTGTGTGTGTGTGTGTGTGTGTGTGTGTGTGTGTGTGTGTGTGTGTGTGTGTGTGTGTGTGTGTGTGTGTGTGTGTGTGTGTGTGTGTGTGTGTGTGTGTGTGTGTGTGTGTGTGTGTGTACAGTATATACATATATGAATACAACCTCAGTGTAGTAAAGGTGCATGTGTATAGTTTTGTAAATATGTAAATGTATGTTTATATTGGCTTACATTAAGTAATTTAAGGAATGCAAAAATCAAATTTAGATTTTAATTTATAATTTGTGGCAGTCGAGAGTGTTATTTAAAAAGTAAAATATTGAAAAGATTTATGTATGACGCTAAGTAGCGCTTTGTAACAGTGATGGTATTCACCAACATGTCAGAATATATTCTCTAGAAGTGAGGCGGCACAAGACCTGAGCTCCGTAGGCAGCAGTGACCGATCTAGTCTACAAAAGCTGTTTGTTTTTTCTTGGGTGGAACAGGAGATTTTTGATCTTGTCATTTGAATTGTACTGCAAGATCTAGAATCTACATGAGACAATATTTTCTCACACAAGAATAAATGCTGTTTGAAACAACTGCATGCGTGTCGTCTAATCCTGTTTCACCTGCTCACCTCTGTACACTGAGTTTAGTAATCATTTAAAGACAGAATATAAGTATTAGAAGAGAGAGAGCATGAATGTTAAACGTGAAAGTGGTCTTCTGTCTGTCCCACGTCTTTACAGGCTCTTCCATGTTTCTCGGAAAATGAGAGGTAAATATTGCAAGCTCTGATTTCCTCAAGGTCTGACCAAAGCCTTTGTCCCAGAGTCTTTGTATGCTGCTTTAGTCCTGCATCTGGACCTAAGCTGAGCTTAGACGTGCACACTCTGCTTCATCCACACTGAGATACTAAATATTCTTCACAACGTACACCCGGACCGGTCACCTGCTTGACCCATCTCTATGGCTTCACTGCAAGTTCCTGAATATGTTGTGTGACTATTAAGTGTCTACAATGTATTAGTCACTTGTCAAAGCTTGTACTTATAAGCATAAAACTCATCTCAGTTAACCGTTGGTATTAACACTGTCATTTTGGCTGATTGCTTTATTAACGGAGGCTCAGATGAGGGCTGGTTGTACACAAAGAATGACACAATCGTGATGACATCGTTAGATGGAGGGTCCCCAGATAATGTTCTTGACGGTTTCAGGAAAATAACTTTGTAATGTGGTACTAATTATAGTATAATTGCTTTTCAGAAATTCAAGTAAATATTCACTCATTACTCATTTGCTGTTGGAAACTTTATTCTTCATATTTGTAGAATTGAATGCTCACCTTTAAATACATTTCCCATAATTGCATCCAAAGCTCACCTGTCATGCACAAAAAGACTCAAGCAATGAACTGGCAGTCTACCAACTGTCTGTGTTTCCTTTATTCATAATTAGTACCAAATTAAATAGTCCAAGAAACTCATAGGAAAATATTTCAGAAATGCCAGATCCAGAAAAAGCTCTGGTCGGTTATAAATGAAGCTCATTCACATCAACATCTCTAAGTAATCAGAAGAAGTGTAGATTTGTGCAACCTGGGATTTATTTTATAATACTATAGACATATACTCTTAAGACTTTAATTGACAGAATAATTCCCCAAAAGGACACAAGGATGAGGCTACTGTTTATAGACAATTATTACAAAACTATTATCCAAAAGGATGAGTCGCCTGAAGTCACTATATCAAGTGTCGACTGATAATCGTACGAGGAGTACCTGCAGTTAAACGCTGCGTGAGCTCAGTGGCGTCTTCTTAGCTCAACTGACAATGAAAACAAGAAGGATGACGATCGCGTGAAGAGATCAGGCGCAAGACGCTGGGATTTCCTACTTGTTTTCTGCACAAAATGTAACATGAATGAAACCTGATCATTTAAATTTGATAGAGGAACATCAGTGGGATATGAAACGACATGTTTTCAAGTTCTGTTCCGAGGACGTGCATCCTTATCCATCGAGGCCTGTTCATGACCTCGTATGACGCATGGTGGCCCATCCCTGTTCTGGCAGTTCCAGTTGTTGTTGTTCCAGTTCTTGTTAAACCCATAAACTCAACATACATTCATTTCTTGGATATCCTGTTTCGTAACACAGGGATGTTTTTGTTCCACGAAAGAAATCTAAGAACTAATCGGAGAAAGGTAGTTCAAGTTAAATTCACACCTCATCTTAACGTACTGCCAAGAATAGTTATAGCATATTATGAACTGTGTGTCATCTGTGTGATACATTCACTGTCCGTGAGGAAATCTTTCTTCTTGTTACAATAATAAAACAATATAAAAACATACAATTAAATACCATTGCAATACTTTTCTACCACAGTTCGATTTAAAACGCACTAATGCTGTTTTGCCCTGACTGTTTCTGATCGAAAGCAGTGATCCAATGACATGCTTTCTAGCTACGGTAAAGAAATAATACTAGCTTGAAGGAGTTCATTCCTTCTTAAATAGTGTAAAACCTGTGTAGTGTCGTAGAGATTCCAGTAGTCAACGTCCGTCAAGTCCAGCAAGACTCAAAAATATCTTGGAACCAGTGTACAAACTATTCTTGAATGAGGCTTAGAGAGTCCTATAGGAGAGATAAGAAGCCGTTATCTGTGGAGTCTTGCTGGTCAGATTTCCGAGAGCTCTTGCTGGGGTTTGGGGTGGTTGAATACTTTGGGGGATATCTGATGAATAGACGGTCCTCCTCCTTTTTAATCCACCGTAGAAGCTTAGTGATGGCAGTGATGGCACAGGCCTTCGTCACCAGAGGACTGAAGCAGGTGTACAGCTCAAACTTACTCGTGACCTACAGCAGAGAGGACAATGAACAGTTCAAGTGTTATTTTAGCAAACAGAAATCAGGCACTGGATTGTTTGACATTTTCTGGAAATACTCGTATTTGCTTTTTTTTCTTCCTGAGGGTTAGATGAGAAGATCGATACTCTAAAAAATGTGTTAATTTAATATGAGGCAGACACAACTGGGCCCAGTGTGCCCCATGCATAAGAGCCTGAGCAGCAGAAATCCTTGTGTTGCTTTGGTTTCTTTGCCTTGTTTTTACAGCACAATATCCATGCAGGGCAATATAATATATATTCAGCCACTCCCTAAACTACTCGCTTTATAGATTCCTCCCATCCATTTTTTTTACTTTTTTTTTTTTTTTTACTTCCGTCCAAAGGTTGAAAGAAATCCACATACCAGCACTCCTACAGCTCACTATTTAACAGGCCGTGTACCTATAGTCACTGTGCTCAGTTAAGAACTATTCCAGCCCACAACTCCCAGTAAAACCACAACAGCAAGCATTTACCGATTGTTTCCAGTCTTTCTTCTAAGCTAAGCTAACTATCGAAAGGACCGATAATGAGTGTAACCTCGATGTTCTTGCCCAACTCTCCGTAAGTAAGCAAACAAATGTATTATACAACTATGAAATGATCATAAACACAGCAACAAACCCAGGCCAGCAGAGTTTCCCTCTCAGCCACGTGGTAGATGAGCTTGAGGGGTCTGGAGGAGCTGTGGATGCGGCTGTGCATATAACGATAAAGGTCCAACAGTCTCATTTTTTCCTCTTCACTGCTGTATGGGGCCTCCATCTCCGGGCTGCGTGCAACAACACATTGAACAGGTTACAGTGAGGAAAGAGTTTCCACATAAACAAAGCTAGAGTGACACACAAAACACAAGGGCTATGGTGTACTGATGAGACAACGATACACAGACTAACAAAACCGTCTCTTTGTTGTATGCAACTTTATTCTGACCCATGTAAATAAAATGGGTATGATCATTCAACGTGTAGAGCTGTGATCATTTGTATGATTTTCCTCTCGTCACGGTTTCGATTGGCTGCTGGGGTTTGTGATAAAGCATCCAATGCTTTCAGTTCAGCTCATCGAGAGACAAGTGGAGTGAATTGGAAAAATTAGTGGAAGGCAATTTGAACTTGTTTGTGTTTTTCTGTGCTCTTGTAACTGGAAGCTCATTTGAAAAAGCATTATATTCTGAACAGGGCCCTTTCATTGTTAAACACTAACCACACTAAGCCATATTTTCTGTATAGATGAAGTGGGCTTTCAAAATGTCTCTTCGGTTATAATGTGTTATATCTCAGACACATTTATAAAAACAAAAAGAGGTAAAACACATATCGCTGTCTAACTTGCCTACATGCAGTGCAATTTATGTTAATATGTTTTACAAAAGTACACATTGAATGGCTTTTTTCATTTTCTAAGCAGGCACCAGTTTAGGCTAAAATGTCTCTGCTGTAGTTGCACAGAGAATAACAGACACACACACAAACACACCTGGTGAACTGAGTTAGCTGGCGGTAGTTGTCGGGCACATCAAAGGGCTTGTACATGAAGTGTCTGAGGTCTGAAACGCCCACCTGGCTCACGCTGTATGACTGCACTTTGGCTATGAGGCTCAGGGAGTTCTGAGCCGTCATGGCCTCCTCTATCTTCCTCTTGCACTCGGCTACAGCGTAGAAAGCCTCCTTGTCTGTCGAGAGCAGCAGCAAGCAAACAGTGCATTCTGGAGGGTCCAGGTAAGAAATGTATGCATAAAAGTAACAGTCAGGATTGAAGAGGGGGAGGCAGATGGGAGTCCAGATCTCTCCAGCCTGAAAGGCAGAGGAAGCTCCGATTAGGTTGAGCAGGAGGTGGACGTCAGCGGGCTCCAGCCTGGCGTCCTCGATGACTGTCTTTTCTTGGACGATGGTGAGCAGCTGGTTCTTGGCAATGATTATGGAGAAAACCAGATTAGGGGTGATTGCTTTCTGCAGGATCTGGCTGAGAGAGTCCCTGAGAGAGGAAGCTATGGGCAAGCAGTGTACTGCTGCTAGCAGGAAGCTGGGGTCAGAATCCACCAGGTTGAGAAGACCGTCCAGGATCTTCTCTGAGCCCGCCAGGAGTCTCCTCAGGTCGTAGTTTTTCTTGTGTTCAAAGATGCGGGAGATGCTGGCCTGAGTGAGCATGCTGATGATCTGGTAGTACACATAGAGGAGCTCTCCACGGATCTGCTGCTCAGTCTGACGACTGCTAGAGACACACACCAGCACTAGAGGCCCTTTCTGTAAGAACACCACAATCTGCTCATCTGGTGGAAGAAAGAAAAGACATCAGAAAACATTGAGGATAATACTGGAAGTAACGTTGAATGTCTAATAACAATGCCTCTTGTGATCAACAGCTCTGCAATCAAAAATAGTGAACGTGTTGTAGACTTTGAACTTAGTTCAAATGTAAAAGGCATTTCCAAAATAAAAGAAATGTACCTCAAATAAATCCAAAGTGAATGTGAAAACAATTCTGTAAATGCGTCATTGTATTTCTCAATGAAGCAGCACTTTGTCAATTGGTAATAACTAATTTGTTATCTTCGGCAAACCAGAACCACTGCGGCTACCTTTACTGGCTTCTCCTCTACTATACACAATCCTCTGTGAAATGTCTCCACTTGCTCTCATTTATGTAATTATACAATTACATTTACAGTAATGTTACAAAAGTTATGTTGGAAAATAAATCTGAATAATTCTCTCACCTGAATAGACTGAGCGGATGATGTTATCTCCACTTTGAACAAAGGAAACCAGCGCCATCATGACTCCCATTGTAGATGAAAGAGCCTCTTCACTGCCATATCGGGAATAGATGGGTTTGCCTGCTTCACTCAACACAAAAACATGCTTCCTGTGCTGCCGCCAGCTTTCAGCTGTCACATCCTCATCACGGTGAGATATAAAAGCAGGAGTTTCCTCGATGCCTGCCTCCAACAAGGGAGATGACCTTCCCTTCACACCTATTCCTTGCTCTTCCAACTTGGCCTTATCCAGCATTGTAACGACAAACTCTCCGGAGTCGCTGCGGTCATTGTCAGTGGCAGCATCCTCAGTTCCTTTGTCAAGCGTCGGGGAAGACACATTGTTCTGACACTCCGAGTTTTCTGTCTCCTCAATCTCCAGCTTTGTTACCTGGTTGGAAAGGTGCTCTGCATCCAGACTCGTGTTCTCTGCTGTCAGGTCATCAACATCTGACAGGATTGAATCGGCAGGCTCCTGTTTGTTAACAGTGGTGATGTCGTTTCTCTCCACCGGATAAGGAAACATGTGATTCCCCAAAAGGGAGAGAGACGTTGCCAAGGTGTCAGCTAAAATGATAACAAAAATGGAATTATGAAGTAAATGATAAAGACTAAGATGTAAGGTAAAATGTGAATAGATTTAATGAAAGATGAAATGATTTACCAGGTGGATTGCACTCACGGGGTGGATCACAAATCTTCACTCCCTGTGCCTCTCCTTCTTGATGATTGTCTCTCTCCATGATACCATCCCAGTTTCTAGATTAAAACAAACAAAAATAAAAGACACACACACATACACACTTCAACCAAATGTATGTCGGTAGTCGTAGTTGAACCTTGCATGCAGCACATTATCTTATGAATAGGAGCACTTATACTGGACCAGTGGTCAGGTCACATGATTATAGAAGAAAAACTGGTTACAGAGAATTACAACTCCAAGATACCCTACAGACCCTGGAATGCAACACTGATTACAACTTCCAGCAGTGTGGCTGATGTTATACTGCAAATAAACGACAGTCGATTGAGACGAAGCATTTGACCGCCATAACTCAGGAACTAACCTAAGTAACGTTTATAATAGCTTAACTAACTCATAAAGCTAACTTGCGCACCTCAAGAAAGCCTACTTTTTCACCCTGATAAATATTTTACTGTGAATTCTGTTGCAACTCAGTGAATGCCGGCTGCAGTTACATGGCTAACATTGACTGCTAGCAAGCGACACACACAGATCAATTTCATGGCCTCGATTTAACAGTGAGCTTGCAAGCAATCGTGGTCAGCTAAAATTAGACAGAAAAAGAATAACACTTACGATTTTGTAGCGTCGAAACGTAGGGTTGCGCATATAATTCACTGCATTAACTTTCATCAGCAGCCCGGCAGCAAACAAGCTGTCAAGAATGAGAAGCAGAAAACAATTTTTCCTCTTACGACAGCAGACATCCGGAATCTCTACTGACAAGCTAAACTGACCAATCAGACGACTCGGTAGCCCCAGCTAGCCCCCCCCCCCCCCCCCCCCCCCCCCCGTCACGTCACGTTCCAGATAGCAACGCAACTTACATTTAAGCTGGATAGGCTAACTATACAACGTGTTTTGGGATGATTCAGCGGTTTGAAGGAGACATGTACTGCTCGTTTTGCTTTCTATAATAAAACTATAAAACAGGGATGGCTTCATGCCTTTTCAGGGAAGACATTAGGGGGTATTTTGATATGACAACTAACGTAACCAGCAGCTAATTAGCCACATGTGTGCCCTCTGTGGTCTCACAGGGCTCTCCATAAGGAAAACATATACATTATTTTAGATATAAAAGAAGCGTGTTGTATATGTACGGTTATGTATCGTCGTCTGACTTAAGTCCCCTGCATGTTATTTAAGATAAAATGTTGTTCAGGGGCGACACGAACGTTTAAAAACAACAGTCAGTCTGCACTGGTTTAGCTTAAACGTAAAGGTTACGTTTGCCAACAATTCACAAAAATACTACTGGAGATCCAACCCGTGGGCACAATAATAATTTAGTGTAGACACAATGAAATGTGCAGTTTAGCGCAAGAAGAAATTTAAGACAACCCCATTTCCTTGAAGGATGTTGTTGAACGTAGCGCGGAAGCTCCACGTAACCTACGTCATGTCCGATTCCTCAAACCTCGCTATACAAACAACGTAACGGTAAAGATGGCGACAGTGGTCTCGTTTCTGGATGTTGTACGCTAACGTTCCTGATGGGAAGCGATGTCCTTAAAACTATCAATCGTATGAAGAGTTGGCCATATTGATTTCACGTAACATAAGCTGAATAACCGGTCGTTATGGAGGAACCGTGGGATTTTGAGTTTTTGTCCCGCATCGCGGACAGCTGTCTGTCGTTCCTGTCCGAATTTGTTGACGACTGGCTCGCCAACGACATGAGAGTTTCCATATTCAAAATCTTACTCGGCTGGTTGATTTTAAGTCTTGTCGCGATTCACTTTGCATGGAAAATCTACGGGAACACAGTCAACGATATGTATTATCGACAAGGTGAGTTTTCTTCCACCGTATCTCATCACTTGCTATAAACGAGTACTCGCCCCGTTGGCTTCATCTCTGTTGTTGTTGATGTTTAGGGACCGGGCAGAACGGAGGCACACCTGACACGGCACCCCACCTGAGCGGATGGTAGGTTTCCAGGTAGATTATCCTCCTCACACAGTCTGGTTCAGTTGGAATAGGCTAAATCAATGTGAAAGCTAGTTTTAGGGTCTTTGCATAGGATTGAGTGAGCATCCTCTAATTCAGTGGTTCTCAAATAGGGGTACCTCCGGGGGTACTTGAAGGCACTACTTGAGATTAAAAATATATATATTTAAAATCAGCATCAATTAAAACATCATACTCGGTGGTGGGGTAAGAACGTGTCCATTGTAGCGTTGTAGATGTTTTGTCATACTTCATTTAAATTACAGTTAATGCTTTATAAAAGTGGTTTGTTAGTAATTACATTGTGTTATTCTTGCAGGGAAAGCAAAGCAGGAGATGCCCCAAAGACTCATCGAGATTAACAGGACAGTGGTGTTGGACTTTATCCAAGTGAGAGCTGGACTCTAGTGATGAGACAGTAAACGCACCTTTAAAGTTGGCTGATAATGAAGCCTCTTCAGTGCGTTCATGGATGCACTTTCTGGCAACTGCATAGAAACACATCTGTTATGCAAACCACCAGTGTCACGCTGATCCACTGTATCAACTGCATAGTGCTGTGAGATATTTATTTTGGCTTGTTGACATTGGTCATTGAGAAGAACCTCACTCTGGATAATTATATTGTTCTGCATGTATATTTATACAAAGTTCTACAAATGTGACAAATGATGGGGTTTGTTTTGTAATTCAGAGTGCTTTAAGAATACTGTGACGATGGCGGAGTAAGCAGACATAAAACTCTCCATTCGGACCATGAGCAAAATAATTGATTTGAATGATGTATGGAAGGAACAAGACTGTATTTTTCAAGTCTGTCGGAATACTGAACTGAACAACAGACTCAGACCAGCATCTAATATAATACAACATGTTTTGTGTGAATAGCTTGATTGATATTAAATTTGCTGTGTTTATAAATACTGATGTTTTAAATGCTTCTAATTATAAGAGCTGGTTTGTTTTTCAGTGATTTAGAAAAGATTATCAGTAAAATCAATATTTCTAAATGTGTTGTTCCCGGCTGAAACCTTAAAGCTGATAAGAATTCTGCTGACATTTATTTTTGTTTAGTGGTTGTTAGAATTTAATATAGCAATACCAGTCTTGCTTTCAAGTAGATAAAAAAAAAACAGGTATGACAATACCAAGTCAAATAGAACAATTAAGGAATTTATTTATCCAGATCTGCTGGACCAAGATCCTTTTATTTTATATGCATTTCAAATCATCTCATGCTAATGGGAATGGGTGGAATAAGTAGCATGTGCACATCCATCACATTGGTGCAGGTTAGGCCAGGTACAAGTAAGCGCTGCCCAGCAGAAAGACGTGTAAAAAAAGTGTAAGAATCATTGTTGGTAAGGAAGCTGTGGATGTCCAGCCCCTGTGCTTGTGCCTCTTCATACAACCCCCCATCAGTGATGGCCCCTGCTGCCTCAGTGGGTCCATCTTGACCATCAGTTCCACCACTCAGGAACACGGGACCATTAGGCGGAAGCTTCATGTCCCTCAGCTCCAGTCCAACTCGCAGAGCCAGCTCCTGGTTCCGACCACCTCGACCCTTGCCCGTCAGCTCCACGGTGGGCTCACCTCCAGCTAACAGACACGTGGAACCCCATCCTTCTGTGAGCCCTTCACCCAAGACCTGCATGGTACGGCAGAGGTCCCAGCGCTCCACGCCTACTTCAGGCCCCAGCCTCAGCAGCTCAGCCGCAATCTCCGGAGGAGGTTCCTCTCGGGAACAGGCAAAGCGGGACAGGAGGCTGTATAGTCGGGAGACTGACCTCACATCGCCACATACTCCTGGTGCCAGCACAATAGGGCGGAAACCTAACTCCCGAGCACGGCGACCGGCCCATTTGAGGGCAACGCTGTTGGAGCCAATCACAGTATTGAGAACACGTCCTGATGTATTGGATTGGCCTTTATTCTCCCTCCACCGTGGCATTGGTTTCCCAAGAACTTCCTTTACTGAGGCTGGGAGGCAGTTCAACAGCTTGTAACGTTCAAGGACTGACAAAACTTCTTCAGGCCACACTTCACTCCACACGGTGGGGCCACTGGCTATCAAGCCCAGAGGGTCCCCAATTACATCGGACAATATCAGTGAAACCACCTGTGAATAAGTGACATGAGGGGCGATATTTAAAATACAATGCTGGAATAAGATCCCCCCACTGCAATAAAAAGCCAATTAAAGAAAAGTATGTTACCTGGGCTGGTTGAGCACAATGCGCAAGCCCTCCACCCTTTAAAACGGAAAGGGCTCGTCGCACCGTGTTCAGCTCTTGAATAGTGGCACCGGCACCTGCAAGTTGGCGGGTGACATCCTGTTTCTCTTGCAGGGAGATTGGTGGGGTGGGAGCAGGTAAGAGCGCCGAGCCTCCACCTGAACACAGTTTCACCACCTTGTATTTGAGATTTACATTTAAAGGTATGATGGGGAAAGAAAACATATATATATCATTTTTTACCTGAAATCAGTACAAGTAGCAGGTCTTTCTCCGTCAGTTCACTGGCTAACTGCTTGATCCCTTCAGCTGCCTTCTGGGCATCACTGTCAGGCAAGTTGTGTTTCGCTCCCTCCATCACTCTGATGCGACTGTTTTCTTTTAACAAGAGATGCCTGTGATGGAAGTGAGACATTGTATTATGCTGCTGAATCTTTTTTTTGTGTAATACTCAAAGTTGTTTGCATACTTAAATTTTGCTTACTGCTTTCCATGCTGCTGTAATGTCTGCTGAATCCCATGTGGCACACTTATTATTCCTTTCACCAAATGATCCCCCAGAATCCTCTCTGCCTCAGCAGCCATACCCAGTACAGCTTTTCCAAAGCCAACTAAGTGCAGGTTGTGCTTAAGTGTGAATTTCTGACCACTGATAATGACTGAGTCCTCTTTGCGCTCTATACTCTGCCGGACCACCGTGTCTGGCTGCACAGCTTCCACCGCGGCTGCAAACACCTTGCGTGCCCGTGAGTCCATTGACATTTTGCACAATATAGGTTTCCTCCTGCCCACGTGGATCAGAAAAGGCTGAGGCCAAAACAGGGAAAGAACACGGGCCATGGACAGTTCTGTGGGTCTGTGAAAGTAAAAAGTCATAGTTTATACAGTTTCCACAAAAACATGTTTAAAAAAAAAAGACCACATTGAATATAACATGGTATGGTAAATACTGTTAAAAAGTTTATATCATCAAATTATATCGCAGTGAGGTAATTGCACAATTTTAATTGCTAGCATGATACATTGAAGATTAAAGTGCCAGTGACATTTGCAGCATTGTAACAAATAAAGCCAAAAACAATTGGCTGTGGCCAAGAGATCTATACATTGTAACACTGTATTATAGTTCATGTTAATAAGCTGTACAGTTCTACTGATTGGTAGCTCCAGTTAAATCTAGAGTTAAGAAGTACACAAGTGTGTGGTGCTGTTGTCTTCCTATTCTACTCACTGAATGAATAATGTGTTCATGTTGTGTGTTCTTGTTATCTTACTCTTAAAGGCTGAAAACAAAGTCTAATGCCTACCTTTTGTGTTTAAAACCAAAACCATACGTAGATAATAACTGTTATTCTAAGCCAGTTACACGTTTACCGGTAAAACAGTGCTTTCTAAAGACCTATGAGGTGGCCTACCTGTGACGGTTGTAAATGGAAGATGAAGCCTGTGGAAGCCTGTTATATGCCCTCCAGCTCAGCAGTCAGGCAGTGGAGCAGAAATCTGACCAGAGACTGTCTGGAGTTGTGTACCCTGTGTGTAATGATTGACTTGAATGCTCCACAGGACACATTGAACCACTGATCACACAGCTGTGCGTTTGTCAGTTGTTGTTTCAGAAGAGTAGTAGCCTATCTGACAGACTTTGGAGCTATTAGTGCTGCAGCATATAGTTCAAAGGGTACAAAACCCAAAACTATACATTGAATTCATGCACACTGGTGGCAAGTCTTGCTTTCTATGAGTTGTGAAGACGCCTGCATTTGTAACGTTTGAAAAGGCATGTAGCATGCACTGAATGTTTGTGAGAGCTGAAAGTTGCCTTTTTCTCAACTGTAGAAAAGACAAGTAGGCAAGCAAATTATATTTGATGTTAAATGTTAGTATTAAGCCAATGCAACTCTTTTTCTCATAACTCCTGACACAGATTGCGGTCATACAGTTTTGGAAAGTTGTTCATGCAGTATAACAACTAAAGAATAGTGTGACATTTCATCACGCAGAACAGATTTTTTTTAAGGATGAAGAATAAAAACTGTTTTGTAAATTATTAGATCAGCACCGTTGCACCGGTGATTTAAATTGTTCAACCATCAGCGCTTTGGTTGTTCTGTTGGTGTCTTTTCCTTTCACATCTCTGGTTATATGAGGCTATTGTGGGCAATGTGGCAGGGGCTGCTTTATAGCAATATTGGGTGTTGATTTGACTTTCGCACTAATGTTAAGTACTTTAATTTAGCAGACAGATAAGCCAAAAACAGACAGCCCTTTCTGATTGAAAATGTTTGAATTTAAAATGCATTATATCATGATAGCCTACATATGTATGTATAGATAATTACATATATTGTGATAGGGGATCACCTCTGCCTACCTTTAGGACACAATTGGTTAAATGTAAAAGTACCGTCCGTGTTCGCATTAGACTCTTCACGAAATATAACTGTTGGTGTTGTAACACTTGTTAAATGACTTGAATATATACAGTATTTATAGAGTTAACATGTACTACTTTTTGTATTGTGCTACTACACATGTATGCCTACGCGAGGAATAATTAGGTCAAAATGGTTGCCGACACATAATATGAAAGAGAAATTGTCGAACAGATGATATAATAGTAAAATAATATTTCAGAATCATCTTTATTTGCCAAGTATGTGTGCACAATTCACATACAACTCTGTTGTTGCTTTGCATCTCTCTCGATATACTTACACAGAATAACAGCTGCGTCTCCCCACTTCCGCAGATCTTCTCCTTGGCCAGACGAAGCTGCCTGAGTTTTTTATTTATGTTGTCCTCAACGTGCCTCTGTGAGTCCAACTAGACAATAACTTGTGTGCACACGATAATGACGACATGTCATATTTCGTGGTTTTATGGATCCGTAGGTTATTGTCAATACACTAATATTGTTTATGACTTTGGTACCACGTATTCAACTATCGCGATAACTACCATACTCCTGTTTATACGGCGCGATTTCCGACCAATGCGCGTGTCAGACGATGGGTTGCGCGTTACCGACGTCGAGAAGGCGGTGCTTGGTTTTCCCTCCCTCCCCACTCCCGGGGATCAGAAGTATCGCAGGCGGGCTTTCGTCGCTGTTTTTGAATTATACTTCTTTAAAAGAACTGTTAGCACAATTGTAGTTCATATCCATAAATCTGAATTAAATTACGTGACATCTGTAAGCTGATTCAAAGTAACTCGAGGGCCTGCGCCCACTCAGATACACAGAGGCCACAATGAAGCTGACGGACAATGTGCTGCGGAGCTTCAGAGTTGCTAAGGTGTTCCGGGAAAACTCAGACAAAATCAACTGTTTCGACTTCAGTTCAAACGGAGAATCTATTATTTCCAGCAGCGACGACGACTCCTTGGTCTTGTACGACTGCCAAGAGGGAAAGTACGAGCGTGTTTTGTTCATTTTGGCCTGTTGTTTTTGACGTTAGCTCCTCGCTACGCTAGTTAGCTAGCGAGGCCTGCTGCCCTGCGCTCCATAGCGACTGAATGAGCCGTAAAACGTCACTCAGTTGCTGTGCTCTTACTTTATACGGTAGTAAGTTACGGTAATGTGCTCATGTCTTAACAGAAGTAGTTAACAATCAGTTAAAATCACCTGAGTTGTGATGTTTCAATCAAATATGCCCGTTATTGTCTGGTATGTTTGAGTTCCCTAAATATACCTCGCAGGGGTGGATTTCTGGGCTTAACAAGACACAACAAGTGGACTAAATTATTTGTCAACATGGATTGATATCGTACAATGATTTAAATGCATATTCTTTTTTCCCCCTCTTTCACGTTTTATGTTTATGGCAGACCTAAGAGGACTCTCTATAGCAAAAAGTACGGAGTGGATCTGATCAGGTATACACATGCTGCAAACACGGTGGTCTACAGTTCCAACAAAATCGATGGTATGTTGATGCACAAATACTTTTTTGTAGTTTGTTTGGTAGCATAGCATGACGTTTCAGTTTGTGTCCAATACATATATTGTTGATATAATGAGCAACTCATCAACAAATCAAATATCACAATGTGGTATCTGATATGTGTTGTTAATAATGGGTACAGAGCCAAACAAGTAGAAATATTGTTGTGCATTTCACTTGGCTAGAGCTGTCAAATACATCCAGAGAATGTAATGCAGGAGAAGACAACATTTAAATGATGTCACAATATTTATTCTAATCTAAGTGGTAAACATGATCTAGTCTTGACCAGTTCTATCTACATTACATTACATTTCATTTAGCTGACGCTTTTATCCAAAGCGACTTACATGATATACAGTAGACCGTAGACACAGCAACGGTGAGCAATGAGGGTTAAGTGTCTTGCTCAAGGACACAACGACGTGGACTGGCTGAGCCGGGGTTTGAACCACCGACCCTCTGATTGAAAGACTGACTTGCTAACCACTGCGCCACAGTCACCCCCGATTATAAGCTTTAGGGTACAGTGTGTGTTACTGGTTGGACTGTTGGTGTACACAACCCCTATGGACTGCTGCTGGATGGCGGGACACACTCCTCGCTTTGGTCTGAGGTAGTTGTTTGTACAGTTTGAGGGTCTGTGATTCTGCCCCATACAGGAGCTAACTGTACAAGTGACTGCCTTGCCCACGGTTGAGTCAACTCATCCGACCTGCCTGTCATCAACTGCTTGTTTCTTGCTGCTGACGACGACCAGGTTTGATGTCTGACATGGTAATGTTGTTTTTGTGTTATCTTTCTTGAAGATACGATCCGATACCTTTCTCTTCATGACAACAAATACATCCGCTACTTTCCTGGGCATAGCAAAAGGTGAGAACTGGATTCATGCTGTTATGTTTGAACCTTGATTTTAATGTGTTGAGTTGAAAGTTCCTTGGTTCTGATGTTTTCCTCTTTTTTTTGTGTGTAACCAGAGTTACATCCCTCTCCATGTCTCCTGTGGACGACACATTTATTTCTGGCTCGTCAGATAAAACCATCAGATTGTGGGATTTGCGTTCACCTAACTGCCAGGTGAGCATCCACTGTTAGTTGCACTAATATGTATGAAATTGTTAAAAAAAAAGGCATATAGCTAATCTTGACTGTCTCTTGTCATCTGTCAATTTTAGGGTTTGATGCACCTGCAGGGGAAGCCAGTCTGCTCCTTCGATCCAGAGGGTTTAATTTTTGCTGCAGGAATAAATTCAGAGATGGTTAAACTTTATGATCTGCGGTCGTTTGACAAGGTAAGTTTAATAGGAAATGTAAAATGAAATGGCTTTAATTTAACGGGAGCAAAATATTCACGGCACCTCTCGTCAACAGGGTCCTTTTGCAACCTTCAAGCTTCAGTACGACCGGACGTGCGAGTGGACAGGACTCAAGTTTAGCAATGACGGAAAACTCATTCTTCTTTCGACAAACGGCGGAGCCCTTCGTATCTTGGATGCCTTTAAGGGTGCTGTGGTACATTCCTTTGGGGTAAGAGATGAAATGCACAATGTACTTGAAAAAGACAGACTTCACATCTACATCGCACAGTTAGGACATTTTGTCAGTGAAAATAACAAACACTTGGAAAACACTGACAATCACACTCGTTCAATGGCACTTTCAAATGTATTTATTGACATTTGTGTTTTTTATAAAATGAGGAGGAACTGAAAACTTCTCAACAAATTGTTCTCTTTTGCAGTACTATGTACAAAGTAATTGCTCATGTAGGCTGTTAATTCCCCCACAGGGCTACAATAACAGTAAATGTGTAACACTGGAGGCGTCATTCACTCCGGATTCACAGTTTGTTATGATCGGTAAGTTTCTCACTTTTGGAAATGCATTAAAAAATTATTAAATCTTCATTAAATCATTAAAAGTCATTTGATTTTAAATTAAAATAAAGTTGAGTTTTCATCACACATTTTGTCCATAATTTTCAGGTTCTGAGGACGGAAAGATCCACGTGTGGAATGCGGAGAGCGGCATGAAGGTGGCTTTGTTAGACGGGAAGCACACGGGACCGATAACCTGCCTGCAGTTCAACCCCAAGTTCATGACGTTTGCAAGTGCCTGCTCCAACATGGTGAGTGGCGGTGTGCACAAGAAGCACTTCTCAAGTAGATTCCTTTATGTTTATGTGAAGCGTCTTTGAGTGTTTAGAAAAGCGCTATACAAAATAAAAATATTATTTATTATTATGTCTGAAGCTGCCTTAAGTAGTTTAACACAAGGGGGTCTCAGCCTTTTGTATCTACATGACAAAAATAATCAAATCTAAACTAAGCTGTAAATGGGTGTTGTACCACTTTCAGCTGTAATGAGGCTCAGTGGTTAGCAAGTCTGTCTTTCAATCAGAGGGTCGGTGGTTCGATCCCAGGCTCCAGTAGTCCATGTCCTTGTGTCCTTGAGCAAGACACTTAACCCTAATTGCTCACCGTTGCTGTGTCTATAGTCTACTGTATATCATGTAAGTCGCTTTGGATAAAAGCATCAGCTAAATGAAATGTAATGTAATGACAAAAATAAATATTGTGCTTTGCTTCATCATCACTGCCAGATGACATGATTCTAAAATTAAGGGTGTATTCAAGGTCATATTTCCTCACCACACGCTGTAGAGCTCTTATTGGTGCAGTTTCATCTCCTGTCAAAACGATCCATTTTGTGTCACTGCATCCGAGGCAACATAAACAAGTTAACGTTTGTCTCTGTGTGATGTGTAGAGATTGCTGTGGCAGTACTCAAATGTTAATAATCATTTTATTTGTGTGAATTCTTGAGCACATTTAGATATAAAAATAGCTATCTTTGTAAATTATCTTTAAAGAATAAAGTTTTAATTGAATCGATCCCTTTGGATGTCCATCTGCATCCCACTAGGTGGTGCTCTGAGGCCCAGGGAATAGCGATTTAACATCATCTAAGTTGTTTTATGAGAACTAAGTGTGAATAAATGTGTAATGTGATGTCACTAAACGGAGCATTTCCAAGTAGCAATCAACATAACAAACTTCTTCATCGCTTTATTACACTTTTATGTTTTTTTAGTAACACTCTTGAATTTACAGTGACAAATCTAAAACTGTACACACGCGATACAACTTGTGAATGTGAGCTCCAACAGGAAAAGGGATTTAGATCCTTGTATCTAAATGTGCGCAGGACAACGTGAACGTAAATTTTGTAAAATTTGTTCTATTTGTATGTTCATGTCGTTCATAATTAATACTCTTTTAAAAGAAAGAAGCTCAAAATATAAGCAGGCATACGCTGAGTATATCTCTAAATGTTTATTCTTTTAATCAAACTATTGTCTCATTCATTTGTGTCTTTTAAGGAATACTGTATGCTTTGGAATCCTTGTTGTTAGTTTAAATACTACATTTTCTCACTTTTTCATGTATACACCCAGATTTCACAAAATGTTTGGACATGGAAATCCATTGGTCAAAATGTGTATGAACCCTGTCTATGGAGCGTCGATTGCCCCCCAAAACATCAGCAATTACAAAATGTGAATGATGAAACATTTTGAATGCTTTCTTATTTTTCAGGCATTCTGGCTCCCGACAATCGATGACTGAGGACGACAAAGTGAAGGCAAAGCTTCTGTTGAAGGCCAAAGGGAGCAGCGGGGCTCAGCACAGTCGCCTCCATGTAAATTTCACAGGATTTGTTGCTGTTAAATTCTAATTGTAAATAAGTAGTTTGCAGAAATAGATCATTTGTCTATTCTTTTTTTATATTTCTATTTAACATTAAACTGTTTCTTTGTAAGATGTTGGTTTTGTCAATTTATTATTGTGTACATGTGTATTACACAAGTCATGGAAACCCACTGAAATGGGTCTTTTATTTTTGTCCTGATTCACAGTGGTATGGTTTAAAATGGCCGAAGGCTTAAGATTGTATTGTGAACATTATACAGCATCTTTGCTATAATAATCACATTTATATAACACGTTTGAAAGGAAATCAATATAATAATAATAATACATTTTATTTGGAGGCGCCTTTCAAGTCACCCAAGGTCACCTTACAATAAAAATACAGGATAAAAGATAAAAGCATGAAAAAAAATATTATTAATCATTTGCAGTTTTTCACCCAGTTCAATTACTTTCTTTTTTTAAATCTGGTTTATAATGAGTTGTAGTGGTCAGTGTCCTTTTTCATGTTCAATTTCCATTTAAAGCTATTTTGAGTAAGTAGGAACCTTGCAAAATCAGTTGTACGTTTGTGGATCTGAGGTTGGGAACAGGCCGTGTCCACGGCCAGGTGATTTGTAGCAGCAAAAACATATTACACAATCTGTCGACCTTCACAGTGTAAATTGAAATTGATAAAGTTGAGTAAACTTTCCAAAAACTACACAATCCTCTTAACGTCTGCTTTATGTTTTTTCTTTCCTCAGCCCAAATCATTGATCTGTGATTCATAAACAGCAGGATATTGGGGATTGTGCTCAAACGGTTCATGATAAAACTAATGAATAGATGAGAGGGTTCCACTTCTGGGTGTTAACAGTAAAGCAATAGTTTAGTGTGGTGTCTCACCCCAGAAATCTATCATCCTACCAAAAGATTTCTTACGACAGTACAGCCGACTTGAATTGTTCTCGACTCAGAAATGAGTAATCAGGTTTGCAGGTCAAAGCCTCTCCCTCCAGCTCCTGCTGTGTTGTGTTGGGGGTGTCGCTGCCCCGTACCCAGTGCTGGGCAGTCAGACGTTGAGAGCTAAATTTGGGAGAGCGGTGATCGGGTTCCCTGTCTGTGCACATGATACTGTCCTAGTTACTTGAGCGATGCCCCTGGACACACTGTCACACTCTCAGCGAGTCCAGACAGACTCAGCGACCCTCTTCTCCAGCTTAGAGCTGCACTTAGTCACGTCATCTGAAGTGAAGGAAGGTTCTCATCAACAGGTTCCTCTGGTTGGACTTCAGTGTCTCTCGGCTGGAGTGAATATTTGGGGCCCCGGTGCTGTGGAGCTCCTGTCCGTTTTCGTCTTCGGTCTTTTCACACCCCTGCTGCAGTGCTTGGCGGGAGGAAAAGACTGCTGACCCGCCATGTTTCTCGCACTAGTGGTGACCCAGGAGCTGAGGGACTTCCTGGCCAGGGCAAGAGGTGGAGCAGTGCGCCTCCTCAAGGTGCGCATCCAAGACGGTGAGTGACCCGGGACGGTGGACTGGAGCAGTTCAGCATTGGGAGGATTGGGTCTAATTAGTATGTAATATATGCCTTATCCATGATATTAGTTTTGTTTAAGTATGTTTTAAACCACTGTTTGTTTTCTAGCGTACATAGACTGATTTGAGTCTGAGAAAAAAAAAACATCTTGCACAATCTGTTGGCAACTCTCCAGAACTTGTGATGTTACAGATTGACAACAAATCACTGTCAAGGGCGAAAACAAGTTCAAGTGCATTTGCTAATCACACATTGTGGTCTTTGTTGACAACAGTTCAGTCAAGAAGCTTATATTCCCTTTTTTATTTATTTTCTTCTGTTTCATTTGAAAGATATTTAGAGGTGAACGTATTCAGTTTTCACAGGGAGAAAAGCCAAGAAATCATGGAAAATACAGTTTTGTGTAAGAGAGATATATGTAAATAGTTTGATTTTATTCATTGATCATTTTGGGACCCCTTGTGGGAAACCACTACTTTATAATTTAATCTATACTTAGATTAAATAAAACAGTGGCTTCCAGTGGCTCAAACCGTTTTCAGACCAGTCATGTCCCTTTTCCCTGAGCTGTAAACGCTTTGTTCTTCAACCATAGACTTATGGTTTCCAACATGGGGCTCGGAGTGTGACCTCAAGTGGTCACAAGATGATTATAGAAAATATTAAAATATAAAATGTTTACTTTAAAGTATCTTTTCTAATCTTTGCTTTTTTCTTAAATTATACTTAATTTGAAGTTATTTTTAGTTTTACCTCTAAAACGTATTCTCATAAATGAAAATAATCCCTGCAATTTATCCCCTATTTGTGCCTCTCATGTTACTGTTACATGTCAGTCACAAAGATATCACTACTTGTGAAAAATAAATAAAATATTGTTCATCCATTTAGAATAATCTGTGAAAGATTGTGGTAATATATTTGTGGCTTTGTGACTTGAGTGTCATGTTAAAATATGAGAAGTGTCAGGAAAATAGCCGCACACTTGTAGCCACGGTGCCAAAAATATTTAAGAATTTACCAATATCTCAACATGACAATCTTACGAAGACAGTCACGTCGAAACGTTGCTAACTTATGAAATATGTTTTGCATTGTGGCTACGTGTGTGTAACTATTTTCCATTACACTTGGCACTTTCCCCACAGTCAGCACTTTTCCAACTCTCTCATCCTGAAAACATGAACTGTGGCTTAACTGAAAACCAATTTAGAATTCTCATTGTTTCCACGTGAGTAAGAATCACTTCCAGGCATCACAAGCTTTTTGGCCACGTACCCAAAACAAAGTTGCTAAACCACTGCTAGGCTTTATCGAACTTCTAGGAAAAGAGGATTGTGGCAGCTGTGTGAGAGCAGACATCGGTGTGTCAGCAGTGGAAATGGTCAGTGAGGCAAATCGGTCTCTAGGTAGCAGAAGATTATGAAGATGGACCAATATGTTCACAGGGTGTTTATATCTTGTTTTGGTGTCTGACACGTTAATCTGACTCGTGACTGATGCATTCTGGGGCTATCTTTGTGAGCCGGACCTCTCATATCAACTATGTAGTCTCATATTTGGAGTATTGATGTCAACAGAGATAAGCTTGGTGCTACGGAGACGTGCAGTCGACAAGCGGCGTCCTCGCTGCGGCCCTGTGGTCTTTCCAGGCGTCACTTGGCTATTTTGAGCGACGTGTGACGCGACCGGGCTTGCTCGCTGCTGCCCATGACACTCATGTTCGCTTCAATGTCAAAAGAGAAACAAGATCATTCTGGTCGATTTCATCACCGCTGGCTTTGGCACGTCACTTGGTTTCCCTTCACCAAACAGGTGAACTTATGATTTTATTTTATTGTTCGAAACATGGAGGAAAAAAGGAATCCTGAAGTGAGCCATTTACATAAAGTCTAAAACTAATACAGACTTATAAAAACAGGGAGTAAAAGAGAATGGCTGATGGTGTGTGTGTGTGTGTGTGTGTGTGTGTGTGTGTGTGTGTGTGTGTGTGTGTGTGTGTGTGTGTGTGTGTGTGTGTGTGTGTGTGTGTGTGTGTGTGTGTGTGTGTGTGTGTGTGTGTGTGTGTGTGTGTGTGTGTGTGTGTGTGTGTGTGTGTGTGTGGGTGTGGGTGTGTGTGCGCACAGAGCTGGAATGTGTTGTGTCTCAGAATAGCAACAAGCCCCAAGAGACGGTCAAGAAATCCCCCTGCACCCCACAAGGACATCAGACTGGGTGTTTTGTGATTTCCAAGCTGGCAGAGTTTTCTTGTTTGGTTTTGTCCAATCCGTTGAGAAAATGAACCTCATCCTGTCAAGGCCGTCAGAAATCAATCAGAAGGTCTATTCCTTATTTCACCGCAGCACATGGAGCAGTGAGACCTCATGGACCTAGAGGTTTAATCTTTTGGAAGTTTGTATTTTAATGCCACAACATGAATTGATATTGAAGTTATTTATACTGTACTTAGACATATGAATACTGTACTTAAGACTATCGTCTAACTTCACTGTGAGTGTCAATGTGCTCTGTACAGGGCGTGCTTTATATAGGGGGTAAGGTATGTGATGGGTGGTGCTCTGATTTTCAGAGCAGCTGGTGCTGGGAGCCTACAAAGAGCCAGAAAAGAGCTGGGACCAGGATTATGATCACTTCCTGCTTCCTCTCCTGGATGACCAGGAGCCCTGCTACATCCTGTACCGCCTTGACTCCCAGAATGCACAGGGCTACGAGTGGATCTTCATATCTTGGTCTCCTGATCAGTCTCCAGTAAGCCGTGCTGCATATTCTTCATTCAGCACCACATACTAACGCTACATACTCAAATGTAGACATTTTAAGTAAATACTTCCACCAATTTAGTATTTGCACTTAACAGTTGCAGGAGTCTGGATAACAATGGTCTGAATCAAAGCAGCAAAGATTACAATATCCTAACTTTAAGCCCATAGACCCTGATGTTTTTAGAAGAACCAAAAAATCCTGCACTCTGTCGATCACTTGTACTCACTTTGGTCCTCAGACAAAAATCATACATGCGATGTAGCCAAGGGGGAAACTACTAACCTGCTCCAGCAGCACATCCAAAGATCCATACGAGTGAATGAGGTCCTCTGATTATGATTACAACCATCCTGGCATCATCCAGTTACGCAGTAATACTTATAAATATCATATCATGTCAAGAGATGGATATGCATCCTACAGAGGAGAAATCTTGATAACATTGCATAAGGCCTGCTAAAAAGATTTTTTTTTTAAATGCTGAGTTTAAGAATAGGTTTATGATGATGTCACCTGAAGAAAATGGGTGCAGTGCCCCTTTAAAACCATTCTTCTTTTTAGCTTGGTAACATATACCTAATTACACTTATCTGTTTGATTGTTAATGTGATTACCACTGATATATAATATTACTAAATACATTTATTCAAGTATTGTATTTTGTAAAAGTAGCTCTTTTGATGTAAAAGTAGCTCCATCTTTAGCAGCTGCAACAGTCAAGTGATGGATACATTATTGCATCTCTAACTATAAACCAGTGATATCATTCTGAAATGGGCCTTTCTGCATAAAACATACTTTTATATTTTCCTATGTAATGCTAATACTTTTGTACTTATCCTTGAACAAGAATTTGAAGGCAGGATTTGTACTAACTGGAACTGACTCTTTTTTTTACCATAAGATTGCTTATATTATTTAAGTTAAAGACATTACGTTACTTAAGATACTTCCTCCACCGCTGGGTGTTACTTAGCAATAGCATTTCAGTTTTGCCTGAATACGGTGTCCACCTGACAGAAACATAAATACAAACAGTTCATATATTTTCCACTCTGTTGGATGCAGGTGAAACAGAAGATGTTGTATGCTGCCACCCGTGCCACAGTGAAGAAAGAGTTTGGCGGTGGCCATTTGAAGTATGAGATGTTCGGCACAGCGGAGGTCAGACATTTTAAAATTCATTATAATGTACTGTGACAGATGTGATGACGTGTTTTCGAGTTGTTTTGTCCTGTTCGGCTTGTAAAAGGCCTTCTGTTTTGCTCAAAACACTAGGAGGACGTCTGTTTGCTGGGCTACCACCACCATGTGTCATCCTGCTCAGGTCCTGCCCCGCTCACGTTAGCCGAGCAGGAGCTCCATAGGATCAAAATCTCAGAGGTGAGAGGTCAACATGCCCTCAGCAGGGCCGTCATCGTTGTATGTGCCAATTCTGCTTATGTCTGAAAACTTCCTTTATTTGAAATGTAACCTTTTGTTGTGGTTACCTTTTCAGGGCCGAGTCAAACAGGTATGTTGATGCATTTTTTTACTGTTTATTTTGTATATGAATTCCGATTTCATAGGTAAATGGGGATTTAGACATCTATTGGTTGTTATAAGTCATAATTTATGAAAATTATACATTTTTACGTCAAATGTGAAGCTATTATCCAATGAAACACTTTCTGGATTTTCCTTTTTGTATGTGTGTGCGCGTGTGTGCGCGTGTGTGTGTGTGCGCGTGTGTGTGTGTGTGTGTGCGTGTGTGTGTGTGTGCGTGTGTGCGTGTGTGCGTGCGCGCGCGTGTGCGTTCTTGCTACCCCCTGCAGGTGAAGACAGAGATAAACGTGGAGAGTAAGCACCAGACACTTCAGGGCCTCGCTTTCCCACTGCAGGAAACAGCCAAAAGAGCTCTGCAGCAACTGGCCCAAAAACGCATCAACTACATACAACTGGTGAGCCTGAGCAGTTGATATACAATCCATGTTGATATATTAAACTGCTCATGTTTTACTTTGGGAGAAAAGCATCCTGTATTGTGTGCATTATTGCTGTGTTTCAGAGGCTGGATGTAGAGAAGGAGACAATCGAGCTGGTCCACTCCAACCCGACAGAAACCCGTGATTTGCCCCGCAGAGTTCCCCTAGACACTCCTCGATACCACTTCTTCCTTTACAAACACTCACACGAAGGAGACTACCTGGAATCTGTCGGTATGTCACTGATTTTTCATACTTTGATAATCTTCTTCTTTTCCATCTGTACAAGGCATCCCACATCTTTACACATGCACTGCAGATGCTGAGAGAAAGATATGTTATATTGATGTTATGTATATATATATATATACATACATATATATTGGTGGTTCCGTTTGTTACCCCTTAAAATAGACCCTTTTCTTAACATTTCTTATTACATTTAACACAATTTAATTTCAAATGACAAGGTAACACAAAATGTAAGCCATACTTTCATTTTTACCTCTCTACTTAAAGTTTTGACCAAAAAAAGAGTAAATAGATTATTTAAAATGACCTTTTGTCTCGTGAGGAAAGAGCCTGAGAGCAAAAAGTAAAAATAAATACCCACTGTAAGCAATATTTTTTTGACATTGTCATGGTAACATGGTATGTTGTAGCAAAGTGCAGTCCCATTAATATTTACACCATTTAGAGCCCTCACAGCCCGTCACACTCAACCACTCAACAAGTCACGTCAGTAAGTCCCTGAGGGTTCAGGGTTTGAGGATTGGGCCGATTTAGGACACGCTTAGTGAAGCCGAGTACTATTTCACTTGATGCGACGGTGGATGACCCTGACGTAGGTCTGCCATGGCGATTCAACAATGAAGAAGGCCTCCAAAAAGCGTATCTAAAACATTACCCTAAGAAATCTGAAAAATCTGTTGCATGCAGGCTTTACAAAAAGCTTCTTTTGTGAGAGGCTGCTTCACTTGTGGCGTGTGGCGACCGAAACCGGAGGAACACTGCCTCCAGTAGAAACTCAGTTCACTCGTGCAATCTATGAATCTATGAAACTGTTCTATATCAATATTTCCTTTGTGCAATAATGGAGATTCAATGGTTTGGTTATATTTTGCTGTTAGCAGTTTAATAATCTATCATATTTTTACATGAATACTTCTTTTTATTCAGTATGCTAATTTGTTCAATGACAGTTTGCTATATTTACTATTTATTTTATTTTGTATTCTTTTTTTAAACTTATTTGTTACTTTTCAAAGTAAGTAAATTCACATGAAATGAAATGAAAGGGTTGTCACTGTCTCTTCATATTCATCAACATAGATCCCATACGTTAATGATAATTGTTAAACTTGTGCGACGACCGAATGGTGTGTCACTTTAAATTTTGCCACTGCAAGGAATTGTGGGGCGGCATTATCTTCTTTCCTTTGGTAAAGGAAGCTCCAATGTATCCTATGCTAAAGGAGCTAAGAAAGGAAGCTTTGAAGCTCCTTTCCTTAGCATTTAGAGAATTCAAACCGCTGTCATCATGGCGGCCACTTAGATACTTCCAGATCATTTCACTCAGTTTTGAACCTTCCGAAGCAAAAAGGACGTTTTGACCGCGGCCCTGGTCTGTGTGTGTCTCTCTCCCTTCTTACAGCTGATGTCCCCCCTCGACACAGCACATGTGACACACGCCCATGCATTGCTTCCATTCGCTCACATTGCTGATCTACCCACTCTATCGTTCTTATGAGTTAAACATAGTTTAATAAGTTGCGTTTCATTTCATTTATAACCTTGGACTCCCTGTTTGTCACATCTCGACGTGTCCTTGGGCGAGACTCCTAACCCCAAGTTGCTCCCGTAGCTGTGCCTGCGGTGTGTGAAAGTCAGCCCTGATGAATAGGTGGCATCTTGCTTGGTAGCCGCTGCCATCAGTGTATGAATGGGTGTAAATAGGTGAATATTGACATGTAGTGTACTTTGAGTGCTCGTAAGTCTAGAAAAGCGCCGTACAAGTACAGTCCATTTACCATGAGGAGGTGAAAGTATCTAATAAGTCATTTAATCTTTGTCACCCTCCAGATCAGTCTTTGGGGGGGTTTTGTCCCCAGATTTCCAACCACTACATAAACATAAAACATTTACTTATAATGCTTATGAATTGCTGTCTTCTCTTCCCCTGTCTGCAGTGTTCATATACTCCATGCCCGGATACAGCTGTAGCATTAAGGAGAGGATGTTGTATTCCAGCTGCAAGAGTCGACTACTGGAGGATGTCGAGAAAGATTACTATTTGGAAGTTGCTAAAAAGGTAATGAAGGGTCAGAAAATTACATAACACAGTTCTATACATGGTTGTAGCTACCAGTGAGAACACTGAGGTCATGTTCTCTGTTTATTTTTATTGTTTGTTTTATTGTGTTTACCCAAGCTCTACGTTGCATTCACCTGCATGCGTCTTTATATTTTTTTGCCTCTATGTGCAGTTGGAGATTGATAACGGAGATGAACTGACAGACGAGTTTCTGTATGACGAGGTCCATCCCAAGCAGCACGCTCACAAACAGGCCTTCGCTAAGCCCCGCGGCCCAGCCGGGAAAAGGGGACATAAGCGCCTCATTAAAGCGGCAGGAGAGACCATACAGGACAGCTAGAGGTTACTCCCAGAGTCGAGTCTGCAGTTCCAGCCCTCCCTATTTCCCCCCAGAGCCACCAGCACCTCGTCAGGCCCAGAGGGACGAGCACAGTGATGGCTGTCCTCTGTTGTTTGTGTACTGAAACACTTGTGCTGTGTAACTAATATGTTTTTCATGGAAACTATGCTGTTAAATCATCTGACTCTCCCAAAGACAAATCAAGTCTTACATGCAAATATATATATATGTGTTAACATACCAAAGCTTATTGATAACTTCCTCCTTTTAAAAAAAGAGTCGGGCTGGAACCCTGGCAGATGGCCTTGTTATTGTGAAGCTAATGTGTCTGTTTCTTCCATACTTATAAGATAGGTGTGCAGTTTACAATACAATAGATGTGTAAAGAATTGTACATGCTTAGTCAGAAGTTTCACTTCTCATGTCTGGCCTTCAATACAAGTTTTGTATAACGTTTGTAAGACAATATGAAAGGAAATTCCAAATAAATTGTGTTTATACTGTGGTATTAGAACTTCTTCGTACCGATTTGTGTTTTTTTTATCAAGCAGGCCATATTTAATGCATGGAAATACTTCCTGTTACACAGATGAATGTAGTGTTGTTGGCCTGTTGCGTTGAGATGAACATGGTATAATAATTAACTCGTGGTTTTAAATTAGACCAATGGCTGTATATTCAGGCATCCAGACAACTGCCTCTTGTCACAGCAGTGAGGTTACAGTGTTTGAAAGACTGCATTGTGTTGATTCAACTGCATGGAAATCAATTCAGCAGGAATTCTGGCCCACGTGTCGGACGTACACGTGCAACCACGTCAAACAAATCAAGACTCAAGTTATTAGAGCACTTCCCATAACTGTTAACGGCTCTCTTAATGCAGAACCACTTTTTTTTCATGTTGCTTTGGAGGTCATCCCAGCTGCTGCATCAGTGTGTGTACATGTTGTAAACTTCTTCCACATGCCTCTGCAAAGCCTGCTCGGAAAAAGGCCGCTGTTTTAGACTGGTACTAACAATGTGCACATGTAGAGGGGCTGCTCTCTTAGTCCCTTTGTCAACTAATTGGCCATAAGTGTCTTAAGCTGATTAGTTGCATTCATGGGCAATAAAACAATTGGGAATGGTAGTGCTCGGTCATTACTGAAACTAAACTAATAGTCTACAGCCATGCTTGGAGCTCCGTGAGACATTGCTCTCAATGACAATGCTATGTTGATGTTTAGCAGGATTAACATGTACTGTGTTCATGTTAACATGTTAGCATGTTCATTATAATTAAACACAAAGTGCAACAAGCAACAGTACAGCAAGATGGGGATGACATCAGTTTTGATGGTATTTGGTCAAAAACAAAGTTCTGAATAAAGTAAAAAGTTGACCTGATGGTGGCGTCATATACAAAATCAAGGGTCACCAATTCATCCTCTGGGGACAATGCATCTCTGTACTAACTGCTAGACATTTCAGTCTAGACCAAGGCAACAGACCTAGTATGGAAAATAAATTGGTCACATTTTAAAAGGCATGCATAATGCAACATGACAATGATCATTCAAGTCAACTAACTACTAGTTAAAAATGTTTAAAACTTTGTAGGAGAGCCTTACGCAGAAGATTTCTTAATCATTTTGAACAAAGTTTCAGGGAATTGAAGCTTTTCTCAGAATCTTTTGGAATGCTCCCATTTTCTTTCCTCCAAGTTGAAAGAACAGTGATGCATTGTCCCACATACCAAGCCACTTACCAATTCTCAGTATGTAATGTTTTCACAAAGGAATACATTAGTTAAGGATCAGTGGGTGTGGTGTTAAGAGGCACTATTGTGCTGCCATCCATAATGGGCATGAAGAGGTTTGTTAATTACATTCGTACACAAATTAATCTTTTGAAGAATATTTGTTTTCTGTTACAAAAAAATGGGACGGTATTTTATAATATACAAACAAAGGCTGCAATGGAAACAACTAATATGGTGGTGAATTACTAGATTTTGCAAAAATATTACAATAATAACGTGCTGTTATAGGGCCAATAATGATATGCCTTATCTGCATTCTATACATTTTGCCACGTGAGAATATGTGTTTTTAGTTACAAGAGAGTGGTTCCAGGTGCATGTTGGGAGAATGTCTATTCCTCTGCATTGATAAATAATATGCACATGTTGCTGTACCTGAGGCTTCACTGAGCCAAATGTACTTTTTAAAATATGTGAAAAGACAAAACCAAACCTTGGGGTAGCATGAAGCATGCCACATATTTTAGGAATTGTGGTCACTAATTAGAAGATAAAAGCTGATATAACAAAATATAATCCATTTCATGACTGCATGCCTTTTTATGCCTACAGTTTTGAGTTCTCAGTGTAACAGCAAAAATACAAATCCCAGAATGGAGTTTGTTTTGTAATTCAAAATGGATCACCTGCACACCAATGCCATTTTGTAATAAAACCAAACATTTGTTAATTGACATACGAGGTAACCTCAAAGCCTATAATGACATCAAGATGAGCACAACCCGCTTTTTCATTAATGGGAAATGCAGTTCAGAGTAGTTTCCAAAAGTCCAAACTAATTGACTTCCAAGAGTCAATTACACAATTAGTTCATCAACAGATACAAAATCAGCAATATATGCTGATCAATTGATCATTTAAGTATTTTTTAAGGCAAAAATTCATTGGCTGATATTTGACAAATATTTAGACGAAATACAACTTCACTAATAAAAAGCCACTTTGGGCTCTGGGAACTTGTTGTTTGTTTTGCTATCTGTTGAGGAATCAATTTATTTATAAAAATAAAATTGTAATGAAAATAATGATTTGATTTAGCCTTTGTCCAAATACATTGAATTTTCCAGAGATACAATTTATCATGAATTTGAATTAGTTTGTGCAAAATCTTCTTTCCTGGCCTTCTTGCACCTCAACTTGCTCTGAACACAATCATCTTCTTAAAGGTCGGGCTTCAAAAATGTAGAATAGTGACATGTAACGTAGACCTCAGTGGGGACATGCAGCGATGCCGGTATATGTTCCTTTTCATCTTTCAATTATTGGTAATTTATCTGCCTTCCTCATAAAATGTTCTCCCCAAACTGTCCCCCAGAGCACTCTTACACCGGCAGTACAATACTTTACAGTTACACATCCTTGCATAACTCTACTCTTTAAATATTTGTCACTTTAATACCATACTTGTCTTAACATACTATGTTTAAGTTTGTTTGTTTATGATATATATTTGTTTCATTGTTTTAATTATGTCTTTTACTATAGCATTATTATGCACCAACCAAGCCAAATTCCTTGTATGTCTAACATGTCAGTAAACTGCTTCTGATTCTCTTCTCTCTTGGCAAAACTGCCTTTTCATAATTCATTCTACACCTTAAGACAATATTCAGTTGGAAATACTGCCACTGCATCATGCATTCAAACACCACATTCCAGGAATCTTTTCCGAGGGATTTCATTTATGTATACATGGCGTATCCCATGACTGTCAGCCTGTTGTATGGAGCTGCATGTGATTATTGTAAACGGACTGTTCATGCCTCAAATTACTCAGGTTTAGCAAAAGAGATAATCTCGTTAAAATAAAGGTCGTACTCTTTTTTCATCCTGCACTCAAAAACCATATTTGTTCAACCGCATCCGGGACAGAGAGATAAAAGTCCACGAGGCTTCTTATGAAAAAAAACAAATTTCAGGATTTCTTGGAAAAAAAAGTTTAGTTTTGGCTTTTGAGGATCAGCAGGCTCTCATATGGCTCTGATTATGATAAAGACTAGTTTCATAGTTTCATTCCAATGTACCGCGTGCGGCGTGTGTGGCTTCATTGGTTTGCAGCCTTGCGTCTTCTCTCAGATCAATATGCTCAAATCATATGGTCTGTGTTGTTGTGAGACAGCTCACGCTACAGTTGAAATAGATATTTTTGCAAACTGGAACGACACTATGGTGTAAATCCAGCATCACTATTGTGCTCGACAGCCTTTATTCAGCCTGTTAAAAAAAAAAGATATTTCCTAGATAGATTCCCTCGAAAACAAACGTCCGGAGAGATTGTGAACCGAAATACGATTTTACATTCTGAACCTCAGACAATATTAACTTTAATGAATCAAGAAGAACAAATCGTGAGCAACATGTCATTTGTCTGTGGCCTAACTAGTTATTAACCCGTTTATTTGTTGTTTATTGTCACAATAACAACTTGCCTTCTCGAGCGTAATTACTCCGACAAACCTCCGAGAAAACGTCTCGCCGTGTTTTCCACCAGGATCAAGGGAAATCTATATTCTGGAAACAGCCAGTGTGCATTCCTATTATCTTTAATGTTGAGGCGGTGAATTCCCAGAAAGAAGACTGTCGGGGCCGCCCGGTGGGGCGGAGTCAAACCCTGCGATTATTCCTGGAAAGCAGATAGGGAGAAGCTGCCGCGCGATTCCTGGGAGCGAGCGTCGGTTCAGCGAAGGCAGGAGCCGGCGGCGGACTACCGGGGGAGAGCCGGGTCTCAAAACACGAGCCGGGAAAACATGACGGGGCTCGACGCAGTTTAATCCTTATAATTGAGCTTAACAAAAAAAAACATTTTAAGCAGAAAACACCTCAAAAAAACACCTCAGTTGCTGTCTTCCCCGGCGCGAGACAACCGGCGGTGGTTGGTGCGGAATGGGAGTTGGTGCGGCCGGTGTGACGTCAGAGCCGCCGGTGCTGTTCTCAGAATAGACTTCTAGGAAACGGTAATTTTTAAAAGCCGAGCCTTTACACTCTGTCCTTCACACATTTTGGATCCCATTCTGGTGACAACACACTCCAAACCGCTGCTCAGGAGATTTCTATGTTTGAAATGTATTGTTTTCATTTTTTACTTGAACATTTTGTATCCGGTGTTTTTATATAAACTACAGGAACAACCCGTACTGGATATACGGCGCTCTTTTATTGTCCTACTCGTATCTTACCAATGGTAAAGCTAATTTTCTCGCCAAGTTTTTATTTTTTATTTCTTTAGAGCTCAGTCTCTATATGCGTTCCTTAATTTTTGAAGGAGAATTACTGACCGGATCTTAGACCAGAGGATTCAAGATTCAATAGCATGATTCTTTGTGTACCAGGGTGAGTTGACTTTTCTTTGTTCGTGCGCGTTCGCGTTTATAGTCTGTGTAAAGAGCAAATCCATTGTATCTGTTAAAGTAATGCACACTTGTCTTCATTTATCTTGACGTCTTTAAATGAGATTGTTAATGATCCATTCTTAGAGACCTCTAAAGCAAGTCTTACAATACACAAAGACCTTTTGCACTGATTATACAAAATATGAATAAAGTAATAATACTGTACATTTTGTATTCAAACTTTATTTAAGCCTGATTGTGGTCACATTTTTCATTTCACAGACAAAACACAAAAAAGACTAAATCTGTATAAAATAAACAATATTATTATAAAATGTTAAATAAGACACACTATTCACTTTGTGTGGTTCTCAAGTTGAAACTGGATCGTGAAGTAAATGTCTTCCTCGTCCTATTTTAGCAATAAACACTGAACTATGACGTGGATCTTGCATTGATATGGAAGAGGAAAGCCCTCCATAACTGCTTTTAAAACCATATTTTCCATTTTATTTTTAGTCCGAGAGCTTCTCTGCCCGCTGCTCCGTCCACTGAAACCCCACGGGGTATGCGGGCAGGAACTGTACCTTCCACCCCATGCCTTCAAAGCACCCCTCCACTATGGGACCCCACAAAGGACCTACGGGCAATTGCAAGCAACTTCTGCTATCTAGAAAATTCAGGTACAGTAAAACGTGTTTCACGTTCAAATACGATTCTTGGAAATTTCACAAACTGTTCAGGGGACTGTTTGTCATGCATCTTCTGCTGGAAGGGATTTGGTTAAATGGCTTGATTGTGGACCATTAACTAAACACAGCATTATACAGGACGGTGAAAGAACAGACTGTTCAGAGTGACTAACATTCAGGAATCTGTGTGTGTAGGATGGTACTGGGGAGCCGTAACTGCAGCTCAGGCCCACGCTGCGCTTCAAGAGGCATCTGAAGGAGCGTTCTTGGTGCGAGACAGCAGCCACCCTCTGTACATGCTGACCCTCTCGGTCAGGACTGCACGCGGCCCCACCAGTATACGGATCCAGTACAGCGGCGCCCAGTTTTTGCTGGACTCCAGCTCTCCGGCCCGGCCCAGCCTGTCGTCCTTCCCCAATGTGCCCAGCCTGGTGCAGCACTACATGGGACCAGAGAGGAAAGCAGAGGAAGGGAAGGTGGTGGAGGACCCTCTATCAAAACCACCTCAGCAGACAATTCAGGAGACATCTGTGGTATTAAAACTGAAGCGGGCCGTGTTCAAGCCCCAGGGTCTCCCCTCTTTACAGCACCTCACACGCCTCGTCATCAACAGACACTCGGACTGCCCCGACCAGCTACCACTCCCGAGGCCTCTGCTGCGTTACATACAGGACTACCCCTTCAAGGTATAAGGGGTCCCTCAAGTCTATTATTATGACTTAAGAAAAAAAAAAAACTGTCAAGTAGGTCCTCCAGAGACTGCTGCGCAAGCAGTTGGAGGCCAGACACAAAAATACTGGACACAGGGTCATGTCTTTGCTGAAGTTCAGTTAATACTGCTGGCCTGGTTTCAGACTGAATTTGTCGAGGACCGAGTGATGAAGTACGAGAGAAGAAGACGACGACGACGACGACTTCGACTTCTGAGCAAATCTCAGTACTGTAATCCTTTATTTCATGATGTGGAAATTGCCATATCTGTATTACCATAATCAGTACTGGAAGTACATACTGTTCCAAAGAAGTACACTGATTCCATTGAGACATCTTTTACGCCATTTTATTTTTCTCAGTAAAGCATTTTTTCTACCTTTTACATGTGTACATTTTTCTATTAAAATAATCGATTGGAATCCAACTTGCTGTCCTTAAAATCCTTTTCTCTTTTCAACTGGCAGTGTTGCTCACAGTAAAAAGAGAAGTGCTGTCCATCATCATCATCAGCTTTATTTAACGGCACATGACTTGCTCTTGTGACACTTATTACGACATTTCTTCTGTTTCAAATCACATTTGAAACACAAAGACTTTGAGCTTAAAGTGTGCAAGAGATGCGGATTGTGTGAGGAAGTAAAGGCCACATTGTGTCTGTGGGTGGGTGTGCGCGCGTGTGTGTGTGTGTTTTTGCTCAACAATGCGTACAGCCTGCATCTGACTCAGCAAGTGGACGAGCGAAGGGGAGGACTGTTCATCAGCGGATTCACAGAACTGCTGAATGCTTCCTGGGAGGAGGGTGAGATTCTAAGAGGGAGGATTCTAAGAAAAGCCTCAGTAATTACCTTCAGCTTTCAGCCTGCTTTTGTGCCACCTCGCACGCAGTTTTTTTTATTATTATTTTGGTGCAGGAAGTGATCACGGATGTTACCAGATTAAAAGTGCAACCGTGACATGAGAATGAGTTGAGCCTCTGCAAATGGTGAATTCTGAGTAATGAAATCGGAGCGGGCCTGTGCTCGCCGGCTCAGTGGGGGTAGGGGAGCTGAAGCTGTGGCGACCTGGGCTAAAGCCAGAGTAATAGGATCTCAGTTTCTCAATCCAGATCCGGCTTGTGGTCCTTGCTCGACTTCTCTTTCCGAAGGATGCAAAAACGCGGCCTGACAAACAAAAACAAACAGACTCGGAATTTGGGCTTGAAATGCAAAAAACGAGCACGAAGCAGAGCTGCATTGAGCTTAATTATGTGATTACATCAAGCGTTTAAAATGACGGCCTTGGACTTTAAATCAAAAACAGTGATGTGCAACATTAGCATGAAGGTACAGTAGGTTAAATGCTGACAAAATGGTTAATGACGCCGAGGTGGAAGACATGAAGGCTGAGAGGCTCTCGAGACAGACCTGCCGCTGATGTCGTGCCGCGTCTCCACATAACGCATCTCTTCCACATTCACCTCCACCCACCGTCGGATGAGCGGAGGGTGTCTGGGATCCACCTCCAAGTAAACACGTCTGTTATTCACGAAGGAAGAGAACACACAATGGATTAAAAATTTATTATGAACAGGGCGGAATTATTAGAAGCAACCACGGCATGTCACTGGAACTGTTTTCACAGGAAGTCTTTCAAAAAGCTTAACCCATTAAAGAGGCAACATGAGACGTGTGTTTTTCTCTTTTGTGTGACAAGCCGCAGCCAGTGGGAATTAAACCCAGGTGTGTGTGTGTGTGTGTGTGTGTGTGTGTGTGTGTGTGTGTGTGTCGGGCGGTGGAGTTTCTCACCCATGATTTGAGAGAATCTGAGGAGCTAGAGTCAAAATCTGTTTGATTACTTTCAGGCCGTCTTCACCTCCGTCTAAAGCAGCATGGTCTTCAAACCTGGGCCCACAGTAATCCATAAATCACTTAAATACATACATTTGATGTTTCCAAAAACAAAAAAAACAAAAAAAAAAATAATAATAATAAATAAAGAGCAAGCTGAATGTGTTTTAGTCACATAAATATTTCTGGTTCCAACGTGGTCATATCCTCTGAGAACAGGTACGGGGGGTTACTGACCAAAATTGAGACATGGCGACAAAGGCTTAACACAGTTTCTGCATCTGCCAAAACACAAAACACAACTCTTTTTATTGGCAACATGTTGAGGAGCATTTACGACAAAGCATTGGGTTCACTTACCTTTCATTACATCTAAACAATGAATCTGTAATCTGTCCCGAAGCCCCAACCTGCAGAAAAATATTCCTTCATCAGACATTCAATAAAAATCATTTATTGCAAGTCTTTAACAACACTAAAAGTAAATCAATAAGGACATTTACAACTTGCTTACGTGTGCTCTGGTGCAATTACCTTAACGCATTCTCTCCTGTTAAATCCACCGCATCCTGGCTTTGATCCAGAGCAGTAACTTTAAGCTTGTGAAAGGGAAACAAACAGCAATTAGAAGTGATGTTTACTGTTTGGGTACAACAACACCGGGGAAAACAACCTATTTCTCGGCAAGACAGTTTTACAATCTGTTAAAAGTGTAGAAAGAAAAATAAACAGACATAGCTCAATGTGTGACAGGATAGTAGAAAGCCTGTTGGGTTGAGCAGTGAGCTGAAACTACACACTGCTTTGAGAGGTGAAGACGGCGGTGCATTCTACTGCAAAGCTCGTTTACTCAGCCGCGTGTCTCTATTCTACAGCTGTAATTAAATGAGGTTTGTCCTCGTCAATTATCTACAGATTTTTACATCACACTATAAAAATATTCTATAAAGCGATTCATCATTTATTGCTTAAAATGTCAAAACTGACACATGTAGACAAAACAGAATTACTCAAATAGTCTGACCAGCAGCATAAAAACCTACAGTGTGAAGTATTAACTTATAAGGATAAGAAACTCATCACAATTGCAATAAATGCATTCCTTCTGAACCTACTGATCAGTTAACTGGCTTAATCATTTCAGTACTTACAAAACAAAACAAAGAGTTTACAGCCGTGCTAAATGTTGAAGGGGAACTCCAGATTTTACGCATTAAAGCCTGTTTACAGGTCTTGGGCAGGACCATATGGGAAACATTTGTGTAATGCCTTTCATGGCTACAGACACTAAAAATCAGAAAAAGGAAAAACATCTGGGGGTGTGGTGTTAGAAAGAAGTGATCTCAGCTTTGCTAGACCTCTGAAGCCGGATCCTCATCTCTGTTTGAAGCTCGAGGCGTCATTACCGCTACTATCATAACACACCCAAATCTCCAACTGGAATGCTGCTGGTTGCGTTGCATTGTGGACAATGTAGGCCTCAGGAATAATAATGCATGGAATAAAATAAAAAGACATCCTGCTGACTGTTATAGGAGTGCAATGCTGAATTGTTGGAGTTCTCTTTTAATGTCAGCATTGTAAAATGCTCACAATGACAACATGCTTATGATTAGCAGGTTTCATATTTAACATATTCCTAATCTAAACCAAACTAAATATAGGTTTTGTGTGTTTTCATTTTAACATTTGCTAATTATAACTAAACACAAAGTACACCTAAGTCCCATTAGTATCTGGCACCAGATTAAATGTCAGAATTAATACATTACTTTGGAGACCCCCTGAGGGGAACATGAATGCCTGTACAATAAATCCAATGAACAGTGGTTTTCACTTAAAACCAGAAATGTCAACATCAAGGCGTGAGGATGAAAAGTTACGATAATTAATCTGGGGACGGTAAATACAAAATGTGGAATATCTATCAGATGTAGAGATGGTAAAAAGTGGGGACCATGAACATGTGGACTAAATTCCATGGCAATCCATCCAACAGCTGCTTCATCTTGGATCACCGTGTTGGACTGACGGACCAACGGCGCCATTCCTGGAGGCTAGCGTGGCTAAGCGTCTATTTGTTACAATAAACACAAACCTAACCTGAGGCAGACTCTTCAGCAGACTCAGAGAAATGGCACCAGAGCCACAACCCACTTCTAAGCATGTATGCTGGGCGTCTGCACCAACGGGCTTCATCTCCTGATCGGAGAGCACGAGTTCAATCAACTCCTACAGCAACACACAGAGAAAACACTGCTCCGGTCATGTGTGATTGATTGATTTCATGTATGGATGTGTGGCATGTTCTTCTCCTGTCCAACCTCGGTTTCCGGTCTTGGAATGAACACCGGAGGTCTCATCTTCAGTGTCAGATCTCTGAAGTCCCACTCCTCAATCACATACTGCACAGGCATTCTGCATCAAACACACACATATGAGTATTCCCAGTAAAAAAAAAAAAAAATACTTATTTATATGGAGGTGTAGGTAGAACCTTTATACCTGGATAGGCGTCTAGAGCAGAGCTTCCATATCTGCTCTGTTTTTTCTGGGCTTAGAAACTCTGATAACTTCCCCTGCTCAAGACCATCTATCTGGATTACGTCATGTGAGAAAAGGAAGGCATGTTTTTAAACGTTAATGTGTCAATTCAGACATTACATCAGGCCTTGTTGAAAGAGCTCAAATAATGTCCACTCACAGTTTTAGCACCGAGCAGATATGCGATAATGTAGAGGCTAGAGTGGTCAGGCTCCATCACGCCTCTCTCCGCAAAGTGATTCTTCCATAAATCCACCGCCTGAAGTGCTGTGATCCGGCCTGCAGGTATGGCTGGAGGACTGCATGTATGCACCGCATGGGAGCCCCAAAGTCCCTAAAAGATTAAAGAGAGCTTCTAAATAACCACAAATAAACAACTATCCTGTTTTCCAGCTGGTTGTGACTCCTCCTTGAGAGAACCATTATCACCCTTTAAGTGATGCCAGGAAGTCATATTTAAGAATTGCAGATCAAACACATTATGTGAGATTATCAGATACTTTCACACTCTTAATTCAATCCCATACAAGACTGCATGATTCTCAGTAGTGTTTCTAATTATGTGTCTCTCTAAATGGTTTTCTGTAAAATGACAGGGCAACTAAGATAATTTGTTCAGGGTAAGCCTACAAAATAATTGTTGCCCAGAGCTTCTTTTCATTAAAAACAAAATACCTATGACAACGCCTTACATGACTCACGTCTCCATCACCTGACCTTCTGTGCTCACATATTTACCTTTCTTCTATTTCCCTAAGGGGGGAAATTGTAATCATAGCAGTGATTAAATGTATGTGATATACCATAAACAATATAGTTTATTGTAATATGTGTATTGTTCATCTTTTGGGGAACTAAATCTGTGGATAAATGGACTAGCGACCACTCAAAGTGTTTTCTAACACAAGTCAGCATTAACCATTCAGACATTTAGACAGCAGGCCTGGGATTGGATGATACTTCGCCTGCCCGCCGTTTGGTTGAGTTTTCCTGTTTGGAACTCGGTAAAGAGAACTTTTATCTTTGACTGTTACTGCTTTAGGCTCAAGCTTGTAGTGTTTATGAGTAACAGGTTTCGACTGTTAGTCAAAGTAAATAATCAATTTTAAGACGTATAATTAAGTTCCATGAACTTTCCATACTTATTTCATACACATGAGCCCCTCCATCATTTAGTTTTATTTTGGTGATGTCAGGCATTGACTGCTAAGACTGTTAGTGTGATATTTTACCCAGATTTCATTAAGATTGTGTACCTTCTGAAGCTTAAATTAAATATTATCTTTGGTTCAGAACCAATTAGAAACCGTGCCAGTAACCAACATTCAGTAAGACACATTGCAATAGGTTTGCGTCTATGTGTTTTTACCAGCCTGCTTAACGCCACTGTGCTTACAGAGAGGACTCTCTGAAAATAACAACAAAAATCAATGTACCAGTTAAGTTACCTTTGGTCCAGCAATCCTGCACCCAACGCTTCGGTAGCCTGCACTCAGAGATAACCTCCACATGGTCGACCTAAACGGACACTCTGTTTACAACATTATTCTTTACGTATTACAGGGACGCATCTTTTGTTATTCTGTTGTCCTATATGTACACTTTATAGGTCATGTGTAGCATTTGAACCGCCGTATATGGACATTAAGCTACATTTTCTGTCGCCAATGGTAAGCTAGTAGATACTGTCGATAGTATTTCCTACACATGGCGCAGCAAACCTCTTCAGCTGTTGACATGACACAAGTCTACACACGCTGCGCACACTGCGCAGCACTGACCCTGGTGAGTAGTGTTGCCTTTAAGGACTATCGAATATATGACATGTTTAGCACGTAGCTGCCGAAAAAACAAGCGCAAAGGTGACAATCGCTGAAACCTGGAACGTTTATAGAGTTCTTACGTTGATAAAAATATAAATTGTGTGTACAACTGATAGTAAATCGATGTTTGTAACTGTCAGTGAATGTATAAACCTCAAACTTAAGTAGATATAATATATTTATATTCTTAAATATACTCTCCCCACATTGAAATCTAACTACAGATACAGCAAATATGTCGATAAAAAGATATTGTGCTGTTATTATTTGTATTTGTTTAAAAAAAATAGACACGAAACGTCTGCGTAGTATTTACGACTTCCGTTGTCTGTAATAGTAAATAACGAGGAGCTCGTGAATATATCAGTATTGTTGTTCCTCAAAGTGAAGTGCATGAATGTGTCGAGTCCTGGAGAGTTGGTGGATAGTTTGCTACTAGGTTGACAGCATTTCTGTCAAAGCCCAGCAGTGACAACACATTAGTCCAGACGTTGCCCAGACGTGAGAACAGCTACATGGATTTCACAGGAGGTCTCGGGCTCGTTTTTCAACGTTACAACGGGAAGCTAGCAGCTAGCTTCAGTTGCTAGCTAGCAGGCACACCAGGGCAGTCTCACACAGGAGGCTGTCATCTGAGACTGAGACTGGTTAAAGTTGATTAAACTGAACATTTGCTACATATTTGCAGTAGGATTGTCCTGACATCAAGGTCTATGATGGGCATGACCTCTCGAATAGAGTGTATATTTTTCAGTGAGTTTCACCCCACCCTGGGTCCGAAGATAACATATCAGGTGAGTTGAAGTGTGCAAATACAAGGTGTGCAAGGGGAAAGGTAATACATATGACCACAACTGTACTATTAATTACCATAGCAACTACCAACATGGCTTTATTACCCCTATGATAGTAAAGTTGTGGTCAGAAACATAAAGTATGATATGCTGTTTCTCAATTTGATAATTATGTGGAACACTTTTTTAAAATAGTATCTCAGTAATAGAAATCTCAGTAAATATTTTTTTGACTACTTATTTAATGGAGTTAAATTGATATTAGCAGGTCCATCTACATATTTGTGTGGTATTGATTATGTAATTGAAAAGTACATAATCTTCCTAAAGCTTGTATATAGGATGCATTATGTCAGTTTCCTCTATGTCCTCTCATGACAGGTCCCAGAGGAATACATTTCACGAGAGCTATTTGACACAGTTCAAGTTTATATCATCACCAAGCCAGAACTGCAAAACAAATTGATAACGGTGTAAGTATAATGTTTCTTCTTCCTTGCAACAATGAATTGTTCTTTGCCCTTGAGATCTGTGTTTTTGCCTTTGTTGCACTTTTCCCTACCAAACTATCTTATTTGCTCTTTTTATCTTTTTTAGCACCGCCATGGGGAAAAAGTTAATTGGGTGTCCTGTGTGCATCGAGCATAAAAAGTACAGCAGAAACGCCCTACTGTTCAACCTTGGCCTTGTTTGTGATGCCCAAACCAACACCTGTGCCCTTGAGCCCATTGTCAAGAAGTTGTCTGGGTACCTCACGACTCTGGAGGTTGTGAATTATGCATTTTCATAACTGTACTTGTGACTTGATTGCTCTGATGTTTTCAGTAGTACAAAATCTTGGAGATGATCTTAAATATGTTTCCCTTGCTGTGTTGCAGCTGGAGAGTGGCTTTATATCCAATGAAGAGAGCAAGCAGAAACTTTTATCCATTATGTCGACCTTGTTAGAAGAACTTAATGCCACAGGAGCCTGCACCTTACCCATTGGTATATTTTGTATTTTAATAAGCATATTCCAGTTTTATCTTTGTCAATCCATCTATCTCTTTAACGTACAAGCTGAATTGAGCAACAACGTTCATGATTTGGCGTCTGAAAATAACATTTTGTTGTTGAGTATTTCTTTTTCTAGTCTCCCATTCTGTTCTGTGTTTGTTTTTAGATGAATCCAACACCATCCACCTAAAGCTGATCCAGCTGCGTAAGGACCCCCCGATTGTCCAAGAGTATGATGTGCCTGTCTTCACCCAGTGCAAAGACTATTTTATCAAATCTCAGTGGGATCTCACCACTCAACAGGTAGGCCTTTTGGCACACCTATCAAGGGACGTCGTGATAAGATACGATGTGCCAAAATTCTAGGAAGAGGAGAATGATTAGCGATTAAAAGACTGTTATCAGCAGTATGTGACGTAAACACTTGTTTTATATCCGATATTTTATGGATGAAAATGAGTTATTGGTGCCATTTAACGGGTACAACAATTTGTAATTGATGGAACAAAGATATATATGAATCGTATTAATCGAGCAATTTAGGACACAGTGTTCAGTACAAGCCAATAATGTTCCACTTCATGTGTACTGCAGATCCTGCACTATATTGATGGATTTAGACACATCCAGAAAATCTCTGCTGAAGCGGATGTAGAGCTGAATCTTGTTCGCATTGCGGTGCAGAACCTTCTGTGAGTACATTTCAGTGAGAAAAGGGCAACACACACCAGCGGCGACTGATGTGCTTCAAAACACCCTCATCCATTGTTTTCTGTGTACAGTGAGCCCAAGGGTTTATCCATACCAACGCGTCATGACAAACCATGATCCTATTTATCAGTGCTGATGACAGCCAGCAGCAATTTTATTTAATTTACTGTGTGTGTGTGTGTGTGTGTGTGTGTGTTGCGTGTTGATGAAATCCTCCTTTTCCTCCACAGGTATTATGGTGTTGTGACCTTGGTGTCAATATTTCAGGTATGTGGTAGTCTTTTTTTATATTAAACCACTGGAATTAGTATTTTAAAAATATTTTCCTAACAGACGCTTAATTCTGTGTCATAACTATTTGAGGGACTATTTTTTTACTTTTGGTGATCGTCTTTTACCTCCTTCCAGTACTCTAATGTGTATTGCACCACCCCCAAAGTTCAGAGCATCATCGACGATAAGTCCATTCAGGAGGAGTGCCTCAACTACGTCACTAAGCAAGGTAAATACGGGGCATTGTTGTCGAACATTAGTGTTATTTATTTTTCTTTTGAGGCATTCATTGTTTGATTGTCTTTCAGGTCAGATGCGTGCCAGTCTGAGAGACGTGTTCCAGCTGTACTGTGGTCTGAGTCCGGGAACCACAGTCCGAGACCTTTGTTCTCGCTACTCGCAGCAGCTTCAAAGGGTTGACGAGAGGTCGGTGTCAATCACCCCATCAGTTCCTCTAAATACTTAACGACTCCTAAAAAGTTATGTCAGAGTGACCTTCAATTATGGATGTCATGTCATTTGTTGCTTTTCAGGAGGCTGATCCAATTTGGCCTGATGAAGTCTCTTATTCGACGGCTACAAAAATATCCAGTGAAGGTGATCCGTGATGAGAGGAGCAGGTTGCCTCGACTCTATACCGGCTGTCATAGTTATGATGAGATCTGCTGCAAAACAGGCAGGTTTCTCTGTTTGTTGAGTATGAATAATAACTAGTGGTGGCAAACAAGTCTGCTGACAGTGTCGTAACTTTACAGGGATCAGTTACCAGGAGCTGGACGAACGTTTGGAAAATGATCCCAACATCGTGGTGTGCTGGAAGTGACATGAATACAGAGATGCCTCAACCAACTTTGCCTTTTTGATATATTAGTGTGTTTTGTTTTTACGAATTTCCTCATCAATAATTTGCATTCTGTTTAGGTCAAGTGAGGATTGTTATATTTATTGATATTGTACAAAAGAGAATTTGTGATTAATAAAAGAGAGTATCCCACAATGTAACAGTTTGTCTTAAATCAGTGCATACAAATTTTACAGAAGAATTTTACGGTTTGTCATTATGTAATCATAATTTAGCCAAAAATTAGCCTCAGTTTGATACAGAAGTAGATTCAGAAGATCTCATGTTATCAGACTGAAATAAAAAAACTCAACTTAAACACTACAAAAAGAAACATTGCCAACATCTGTTTTCATTTTCATTTTTACTTATATAATTGGAAGGTATTTGTACTTAACTAATATGTTATGTGTTCAATTAAAATCAAATTTTACTTTGTACACCACTACATTTATTTGACTGCCATAGTTGCCAGTTGCTTTACAAACAAAGCTTTTGCATACCAAATATATGATAAGCTAGATAAGCTGTTAAATGCTACATCCACTTGCATCATTAAGCACTTTTCAATTTTAATCTTGATCATGATAATCTATAGAACACATTACAAGCTGCTTTACAAAGGCAGCAAAACCATCAGGTATAAAATAAAGCAGATAAAACAAAAATTGTGGCTAAAATCCTAGGAAATAAAAGACTAAAATCAGGAATGTCTTTCAGAAAAGAAATAGCCTTTGTGTTATAAAGGAACATGGAGGAAATTACTCACTCAATTTAAATATATTTTGATAGTATAACTTTTTTGACATGGTGTATTTTTATAGTGTGGCACTGCAGCTCTGGCTTTTGAAACTATACTTCCTCTCTAATGATTTAGACCTTTTCATACATTAAGATGCACCGCCCCTCTGGTGATTTTATACCTTTTCATACTTTAAGAAGCACCGCCCCCCTCTGGCCAAAGTGCGCTTTGCCCTGGGTGCGCTTGGTATACATTCACCATGACAACCTAGTTTTTACCGACTCCAAACCAACTTGACTGAAGCGACAGCTTGTAAAATAAAATGATGTGTTGAGTAGTTTCATGCAACAATATGGACACGTCTGTAATTCTACCCGTCGAAGCGGAGGCGTTTGTTCAAAGCCTGGAAACTTTCTCTCTCAAGGAAGTCGGCTCTGAGAGGTAGGAGGAACCCGCTGACATGTACTAAACTTAAAGTAACGTTAGCTCACATGCTAAGACTACTAGCTAGCTGTTAGCTACCTGAGACCAGTGACCTAGTTAGCTTAGTCCAGTCAGGAGGGTTTAGGTTTCTGTGCAGCAGGTGCTGACAAAACCAAAACAAGGCGAGGAGTACCCCCATACAGAAGTACTCACACCATAGTTTTAGTAAATATAAAAGTATAATCTGATTGAAGTGATTGCAGTATGGTTAAATGAGTGTTGGGAGTAAAATATAAAAACTACTACAATTATTTCAAGGTGATTATCTCCCACAAGGATGCTCAGTTTATTGCACAAGTCCATGTCCAGTCAGAACAAACAACAACACAGTACAAATTAAAACACTGGAATTAGACAGTATATTTTATTTAAAGAAAATTCACAGGCAACAAACAGATCTATACATGAATAAACACCTTGGTGACATTTTCTGTTAGTAAAACTCCAAATAAAGTCTCCAGGACCTATTTCTTGCTGTAACGTTATGAGTGCTGTTGACTGGTAGAATAAAGAAGTGTCTTTAAAAGTAACTGCCAATAAGTTTTTAAAGGGCAGTTACTTTTAAAGGCTTTTTTTGTCATCTGATTTATGTACATAATTTGGATGTTTAGTTTCCAGAAAGTTACTCTAAAGGCAAAGCAACTTTATTTCAGCTATTCAGAGGGTTTTACATAATATTTGAAAGACATGAATGAGCAAGATATTTTTTAATAGTTAAGTCGGAGCAAACATCAGAGCTTATTTCAGATATGAGGTGCATAGAAACTGAATGATGCTTCTCCATGTTAGTTTTTACTCTATTGGATAGTAAGGAGACCTGTCACAGGTGACCTGAGAAGTCTACGCGGTTCATAAAGTCTACCTGTTCTTTTTTAATGATTTTTCTCTTTGTGTGTTAACAGGTGGTTCAGACAGCATGCACACATCGAGAAACTTAACATGCAAGCCATACTGAATGCTTCTGCCATGCACGATGAGTTTGTTAAGGAGCTCCTTGTGTCTTATGGAAAGGTGACTGCTTCCTCTCTATGTTAAAATGTCACTGGAATTTAGTTTATATTGGTTGTTTATATTGCGTAGAATTACATATGATATCTCGATGAAAATGGTTGAAAAGTGAAAAAATTGAAGTTTAATCTGCAGTATCTTTTTTTTCCTCTCCCCTTTCTAGATACCTGTACTAGTCCACGAAATGATCCTTGTGGAAATTTGGAAGCACAAAGTGTTCCCTATTTTTTGTCAGCTGGAGGACTTCAATCCCAAGAACACATTTCATCTTTACATGGTGGTGAGTGTAAAATTAGTCAGTAAAATGAATCAGTTTGCAGCGCTCCCAACTGATTTTGTGTGTACTTTAATAATGTATCCGTCTTAGATCCACCATGAAGCTGCGATCATAAACCTGCTTGAAACGATAATGTATCACAAGGTTAGTCGGTGCACAAATACATATCCCAAAATTATATTGATCCGCATCATGTTTTTAAATGTGTTAAAGCACAAAAGTAATCATGCAACAAGGCAGATCATACTCTTTCTCTTTCTCTCTCTCTCTCTCTCTCTCTCTCTCTCTCTCTCTCTCTCTCTCTCTCTCTCTCTAAATATGGTTATAAATTAAGCTTTATGTGACAACGGTTGTGTTTTGTGCAGGATTCCTGTGAGGCAGCTGGTGACTCTGTTCTTGACTTGGTGGATTACTGCCACCGCAAACTCACCCTGCTGGTCGGCAAAGCGACCAGGGAAGCCGCAACAAATCGCGACCAACACGACCCGAAAGGGACAAGGGTTGTACCCTCGACAGACTTGATGATAGAGTTACAGATGCAGAATGCTGCTAAGGATTTTGAAATCTCCCTGAAGGCAGTTTCTGTGCTGCGCTTCATCACTGATCACACCGAGAGGTACGGCAGTGTCTGGCCCAATAAAGTTTAGGGATTAGACGTTTAGAGTAGAGGTTCTGAGAAAACGTCCAATACTTTTAGGCATTTACAATTCAAGCTTAACCATCGCATTATGAATATTAATGCTGCAACTAACAGTTATTTTAATTATTTCATCATTTCAGAAGTTTATTATAATTTTGTTTATAATTTATATGCAATTTCTCAGAACAAAAGTTAACATCTTCAAATTGCTTGTTGTCCAACAGTCCGAAATATTTAAAATTTACAAAAAATATAAAATGGAATGAGGATCTGGGCTCAGGGATTGTTCTGCATTTTGCTTGAAAATTGACAATTTATCACAATCAAAATTGGTGCAGATTAGTTTTCTGTTTATTAATGTACCATTCCTTTCACCTGACAGAGGGACTTGTTTTTCCTTTACAGTATCAGTGTCATCAATCGCATGATGTGCACCCATAACATGCCTTGCGTGCTGGTTCAGTTGATTGACTGCTGTCCTTGGAGTCGCTGTAAAGACGGTACATCCCACCTCTTGCATAACAAATGTGTCCTTGTGTGAATGTGTGATTCTCGGCTCGTACGTGACCCTTCATTCGATGGTGTGCTCTCTGCCTCCTACTGAAGGTGAGGTGGAAAAGTACATCAATGGCAGATGGCAGAAGATCACTGTTGAGTACCATTTAACGATGACAAAACTAGATGGTCAGGTCTGGATTTCCCTTCACAATCTGCTGCTGAAGGAAGACTGCCAAAGGAAATATGACTTCAACAATTACAACAAGAACCAGCTCCTAAAGGTATACTGTGAATACAATGTTGACTGACTCTGTTTCATACTACTTTTAAGCTCTCGAGTCATTTTAATTAATCGATGTTTTTAAATGGTATCAATCAATTCCTCATCCAAGATCTAAGTGGCTACTGTATGATAGCTGTAAACTGAAGCTGAGGAAGTGTGTGAGCGCCAGATCATTGTCCTCCAACCTCATATCTGGTCTCCTCGCTTGTTAAAACACGGGTTGTTTTTACTAAGATGTTTCCTCCTATTATACGCTTTCTCATCCTCTTCCTGTTGCATTGATTATTTAACCAGAGAGCCTTGTGCATCCTCTCTTCATGGCTTTTCTGTTCCTATGCATTCTGCGTAACTCATTGCAGAAAGTTCTGATGAAGTTGACTTGTTTTTATTACTGAGGATTGTTTACTAATCGTTCATATGCCACAGCTTCGAGGTTTCATGACAGAGGTGTTGATTGATCAGCTGCCAAACCTACTGGAGTTGCAGCGTTTCCTGGCTCATCTCACCGTTACAGACCCCGCCCCTCCAAAAAAAGAACTAATTTTGGAACAGGTACACACTCACACATCCACACATATATCTGGACCTATGTAACTATATGTCCTTTGTGCATTTAGCCTCAGCTTTGCTTTATGTATAGATCCCAGAAATATGGAACTACATTGTGAGAGAGAATTCTGGGAAGTGGAAGGCAATAGCAAAGTATCAAGTCAAAGAAACTTTCAGCCCATCTGAAAGTGAGCTGAAGCTGCAGGCAGAGAGGTAATGCTGAAAACACAAGTCTAAGATGCAAAGAACTCAACTCCTTCCAACATCTTTGTGATTATTATTGCAATTGTTTTACCAGGTTGAACCAGGTGTACAATTTGGATGTGATGGAGAGTTTACTCCCCGAGAAGCCAAAGTGTGGATTCTGTGGGAAAGAGGCCGCAAAGAGATGCTCTCGGTGTCAGGGAGAATGGTACTGTCACAGGTAAGACCGATACAGATAGAAGTTAGTCAGTCAGATCTGCCAGACTGCCGTGGTGAACAGGCAGCTGAGCCTGAGGGCAAAGCTTTGGGATTTAGCGGTTGATGTATTCCCCGAACCTCACCTGCAATCACAAGCTTTTGGTAATGACTGAAAGAATGTTTTTTTTGTCCTGACATCCGGAAAGAGATCAGAGTAAAACTGCTGCGCTCTCTGAAAGGAGATGAAGTAGTTTAGGGCTCTGACGAAGATGCCACTCTGGGACAGACCCAGAACGCTTTAACATATCTGAGATGGCTTGAATCACCCAGGAGCTAAACGGATGGATGGCTGGATATAAGTCTGTGTTTCTATCAGATATAAAATTCCATCTGATCCATGAGCATTAGAAATACATCTTAATAAACGTTTTGTTATATCGGACACTTAATGCGTGTTGTGTTTCTGCTGATGTCTCGCCCTGTTGGTCTTGTTTGTTTTTTTCACAGAGAATGTCAGGTGAAGCACTGGTCTAAACACAAGAGAGCCTGTCAGCTCATGACTGAGGTCACAGAGAAGATCCAGATGGACCTGCACGTCAACAGCTGACACAGAGGGACTGTCGAAGCACATGCTGGTGGCGGACGGGAACAGATGGGAGGAACAGATCTGCATGCGCACAATGCAAATTTCGATTCCTATACATTTTAAATCTTTCTTTAATCGTTTCTTTCAAATGTATGCCCAGTTACATACTTGTGATGTTCCTTTTTGTTTTGATATATTGTTGTTTGTTTAATAGCCTTATGGCATATAGTTTTTGTCTATCTACAGTCGACAGATACATGTACACTCATTCAACACAGTTGAGAATTTATCTTCATTACACACCAGCAACAAATAAAAGGCTTTAATCAAAGGCTCTTCCTTGTCTTCTTGCCCATTGTTATTTTGAATGTGACCAGAACAGAAAGTCACCTATTTATTATCTGCACTGTATTTATACTTAAAACTAGAAATAAGTACAAGGCTTTAACCTGCAGACAATCTTGATTTACTTTTACTAACAGAAAGTAAGAAACCCAGCATTCAGGCAAGACTGAACACAACTACATCAGAATGTTAACCAAGAAGAAGCCACACACTCATAGGCGGTACAGCCTCGATGTGCACTGCTGGAAATGAAACCCAGATCCATCACAGTATGAGACAGTGGGGACTTTGCACGCCTACTCAGCTGCGCTCTGGACTCAGAAGCACCCCCTATGTGAAAGCATTCCGGATGTCGGTGCAGCTCATGATCATCTTACTCTCTGTTTTTCATGATAAGCCGCTTCCTCCTCCAACACCGTCTGACAAACACGAGAGATGCTCCGTGTCTCGAGGAGCGCTCGGACCCCGCGGTGCCCCTGACGTTGAGGGACACGTTGGCGCTGCGTCGCCGCTGTAGCCGGCCGCGGATGAGAGCTTATTTCCAGAGATGTAGCCGCGGCCGCGCACCTCCGTTACTTGGAAACAGTCAGAGGTTTTCTGCGGAAAGTTTTTCTCCTCGGATGGAGGAAGTTTTGAGACAAAGCGGCAGCAGCGGGGCTGTTTTTCTCCACTGTGTTGGTAAGCGAGAAGATTCACTTTGAAGTTGCTCATTTAATTTACCACACGCCTGTTTGGGACTCCACTTTTGAGTTTTCATCTTCTGAGCACTCATAATTACATTACTTACTTGGATACTCGTTTTTTGTAAAACTCAGAGAAGGCGTCTGATACATTAACATGTTAATGAGTTTTACATTAGGCTATTGTGGTTACTTTCATACCCTGCTTTACTTATGATAGTTTAGACTGTCAAATATTAATTACACTATTTATATAGAGGCCAATGTTATGTTAAGAAAACAAGGTGTCGTTTTCAAAATGTGGCTTAACATCATACAAAATAGTATATAAATAACATTTCTGAAATCTGCTGTTTGAAAACAGCCTAAAATAAACAAACATTACATAAAATGCTACTCAGATATAATCAATGTAACTAAATACATTTACTTTGTCAATGTAACGTTACTTAAGTACAGCTTATGTTATATGCTACTATATTTAGCCTATACTAGATTACATTTAGAGTGAAATATTGTACTTTTTACTGCATTTATTTGGCATCTTTACAGAATAAGATGGGTTATAAAATATGGTGTATTGATACAAATACATCTGCCTAACAGTATACATTTAATAATCATTATCAATCAGGCAATTGTTGAGGATTTTGAAGAGAGACCTGAGAACAAGGAATATTCACAAGTCATCCTATAGTTCAAAGTGCAATGAAGCGGTCTAAAATTTAGATTTCTTGAGATCTTAAATTAAGATAGAATCTTAAAATTTCAAGATCACACTGTTCAAAGTTTTTAACTGTGGTTTTTGGCGGTACCCGTGTCTTATTGTATGTTTTTCTGACTGACAGTGATGATGGAGGGAGCCGTGCTCTGAATGCACAATGTCTTGGGGGGAGTTCATCGAGCTCCGTGACCTGAGGCCGGACAGAGAGCAGATAGAGTTGACACACGGCACACATTCGCCCTGCTCGCCTCCACGCCTGGAGAGAGCCAACGCCCTGAGGATCAGCCCGGGGAAGGTGCCAGACCTGCTGAGCCGGGCGGGGATCATCAGGGTCCTGAGCAGCACCCAGGACCCCCAGCTCCCCGAGGAGAAGGGCGAGGGACACGACTTCCAGCCCTGCAGCCACGCTCAGCCCACATGGTGTGACCTGTGTGGAGACTTCATCTGGGGCCTGTACAAGCAGAGCCTGCGCTGTGTCAGTGAGTAGGCTGTCTGTGCACATGGGAGTGTGCATGTGTGATAACCTCTGTGCATTTACAGGAGCAGAAGTTGTAGCACCACTGAGAACAAGAAGAAAATAGGTCAAACAGGGAAGGATGTAGCCACCAATATAGTTGCAGGCCAAAATAACCCAATAATCTCATTATCAACACGTAGAAATATTAATCTTTGTTGGCTCGGTTTGCCAAGCCATACATTTTCTCCATGTTGTTAATTGTTTTTGAAGTAGCAGTATCTAGCATGCAGTTGTTTAAGTGGTTTTGGTGGTGAGATCCTCATCGGCCCAGGGGCTGCAGACCGGTATGCTCTTGTTGCGCAATACTCATCTTAGAGTTGAACCAGTCTTGAAGTTCCTTTTCATCAACTGAAACCACTGAAATAGCTACGGTTTATATAAAGCATTTAGTGTGCAGGAAAAAACAACGCTTCTTAACAGTGATCTAAATATTAAACCGCAGTTAAAGGAAAAGTGACACAAATTCAGAAGTTTTACATTCATAAGTGGAATTGTTTTTAAAAGGATCTTTTTTTCCTCTCAAATATGGAAATACTCACACCTAATTTGATCATAACATCATTACAAAAATAAAAAAGCAAAAAAAGAAACAAAACATTGTTACATATGGGGTTGCATGGCATAAATATAAATATATTAATTTACACAGAGTCTTAGCTAGAATTTGATATAAACTTATAAGACATCTGATTTTTTGTCTTGATTTGATAATTTAGCTCTGTTTATTACACAGCTTCACTCAACAGATGCCAGTTTGCTAATTGTGTCTCTGAAGACAGGTGTTTGCTATTTATTCATACTGTATAGACTCAGTGGCCACTTAATCATGTACTCTTGCACAATCTAATGTCACCCAATACAACTGTTCCACCATAAAGTGTACTTTTATGATGTATATAATGTCCAGTTCTTTGTGACATTAACAGAAATGTGTAATTGTAATGATATACTATGTTTATTATTGAGGTCATAGTTTATAAAGGTGTTGTTGAACTGAGCTGCATTATATTCAGGGGTGTTTCTAATATTCTGCTTCTCTGTGTATGCAAATTAAAGGGATAAAAATAGATACACCTCTCACTATAATGTTGTCCAGTACAACACCACCTTTAACCACGACCTCAATAAGAATTTGAATTTGAATTTACAGATTTCCAACCATTCCAACAAAAATGCAGGGGAAAGCAAACTTACAGGCACTGCAATAACAAGTAATGGCCAGAGAATTTCCCATTGAGAACTTTCCATTCTCCAAATCGCTTATCCTATTTAGGGTCGCTGGGGCACTGGAGCCGCTCCCAGCGAACATTGGGCAAAGGCAGGGAACACCCTGGACAGGTTGCCAGTTTATCGCAGGGTATATATATAGAGACAGACATTCACAATCACATTCACACTTACTGGCAATTTAGAGTCTCCAATTAACCTAAGCTACGTGTCTTGGGACTGTGGGAGCCGAAGAACCCGGAGAGAACCTGTGTTGCTACATGGAGAATGTGCAAACTCCACACAGAAGGACCGCCAGGTATCGGGCATCTTGCTGTAAGGTGACAGTGCTATGGCCACTAGACCACCGTGCAGCCCCCCATTGAGAACTGCACTCTACAATATTATCACATGCAGACGAAGTCATGTGTATTTATGTGTTTGGCAGCGTGTGTGTGTAAACTTGTGACTTTCTACACTTACAGATTGTAGATTCACGTGCCACTACCGCTGCCGTGCTCTGATCCAGTTGGACTGCAGCTGGGACCGAGGCTCTGCGGCTGACCACACATTTGTAGTGGAGCACACCATAGAAACAGACACCAATGTGGTAAGGACCTTTTGTATTTGGCATTATGACTGGCCTGATTCTCTGGTTGTTCATACGCAGCCGTGCTCACAATCAAAGAACACAACATCAAGAAGTTGTTCGCATATTGTACCACTATGGTTACCATTAAAAATGAGACAATCAACCAGCCTCTGCTTTGCATGTTACATTGCGTGCTACCGGGTAATTCTGCTGGACTGCTTTAAGGAACAAAAATCAAAAATGGGAACAATGTTACATGGATATAGAGACACTGCATCAATCCAGTTCCACTTACTGCAAACTGAGGAAGTTTGTTATTGTTGAGAAACACAAAACGTTACAGGTAACAGCTTTTGCACAATCTGGTTCAGTACTGCAGTGAAACATCTGTTTGCAGAGTCCCTGAGCAAGCTGTTACTCCCACTGAGTTATACATTTAAGAAAACAAACTCAACAACATTCATTTTTCAGCATGATGTACCATAAAATGTTTTCACTTTAATTGGAGAGTTACATGTTTTAGTCCTTTCGGCTTTGTTTTTTATAGGGGTATAACGTCTGCCCAACACATTGTACTATACCCTATCCAGATAAACAGACAGATAAAGTTATGTCTTAACGGCTCTACATCTTAAATCTTACTAGAAGACTCCTCGCTGGGCTTTTCTGTGCCACATTGTTATTCATAAAGAGGGGAGTCAAGGCTACGGGCCCATAGTCGTTCAAGGCAGCTGGGTTCGGTCTCTTGGTAACAGGTTGTATTCCCTCTCTATTCAACACGTGTTGCTTATTAAAGGATGTCTGGAATGTAAAAGCGTCAGCAGGGTATGAACAGTATGAAGGCATTGATAGAGATTGTCTTGGTGCTTGGGTTGTTGTGTGCACAGGCCTTTTACACAACAGGTGCTTTCACTTGACATCGCAGGAGAAAGTACAAGTGGAACTAACAGACCATAGCTCCGTCACAGTGGTGTGTACCAGAAAGCAGTGCCAGCGAGTCAGCATGCAAAATACCAGAGCCATAATTAATGTCATTAAATAACACCTGTGTTTGTCCTGCTATGAGCTAAAACATATGCACTGAAAACCGTACCACAAAATCAGAGTTGGTTCAATCACAGTATAATGTGAGAACAGCTGGGCGGTTTCTGGGCGTAGCAGTCCACATATGTGAACTCCTAACTTCACACTAGGAGGCTCCAAAGTATTTCCTGCAAGTACATGTTGGCTAGTACTTGTGCTGATATTCAAAAAGATATGACCAACTCCTCGGCATGTGAGAAAAACACTGAGGATCGTTTAAAAATGTCTCCACCAGTTGGACACATGCCCTTGGTTTTTATGTTCTCTGTTATTACTTGAACCAATTAAAATGGTACGCGAGAGCGGCATGTTCCAGATGAACAAAGGAAAAAAGTGGATTGTTTATCTGTCTCAAAATCATAGCTTTAAATGCTGAAATTAAAGATAATTTGATCAACATCCAAAATTATAGTTTCCTGGAGCCAAATTATCTCTACAAGGTTATAAAGTTAGTCATATTATAGTATCAGTCCGCCTGATGGTTTAAAAGGAGTTCATGTTGCAGCATACTGAAAACTAGGGACTCATAGTTTTTTTTTTAAAGCTGACATTTGCCACTTTACACACACTGACATCTCACATGCCACAATTATTAGATGCAAAAACACATTTTCTATTAAGTATGGATCTGATACCAGAGCTGTCCTTTTTCCAAAGTTAAAATCTGTACATCTCACTCAGTGGGATTCATTGAACACATTTTTATTAACATGATAATTTTTATAGCACCAAAAAAAAAGATTACCGGCTCACCGTGTCGACAAGAATGTAACTGATTATGAAAACATAGCATTTTATTACATTGACAAAGAAAACATATGTGGGATGGATACCAATCTGGCCTCCTAGATTGGTGCATCCCTGTTATTTTTCAATTCATCTGCAGAGCAGTTTCTATTTTATCAATAGTTTGTTTAGTAGTTTTGTATATGAAATGCCAGAACAGGCTGGCAAATCTCTTTCCCAATTTCCCAGGGTTACATACACAATGCTTTTTGTTCTGACCATCTGTCCAAAATCTTTTATCTATAAATATTAAAAAAACAGAGATAACTATTTTTAAGCCACTTCCGTGTCAGTACATGACAACTTGCATATATTTAGAAAAATCTGTTTGCCGGTCATACTTGGAACCTGGAAGCTGAATTAATTTTACAATAACTTACCATAAGGATCCTAATGAGTTGCATTATGGGAATTGTAGGATCTAGTTTAAGCACTACTTGTCACTGAAAGTTAGAACATCTCGACCTCTGCTGCTTTGATTATGTTTTATCTGTTGTCTTCTTCTTCCTTGAGTTCTCTGGTTGTATGGAAGTCTGATCCTAATTCTCTATTGATCGACTAATCGATTTAATGACAAAATGTTTCAGTACAACTGAAAATATCACACCCATATCGATATTAGCTGATTCTGTTTGCATATGATGACATTTAGAGAAATTCAGGGTATCTCCTTATTTTCCCCTAAGAGATAACATGGTTTCCACCACTAAAATGTCCCAGAACCTGACCGTCTAAACTCTAGGTTTCATGTTTGGGGCCTATAAGTTCAACTTAATAACTTGCAGCTCATACATTGAAGAACAAAAAGATTGACACGCTGTCTCTGTGACCAGACCACAGACTGTGGGACCAGGCCGACCTCTTATCACATGACAAGCTCAGCGTGGGGGAGCAACCGTGGGAGAGGCGGCAAAACGAAAGGGGGGAGGAGAGGGGGAGGTCTTTGGCATTTCCCCTCGCCGGCCAATCGTGATCGGCTTTAGTGGGTTTGTGTATTTTCCAAACTCAACTCAACGGACCTGGGTGGGGCCTCGAGGGGAAGGAAGCGAAGCGGCTAGGGCGGGGACCTGAACGCATCCTGTTTCACACGCACTAGTTACAGTGGAAACGTGGCCCGGTTGAAGTTAGAAGAAGAAGAAGAAAAAAAAAGACAGTATTTGGTCGATTAGACAGTTGTTATCAAGGCGCAGCAGAGATATTAGTTCACCGTGATTTGCAACATTTTCAGCCAGACTTCTGTTACCCCCGGTTTAGTTTTGAACGAACTTGCGAACGTGATTTTATTTTCACACTTTTGTTTTCCAGTCGTCGTAACTTACGTTCCGGTTGTTTGACCTTTAGTGCTAAAAAGCTTCTTTACCGGTAGTCAGCATGACAAACGCGGCTAGCAGCTCGGAGAAAGCTCCGTCCTTCGACATGACCTGGGGCAGCTCCACCAGCAGCGGCTACTGCAGCGAGGAGGAGCCCGACCAAGAGTTCGAGCAGTACTTCACCGCCCGGACGTCGTTCTTCCCCAAAACCCGGAAACCTAACGTTACTGCTGACGTAAAGCAGGTGAGAAGTCCGAGAAGAAAAAAAAGGAAAGTTAATTAGAAAATAACGTTAGGTTTGATAACTAAAAGAAAGCTCGTGTTGTGGGTGTAAAAAAGGAGAAGTGAGACTGCAGGGATGCTGACGTGGTGGTTCCTCATAAGTAACGTTTCTCATGCGTTGTTTGACAGTTTTTCTTGCCTAAATTGTGTATATTATCCACGTGTTTAGGAGTTAAATGCAATTGTGTGTTGCTCAAGGGCACTCCAGCAGAGATGATGCTTGCCAAGTGAGCTTGCAGGTTAAGGGTGGCGCTCAGGTTCTTCCAGTTGAGTAAATAGACTTGAGACTCATTAAAAGGATTGAGAACATATATTCAAAGGCATGTCAGCACTGGTGGAAGAAACACAATGCAGCAGTGCATATTTCTAACTGTAACAAAGCACAGACCCACAGCTGAACTCTAGCAGAGAACAACTCAAATGTCATGTTTTGTGACGCACACCGGCTTCTCAAGTTTCCAGCCTAACACCCACCATTCATTGACTATTCAGAGTTCTCATACTTATTTCTCAATCACGGATGATTCATGTGTTGTTTTGGGTTTGTTCATTTTCTGTTCCTTTAGTCACCCACGCCCACTCAGGAATCAGCTTTCTTTATTGGAAAACGGATGTTGTATATTGTGAAACTCGTGACAGTCACCCTTTTCCGTGTCTCTGATGAGAAGCCATTTTTGATTCATGTTGGCACTGTCAACTCTGTGTTTTTGGAGATGACACGCCTTTGGTGGACAATGTTGAAATGCTGCTGTTACCTCCTCTTCCTGTTAGCATATGGGAAAGCTCAACATGACCCACATATTGATTAATTGACTTGTTAACAGCAGCATATTCACTTGAGTCTTTCAATCTGCATAAGGATTGCCACTATTGATCTTGTTCGGTTGGATGTTGATTTAGAAGCAACTGGCTCGTTTAAAGCCTGCAACTTTGCCTGGTTTGTTTTTCATCAGAAAACCCATAGTTATAAAGAGAGGCACAGTATAGTTGGACACGTTTTCACAATATTCTGAGGGGAAAAGAAACTCCCGTAGAAATCCTTGTTTGTAATAATGGAGACATCTGCATATGTGTCAATGCAGCGTTCACAGATACTGAATATTGATTTTACTCCTCAGGAAACCCCCTTCCTCCTATGAACCTCAAGGAATTAGCTGGAGCACAGTATGGAAAATACATTTGTGCTGCCTTGCAGTTCTGTTGAATTTTCTTTGTATACAGGAAATACCGATTGGTCAGTTCACTCAGGAAAAGCCCCAACTGAGGTAATGGTCATGCAGACGGTGGAGGCCAAATGTGCATGACTGAAACATGACTGCGATAGTGCGGTTGATGAGGCAGCTGACTTCACAGGATGTGTCTCTAAAACACAGGAGGGCTTTGTCTCTCCCACTTGTGAAAGCCAGAGAGGGGAGGCTATTTATACACGAATACCAAGTTGAAGAATGCAATGCAGAACCGTTGTTTGCACTCATCACTAACAGCTGCAAGTTGCACATACCCCTCCTTCCTCTACCCCTCCGAGGCCGAGGAATCAGAGCAGTCGTACAGGATTGGGTAGAGCTGACATCATCGTTTTTGCCTTTGCTGCGTTGTCAGGAAGTTGAGCCTGATGCAACTGGTGCTCACCGGAAGTCCATTCTCAACAGCTTTACCAAAGTTTGGCTTTTTGTAATCTTCTGAACAATATTAGTTTTGGAAGAGGAGCTTATTTAAATCTAATTTGGATCACGCCACTGTAGCTTTTAGATGATAGCATCAGTTCTCCAAACTTTCTCAATTCCTGAAAACGTATTTTGAGACGTACCATTTTTTCCATACAAGTATTTTGAGACATACAATTTGTTTCATACAACCAACAGCAGCATTTGTAAGTAAGATCTTTCCCCGTATAAAAGTCCTATCCTCACTCAAGAGGGTCTTAAACGCAGCTTTTATGTTTTTGGGATTAGTGAGTTAGCCACAATGTTTGTAATTGTTACAGAACTTGACATTTTTTTTAGAAAGTAATGACCAACCGTCCATTCATGTACTGGTACATTGTGTGCTCCTCTTAGCCCTCTTGTGGTTTGGAGATGAGCCCTGCCACCTGGTGGTTTAATACTGTAACTCCTCACTGTCTCCTTCAGGATGAACAAATTGAATGTGGAAAGCAAGAGTTGAGTACAGCAGATATTCAGCAGAAGGTGAAGGAATACAACGCTCAAATCAACAGCAATCTGTTCATGAACATGGTGAGTAGTGATGATTGACAACACATCCATGCATTTTAAAGTGACAGGGTTTTTCATTCAGTGAAACATTTTTATTTTACTCAACAGACCAAGGATGGTTCCTACACTGGCTTTATAAAAGTGCAATTCAAGTTGGCCCGTCCTGTGTCAGTTCCACCTCCGAAGAAAGGGGGTCAAGAGGCTGCACGGAGGAAGGCCAGCGGAGTGAAGCGCCGCACCTCTTTCTACCTGCCAAAGGATGCATCCAAGCATCTACACATAAGCTCACGCACTTCTGCTCGAGAGGTCATCGAGGTTTTGTTGAAAAAGTTTACTGTGGTCGACAATCCTGGCAAGTTTGCTCTGTTTGAGCGCAGCGAGCGTCATGACCAAGGTATCGCTCCACTTCGTTTTGTTTACACATAGACATCCTGCAGTGTTTATAAATCAAAATGTGCATGCTTTACATTAATTTGAATTCCCCCCCCTGCTCTTTCAGTTTATGTTCGCAAGGTGTCTGACGATGAGAGTCCCCTCCGCTTGCGTCTGCGTGCAGGGCCCAATGAGAAAGTCCTCAGCTTTGTTCTGAAAGAGAATGAAACTGGAGAAGTCAATGTGAGTGAAAAATTAATTTGAGAATTACGGCCAGACCATGGGGCCAGACAGTGTACTTATTGCATTTATTTTTTATTACAGTGGCATGCCTTCTCCATGCCTGAGTTGAAGAACTTTGTGCGCATTCTGCAGCGTGAAGAGGAGGAGCACGTCAAGCAGATAGTGCGGCGGTACGCTCTGGCCCGTACTAAGATGCAGGAGGCTCTGGCTGGCTCGACCCCCGGCTGAGACGACTCTGCGCCCGGGGGTTAAACGTGCACCTCTTGACTGAACAATCTCCTGAAGATGACCAGTCATCGCTGCATCCAAAGATCCCAGATAATACAACTCTAAACGCCTCTTGGGTGAACGAGAGAGTGAGACAGCGCGCGAGACAATGAGAGAGAGAGAGAGAGAGAGAGCTAGCGCGAATGTGCGTGTGAAATGATGCGAGAGATGAGAAGTGCCTTACACCTGGAGAGTCTGATGTGCCTGAGAGAATAGAGTTGAGAGAAACGACACTGGCAGATGAGACGGTGGTTGTATCCAGTAATGTACCTCAGCTGTGTCACTTTAACTTTAAAGAAAATGTCAAGGAGGGTTTTTAGCATTTTTGGGATTAAAAAATGTGAGTAATATACATTTGTAGATACAGTGCTAAAGTTGAGCCCCATGTTGTAATTGACCTGATAATCACACATCTGGAAGTTACATTCCTTTTTATTTTTCCAGATTACAAAATTGGTAAAATGTCCATTCATGACATTACTGCCAAATTCGGATAAACCTAATCTGTTTTTTGAATAACCTACCATGAAAACAAATAACTTCCACGCTGACATTTTTCCATTTATCATATTAGAAAGTTAAATACACATTTGTTGCTGACGAGTATTTGGATTTACGTATGAACCCTGCTCAAAAATCTGCCGTGTCCTCTCGACACCCCTGATGGGTGCAACTCTTCTTTTTTTTTTTTACGGTCAAATTGTGAATTTGACTGATGTATGGACATTTGTATGCAACTATGAATGTCAGAGAGAGCAGTGTCACTCTGGTTGACTGGAATCTTGAATGAATATTGGTATACATGTGTTTCACTGAAAGCAGTTTGTCTTTCCTTCATATCTTTGTTTTTTTCTGTCCTTTTTAAGAAAGTGTTTGTCTTTCATTCTTTGGTTCACTATCATTATATCCAGCTATGCACGTATTTACATGTTGAATCTAAAATTCAAAGAAATGTGACAAATATGCACCGCGTTCAGTAAAGAATTCCCCAGTTCAAATAAGTTTCTGCATTTCTTGAATATCGTAAATAAAAGTTGAATTATGCCCTTTAGACACAAACAAAACCGTAACCCCATCGAGTTAAATTCATGTTCACCTGCCCATCATTCAGATGACCGTCTCTGACATGATGCTGAGCAGTAGAAGGTACAATGACGTCCTGTAGCTGGCTCGGTCCCGCCTGTCTGTCCGATCAGCTGATCACCGTCGTAAGGACCAAAACAAGCTAACGCTAGCTTAACGTAGCCGGGGGTAAAAGTTATGAAGGGACATGACGATTTAATTCTGTATTATAAGGTAAGATATTGTCTCGAAAAACACGTATCGCGTTTGTCAGTCTAGGGCCCAAATTATTTAGTGTTTGCTTCGGAGACACGTCGCTGTTTTGTCGGGCTAGTTGACGCTTAGCTGCTGTAGCTAATCTGCGTCAGAAGCTAACGGGCTAACTTAGCTTCAGCTAGCTATGTGTCATTGGCTACACTGACCCACTACTGAGATGGTGCTTTATGCGACATGCGCTGTGCATTACGGATAAACGGACTATTGTTTGTATACCCTAACATGGCAATTTAACTAACGTTAAGAAGCAGATTTGCTCGCGTTTAAGGTTCGGTAGCTTTATAGTGTGTTAGCTTCCTGTGAAGCTAACGTTACATTGTAACCTTTAGGCATCACGTAAGGTTACAATGTAACGTTAGCTTCGACATTGTCTCGTTGAGTGAACTGATTTTTGTTGTTGGTATTCTCGTCCATCTTGAGCTTGACAACAGTTCTTGTGTCAGTATCCTTTCATTCAAATTTCGGACATATCACATTTATAATAGCTTTGCTTTTAATATAGTGGATCAGAAATTCATCTATACAGTATTTGATGCACCGTGTCACACGTCACTTGCTAAACAAGCAGTGTTTTACAAGAGGCAGCAGTTAGTAGTCCCACAACTACCTGAACACCAGGCAGAGAAAGTCAAGTCTGATGTGTGTTTTTTCTTCTCAGGTCCTGGCTTTGATAAGGAAGTGAGAGCGTCTGGCCACCAACCAGATTGAAAGCATTAACTGGAGACTGACTATGTTTTATCTCTGAGAATGGGAGGAAGTGGATCCAAAGTCAAAGGCGTCTGGCCTTTCTCAGGCAGTGGAACTGGAGGGGATTCAGCCAGTGATGGGAGCGAGCAGTCTGTGGCTCCCCTCAAAGGCTCCAGAAATGCCACACCGTTTGTTTTTACCAGGAGGAGGTAAATAATACATGATTGGAAAATGGTAAAGGTTTGCTTCACCCAAATCACAACTTATTTTCTTAAATAATCCTACTGTTTAATGAAAAGAAAAGAAAAAAAAGTGGTTTGACATAAAAATATCGGCTGTCTAATAAAGTCATTTTACGCCTCTGTTATATAGCTGGAAGTAGAAATATGACACAAAATGAGGGGAGAGAGAGATGGGAATGACATGCAACAAAGGTCTCAAGGTGGATAGAACTAGGGACGGCAGGATTCATGGTCAGCACCCTCACCCCTACTTCACCTGGACGCCTCAAATAGAAATAGTGGATGATACTGAGTTTCAGTCAGAGGCAGATCTGTTAAATTTATCAACTTTATTCATCCTTAGCAGGGCAATTCAAAACAGTCTAGCAGAGCACACATGCAGCTACGAACACAAAACAATACAATTCATTAGTAAAATCCTTCAAAGTTTATCGTAACAGACAAAACGGCTAGTTGTTAGGCACGTTAGTCGGCTGTGGAAAGTAAGGATCGGTATCTCAAAACCTCTGCACATTAAACTTTGCTGGATGCCGCTAGAGGTATGTGAGAAATTATAAGATAGTGTTTTTTTTGGGGGGTAAACTGAGCAAGTTTCCATCTCCCGACTTGTAGTTTAGACTGATGTCGACTTACTGTGTTGGCAGTTCTTTGTACTATGACGAGGACGGCGACCTTGCCCATGAGTTCTACGAAGAGACGTTGGTGACAAAAAACGGCAGAAAAAAGTCCAAGTTGAAGAGGATTCATAAAAATCTGATTCCACAGGTGAGCCAGGGCCACATTTGGGCAATGCTGATCTAAGTGAAGGATGTTCTGAATAATTAGTTGATTTGAATATTGATGTACTTGCTTTTTAGGGAATTGTGAAGCTGGACCACCCCTGTATACATGTAGATTTCCCCATCGTCCTCTGTGAGGTGTGAAACGTTGCACTGGACTGATCTACTATGAGGTGCAGCAACAGCTCTTCTTCCCGGAGCAAAGTTTTGTCCCAGTGTCAAAGCATCGAAGTCAAGACTGGAGCCGTGGTCTGGAGAGCAAAAGGAAATTTCAAACTGTTGTACAAAACTGATTTACTGAATGAAATGTTATACATTTGAATTCAACTTCGTTCAGAGGGTGCCCTGTTCGCAAAATATCCATATTTTGATATTCACAGAAGTAGCGTTGGTCAGGTTGTGTGTTCACTACCCAGCTGATATGTAAGCAGTCTTCGAGAATACATCAGATTAAGTTGTATTTCTCTTGTGCGTTTTTTTGCAGGGAAAAACATCCTTGATGTGAAAAAGGCTTTAACGGTTTATGCCTTCTGTGAGACGTAGAGTGAAACTGTCTTTGTGTGTGTACATGTGTGCACTTAGGATTGTTTGAGTGCGTGTGTGTGAGACCGGGACGGAAGACGTAGTGACAGGTTAGAATATTGAAGGATTGTGAAATGTATTATATATATATATGGTCATGTTCTGTATTGTCACGTCTGAGTCTGTCTCAGTAACCGGAGCTCAGACCTGCACTAGTGAACATAATGTACTGTAAATAATATCAGATTTCTTAGTTGGAATTACTTGAATAAATGGTTTACTGAGCTAAATATCTGGACTCAATACCTTTTCTATGATGTTGGTTATGGCCTCTTATTAACATTGAGTTATGTCAAATAACACCCTTTTTATTAAATTATTTTCCAACCAGATAAAATGTGTTATTAGAGGGCTTTACAGGGGCTGCAAGGTATATTTTGTTACTTTTGAGCAGACACCAACACAACCTGTTTCCCCGTGTTTACAGGCTTCATGCTAAGCGAGCCATTCATACTGAATGAAAAGTGGTATCAATATTTTCATCTCGATAAATAAGTAGTCGCCAACTATACAGAAAGAGCTGCAGTTTTAGAATGAAAATTAGAATATGCTCTGTGCAATAACTTGTTTGTTGGAAGTGAATGGACGAGTTGAGATTGCATTCAGTCAAGTGATCACTTTAAAAAAAATGTAGTCAGCAATTCCTGCACTTCCATGACAGCTGTAATTATAACCCTGATATCTCCAGTCTTATTCTTAGCTTTTCCTCATTGCCTTCTTGAATTTCCTTGCTGAGCTGTATGGCTGCTGTGTGCAACTAAAGCCACATTTGATTTATTTATAACTAGCTATTATGCAAAGATGGAGATAATCGGCGGGCACTACAATACATTTACATTCAACATGTAAGATATCCCACCTCTAGATGGCAGCAGAATCCGTAAATGAGTTTATGTGATCATTTTGTGTCATGCCCTGCATGTTTCTCTCTTACCTCTAATGAGAATCCTGTGCAGTTAGACTGACCAAAAAGGCAGAAGATTTAATTAAATGTTGCTAAACGGACAGGTTGAAAGACTCCGACCGTGACAGCTAAGTCTTCCGTTTCCACCTTGCAGAACGTGAAACGTTCAAAGCAATGTAAACATATTTCAGCAATCCCCGATTGATGGGTAGGGCTTCCTTTGCAGGCATTCCCTTGTGTCTGTAATTGTGTGGAATGCAGTGGGCTGTGTTTTTGGGCCGAAGGACAGTCCCTTTGATGTGCTTCCTCTCCACTGGTCTCTGATGCTTTGCTAAAAGTCCAGCTTATAAGGAAGAACCACTTTCACAAAAAGCCATGAAAGAAAACTAAATGAATATGACACTATAAAGGTCCGTTGATCTTTACAATGTGTTTGGTGATTTATACAGGTTTCTTTTTATAAAAGGGATAATTTGTCCATGTGACTGTGGCTGGGAGAGAAAATCATTATAAATTATCAGCAGCCATGAAAAATATGTAAAACATGCTTTGAATTATAAACAATAAAAGAGATATTTTGTTTTCTCAGGGATCACGTAACATACTGTATAGCGGTTTGAAGTAAAACAGCAGTGTAGCCTGTTTTTTATCTCTTCACAGTTGGATCATGTTACTGAGTTCTCGTGTGATCACACATGGTGCTTGTGACGAACAGAGTTGCTGACAGATAAGAAATAATGATGTATGGCACATCCTGTGTTTCTAATAAATACATGAAGCTACATCAGCATGTAGGATTAGGGGCCAACAGCTGCTGTGGGATACCAGTATGCATTTTAGGGCCTCATAGTTCATTTAGCTACTTTTCCTCACAAATTAGGTGTTTTAGATCTTGTTTTTGGTCAGTTCAATCAGGGCAAACGAGGTAGTGAACTTTAATTAAAGTCAAACCCAAGAAATACCTTATATCCCAGTTTACCAATTCACACGATTACCCAACTGCATCACAAAGCATTAAGTGTGTGGGACCCAAAGTGAAGGTGACAGGGTGTGCTTCCAGTTTCCCTGCCATTGTGTTTTGCTTCCTCTGAGTTCTGCTGATGGAGGCAGAGGTCAAAGGCGAGCTGAGATGAGAGGGAAACCAAAGCCACTCCTTTGTTCTTTTCTCTCCCCTCTTCATTCGCAGGGGTTGTTCATGATTTACATTTTCCTTAAACATACAGAGAGAGTAACTGATGACATGGTGAGGTGAGTCAGCAAAGCTCGGAAAACAAACAGCGGAATGGGCTGTGACACAGGAAAGCATCTCACTTCCAGGCTGTGACCTCACCCCACAATCATGTGCTCAGGGATCCTTCAGCTAACGAGTATCCGCAAAGAAAAGGTCTGATGTCCACACATTTAGATTACTTTATTCCAATTTAGGCAGTATGAAAACGGGTGCTTGTATTTGGTTAAGTGTCAATGCACGACCACTACCCTCTTCTCCCATGGTCATCATCCCTCACGTCCTATCTGCTGTACTTGGCAACCGGATGGAATGCGGCACTTGGTTACTTCACTGAGCCATTGCTAGTGGCTGTCATCGCACGCCTCGGGCAGCAGGGACATCTGCATAGCAGATGCCCTGTGCCCGCTGTCTGAAGTGTGCTTGGAGAATTAGTGGAAAAAACATTCAAATCACTTCACTCAAGTAGCAACACGAAAATGTTAAAGAAGCATGTTAAGTAACAAAAGCTGTATTCAGAATTTTACTTTTGAATTATCGAAAAATGGACCCATTATGAATAACTATCACACACAACGTTTTAATATATGTATGCATTTCAAAGGTGTAATTAGGTACATTAATTAATGTATATTTCCTAATGTTTATTCTACTTTACCTTGCTGTTTCAAAAGCACATCTACGTTTTACTCCACTATATTTATTAGAAAACTATAATTACTTTGCATATTTATATTTTTTTGATAAAACCTATAACAGCTTATGAAATATCTTGTTATAGCTGAAACAACCAAACAGTATTTAAAACGTAGCTGAAATGTGATGCATTGCCAAGCTACAACCTTAAAATGCTGTTGAAATGTGAATGTGTCAACAAGTGCTTCTGCATAATGATTACAGCCTTTTACTTTTGATACTTCTGTACTTTTACTTTTTGAATGTGAGACTTACACTTGCGAATATCTGAACTTTTCTTCCAGATCTGAGCCAGGGTGGTGTCTACTGCAAAAATGAACACAAGTAAATCACAAATTAAATACAGCAACGAAGAGTAAAAGGCTCTTCTGATTAAATTAAACACGGCTTTTGAAAGATGCATCATGAGTTTGAGGACCAGGTCCTAAGTTCTTGAAAACCATTTTTAATCATCTGCTTATTATAAACAATGGGATCCCATGTGAACACGTTGCAAAACTTAGAACACCTCTTGCTTAAAGCAATCCAATACTCCTCATGCTTTTAAACTATAATAACGTTTTCACACAAGTTCTAAATGTCGTAGTATTCATAAGCTATATCTGACTATAACGTAGCTCAAATGTCACGGGAACACAGTCGTCATTTGTGGGCATGCTCTTATTTTTAGGGATGTGGCTAATGGCCCGCTGTGACCTTCTGAGTCTTGACATTGCTCTTACCAGTATATCTGTTTCACGGCGTCGGTGGCGCGAACCTTTTGGACAGATCTATTTGCGCCACCGCGAGCAAAATAAAAATAAACTAGCAGGATTACATCAAAGCGTTGGTTCACAGAACTTTTACCTGCAGGTTGTGTGTCGAGTTCAGGTTAAGTAGCACGTGGCTGCAACGCAAGACACGCTAACGGGGATGTTGGGACGTCCGGTTGGGTTCGCCACACCCCCCACACCCCTTTTTCTGGACATGAATGGAACATCCTGAAAGTGGTTTGGCTCGCGGAGCAACAGAGTTGCAACTGACAACATCGCAGGGGGGCAACTTCTCTTCACTTCGCCGACAGACAGCAGGAGTTGTGAGGTACCGACCTACAGCTGATGCCTTTGTAAATTCGCCTCGCCGTAGTTTTTTCTTACGTAAAAGCGATGTTCATTTTGAATTTCTCCAATTTCTTTTGAGGCGACACAAAAAAAGAAATACGCGGCTTGAAGTTGCAGGCTTCTGGTTTTTTGGAATGCTTCCTCAGTTTGCTACCAAAGGTAAGTTTGTCCAGCTGCTGTGAGACTGATTAACTTGACTGTGGGTTTGGCGTCATTCATTCAACCCAAACTGTACTTTAATTGAAGCCAGCTTATAGTAACTATGCAAAAGTTTTTTTGTTTTTTTTTAAGACGAAAACTAGCTCGACTTTTGTTTTCTCATTATTTTTCAAGGCTAGGTTTGAATATTTTTTTTAAATAGTGGATAACAGTAAATTGTCACCTTCTGTCAGTTGATATAAATGTATGGCTCAAATGATCTGCACAAATAACTAAGATGCTTTTAATGGATAAAAACAAAAAACAAAAAATAGGTTCTTGCAATTATCTACACAACCTCAGAGTTTGTGATTGAAGCATTGCCTTTCTTTAAAGCTTCGCACTGACATTTAAATCATTGCCAATAAAGACTTTTTAATTAGCCTTTTGAGTAGCTAACTTAATGAAGGAAAGTACTGACTGCCACTTATTTAAATTTCCATTTCCTCTGAAACTTGTAGAGCACAGAGCGACTGTCTGAAGACATGTTGTCCTGGACTCTGCCTGACTGGAAAGTACTGCTGCTGATTGTGCTGCTATGGGACCGCCTCTGTGCCTCAGGACTCAAACCCACGAGATGGCCACTGTATTCACAAAAGCCTCTGCTCCTCGCTTGGAATGCCCCGACTGAGGACTGTGGCCCGCGGCATGGTATTCGCTTTCAGCTGGACCTTTTCCAGATTGTGGCCTCTCCCAATGAGGGCTTTGTTAGGCAGAACCTCACCATCTTCTACGGGGACCGCTTAGGCTTGTACCCCTACTTTACATCAGATGAAACGGCGATAAACGGGGGGCTGCCGCAGGTCGCCAGTCTTGCCAAGCACCTCGATAAGATGCCGGAGGGAGTGCAGAAGTACATAAGGGAACCAGGGGCCAAGGGTCTGGCCGTTATTGACTGGGAAGAGTGGCGCCCACTCTGGATACGTAACTGGGAAACCAAAGATGTGTACCGCAGACATTCTCGTGAGTTGGTGCGTCAGAAGAACCCCACGTGGCCTCCGGAGCAGGTGGGAAAAGTGGCCCAGCAGGAGTTTGAGATGTCTGCCAGGAAGTTCATGCTGGAGACGCTGAGGAACGCCAAGAACCTGAGACCTAACCAGCTGTGGGGGTTCTACCTGTTCCCCGACTGCTACAACCACGACTACAGGCGCACTCTGGAGAACTACGCGGGCCGCTGTCCTGATGTGGAGGTGGCCCGCAACGAGCAGCTGAAATGGCTGTGGACTGAGAGCACGGCCCTCTTCCCCTCCATCTACATGGCCACTGTGCTGCGTTCCTCCGAATCTGGGCGTCAGTTTGTCCGGAACCGAGTGAAGGAGGGGATGCGTCTGGCATCATCAGGCGATGGGTTGGCACGACCTGTCTTTGTGTACACCCGGCCCACCTACACCAACTCCCTGGAACAGCTGACAGAGGTGACCTTTAGAAACACTGCCAGTCCTGAATTTGGTTTCTTTTCCTGAAACTTAAAAAAAACAAATTATGTCGTTACCATTCTGGTGAAGTTTAAAATGATGAATGTGTTGATGTGCAGGTTCATGTTTGATAATGATTTCTGATAACATTTAGGAAGCGCAGGATATGGATGTTTTGTTCCCAGATTAACTCTCCGGGACATTGTAGCAGTAACATTCAGTACACACTCACTCCCCTCTCTCTGATCAGTGCATGCTGCATGGAGCTAGCTCTGCTTTTCCTTATCACCACCCACAGTCCTTTCCTGTTCTGGGAGCTGACAGACAGACACCCAAATACCTTTCATTTATGTTGAGTATGCAGGAAGGGTGTTAAAGTTGAAAATCCCGCTAACACCCTATGGACGGTTTCCTAATGGAAGAATGAGCAGATAAGAGCTGGTGCTGCGCTTCACACACAGTAGCTTATGCCCCTCTGACATCTTGACCCTGTTATAGTGATACTGAACAGTATTTTTTCCTGTTTAGTCTTAGACACGTATGAGGTGAAATGTGATAGGGGTGTAAAGTGCTGTATTGTTTTTTTACAGACTGACCTCATCTCCACCATTGGGGAGAGCGTGGCTTTGGGAGCAGCTGGAATCATCATGTGGGGAGATGCAGCGTATGCAAGCAGCAGAGTAAGCATCATCCACACGCTAATTATACAACAAACACATTATTCACGCAGGTACGACTTACAGATTTGAGCATAAACATCATAATTTGCTAAGTTGTGACTCCTGCTTCTGTCAGTGGTGTTTCTTCTGATAACTAAGAATTATTCCTCAGGGCTCCAGTTCAAAGGAATTTTCTTGAGTCACATGGATTTGGATACACAGGAGATGTGTTAGTTTTTTTTCATTTAGGCTGCTAGGTCCGTCAGTTATGAAGAACCAGTTATTGCAGCATATCTTGCATTCACTCAAAATTGTTTTTGGTTGATGGGATGAAAGTGGTCCATCCTTAAGTCTTTAAATAGCTTCAATAATTACTCGCAGTAAATGACCAAACACTTCTCAGTAATGGGCAAGATGGACAGGCATTGATTGGAAATGCATCGCTTCTACACTATTCTACTTTTTATGTTTTTCATCAGTGATTCACCAGGGCCATCCTCATCTTTTGATATTATAAATATACATTTCCATCCATCTTTACTACATGGCATCAAGTCAGTTTTTAAATAGGCTGGCTGTGTAGTCAGACTGGGTTTTTGGCAGCGTTTCAGTGACTGTTTAAATTTACTACCTTTCTTGAAGAGAAAAGCTGATTTCTTGACTTAAGGGGGTGATGACTGTTTATTTTATTTTTTTGTCCTCTCCAGAACAGCTGCTCTGACCTGGACTCGTATCTGCGGGGTGCGCTGAGTCAATACCTCCTCAACGTCTCCACGGCAGCGGAGCTATGCAGCCACACATTGTGCGGCTCCCACGGCCGATGCCTGCGCCAAAACCCAGACAGCAATGTTTACCTGCATCTGAACCCTGCCAGCCACACCATCACCACGCTGCGCGGAAAGCCGGCGGTCGTCGGCAAGCTCGGCGAAGAAGAGAAGAGACGTTTTCAAAACCAGTTTCAGTGCCAGTGCTACAGCGGCTATCAGGGAGAGAGCTGCGATCAGACAGACCCTCTACACCAAAGAGGGACGGCGTCTCACGCCACGGCGTCGGCACTGCAATGTGTGATCTTACTGATCATCTCCCTGCTCCTCTGTTAATGCACCCGAAATACTGTAGATATGACTGTTTTATATGTCTAAATACTGGAGCATACAAGATAGACAGGTGGGAAATTCAAAGAGTGAGGAGTGCCTTTTTTTTCTTCTTTCAATTGCTGTAAAATATGGATGACACAAAGTGAAATTGTAAAAGAAACACTGTGGGATTTGCAAAGTTTTATTTGTTTAGAACTTTTTTTTTTTTTTTTTAAATGGGCTCGCTGGAAATTACCTTGTTTACATTTTGCTCTCAGTTTCCTCTCGTCACTGTTTCCCTACGTGTCAAATTGCATGTTTCTCATAGAGAGGACGTTTTTGTGTGTGTGGGGGTGAGGAACAAGTTCACGTATGTCAGTAGGTGTGTGGGGTGAAAGTGGAATTGATGCACTTAAGTCTGGTAATAGCACAATGGGTTTGAAGTGCCTGATCTTTTTTCAACATGACCTCTGACATCTGATGTTTTTCTGGAGGCAATTACAGTATTACTATTTATTTGAATGTGATTTTCAGTGTTTTATATGAAATTTTCTTATTTGTGTCCAAAACATGACTACTAGTTTTCTCTGTCTTTTCTGCATTTCAGAAGCTATTTTACACCACACTGTAAAATGCAAATACTGACACTTTGTATGTTCCTCAATTTCACTTACACAACCGCTTCTCACTTCATGGTGTTTTAATAAACGTCTTTGTTAATGTCCCTGTGTAATTTCTTTTCAGATTTACATTACACAATGGTGAGGGGAGAGTAAAGTTTGAATTATAAAAGTTTTAATTATAGAGCGCTGTATATAGACAATATAACTTAAAGTGCTTTGCAGATGCGAACAAATGTATTACATGTGTAATACTTTAGGAAACATGAAAATAGCATTTATGAGGCAATTAAAACAAACAGAAAAGAAGGTCAAGCAAATAAGTAGTTTAAAATTTGGAAGAAATTACTTTTTAAGAAAGCTAACACTTGCAAAGTGTGTCCAATTTATATATTTAAAAAAAAGAGTAAACAATGTTTTAAGCCCTGATTTAAATAAGCTGACAGTTTAATCAGCATGGAAATTAAAAAATGCTTCACCTTGCTTGGTTTTGCTACCGAGAATGCTGCTTGACCCAGATGACCTGAGGGGTCTGGATGCTTCATAACGTACAACTAAAATCATAGATTTCTATATCATTTAGTGCTTTATAGCCTTTAAAAATCCATCCTTGACTTTCAGCTAACCGAAGTATTTTGGCTCTGCTGTTGCAGTCAATACAGACAAGCATCTGGGGGGAAAACTCACGATTGTCCACTAAGGGAGGCACAGCCAGCTAGTCCGCAGGGAGGGACACACTTTGCAGGCTGCTGCCTCATACCCCCTCCCCATGTAATTGTAGGGTGCCGTTAAGCCAAGAGTTATTTTTACTACTTTTAAGAGTTAAGCAAGGCATACATTAAAATTGGCTGGGGGAAGAGTTCATTATGGCTTCCTTGACAGCTGTTTAGAGTGGAACTATATTGCCTTTCCAGGTCAAGTCTCTTCAGTGACCTGTTTATTTTCAGTTTATTTTTAACATTAAAAAAAAGTTGAAAACTTTGTTCAGACTTTTTATTTGCCTGTGACTTTAAATCGGCTCCTAAAAATGCTCTGCATAGTTCCTATAATTGGCTGTCACAGATTATGTGCACAATTCTGATTGGCTGTTTGAAAACATTTGCTCACTTCTGATTGGCTGGTTGAAGGCGCTCACTTTTGTTCCCTCCCCGTTTTCATGTGTCGTTCAGATCATGAGACTGCTGGTTGAGTTCACCTTCACGTGCAGAACACAAAGTAGTTCTGCACGTAGTTCTGTACTTTGTAAACGACATTCTCATCCAGTTGTTAAACGGGTAAGTTACTGTTTTTCATTTTGTCCAAAATCATATCTCACAACAGTATAGTCTATTGATTTAGGTCCATGTAGCTGGGAAAACATGTTGGAAGTTAAAAGCTGAATTTCTAGGTGACTTGAAAAAACGAACACAACTAATTTGCTTTTTTTTTTTAAAGTGAACAATTTTGCAATATCCTGTCAATATTTCTCATCCCCGCTTAAATGTGGAAGTCCATGACACTAACCACCCTCAAATCAAAGACACACAAAAACTGGCAGCAGTGAACAAAGATTTAAACTTTATTCATATGTTATGACACAGTCAATAGTTATTTTGTGTATAATATGTGACATTTATGTAAGACAAGTTTATGATCAGAAATACTGGGGCATTGATGGATGTTGAATGTTAAGATCAAATGGATTCAAATGGCCTACGTTAATTTAAGAAATTAGTTAGCTTAGTTAGGCCAAATAGTTTCCTCAAAGTCACAAATACTGGTAAAATTATTTAAGAATCAACAAAAAGTAAATTATAAATCATACTCACTGATTTGACTGACATGAACAGAACAACAACGTTACAGGTCTAAAAAAAAACTGCTGTGTGTTTCTGTGCTACTGGATATCAGCAGTGCTGTGTTTTCCTTTTTTTGTCAGGGATGAGTTCCTTTCATCATGAGGTGCTGCTTTTCTTAAGCCTGGTCAGCCTGGTTCCAGGGCTGCAGTTTGCATCATCCCCTCTTTCCCAGGTGCCTTTCCTATCTGTGTGGAACGCTCCTACCGCCAGCTGTCTCTCTCAATATGGCGTGGACCTCGACTTGGGCACGTTCAGCATCGTCCAGAACGAGAACCAGACCTTTATGGGCGAAAACATAACCATCTTTTACTCTGACAAGCTCGGCCTGTATCCCAGGTACACCAGTCAAGCCGTCCCTATCAATGGCGGGCTGCCCCAGAATGCCAGTCTTGATGAACACCTCAGAGTGGCCTCTGAAAATATCCGTGCCTGGATCCCTGACAAGGATTTTCAGGGTCTGGCTGTTGTGGACTGGGAGAGCTGGAGACCTATATGGGCGAGAAACTGGGACAGTAAGCAGGTGTACTGGGTGCAATCAAGAGCACTGGTGAGCTCCAGGCATCCAGACTGGAGCCCTGCTCAGGTAGACGCTGCAGCTCAGGTGGAGTTTGAGGAAGCTGGGAGGAAGTTCATGGAGGAAACACTGAAACTCGGGCAGCAAGAGAGAGCAAATGGGCTGTGGGGTTATTATGGTTTTCCCAACTGCTACAACTACTACAGCGACAAAAGCACAAACTACACGGGGGAGTGTCCCCCTGTGGAGCTAAAGAGGAACGACGAGCTGCTGTGGTTGTGGAACGTGTCCTCTGCTCTTTATCCTGACATCTACCTCAGCCTGGAGATGCGACACCTCGACAGAGAAGTGCTCCTCTACAGCCACCACCGCATCCTGGAGGCCATGAGAGCAGCAGCTCAGCTGACGCCTTCCACGCGGCCCGTGTTCCCGTACGCTCGCATCGTTTACACGTACACGTTGGATTTCCTCTCTCAGGCAAGTGGCAGATGTTTGAACTCTGTGCACGTTTGGAGTTGTCATGATTTCAACCTCTTGTTTTGACCTCTGGTTTTGTTCTCCTGCAGGAGCACCTGGTCTACACCATCGGAGAGAGCGCTGCCCTAGGGTCTGCCGGGGTGGTGCTTTGGGGCGACCATGCCTTCTCCAAGTCTCAGGTAGGCCAACAGTGATTGACCTGTTACCGCGGTCGATTTGGGTGGTTTTCAAGGTGATCCGGTCTTCAGTTTTTGATTCTGATACAAAATCCATGAACACGGTATGTTTCAATACCTGCCTACACGTCAATCTCTTTTTGAATAAAGAGTATTTTGTAAAAACTCTTCTTAAAGAAATGATGGTGATGCTGTTTTGTTGAGGGCAAGATAGACAAAACAGTTAGTTACAGTTAGACAATATATAATAAATACGAACAGCCACTTGATCCCTTTAGTAAATTATATTGTACCAATATGTTTTTTTTTGTTTTTTAATTGTTCAAATCGCATCCAATGGCACTCCTACCTAACATATGCAACATGGAACACACTTATGTCTTGATGTGAGTCACATGATATCCCACTCTCTGGGAAATGAGTTTTATTTTGGCATGCGTACTGGCCCATATTCAGCCCTTTTCAGAACTTAAATAAGTAGTGCTTAGTAGAAGTGCATAATTGGTGAGCCTTGCTTCTTTCCCTCTTTTAGGTTGTTTGTAATACTATCAAATCCTACATCGACGAGACTCTGGGTCCTTACCTGGTGAACGTGACCGCGGCGGCCGTTCTTTGCAGCCAAAGCATTTGTTCCTCTCAGGGAAGATGCCAGCGGAGGAGCCCGACCTCGGGGGTCTACCTCCACCTGGACCCTGCCGCATGGAAGGTGGAGCCTGAGAAGAAAACAGACAGACGGCAGAACTACAGAGTTTTAAGGCAGATGGGAACACCCGAGGTAACGTTCATGAAGTCTGAGTTTCAGTGCAGCTGTTACCCAGGATGGGGCGGGGAGAGCTGCTCCCAACCACGTCAGGGATAACAGAGCTTTCATGACGGAGAATGTTGGTGTTTTTTTAACTAATATCTTTCTATGTTTCCCGGATTTAAATGGGAGACAATTTTGATTAAATCCCCATTTAACAATGTAAGCAGACTAATAACATAATACGATAATAATTAAAGAATGATGTTTAATTGCATAAAATGTGTCGGATCTTTTTACCATTTGAATTCCAGATATCAGCCTAAAACTGTCTGTAATTTCACTCTCAAAGTCTCTCCACTCAACTTATTGTTACTTCACTGATGTTTGAGCTTCACTGTGCAGAATGATGTGTGTGCAGCATTTGACACTCAAAGACACTGAAGAAGTTTGTTTCTGCTCAACTTAAATCTGAGTTGAATGTGAGTTCGTAGACAAGCTTTTGGGTCAACTTACACAAGTGTGACTTGGAAACTTGAAACCTCCAATGCACAAACACCAAAGCTGCAACACAAGTTGCATACTTTTTCTTAGTACAGGGTGTTATGTTACTTCCTCATAACATAACAAAACGCCCTGTACTCTGACCCTCATGCTCAAATATTTAATGTGCAAAGGATATCTACTGTGCAAAGAATGGCCACAAAAGCTTGCTGGCTTGACTCTGCAAAATGCATCCGGATGAAGTTGGACATCCTGGTGCTTCAGTCACACTGTATTTGACATACTATGTATTGGGACATTGGGACATACAACATTTCTTTTTTTGGCATACTAAATAGTATGTAGTATGGGTATTGTAACTCACGGTGAGAATAGACTTACAGTGAAGGAGAAGACATCTTCGGTCCAGCAGTTGAACTTTTGAAATTATTAATATTTGCACATTATAGATTCTGGATTTTAATTATGATTTTTTTAATTTAATTGAACCTTTTTTTTGGGAAAAAAAAATCAAATAATAAAGATTATTTCAGTCTTAAAATATGTCTGGAGGATGTCTTTAATATTACTATTGTTGGGAGTTTAGTAATCAAGGAAACACAACTAACAATTGTTTTGCAATTGCTCAACCACAGTTTAGGAAATTAGGGCCCTCTCTCTTCACACAACACCAAAAACATCTGTCGCACAAGTAAACACTTCAAAACTATACAATCTTGTCTCATCCAAAATTTTGTATTTTGCTCACAAACTTCAAATAAATAGCTATTTGGGGAACATACTGACTGACACACTGACATCTGTCTAATCCTACTCTTTAAGTACCATTTTAAAAAGGTCAAAGTATGTTTATGGTGTATTGCTACGGTGTTGTTGCTTTAACTAAAGTAAAGGACCTGCATACCTCTTGGACCACTGTCTGGAGGGGATCTCTAATGTTGATTGAAATAACATCTGGTTTTGCTAGCTAGCTTAGTAAACTCCACTGGGACGTAATACTGTGGCTTTCATATAAGATATTTGTGTGACGGTGTTGACCAGCAGGTGGTGCTGTTGGACAGCGAACTGCAAGAGACGTAGGGAACATCAAGGTCAGAGCCTTGGCTGTTAATAGTAATCACAAGAAGAGTCAAATCACTGTAGAGTAAAACACATATTTAACTTAGCGTGTCAGATTCTGAAAACCTTACACCCGAAGTCTGCAGCCGCTGAAGTGTTCATGATGATTAAACTACAACACAGAGGCAGAGGGAGCACAAGGTGACCTTGATTGATTTACGAGTGGAGTGTACAATGTCGTCTTATCTGATAACCACCGCTGTTCCAAACTGGTGTGGTTGATAGTCATTTCCCTCCTCTGTCCCTGAGGACGGGCCGGCTGGAAGGACAGACTCCCACGAGGCCCCGCTGTTTCCTACTTCCGGCTTTATCATGGCTGGATTGGGAGGAAATGAGCAGGAGACGGACGCTTTTTTTGAAAGCTGTGTAGACATAAGCAGCTGGTGAGCTTTTTTGATATCATTTTAGTGTTTTGTGTTGATTGTTTAGTTCCTTGAACCAGACAAAGTGCTCAATTGGCTCCCAAAGACCGAGGACAGAATGTAATGTCCAGGCTAAACCACCATATTTACCTGCCGTTACGTGATAATGGCAGGAAAAAAACACAACAAGGCTCTCATACTGATTGACATTAAATGCTGCTTGTCAGTCTGTTCGTTATTATTATTGTTGTCTTCACCCAGGCAGCTTAAAATCCAACTCCCTCTGTCGAAATACAGTGAAGGAATTATGATAATGATGTATTTTAATGGGCTTGGGTTTAATAAAGTTGTTGTTTTGTTTGCAATATTGAAATCATATTCAACACATTATAGTTGAACTTTTCCACCTGTGTTTGCACATTTAGACCACGAGCATCCAAAAGCAAAACTTGTCCGTGAAATTTTACAACAGGTTGAAGTCTAAACTGCTGTAATATTTGATATAACACAGTGAAAATGACACAATTTGAGCAGCCTCTTTTAAATGATATCACAAACTATAAAATTACCCTTCAATGTCATAAGATACTACCCGAACAGAAGCCCGTCTGATCTGTTTATCCGGTTTGAATGGTGTCTCCCCCTCCACCCTCTGTCAGGTGTGGCAGGCCCTCTATTTCTCTATCCTCTCATCTCTGCATTTCTTCATTTTGGCGTCTCGCTCTGTCACCCCTCCATGGTCACGTCTCCCCCTTCCCTGCTGCTCGGTCTAGAGATCGTCTCGCTTGCTCGTCGTTTAATAACAGTTTTGTCACGCTCTGTGTCTTTGTCCTTCAGAGGATTCGACTCTGATCAGGTTTCTTAAAGATCTGATGCACACTTGTTTGCATGATTTGTTTGTCACCAAAGCCTGTTTGGTGTGCATCGATTGGGCTATTAAATGTGCAACTTCAAGGAATAGTTCAACATACACTTATTTTCTCAATATCGCTCTCATATCTGTGAGCTAAATATGTAGCTACAACAGTAGATGGTTAGCTTAGCACAATACCTTGATATGTCTAATATGTCTGATATGACTTCTGCTGTCTGCAGCATAGTTGAGTATGATTGGTCAACTCTTGCCTACAATCAGCTGTTCATCAAATCAGTCTGTTTTTTTCCTGCTATATATAAATAGCCAAAACAAATGATTGACCAAGATTCATGTTACTATAACTTAGCTGTTGTTTCAGAATAAGGGGCAGCCCTGTTTTTTGGGTGTGTTTGTGAGTTGCAGTGCTGTCCATAGTCGGCCTATTGTCACGTAGTGGAGATCCACAAACACAGAGACACGGTTTCTGGTCCTGCTTGCTTTTCATGCCTGTAAATACAACTTTCTGTCCCATTTCCATTTTTCTCATTGTGCACAGACAGAAGGGAAACCACAGGGAAGCTCAGGGACAGTCAACAGGAGACAGAGAGAAGCAAGCCACAGGCAGCTGTTTCTCCCCAGTAGATTTTAGAAATTGAAAAAATATACCGAGCACTCTGATTGTGCTACTTTCTTATTTTAGTGCTCAGATTACTAAATTTAGGCCTATTGTTTGATTTTGAAATGACCATGTAGTTATTTATAAATGATCCTTTGTTGGTTTACCACATTTTCTGTCAATGATTCGACTGTGATTATGTCAAGTGATTATGTGCACTATTTCTTGGTTTAGTTTTCGTACAGATTAAACAGACCCAATGTTACATGTTGATTTGTGAGCTTTAGTGTGGCTGGTAGGCACATTTATTTTCTTTGTCCCAAAATGTTAAAATATTCTTGTAGCCCAAATTAAATTTGACAGTTTGGAAGTAAAATAATTAATGAAAAGCAGCTCCACATGATCATTTATATGCATCTGTCAGATGCTAAGCTGCCCTTTTTGTGAGAGCAGGAATAACTTGCTACTAATTCACACTTACAGCAACTGATTGTGAGAGAGTAGGGGCTGAAAACTGATGGAGAAGGGTCCTTGAATCTCTTTATCACATCATGTAAATGAAATCGGAGCGGGGCTTCGGAGACATGAAATGAAAAGGCAGAAGAGGCGAAGTGGGAGAGAGGTCACAGTGTCCTGTTTCTGAAGAGACGGAGCTCTGATATGTCTGCACTTAGGGGCGGTTTGTGGACCAGCAAGATCTCTACCAGCAGCAGTCAGACCACATCGTGCAGGATGTTTGCAAGCAGACAAGTTGATGGTTATCAATACATGTGTAGCTACATACGATTGTAGGGATGTGCAAAAAATAACAGATCATTGTGTTTTAGTGTGTGTGTGTGTGTGTGTGTGTGTGTGTGTGTGTGTGTGTGTGTGTGTGTGTGTTATTGCTGTTGAGGATTTGCTTTCTCTGCTGTATGCCTCCTGATGTGAGGTGACCTGACAGACTGTCCCATGTGACTTATCCCCCGCCCCCTTTCAAGACCCCATCAGAGCTCAGAGAATATAGGCCTACCATTTCAGAGCAACTCACATTCACACACATACTGGTGATACAAAGGTGGCTCCTGTCAAAGTCACACACTAAATGCATGTGTGCCCCCGGGAGCCATTCAGGTGGAAAATTACACTGCCCAATCAATAGCCAATAAAAAGGTCTTTTCTCTGGCAGCGGCCAATCAAATGCCCACGATGAGAATTCTCCTTAAAACAATGACCAATAAGTGTCTCACAATGCTTGCAGTTGTCATGTTGATCCTGATAAAATGTAATTATTCTCCTGTTTCATGGACACATATTGATGGCGTTGGGCGGTGACGGATGATGAGAATAGATAAATGCAAGCTAATAAGAAAATAACGAAGGAAATGGAAAGAGAATAAGCATTTTCTTTTATTTTTTCAACCCAGACGCCCTTTCAGTTTGTAATTAATTCAAATATGATTTTTTTTTCTGCAAGCATATAATCCATTTCAGCATTTTCCTCATTCATTTTAAAGGATTTGAACTTGGCTCATTTGAATAAACATTTTGCTCCATATTAGTCTGGGTAATGAAGTGGATCTCAGAAGAAAAATGCTTTTGTTATACGAGAGTTGAGACTGCTGTGTCACTCTGGTCACCTCAGCGGGGAAATTGCTGATTGGATACCAGATTCAATTTAATACAGAATACTAATAATGACTTGTAATTTTTTCTTTTTTGAAAAAGTTTGAATGTCAAGAGCGATGAGCTTGGTGTTTCAGAAATGTGAAAGTGGTGTTTTATTCACAAAGCTCCACAGATCCCAGTCTCCATGTTGGATTGAAGAAGAGAAATCTTGTCGCCGCAAACATGTTGTTGAGATTAGCAACACTAAACTTAAATCCTCCTGTCTATAATACCCACTAGTTAATTACAAATATAATTACCACACTTTTAAAATAGTCCGCTATAGTAAAAGCCCTGCATTCAAAACCATACTTAAATAAATGTATGTCAGTATTATTGGCAAATATTCTTAAAGTACTTATTTGGCAAATGCAGTGTTTTACTAATATAGTAAGTTTAAAAAAAATGTATATTGCTGCATTAAAATGTTGTATTTTACTGCTCTATATGTTTTAACTGATATATATACTGCTGGGAAGTTTAACACACTATAATATAGTAGTAAGCATCTATAAGCAAAACTCTCACAAGTCAACTTGTCCGCATCATCCTTTATCCGACTAACGAGAGTCCTAATTTAGCATGCATGCAAGGATGGCACACACACACACACACACACACACACACACACACACAGACGCAGTGAAACAATTGATGTTATTTTAGTGTTGCTGTGCTAGGTTTCATTAAATTTGAGCTTAGATGAAGCTAAAATGCAGGTTGTTAGGTGATTTCACTTTGAAAACCTAATAAGATGTGTATTTTAAAAATAAATCTTACATTTTCAGGAAAATAACTGTTTTAAAGAGAGCAAGACAAAGTAATCTTCCCTGATGATTTCACACCTTTATGTTATTTTATGTTTGAATAAGGTCAACACAGTGGTGCAAAAGTCATTTCCTGCCTCTTAAAAGTGTTTTGGTCTCTGATACTGAAAAACATAAAGGCAGGATGTGATTTAATGGGATTCTTGACTCCTATTTCACTATCTTAATCGACTGTCGGCTCCTCCTGTATTTGATTTACAAACTTCTATTATAAACAACTACAGTATGCAGCATATGCACACACACACACACACACACACACACACACACACACACACACACACACACACACACACACACACACACACACACACACACACACACAAACAAAATCACACACTTGTATGAATTCAAGATTAGTCCACGGGATTCAAGGATTGCTGGGTCTCAACACAAATGTCATTGTGAGTCTTAACCTTTACCGGAGCACGTTATCTGCTCTGATATAGCGTGGCCGGGGCCGGGGCCGGGACCGAACACGATGCGATTTGATTTGAAATGTCCCCATCTGAGTCATGCCCACCGGCTATCTTGCCTCCACAGTTCAGCAACACCAGCACTATATACGGCACGTCGCAAAGTTTCAAGAATCGGATCCGTCCGACCGAATCTGCATCTCCCTGCCCTCAATTAATGAGCTCTGGCTGGAGAATAGGAGCTGGGTCACTCTGTGTTGGGAGAGGATGTAGGATGTGAAGAAACATGACACAGAATGAGATAATGCTAAAATCAAGAAGTACATTTGCTACGCCTCAGCGGCTCTTCTATTTAAATTTTAGCTTAAATGGTAGAGAGGGTTATGAGCGAGACGGGGGAGGAAAGAATGATGTGGTATTAGAGGCAGATGTGTTTGCACAAGTGCTGACATGTGTATCTGTCACTACGGGTCATGAGTTATGAAAGTGACAATGCCAGCTCCTTGCTTAAACTGCACAGATCGGAGGTTGTCCTTGATGTCAGCTTGGATAGACAAATGGAGATCTGCATTGCATAAACCATGGTGCATAAAAAAAGGGCAGCTGCAGGGATGCTTTCTTCCATCTTAACTAAATCTTTATTTCCTCCGACATGTTGATAATAACAGTTGTAGGTAGAGTAAGGGAACGCTTTACTCTGCATTGCAGAAATAATTCATTTTTATTCATGTTTTGTTCATCACTGTTAGGGATGCAACGATACCATTTTTTACAAATCGATACGATACCGATATTTTTATTTGTGTACTTGCCGATACCGAGTACCGATACCGATACTTCTTAGATTTGGTCTCCATGAAAGTGCAATTAATTTGGAGGCAGATTTTATTTTATCCTCTGCAGATTATGTCAAGCCTATAGTACAAAATTAACAGAAGGCTATCCCAAGCTTTAAACTTCTTGTGGAAGTCCCTCTAATGTCGGACCATAAAACGCCCCCGTGTCCGGGTTCATAATGTAAGCGATAATATTAGGGATCGAGCAATTATATAGGAAGCTGTGTTCCAAGTTATGTTTCCGGTGCTTTTATTGTGGAGGGAGAAACGGAAAGGAAAAGAGTGGAATTGTGGGATATACGTGTGTGAAGGAGATAAAGTGGTTCAAGTTACCCTGCAGCGTGTTTTCATTTTATTAGAATTACAAATATAGACACACAACAGACACTCGGCTACAATAATATCATCCGTAGCCGCACAACAGCGTCTGAATGAGGCCGCTGCCAGCGCTACTTCAGGTGGATCAGCAACAGTTTGATTCAAACCGGCAGGACGGCGGTGATGACGCGCAGAGCTTCTCAATTATAGATGTATTAAATATGGAAAATTTCAACTCTCGCGTCTAACGTGCCGCCGGCGTATATTTGCGTCTGTCGCAACCACACGCGTCTGTGCATAGACTTTACATGTAATCTGGTCGCGTTGGGACGGACTGATTACAAGTAACTCCGGGGCTGTCAGCCACTAACAAGAGCACTAATATGAGCACTAATATGTCATACACACGTATGCAACACCGGTTAATAAGCACAATATCGATAAAGTCTTGTATTGTACTCGCGTCTCACTTTTCTCCTGTCTATTGAAAGAAGTGAGCGCTGCGTAGCGAGGATCCAAGATGGCGGCTCCAGATTCTGCTGTTGAGACAAACTGGCCATCTGATTGGACGGCAAAACAACGTGGATAGCGTGATTGGCTGCTCAGAAGTTGAGACTGTTGAGACAGTTGAGACAGAGAAGAGTGTCTCCGGCTCCGCCACGGGGTTGCTTCTCCACAAAGCGCGACCAGTTTGTTGTAGTGAAATACTGTTGAGTGAGTATCGGTTCTTGGTATCGGCCATTGAAACCGATGCGAGTACGAGTATTTAACGCAGTATCGACCACCACGGTATCGGTGCATCCCTAATCACTGTGTCCTACTTTCAACTTCATTGTCCTCAAGAGGTTTCTTTTTTGTTGCAGCCAGGTGAAACTCAGCACACACAGGGACCTGGACATAAAACATAATAAGATACATAAAACATATAATAACAAGAGTCAACAGACACATTAGCAGCCTTGTGAGGCTGCACTGTAGTTAGCACAGCGGTGCTTTGACTGAAATGCATTTCACAAAATAAGACATAGTAATCCATCCTGCAGTTGTTGAGGTATTTGAGTCGAGTGGTGGATCTAACCAAACCAGCACATAAGCACACATAAAACCATGAACCTTGTGTGATAAGACATAAACATAAAAAAACATAAAACCTGACTCGTGGACATTTAACAGTTGATTGCATCACCCCTTTATAGCTTCATATTGACAATGGAGAGAAAAAAAAATCAAATAAAAAAAGAAATAATCAAATTACATGTAATCATTAACTAAACTATGTCCAATGATTTATTTTAATAACCATACTTCTAGGAATTGAAAACAAATAAAGAGTTGTGTTGTTTGGCTTGATATAAAATTTGCTTTGACTTTCTTTTATTGAAAAATCTGACCGTGAGAAAAAGAAAAATCACTATTATGTCAGTGCCTATTTGTGGTCAAATGAGCTGCTGTACTACTGAATAGCTGTCAACACATGTAACTTTTACTCCACTATAATTTAAGTGAAGTATCTTCAGTTGTAGGATAATCCGATCAACCTCTGGTGAAAGAGTGCACATGTGACTGCATGAGGCTCCAGGTGAGCATTCCTGCCCACAGCAGGGGGCAGTAGTGAACAGTGTTTCCTCTGAGAGACACAGTGACACAGTCAAAACTAAGAGGCCTGTTTTCTATCAGTGTTTCTGGGCGAGTTCACAAGTCAAACTATTCGACATTCATTTCCATCATTATTCATCCATGCTTAAAGACACACATGTTTAAATAAATATTAACTGTAGGAATATTTAACCGCAGAAACGTGTTTGAAATGTCTATTTGAAGTACTATTCTTCCAAACTGTTTACTTCTGCATGTTTTGTGAGTCCCACGCTTGTTTTTTCATAAATTACACTGAAAATGAGGATTATAGCATCAGGTGGTCTCTCTCTGCGGTGTTTCCTGGTCTTTTTACCCCCCAGTCGGCCTGAATTGCATCCTTCAGTGGAGCAGCATGGCTCCATGGGGTGGCATTCTCTCGGCACGCTGTTGTTCTTGGGCGTTGCTAAACAGTGGCTCCCCGGCGGTTGTTGCTCAGCCACCATCCGAAATTTCTGCACCTGTTTCCAAGACAACTGACATTTAAAGGGGCGGCTCTGGTTATTGACTGTGTGCCCTTGACCAGCACTCTGCTTGCACTTGAAAACTGTTTGGCTCAACTGGTGACTGTTTCATGATTTCCCCCCCGAAGCTCCCAGCAAACTCGCAGTCCCTTCATGGCAGCTGATAGCAGATGTACAATCAACATTAGATGCAAACTACATGGGAACTTTTCCTTTTGGGTGAAGCAACAGGAGGAGAAAAGCGTGCATTTTAATTCAGGAAAATATTTCCGTGGTTTGATTGGAGTCATATTTGGTGTGTGTGTGGCTGAAATGAGCCAGCCATAGAACAGTTAAGCAACAGGACAACAGGTTCATGTACTGGCACGCTCCAGTGTAACCACCACACCACCAAATTCATATTAAACCACCTAATATGAACGAAGGGAAATGCTCTCCTCCTTCTCCTTTAACACAGAGCCTGATGTCTCAATCTGGCCACCCATCTCCTTCATACTCATGATTATGCTGGAAATTAGTCACTAACAGGTGAAACCAGTCAAGCACAAATAATAGGATTCCTCACCTCAGAATAGCGGCACAGGTTTGCCCTCGGGATATTTTCAACAGGGAGATTTGTAAAGGATTCTTCAGGGATTTAGTATTGTACCTCTGTAAGACTGCTGGACTCACAAGAGACATATTTGTATAACATAAATACAAATTGAAGCAGCATAGTCCAAAGATCTTGATTTTCAAGATGGATTGTTCACTGTCAGATTTTCATTGATAGAACTATTGCGACGCGAGAAGTCGGTAATGTTCAGGCCTTATTCTTTCTCGTCTCATTAGCCTACTGCATTGGTTCTCAAATGGGGGTACGTGTACCCGTGGGAGGACGGGAAAGCCCTCCAGGGGTACGTGAGATTTGTTAAAAATTAGCATCCATTCAAAAATCCTTTAAAAAGTATTCAATGATATATAAGTACAAGTTTATAAACTGAATTGTATCTATTATATATTAAATCATTCACAGCGCTGTGTATTACATCTCTTTTTTAAACATAAATGCTTTGTGCTGGTTAGGGGGTACTTGGCTGAAAAAAACATTTCACATCACTGAAAAAAGGTTGAGAACCATTAGCCTCCTCAATAGGAGACCTCCCATACAATAACTGGGTTTACGTTGTTATTCACTGCGATGCAGTTGATCGCAGCGAGCAGAAGGCTTTGAAGTGAAAATGTCTTCGCCAGACGTGTGTTACAGAAATTGAGCAGAATACTGAGCCTTTCTTCGACTTGCTTTATGTTCTCTTCTCTATCAACAACCTCCACTGACATCTGAAGCTTGTGAGAGAAAACCAGCTCACTGAGTGTGGTTCCATTTTGAAGAGGCGTGCGTCAGCTGCAGTGTAGCTGCACCGCAACCCTTAACGCAGACCTATAAATCCAGAGTTAGTCCTTTTCATTGGTAAGGCCACATTAGTCTTCTGTCCAAACCATGTAGGGACTCATACAAGTGAGCTGTAAGTGAAGCACACCAGTGAATGTAAAGATTTGTTCAGTTTATAACAACTGTAAAAAAAGTAATAGACCAATTATCAATTCTAAAAATGTTGATTTCAACACAGTCTCACAGCAGTTTGTGGAATAGTAACACAATGCAATCTTCATGTACAGTGACACAAATTGTCAGTTTTCTTTGTGTTGCTTGGAACGACTTATTTCAGGTTTATGCGCAAAGAAACCCCACTTAGTATGGTGTCGGAAAAAACATCATGGTTGGGCTTAAAACCCCATGTTCAGTTAGTGTTAGGAAAACTGTCACGTATGTAACGAAACCACGACAACACTTTGAGACAATTAAAGTGTTATGTAAATACACATTATCTATGATCACAATCTAATAATGTGTATTAAATATCCTTTCAGCGTGACAGTGTTGAAAGAGTCTTTTCTCATTTCTCATTTAAACGCGCCATAAGAACACCCAGATGTGGGTTAGATGTAATGCTCTGCTGATGACACACAGGTGTATTTACCTGATAAGCTAAATCAGGAGCAAGATAAATAATCTATAAATGATCAATGTTTTTAATGTCATGACTTTGACTAAGGACACAATTGTATTGGTCCAGACTGGATTCCATTTGAAAAGTATTTTTTAACTAGCCAATTTCTATTATTATTATTATTTTTCATTCAAGCAAATCAAACAACGGTTATGCTTGAGACAAGAACAAAGAGAAGAGACCATTTCTTTTTTCATTTTAGTCATTTCCGTAGAGGCTTTAAAATTGTGATTAAATAGACTGGATAGATACAGTAGACTGGACCCAATTTATTTTCTGAACTTCTAACTTTCTGTGAAATATCTGCAGGTAAAGATATTTTTAGTGCTTCAAAGCTCAACCTTAATTCAAACTTTGAGCAGATGATTCAGAGTTATATTTACATGTTATTACTTCATCACCGTGTAGATGATTATGCCATGAGACTAGTTGATGCTGTATAATTTATGCAGACTCATAGTTTTCCAAAATGGGAACAGTTTCGGTTCACTGAGGCAGTGGATCTCACTGTAACACACCGAAAATAAACAGAAAGGCCAATTTTAATGAGTCACTTCTGTGCTGTTACAACGCTCATTTACACATTTCAAATTACAACCAGCAAATGCTAATTAGACTGAAGACTTACAGCTGTAAACAGTCCCACAGTCGTCACAAAAAGACATTATACGTAGCTTTAGTCAGTTACTTCTGTCTCAAGTCACATCAGTATGTGCATTGTTGAGTTAATGCTTTGTGAATTATTTCAACTAATGAGGCAGGTTACAATGTCAACAGCAGGAATAGTGAGATCAAACAAATACATGAAGATGACAGAATTAGATCGTATAAGCGGCTTTGCTGCATCTATTTACATTTTCATTGGTTTTGTGTTAGAAAATAGGATTTCATTCAAATATTTTCTTTGTGATGAGTGCAGACATATCTGGGGGATTTTTATAAATATTCTGCAAGAGCTTCTAGAAGTTTTACGTCAAAGGGATTTGTCCATTCAAGACCTTACAAAATGTCATGTGCTGTTACAATGTTCAGATCTCCATTTGATGCCATGCAACGTGCCTTTAAAGGTCATGCATACAGCATATTTTCATCAAGAAAAAAAGGCCCATGTGGAGTTAAGAAAGGAATTCTTAAAAGTAATCAGGCATATAGAGAGATGAAGACAGACAAATGGAGCAAAAGAAAGGACACTCCGATAAACACCCTAAACACACTAAAAAGGGCTTTCAAGGTCACCAAGAAGAAAAAACGAAACTATAATTTTGAAGTCCCACTTTTCCGTCTCCCTGACTAACGTCACCCTCTCTCCTCATCTCTTCGTTTTTTTCCCTCTCTCTTTCTCTTTCTGTCTCTTTCACTCTCCTCTCCCTGTGTCGTCTCCCTGATCGGGCGGCAGACAGCGTGTAAGTGCTCTAACCCAGAGAAGTCTCCAGGAGCTCTTGTGATTGGCTGTGCTCTGCAGCACAGTTCACAATCGATTAAGGCACGGCGAGCTCCCGTTAACAGCTTTTCTCTGCTGCTCCTGTGGCTTTGATACTGTCACATAGACTCCAACTTCGCCCTTAACCCTTCAACCACTGTCCTCGCTCTCTTTCTCTTTGTCTGCTTCACTCTCTCTCTTTGCACTTTTCCTTTCATTTTCAAAGCCCTAGACTATTGCCACTCAAAGACATTTCTTACAACTCTCACTCTGGGTTTGCGTTACTCTCTCGCTTCACTTTTTCTTTCTTTCTTGGAGTTCTTACTCTTAAGTCAATTAGAGCTTCTTCTCCTCTCACTCACCTTGTCCTGTCATCTTAAATTTAATTCAGTTGTGTGTCCTCAGGGGCAGCAAAATATGAAAAGAAAATAAGATAAAAGAGAGAGATGTTCTTTACAGCAATAAGTTGCCAAACATAATGGATGATGTCGTGCATAATATTGGATACCTGAACAAAATGTAGGTGTGCCTGATTATTTGTATGGAGGGGTGTCCTAGTCGGGGAAAAGTCCACAGCAAGTATCCCCAAGAAATACACTCAATTCCAGACCTTTCAATTTATGTCCAGTGCAGACGCTGCAAATTGAGGGTCTGAAAAGGACTGCAGTGATTCAACTCGCATTCTTTCTAATGGCCATCAGGAGTGACTCCTCTGGTTGTAAAAAAAAATATGACCCTACTCCTAACTTGATTTATTACCTCAAGAAACAGCATGATGTTCATTTAGAAATTATGGTCACATTTAGGGTATAATAGAAGCAGGGTATGGTTTACGGCGTGGCTACCTTGTGATGCACAGGTAGTTGCCGCCGCGTTGTCCGATTTGGCAGCTGTCCGTGTTTTTGTCATTTAACCCTTTTATAGTGTTTTCAGCACTTTTTTTTGGGGTTGCAAAAAGCCAAGATAGCGTAGGACAAAATGCTGAACCTGAGGCTTCGAAACTGTAGTCAAACCAATGGGTGATGTCACGGTAAGCACAGCACCGAGTGGTCCTGAAATGTGGCAAGGCCATGGTTGTATAAAGACAACGGGATACAGCGTTGAAGGCAGACTCCTGTTTGTTCCTATGAAAGTTGCACAGACGCACAAAAAACTCAGATAAAATTAACCGGATCTTCTGGCAACCTTCTGGCGACCTTCTGCTTTCTGCGGGCCATAGAGAACGCGTCCTAGTATTTTCTTTAAGCCTGCCTACAGGCCCTCGGTCCAGCCTCGTTTTCAGGCTCATTAGACATAGTCACAGATTTACAATGAATGTTTGTTTTTTTCATAAATTGTAATCACATGTTATCCCTACATTTGATATAAACTTTTCACTAAAGATAATCCTAGAGTTTAAAGAATTGTCCAATACCTGTGTTCCCTATCAGTCAGGTTTAGACCTCAAATGGTTCTGTCTTTTATTCTGAAATACTTTAACACTTTGTCTTTACAGAGGCTGATAAGTACAATTTATATTTTTACATAAATAAGTAAAAAATTAAGATCTGAATACACATATTACTTACTACATATAAGCATATGTGTGAGTGTGTGTATGTTTGTGTCATGTCACGGGTACGAACAAATGTGCGGAGCTCCCAAATGTTTGTTTTAATATGGAAAAGTGAGAGAAATTATTAATTAATTTGTGTAAACAGAAGTAAACATTTAAAAAGAAAAACTGAAGATCTCTTTGTGTCCTCAGTGGCAGTTCTAACCTTGTGTTTAGGTGTAACTTGTTTTTCACACCAAGATAAATGTTGTATCACACAATCCCAGCCTTTGCTTCTATTTACTTCTTGCCAGCAATTAAAGCATTACTCTGTCGCAGCTTTTCTGTTGTACCATGTTGTATCTGCCTCCTTGGGATGAAAGGAAGAAAAAAATTTTATGTTTGCGTGGAGATGCAATTGACACAAAAGTGTGACTTAAATGCACATTTCCAGCTTTTTGTGAAGGTGTTCATGTAGCAGCTAGCAATGGAAGGCAGTATTGCCTGAAGAAAATAATGTTTTTTTCCACCCATGGTTTTTATTGTCAAAAGTCAGTGAACCATTTTCTCAGAAACACAAAAGATGTGCAGTGAGAGAGGCCAATGGCTCGATCTGCCCACAGAGTGTTCTTTTCTTCTCCCCTTTTTCTATTTTCTCTATTGTGGCTTGCAGAAAAAGATTTAAGTGGCATTTAACTCACGGCAGACATGGCCTACAGCAGCTAAACTCTACTCGTTTTCTCTTCATGTATGCAAGAACATACCTGCATCCTGATATATCTCTGTTCTTTTCTGTTCTAGAGCGATTCTGTGATTTTGTATATTCTAAACAGAAAGTTCACAAGCTTTTTCTGGAGATTTTGATCCTGGCCTTCTTCTGCATCATCTTGTGACCGAACCACCAAACTCTGGTCATGTGATAACAAGCGGTCATATATCAGAGTGGATAGTAGTGGCTTGTCCAACAATCCAAATATAACTAACTTAGGGTTTACATTTGGTTATAATATGATTAAGGTAAAATTAGATAGTGAAATCCCTTGGCAGAATCTGGTGTTTATTTGAGTATTACCCCGCCCTCCTCTGTGCAGTGTGTCTCTATTACAACGTCACCTATTCCTTTGAATATACACACATGTTGCTGAACGGCTGACGCTGACATTTTTCTGCTTCTTGTTCAAAGATGAGCTTCAGTGTTGGATGGGAATGGCCTCATTGATGTTTCTAAAGTTGAAAATGATCAATCACTTTGCTGATTTGAAATATTTCCTTCAGTTCTGTTTAAAGACTCAGAGTCTGTCAGTTTCCCCCCCAAGCTAAGCTGTCCCATCCCGTTAGAGTGCTTTTCTGTACATCAACAGGCTTCCAGTTCATAACGCCTTGATGTTACAGCACTGAGATGACATACAGGACTACTGAGTCGTAGTAGGAAGTACAGAAGTAAGCACCGGCACAAGCGTCTATTTGCTACAGAGGTGAGTTGAGCTCATACGTGAAACCCTGCGGATTCTAACAGTGACACTTGTTACGACCTACTCATTGTCTTGAAGGCTGTCCTGGCAAACCTCAGCAGGCACTTGTATGCCAAGAAAGGGTCGTCAGCTTGATTAGGCACACCTGGGCCTTCCAGGCTCTATAAGCTGGTCCACATGCTCATCGGCTCTCTGCCTTCCTACAGCGGACATCCACCCTGCACTACCGGCTTTTGGGTTTGCACCATCAACACGTCCTCAGCACGCATGCTTGCACTGTTTTCGTCACTGACTTTTGCTGATATACACACTCAATTGTTGGTTTTATGTTAAGCTTGGTTTAAGAAATTCGTAAATTAAACTAAGGCCATAAACAAATCAAATTTGGATGATTAAGTATAATTTTCCAGTCCAGCTGATTCATGATCATGTGACTGACGCTCTGCACTCAGACACCTGAGCAAGTCCCATTGGTTGAAGAAGGTGATGGGATACGTTCAAAGAGGTGCTGTTTTATGTGCTTCTGTGTTGGATGATTATTAGGACTTGACAATGTAGTATAAGATTGTCCTGAATGATGGTTCTACTTATATAAATGTTCTCTCTTCTATTGTTTTTGCATGCTTTGTAAATGGTAAATAATGTATAACGTTGTAATTGTATATTCTGTTTATAGGCTGACTTTGTAACATCTGTCCAGGGATAACAGATGAAAAATAATCTCTTTTTTAACTCTTGTGTGCTTACAGGAATTTACTAATGTGCACTGTTACCAAATAAACCAAAAAATTAAAAAAGATCAGATGAGAACAATTCTATTTTGTTTTTTGTTTACAACATTAACCACATTTTAAACTATTTAAAACTGTCACTGTAATCCAGGGTAAAAATATGTTTCTCTCAAAATGTAATTGAAAGTGCAGTTTAGTTGCAGGGGAACAGATATTAGTACACATGGTGGCACCATGAGGGCCAGATAGCTGTTCTGGGGATTTCTATCATGACACGATCTTCCTCAGCTGATTTTGCCATTGAAATGTAAACTTTTTGAGCACATTGAGGATCCATATTGCCTTAAAAATTGATTAAAATGCTTGTTCTGCTTGATTGTGTGATGAATGAAAGCTGTAAAACAGCTACTAAATGGATCTCGTTTTGAGATTGTGTTTGTCCGCTGAGTCGGAGGAGGACTTGAACTTTCTCAATTGAGAGCAGTTACACTTGAAGGATTAATAAATTCTTAAAGCGTTCAGAAAACGAAAACTTGACCATTGACATTGACCATTTGAAAAAAAAACTAAAGCTGCTGAAGAAGCTCCAGTGATACGACGAAAGCTCCAGAACATCTCTTCAATGGAACCAGGATTGTTTGCCGACTATTCTATTCTATCGCAGCATGTGCAGTGATGGAGGGAGTATGTGGCAGTTTATTTTCCGTTTTGCTGAACAGTTTTCATATCAGTTGCGTTTCTATATGTTGTCTCCTGTGCGTCTCTGTCTCATTGTGTTTGTTATACCTTGAATGCATCAGAGAGAAAAGATGACAGGTTCAATGACACACTCGATGTCATCGTTGCCCAGATTAAAATATCTCCGTCACTTTCCTGCTGCGCCTCCATGACGCCCCAGAAGATGCAGACTTGAGAGGATTGTAGCGAAGCAGTGTGTGTGTGACAGGTGATGAAGATCTCCAACACGGAATAACACAGGACAATCAACCTGTCGGTGTCTGATGTGTGCCCGAAGCCCTCTGGGGGGGTGTAGTTTATACTGCTCTCTCCAACTGCTCTTGATGGCAGGTGCCACATGTAATGGAGGGATGAGGATGTTGCGCTCCTGCACCAGACATGACCTCCAGGGCCCCGGCTCATCGCGTTCAGCCGGAGATGGATCTTGTTGGGACCTTGCCGGTGTATGGTGTCCCCTGCCTGGCTTCTCTCTCCTCAGAGCCATAATCACCGCAGACTGCATGTCACAGTGCCCCGCTCTAATTGGCCTGTCACTCTCCCTGTGCTGTAGGAGGGGGAGGGGTTGGCCTTTGTGGGGCTGCCATGGCGACTGGGCCATTTAATGAGAACGAGCACGCTGTGACTAATGACATCCCTGAGCCCATCGGATACACTGCAAATGGACAATTTGCTGCATCACTCACACACAATACACAAACATAAAGCCACACACCTCAGCGTGGTCAAACCTCATTGAATAGAAGAAGACAGTCATCACCATGAATCAATGCATGACAAGTGGACTTCAGAATTAATGCTAAGGCTATCATCTATTCTCATACACTCTTAAGCATTAATGGTTTTATATAATACGGCTACTGCTAATGTTATATTGAGATATTAACTGCAGCTTAAAATACACATTAACTATTAGGTGGGCCATTGCTCTGGAGACTTTAAAGGGAGGCGTCAGGCATATCATCCATAACAGGAGTATGGATTTGAAGTGAGGCGTGAACAGTCGACCATGTTCGCAGGAGAGAGAGAAAAACACATTTACTCGATCATCTTCCATCTCTTCCCATCATCCTGTTTATTGGTCCATTAGTGACCAAGTGACAGCATGAAACGTGTGGATATCTATCAAGTATATCACTTCCTGCTGGACGGCAACTTGCCATATTTTTCAATTTTCCAGAAGGTAACGACAGACAGTACCTAAAACAACAGTCAGTCATGAGGTTTAAGGTCAAGTTTAAAAGGATAGCACAATTCAGGGAGCATTCAGCCTTCTGTATTCAATTTTCTTTTCTTTTTCTTGTAAAGGCTAGTTTGGGGCTTAATAATTGATTGATTAGTCTATGGAACCTTTTAATAATACACTTATTTACAATGACATTGACATGTGACATGAATAAGTCAATTTCAAGTGTGTGTAGTGTGTCTACTACAAACACTTAGATGATTCTAATTATCAAGTGCTACATAAGTTTAGTTAAAAATATTGATAATATTTGATAGGATCAGTAAATATGACCTAAGTGCAGAAAGAAGGCAAGCAGATTCAGAAAGAAACAATTAATAAAAAAAACTATTGGAAAAATGAAAAATGATAGACAGAATAGCCAATCAACAGCTGACATGTCAACAAACCTGCAACAGAAAAACGTTGACTATATAATATTCAAGGTAGAAGTCCTGCTCATTAGCTCTGAATTAGGCTCCTCTTTTAGGGCCGAACACCTGGGTCACGTGAGCTATAGACAACTAAAGGTGTTTGTAGTCACCTTATTGGCTCATCACTATCAGCTGAAGAAGGTAACCAGTGAAGTTAGTAAAACCATTACAATGGATAACATTATTAACACTCTCTGCTCTGCAGTGCTTTATGTTTTTCAGCTCATTGATTTGTTTTTTTCTTGGCCACACCTTTACTGTTTTGCTTCACTCTCACAGCTCTCATCAACGTTGTTTTCAGCTTAAAAACTCTAAAAACCAACTACGCTACCTGTGCATAATCAAAGAGCAAACAGACAAAGTTAGCACCACCTAAATAAATGGGGCGGCTGTGGCTCAGTGGTTAGCAACTCGGTCTTTCAATCAGAGGGTCGGTGGTTCTGTGTCGTTGTGTCCTTGAGCAAGACACTTAACCCTCATTGCTCACCGTTGCTGTGTCTACGGTCTACTGTATATCATGTAAGTCGCTTTGGATAAAAGCGTCAGCTAAATGAAATGTAATGATATAGATGGAATATTGGCCAACAGCATACAGTCCAACATATCAAGTTAAAAAGTGAGGATATTTTAGTGTTGTGTGGACAGCTTGTTTAGTGACCAAAAACTATCCACTGCAGGTTTAAGTAATCACATCTGGTGTGATGGGAGCAACATGAACAATGCTTGGTAATAGGAGTCAGAGGATGGGAGAAACAGCAGCCAAATAAAGGCTTTTAGACAGAATGTGGTTTGTCAAACTTCTGGTAATGTCTTGGTTATAGCCCCATATAGCCTGATATTTTACTATAGTCTATTCCCCTTTGTGGGTAATATAGAGAAAGGTACACTGCTGTTATCTGTGCCGTCAGACTCATTAGCATTAATTAGTGCTTTGGTGAGGCACCGTATCGAGAGTTCAACATGCTTGCAAAATCAAAACATGAATCGAAATGCCAGAGAAAATCTGTCCCTCGTTGCAATCCCCAGTTAATCAGTAGTGATAATGTTTTGCTAAACTATAATCTCATCTGTGAATATTAATAAGGACTCTAAGGGATCTCAGCTGAGGGACGAGGGAGCGCTCGTGGCTCCAATCTGAAAAATGGCCAAACTGCCGACAGGCTGTTGAATCACTCAGCTCTCACTTTGGCCGCCTTTGTTGTCCTCAGTGGCTCTACAGTGTGAAAGCAGTACATGGCTGTGTTTCAGTAACAGCATGGATGTTTTTTTTTATTATCAACAAACCGCCATTTTGCATGCAACACACCCACGCGGCACACACACTCATAAAGGAACACGGTAAGATGGCATGCATGAGATTGTAGTTTACCTCTCTGCCGTTTCTTCTTGCACATTTGGTGTCCCAGGATGCTGATGAGCGACATCTCTGAAGGGCATCAGAAATGTTTACAGCCCATGTAGCCTTTGAGAATCGATAATGACATGAAGACCCAGGGCAGGTTAATGGTGTGTGAAGGCACTGTTATGTATAAAATCCAGATTGCTTCTTGTAGAAATGGTGCCTGCATCACATCTCAGTCTGACTGCTGCGACTGATCTAAGTCTGGCCTGTGACCCTCGTAGAGATGCACGTCAAATAAGCCAAATCAATCATCGAGACAGCGCTCGGCCATTACAGACCACATGAAATGACCGACGCAGTCAGCCCTGTGGGTTTGCCTTGATTTAACAACATATTAAAAACACATTGATGACGGTGGCGGATGAGTGTGGATGTGATCTGAAAGCGCAGGCCTAGGTTAAGTATCATAACAATAAACTATGATGGGAAAAAAGGGTAAAAGCACCCTGAGTTTAGGACCGAGGGGCAATTGCAGCCTGCTTTGTGGCTAACCAGCTATGGTTTGGTTTCTAGCAGGGGCATCCCCGGCTGATGGGACACGTAACCCCTCGGAGGTAAAATATATTGGTATGGATTTTGTGCTGCTACTGGTGCATTGAATCAGTGTGACCAAGCAGGCAGGCAGAGGGAAATGGGGCTGTTCTGAGAGTGAATTATACGCAGTCACACACTCAATTTACCCCTGCAAACCTAGTTAGGGAGGGAACAGACAGGGAGGCGTACACATGCTGTGGGACGGTGCTTATGTACGCTGACACGCATGCATCCGTTAAAACATGCACTCCACATTAGCTAACAGGATTAAGAACATTAAATCAAGGCAAAAATTAAATCCAATTTCTCATTTGTGCAATAAATTGAAATGATACAGTATTTCAAGCAATGACATGACACATTTAACTGCATAAATGTGTTCAAAATAAAATGTAACATAAAAAACAGCATCTTCAAATTCATCTAGCCATTACTGATTAAAATACAGGTATCAGTTAGTTTGTGTCATTAACCTCCACTACTCATGCATATTAAACCTCAATACGTCGGCCCACTATATAATTGACCGCGTTGCAGCCGGCAGACTCGCAGACAGACAGTGGAGATCTGTGTTGCCAGGCTGTTGTGTTTGATCTGGATGTCTATGCTAAAACCTCTTAATGCCAGTTCATATGAAATATTCATCTTCATTTCGCAGGCCGTGAATCATCAAGGTGTTTCTGGCCCTCCGCCCCCGCTCCAGTCCTGTGGCAGAGCAGACAGCTGTTTGAAATTAGACACCAGATTGTGTTACTTAAACCGCTAGCAGGAGCGATGCTGATCGCTCCCCAACCCAGCAAGCAATCTGTTAGTGTGCTGAATCGTGGGTATGTGATCATGAGTGTGTTCTTGTAGTATTTAAAGCCTGGCCTCCCTCCCAAACTCGCTTGAAAATATAGGCTGACAGCAATGCTACTGAAATACACTGGATAGGATAGCAAGTTCTTGCTTTTTTTAGCAACAGTCTTGGGCAAATCTATCACATGCTCACAGGTGGTTTTACTATTAATGACAAACTGTTGTTTTGTCTTTCCTTGAATGAGCAAGATTTGTCTGCAGTCGTGCTGTGCTGGCGGCTCTGTGAGGCTGCACCTAGGCAGAGCGGTGCTTAGAGCAAAACACTAACGTCAGCATGCTAACGTGCTCACAATGGCAATGCTAACACGCTAATGTGCAACAGGTGTAGCGCTCCCCGCCTAAACATCTATATTTAGTGTGCTAGCACGATGCTATTTGCTAATTAGCAGGATACACAAAGTACAACAGAGGATAATGGGTACATCATTAGTTTTACAGGTATTTAGTCATATATTTTTGACCTGCAGAGTTACAATTTATGCTGAGGGCAACGTGTGTGAGCTCAACTAAATAGTTGTTGAGATATTTCACATAAAACCTCAAACTTGAATCTTATGGTGGGGCTAGAGGAAAGGTCATGGGATCACTAAAGTCCTTAGGATTCATCCTCTCCTGAACATGAATGTCTGGACAACATTTCATAGCAATCCATCTAATGCTGGAGTATTTCAGTCTTGGCCAAACAGGTATTCGACATATTGGCATTTCCATCCCTAGAGCACAATACACCAGTATATTAATTTCAGATAAAACAGCGGTCAAAAGAATGCCCGTCTGTCTCCAATCCTATCTATATTTATCTGTTTGTGTCCTTATATATACAAATTATTTTTCTTGAATGACTCTAATGCTCAGAGACTTAAAATATTAGAATATCTTTAGTTGTGACCTTTAAGTCTGTGTATTATTGTTAATTCTCAATTATCTTAAAGTTTCTTTGTATACAGTATCACTACTCATTATGTTATCATTGTTAATAAGTCATTAATAAAAGCAATTTAAACCTTAAACTCTGCAGTTCCACCTGTTGAAGAAATGTAATTATTAACGATCTATAAGTTTCATCCAGGAGCTGATCTGACCTGCTCCTGCTTTATTGTGGAGAAAAAAGAATACTTATTTTGCAAAACCCATTTTTTTTTGAACAAATTGTCTTATTTCTTTTTTCTACTTCACTTTGTATTCTATGGACCTAGACATATATGTGGTTATTAGTTATTGATGTAATTATTTCAGGCATTTGTCCCATCTTTTGATTTGTTGAATCAGCTTGTGGATTTAATAATTTTAGGTTGTCGATGTGATACCTGACAAATGTTCACAACTGTAACATTGTATCTCAAATAAACTCAGTTAGCCTAAAATCAACCATTTCCTTTGTATAACCTTTTCCCCTTTAATTTCATTCTTGGATCTCAATAATTCAAAAAGCCGTTATTTACAATTTTAGGATACCTTTCTTCAAAAAGGAACCCTGTTTCAAAATGTCCATTAATCTTTTGCTTAGTTTGTGCCTCAGGTGAGAAACATTGATCTTCTTCTCTTGACTTTTACCAAATGACCAGTGTTGATGAGGGATGGTTACTCATTATTACTTTGACTATACGGGTTAGCATTAGTCAATTATACAATTACACGCAGGATATGTTGACCAGTGATAATCCCCGGTAGCTGTCTTATAAAATCAAGCAGACCATTAAAGCCCAGAGACAGTTGTGAAATGACTAGTGAACGCTGTGGTGAAGTCAGAGCGGTTTTGATGTGAAACAGATTGTGATTAAACCTCCAACAAAGTAATTTTCCGGAAGTAGTAAAAAGAAATTGCTTCAGTTATTCCCCATTTTTTTCTGTTAATGGTGTATGTGATAACAATATGTGCATCTTTTCATTTTCTGCATGCAGAACTGAGAGGTTGTAATGCAAAACCCCTCACTCACTCACTCCGGTCTTCCTATCATTCTAGTGATCCTCTCATAATGACGTTTACGAAGAAAATGAACAAGTGTCCAACGCTGAGAGCTGGTTTGGCAAATATTTATTCATAACACATTAAAGGGATCGAAATGACACATGAGCTAATCAAAACTGGATATTAAGCATTGATTTGAAGCAGGTCTTTCTCAACAGTCAATTTATATAAAGCTCTTTACTATTTGGTTACATGAATCAAACTCACATTAACCTTTAGCCCTGTTTCTCTTCCCAGCATTCAACGCTCACTCTGACTGTCACAGAACCTGCAAGCCATGTACATCTAAATGTTTGTGCAAAACAGACAGCATTTTGGTATTGGTAAATGTGGCTTGTTTATCCTTCAAAAGAAACCATTAGTCAAACAAACAAAGAGCGGGATGTGAGCAGACGTTACTGGCAGAAGCATTAAAATCCACTGCAACTCTCTGCCAGGTTAGTAATTGCTCTTTTTATGGTGGTAATTATTTCCTCTAAGGTGCGCACTGTTGCACACTGCAATTATACATGTGCTGCTATCTTCGTGTGTAAGGGAATGTGGATGGAGAGATGTGGGAAGTATAGAGGTGTGTGTGTGTGTGTGTGTGTGTGTGTGTGTGTGTGTGAGATGTGCAGCGGGAGAAAAGAAGAAAAATTGAAGCTGTTGAGATCTGAATTGCACAATTTCTACCAAGACCAGAAAAATGCAAACAATGGTGTGATGTGGTTATATTTGAAAAAAAAGAAGAAAAGTAGATATGTTTGTGTATTCCTGCCTTCAGTTAAGTCCTCGCTTCAGTAACACAACCCTGCTGAAAGGCATTGTGCAGAAAACCCAGCAAGTAAGCATTAAAAGGCCAATAACGTACAACTCATAATACTGTTTCCTTTGTCCCCCTGTCCTCTCTATCTGTCTCTTTCTCAGTTTGTTTTTTCTCAGTTTGCTCCAGTGTGACTTGCAGGACCAGCCTGGAAATTACTATACTGTCCTATGTTTACTGATGTTTCTCAGACACTGCGAGGACGTGGGAGCTTCAATTCAGTAGAACAGAGGTCCAAACATTCCTAAGGATGATTCTGTGAAAATGCAGCAACAGCAGTTGCATATTATTCATTAAAATCTGCAAATTCATACCAGTGAGTTTACAGTACAAGTGTCCAGGTATCTGTATTCTGACAACATTAATGTATTCATAAATTACTATTCCCTGTAGTATATTATACAATGTTGCAATGTCCTACTCAAGTAGAATCCATGAAGTATACAAAGCGAAATAAAATATGCTCAGAATAAAAGAACATTTTGCAGATTATTTGTAGGCTTCTAACAACCCAACAGATTCATGGATCAAAGCAACACAACCGAAAGCCATAAAATGAAATGCACGAGATGGCAAATGGATTCACAATTGTGTTTCCAGTGCGTATGGAGAATTGAGAACATGTTTTAGCTTAATGGATGTGAATTCATTAAGTGAAACGCTTGTTAAAAGGTAACTTAAGTGAAAAGAAAATTGCTGATCCTCAAAGCTGCAGTATTTTATATGAACAACAACTCATATGACTCACATCTAATGCAAGCGGGCACTCATATATAGTGGAAACCACAGAGAATCACCTCACTCTGCTGTTAGCATCTCTTAGCTCGTTGCTTTGGTGTAACAGCTCACAACTTCATTGTTTTGGTCCACTGCCACTGTAAAAGTTTAGTTTTACTTGTTGTGGAGCTCTGCCTTCAAGTGGCCCAAAGAAATGAATGCCACTTGAACATAAGTAGTATTATTACCACATAAAACATATTCCATTACAAGTTAAATGGCTGTGCAGAGTGGTCCCTTTGAAAATGTTCAATATGCAAGCAGTATTTTTATGTCTCAGATGGGACAGAATAGCTGGAAGCGTAATTACTTCATTACACTGTTGGAGTGTTTGAACCAGTCATTCCCAAAGACTTGGTCGGGACCCACATGTGGACTGCAGGAGATTTTATTAGGGTTGCCAAATAAATTACCAAATTTCTTCCATAGCCTTTTATTTAACATTTGTATCTTGATTTACATGAGGGAGCCTGCATGTTTGCATTGTTCTGATACTTGTGGCCTCCTTATATCTTTGAAATTTAAAGAGCTGTCTTTTGTCTTTCTGATCAGACTGTGAACTCAGCCTAAATGCATTGATTTGGTCTCATTTATAAACTCTCTCACTTTTTATTCAAGCTTGACTGATAAATCTGCTGGCTGATATTTAGGTGTGACGCCCTGTACCTTTCAATTTACAGTAACTTGCTGTAAAGTGAGAAGAAGTATTGTTTAGTCTGGAAGGTGTGTTTCACGTGGGGTAATGATCACATTAAGGAGGATAGAGATGGGTTCCCATAACAAACACCTGTTTCTTCTGTTTGAAGTTTGAAATGTGTACAACTTTATATATGGGGCTGCGAACAGGTGTTCACACAAGTGTGTGTGTGTGTGTGTGTGTGTGTGTGTGTGTGTGTGTGTGTGTGTGTGTGCACACACACAACAACTTTTTTAGCCAAACTGTTTTTCCTAAATGCAATAGTTCACGGAATCGTTGTGGCATGAAAAGATACACGAAAAGCCTAAAATGGGTTATCATGACTGGCAGAATGTCCTAAAAATGTTGTGCTATTTATTTTCCATCCCATGAGATCAGGTTGGACTATAACAGTCTCCTACTCTCTGTTTGCTGCTGTGCCCATTGGTTTGTTTCCGTATGTTGCTTCAGTTTATCTTCATCGTTTGTGTTGCACCTTTAAAACATCCGCCCGCACACATTCTCCCCTCTTGAACCCACAATAACCCAAACCAGTAGTTACTCTTTAATTTGGTCTAATTTGTTAAATCAAGCTTATTTTGTTAAGTGCTCATCTTGGTGTTTCTCCCTATTGTTATGGCTACTTGAACCAGGTCATGACGGAAGTTATCACAAAAACTTTCCTCAGCATTCGCAGCACGTCAGCCAATTACTAGCAAGAAATTGCCAAAGATGCAGTATGTTTAAGTCTATTTAACAATGCAACCATTACATATTTGTTTCACATGAGAGAGCGCTTGTCTCCCTCATTACGTATTTTAGTCACAATGCCTTAATAACCAAGTGTGTTGACTACTAATTGGTGTCAGTGAATGAATCGTACTTTCCCTGTCGGAGCCCACGGGGCGTCTTATCACCCATTCAGTGTGGTCGGATGGGAGGAGTTGCAATAATTGTCCCTTCCTCTAGTGAGTGATATCTTAAGCTAATCCTGAGAGACAACATCTCCTGGGAAGATTCTTCCTGTTGTCACACTGCTCCACATACAGCTGAACTGGAAGCTATATTTATTATCAATTTTTTTAACCCCCATGAACATTTGGAGGATTTGTTATCATTGTTCAACCTGAGATTTGCTGAGCAGCTGCCAATTAACCTGACTCCCCTCTGCGTCTGACCTCATCAGTGTGGCATTAAACTACCACGGTCACCAGGGCCCTGTGCCGTATCACAAAGCTGTACAGACAGTAAGAGACTGAAGGGATGGAGGTAACTCGATGCCAATTTGTGTTTTTTTTGGGTGTATCGCTCGTAGGAAGGAACATGCTGGATGTGTGCCTCAGTGAGAGTGCATTTGTGTGTGTGAGTGCTCGAGGTAAGTCAGCCTTCACTTGACTTTATTCTTCGACGTATCTAAATTCTGTCCAACCTCTGTCTACCTCTCTGCAGCGACTCATCTTTCTGATGTGTTGAATCTCATTACACGGTGTATGTGTGTGTGTGTGTGTGTGTGTGTGTGTGTGTGTGTGTGTGTGTTCATCGATGTATGCTTGTGTGTCTGTGGTTTGTAATGCATTAGCTCGCTCCTCCCAGCGGAGGGCCAGTCTAAACTAAGCAGCGTGATGATGATGCTCTCTGTGAGCTGACAAAACCCATTTGGCCAGGAGGAGCTGATCTACACCAGCGCTGCTCGTTTACAGTATGGGGAGGGGTGGGGTCGGTGGAGGGGAGGGAGGGGGAGGGGGGCTGTCTGTGTTTGTGTCCGCCTCGCCCTCGCGTCCTTGTCTGGGTATTAGCAGCAGAGAGAGCGAGAGAGGGGGAGACGGAGGTCACAACTTGAGCATCACACCACCAAACGTTTATATCAACCAATATATCTATTGTATCAAATCTTCATCTCACTGCACATACAGTTAATATCATAAAGCGTAGTGCGCACAGTTTGATATAGAAACATCTCTGAATATAATGCATTGCAGTACAACACTGCAATACTGAAACATATGTTTTACTTTTTTTTTTAAAGGACGAATACAGAGTATACAAAGACATGTAAAGTATTTTCGTTCTATATAAATCCTAACTTTTCCATTTAAAAGAACTAGTCAAATAAGTACAACATTTAAAGGCCTCTTTCTTTTTGTCCTATGTATCACTGAAGCCCTTGTTCATCTGATAAGGGGCCATGATTGTTATCACTTGCACTATAAACTGACTCTGTTTATTTGTGTCATGAGTCATATTAAACATCCAGTGGAGCAAACTATAATCTCAATGAGGCAATATCATTTAAAGAATCAAGATCACGGGCCCTGGATCCCCAGATTCTTCTCCAACATCCCTCCTTGTTGCTAAAGGAACAAGATAAAGAAAGAGATGCAGAGAAACAAAGAGTGTTTGGCTGGCCACCGTTCAAATAAAGGGAAAGCTTTCTATTAGCACTCGTGAGATTAAATCCAAGTGGTGAAATCACATTACTAAAGGACTCTGGCAGAGTGTTTCGGCATAGGGAATTTATCAGCCTTGTCAGGATGCTGTGGTATTATTTGACTAAATTATTTCAAACTTCTGTGCATCAAGAAGGTTGGTGCAGTGTAATGTAAGTAATGCTTTGTTTTACGGGGTCATACATTCCAAATAATGTCCTCTGAAGTTTCCTGGAACAAATTACAGGTAAAACAGAGACAATTACCTCATTGTAATTATTTGTTAAAATCTTGTGACCAGTACACTGCAGATCAGGTGCATGTGTCAGACACTCCAGCCAGCTCTTATGCATCCTGTTATCTGCTTTGTGTTTTCCCTTTTACAGACACTTTCAAACAATATGTGGAAGGTGATTGGATGAACCATCTGTCAATCAAACTCTAACCCACCCGAGTTGTGAGAAGAGTGAAAACATCTTCTCAGTTGAGAAAAGCGTTCAGTGTTGTTTCTTTGCACTAAATACTCTCCAGTTCCAGTATAACTGATGCCATTGAAGCATCTACATTAACCTCTTAGCTGTCCTTGCTATTTAGAACAGTCGCCTCTCCGTGTCTTCTCGTACACGCCTAACCCACGCCCGCAGCATACAATTCAACATTACATTCTAAATACATAATTATTATTCAAATAAAACAGAATTCATCTGTATAAATGACTCAACACCAGACCCTTAATTCCACAAAAAAGACAAACATTAAATTGTGTAATACAATGTTTTTTTATAACAATTTGTAGCTTGAACTGCATGTCGTCATACCTGGATTTAAAGTACCCCTAAATTCCCAGTGCAGCCACCTCTACCAAATCACCATGTGACTGCTGCTTCATTGTGTTTATAATTGTAATCTCTTGGACCGATGAAAGGGGCGCCCTATGCTGGTTAATTAAAACTGCAATCAAATTTACCCCTTAAACTGGCTGCAAAAAGGGACCTCATTCAATTAAATCATGCATCACTTTCTTTTCAATAACATACAAACAAACAAGTGAGGGGGATGGAGTCGTGTAAATCCACGTGCATGTTGATTGCCTTCTACTGCTGGGATTTTTTTTAATTTGGTAAACAGTGACTGAGGTGGCGTTTGAGGTGCCATGGAGGAGAGTCGGCGGAGCAAAGGGGATTAAAGACCCTTCCACTGGCCTTCTATTGGCACTTGTCATGCACTTAATTTCATGCCGTAATTAACTTTTGAAATCTCGAGGCATTTTGCGGCATGTGTACACAGGATTTTTTGCAGATAAAGGCAGAGTGGGGGCTGATAGGACGAAGGAGCTGACTGCTGCAGAATGCATTTCCTGTTTATCTCTTCCCGCTACAAGAAAGAGCGTGATCCCCGAACCCTCTGAAGGCCTAATGTTAGACATCCTCATTGTGCATATGTGTGTGCGAGCACATGTGCATTTGTGTGAGAGTAATTATGTTGATGGAATACCTTGTGTTTGCAATGTTTCCTTCCATTTAGAGCTTCACTTTGCACAGCAGATGTTCTCCACCTGCTACTTGCTATCTACCTGCTTGACTGAGAAAACATAAAACAGTCAAGGACTTGGATGCAGTCAAAAGACACACAGACATTTACACACACTGAACCATGTGTGAACAAACAGCGCATACACACACACACACACACACACACACACACACACACACACACACACACACACACACACACACACACACACACACACACACACACACAGGTAAATCAATTCATGCTGGAATCCAGGTTTAACAGAATGGAGAGTGGGCAACTTTTTCATGTGGGCCAGCCAATCAGGTGATAATTGCTTTGAAATTAAGTACCTTTTGTATTTGAATGCTAATTAACTGATGAAAGAAAATACTCGATAAGTCATTAACAGAAACCTAAAAGAAAATGTTGACCAAATGAGTGCTTTAAAGGAGTTATTTTTTAATTTCTGAGCACCAACTGCAGATAGATTGACTGTTTAAATGGGGGAAGGTAATGAATAGTCATTGACCTTGATACACAAGTCATTGAAGTGTAATTGAATTTACATGCTGCCCTGTTGGTTATTAACTGTAGGTGGTTGTCGATTACATTTAGCTTAGAATCACATTAAATGAGAAAATATAATGTATTTAAACGCCTTAAAGCTGCTTTTAAAGCAGAAGTACATATGTGGATGGTTATTTTCACATTTCAACCCCATTGCCCTCCAATCCTCAACCCGAACGTGCTCGGCTGCAGAGCTCTCCAGGTCACTGAAGAACTTCCCATGTCAGCTTCCCTCTTTTTGCAGCCTTGAGATAAGACTTCTGTTTGTTCTGTGCCCATCCAGCCTCTCCCATAAGTATTATGTATTGCTTAGAGGGGAAAAAATGAATATATTTTGAAAATCTTCTTGAGAAAATGATTCTGTAACCGCATGAAAAAGTATCCTGTTGAACTGTTGAGATGTGAGCAAGGGCACAGTGAGGGACAACAGCAACATAAGTTGTCTCTGTTTGGTTTGGGCAAATGCGTGCGTCACATTCACATGCACATAAAAAAAGCTGTATAAATAGCAATATATTTATACTCAAGTACTGGAATCCAGGAAAGTTATTACGTTGAGTATCTATGTATCTTATCCTGCATTATACCAACACACCACTGTTTCAGAGGAAAATATGATATGTTTTACTTCACTATTCATGTGACAGAAGTAGTAACTGTTCAGATTAAGATATTACATAAAGAAACACATACTACCATTAAAAAACCCAAAGCATTGTTGAATAAACCCAGTTGTTCCTGTGTTTGGACTGTGTCCCTTTGAACAGTTTTCATTTCTGGTGTCAATTGAATAACTGTTCAAATTTAAGAGCAAAGACTAGTAAAAGTTCCAAAAAACTTTCCTACATAGTTATTCATCTTATGACCCTTCGGACGTATCTTGTGACCATTTGGAGGGACCGGACCTGAACTGCTGAATGCATAATTAGTTATAACCAGCTACAACAGTAACATTCTGCATGCACGATGATGCATCATTAACGATCTAATAATGTCATCCATCCTTAACAATACGATAATACTCCTGTACTTTGGCATGTATTTATTAGTATTAAATACACGTAGTATGGTGTGTATTTGGAATACTTGTCACAGTTGCTTTTACATAGTTTTATTTGTACTTCAGTAAAGGATCCGGGTACCTCTTCCACCTCTCTATAACAGGTCCTGGTAACTGTGACAGGCCGTGTTTCACAGTGGTTTTTCTCCAGTTCATGAATGTGTGTGTGGCTGTGTGTTTAAGATGACTGTTATGTCCCCTCCTGATATTCTTTGGCCTAGTCATTAACCTGGGATTAGCCTTGCACAGATGGAAGTCAAGGGTCAGGAAGTAAGTGAGTCCCCCTGCTGCACAGTCTGGTTTCCAAGTCCTGAATTGAAACTCACTCTCATATTTGTGAAAGAAAGAAAAAATATCTCCTTACCTCAAGGGTACTGGAGTAAGTGTCTTTGTAGACGTGCTTCAGATCGGTTGAGTGCATAGTGGGTATTTCTTGAAGTTCGTAGCTTCTTTTTTAATCTCCAACATTTATTTTTGTGATGGTCATATATGTTTAAAAAGAGTAAAAATAGTTTAAACAGAGTTGTGACCGTTTGGCCGCCGTGGAGATATGGGAGTGGGGGTTGGGGTGCGCTTTGGGCTGAAGCTTCTGAAGAGGGCAGAATTTGCTTTATGAGGGTAATTGATGCTTTGCTGAAGGAGAAGAGGGCAAAGCAGGCATGAAATTGTGCGGAGGATCAGATCCGTATCGGAGCATACGGGAGAGCTGAGGGAGAACAACGGAGCCTGGCAGCCCGGGGTGGCTGGATTAGGGTGCCGCTCAGCACTGAGGTACAGTTAAGAGCCAATTTTATTCTCTAGCAACCCAATCAGTGGAAAAGCCCTATTAGAGCCAAGTTTAGAGAGGAGACGCAGAGCTGCTGGGGAACAGCCATTAAGACATTCATATAGCCATTCGAACAGAGAAGGCACTGAGAACGCAGAAAGGTGGAAATAAATGAAAATATGTTTTGACATAAAAACTTCCCATGAGTAACTTGTCTACAAGTAAATTCAAAATCTCGACGCCTTGAAACTAATGCTATAACATTCATGGTCACGCTGCACTTAAGGCTAAGAAAATGAAGATCTGAGCATGGGGCTGGTTGGTCATTTTCCACCTGAATAGCCAGCTGATCTCTCATTGTGCCCAGGTTTACAGCGTACGAGCACTCAGCAGGGTCATCGGCCCAATTCCCTCTGTGTATTCTCGTAGCGGTGCAGTGTTATTGTGTCTGCGGTGTGGAGCTTGGCGTTGACAAATGCGTAGAGGGCACAGCTCATCAGGATTCCTGAGCTGTCCGTCTGTGAATAAGAAGAGGGAATTGGCTGTCAATCCCTAATTAATAAACTCTGCTCCTCTCCCCCCGCGCTGCTCCGAGTTGTTCTGATCAATAACCATTGTGCACTGCCTCAGATGGAAGCCATTCAGATTTATCTGCTAATATCCTGGGTGATAGCCAGAGCTAGACTGGAGATGACAGTAGACTCAAAGCCCATTACCTCCTTATTTACTGTTTTAAATTCTGCTATAGTCACAGCCAGTCGCTGTCTCGAGAGAAACAAATAGGGGAAATCTCTTCTCTCTTCCTGGGACGAGTCAAGGACAAAGCAGATGGAAAACGTATGAGTGTCTTTTCGTTTTAGCTCATTTTCTGGGCAGGGATATATTTGTAAAACACGTGCGCATGCAGATGTAAACATTTCTGTTTCGATATATTTCACATAATATTTGCGAGCATAAACTGCCAACCTTCTTCCCATATGTGGCGAGAGATGTTATGGCGATCAATTCACTCCCTGTATCCTCTCTTCCAACCTGAGATCGATGCCCCCATCTCCTCTAAAAATGACACAGCATTTCAAAACAAGCTGGTTAATTCTCATCCTATTATAAATCCGGCTGTTTTCTTCCCTTTATCTGCAGCGCAGTCAGCACCGGTCGGTGTCCACATCCTGTTCATCTGTCTACCAGATTTGACAGCAGGACAGATATTCCCCGTTATTCATAGTGATCTACAGTTGATGAATACAATCCGCCTCACTTACTGTATCAAAAGCACAAGCTCAGGAACACAGATGGAAAGCCTCACATTTAAGAAAAGCACCCTGACACCAGTGTCTACACTCTGGTGACATGTAGAGAGCTTGAGGGTGGATTAATGACTCCTAACCTTCGCTCTCACGTCCGGTGTTTATTTAAATTGAAGGAAGAATTACTTCCTGGTTGCACTTGCTGAGCACTGAGTTAAGTGTTCTCTCTGTATGCTATTTGTAAGAGAAATGGATGTTTAAATTATGAATCTATTCCAATTGTATTACATCTTTGAAGTTTTGTTTGTTGTTTGTGGGAGGTAAACTGTAATTATGATACTATGCTATTATATGTATGCACCAGTCCACCACTTAAATGGACACTCATATTCTTTATGTAAACAGTTGTAAAACATCTTCGGTTGCTCTGGATAAACCTTACCAAAAATTAAAAATATAACCCTGAATATAATACTAAGAAAATTACATTATGAAGAAGAATTATGCGTAGGATACAATGTTTTTGGAGCTTGATCAATAGCACTAAAAGTCAGGATATCGCAACCTTCAATTTTGACCATTCTCTTCATAATCTGTCACCAAACTTTGTGAAATCACGATACAAAATCCCTTGAAGGATATACTACCAGAGTGTTATTGTCTTAGTTATGTCCATAATTCCTGTTGGTAATATCAACATACTAATAATTCAGAAGAGAAAACGAAGATAAAACGGTGAAAGGATCACTCAAACGGGTCGCTCAAGCATCCTCCGACTGACCACCTGGTTCAGCTTGAATCTATTTTGCAGTTGTGCACACACACACAGTTTTCCTTTGCAGTAGGGATTATTACTAAAATTTTGGTTTAACCTCCAACAAAGTGCAACGGATAATCATGCTTAGCTGTTGGCTTCTTTCCCCTATTGCATTTTGTTGTAGCAAAGCCACCATGTTACATAAGTTTGTTTTAGTAATGATTTTAAGATTCTTTTATCGGCTTACAAATCCTGTTTCCACGATCTGGTCTCAGTGAGACCGCTTTTAGCCTCTGACAGCCTCTGGAATGGCCTGCTGGAGATATCCTCAAAAGAAACCGTAAAAACACACCATTTTAGCCTGTCTTTAATGTAGTTACTAGTTTTATCATAATATACTTTTTTTTTACTCTATATTAATTCAAACATTTTATTTATTTATTAAACTTGCATTCTGATGTTGTATCTGATTTATGACTTTGGTATAGATAAAGGTTGATTGATTGATGTTATAAGATATCAACAATGACTTAACTGAGTATATTTTCATTTACAGATGAATAAAAAAGAAAAAAACATAAAATAAGTTAGAAATAAGCATTTTATCTTTAAAGACAAACTCTACAGTCTTGTATTACTCCATCAGCATAATTACATGCACAGTCAATGGCAGGGCAGAGGACTCTGGTGAGGCTGGAGTTCCTGCGTTCACTGTAGCACAGGGCAGGCTTCAGGTGGCCGAGACACATGGGCTTTTGATGAGCACTCTTCCACAATCATTATTCTTGTTCAATGGACTTGAACTGAATTATCACAACATCCGAGGAAGGATTTAAATTCGAGGTGTGCCTTTGTTTATGCTCTATCGCCCAATTTCAGTGGCAAACTTGTTGTTAGTGCCGTCCTGCAGAGCGAGGCTTCCTTGATGTTATCTCTGCTGATCACTTTGGGATGATTGCAGAGGCTGGTCTGCGATACGACACTGGTGGCACACACATTCTGAGTGTGAGGGGAGGACTGAGGCAGGAGCCGCACGGTGGGGGATGACATGTTAATGCCCTCAACGATCACCTTTGACGTCGTTTTTGCGATGATTGAAACTATCTGCAGGATCATAGCCTGTCAGGACCTGGGGATTATTCTACATCTGCTCAGAGAGCTTTAGAGTGACATTTTGGGGGATCGTGTTATGTGTGTGACTTGTAGAAGTGGTCTCTTGTGTGTGTATTACATCACTAACTGAGATATTGCTGCTAGCAAAGGGCATCAGTTATCTACGTATACTTATTTATTCAATTAGATCATTTGTAGGGGTTAAGAGCACACGCACATACAAAAAACAAAAACGCACACACACAAATCTACCCATCCACCCACATAAACAAATACAGGCCCATTAATCTGCTTTTCTGATTCAGTCCTTAATCTCCAGTCTGCTACTCCACGTGCAGGTCCCGCCTCCCAGTTTAGAGGCCACAAAGAGGCTGGCGATTCATGAAGAGGCTCAAACAGGCAAAGCATGCATCATAAAACCCGTTTATCGGTGTTGTAACCTTGCTGCCCATGCATGTGTGTACAGGGACCGGTGGTAGAAACATGTTGAGCTTCAGTTTTGGTGGAAAATAAAGCTAATTAATGGCCGGTTTACTCCACCGATTTATTTTTGCACTCGCCTACATTGAAAGACTCATGATGCACAGAGAAAAGAAAAGTTGCAAGATTGACACTGCAGAAACAAAGATATCATCTTTATTTTTGTATCAGTTTGGTCCAGACATTCTTCTTTGTCCAAACCTGTGACCCACATTACAACTCCACTGGCGTAATAATGAACCCCACAGCTGGTAGAGGTTAGGTATTGACCTTGAGAGGTTAAGGTCAGGGTAGCCCATTGGTCGGTGCACAAGGCCTGAACAAATCCCGTTACCTGCACTTCGCTCGATCATCGACGCCTGGCTAACGTATTGCTTGAATGCTTCGCAATGTGAGTCTTTCCAAGAATAGCAGCGAGATTCATAACGACGCTTTGGTGGGAAATCATGTGTAATACCCGAGTCACAGCTAATGGAGCTTCACGCAGAGATGAGGAGCTGCAGAGATCTAGTGAGCCCACGTCTTTCTAACCAGAACACCAGATACATATTTGTAGTCTCCAGCCCCAATCACTTGAGGCAATTTATCACATTTTCTGCAACTCCCTCTGGAGTCACAAAAGGCTTTATACAACCTTTTTCACATATGCTGTAGATCGCCTTAAGACCTGTAATCATGAGGTAGGTTAGTTAGGTGGGTTTATTTGTTCTGGGCTACAATAGAAAAATGGCAGCGCAACATGACAAAATCCGTGGCAGAGGACCATATCCCTAAAGGGCACATTATAAGCAAAAAAAATGAACACAAGGGTTTTTAGTTTCAAAAACAAAAACTTAATTTAATAATCCATAATTTATTCCATATAATACGTATATCTCCCCTAAATCTCACTGCTCCTTCAAAGCAACAGTAAAATGTGTCAGGTTTACTTTTAGTATACATATGACAACTTGTGACTGTTCTAGTTATGGTCTGCACACCATGCAGTAAGCATTGGCTGACTGAATATTGGATTTTGCAGTATTGAGCAAATTAACCAGACTTTGACGTTGATCCAAAACGTAAAAGCCTGATGATTTGCGACTAATAACTGTGGAGGGATTGCAGAAGCCTGTTTACTTGTGTGCAGATGTCTTGATTACTGAGCCATTAGATTAATTGAGATAAGCTTTACCATGCCACTCATACACCCTGAATATCCCCTGTATAAATAATCAGCGCTTAGTGGAGCAAGGGTAATACAACATCCTGCAGAGGCCGGCGAAGGCAGACAGCCCAGCAGTCCAAAGGCAGCTCCACAGGTGAAAGAAGACACCCACCATAAAAACTGCGGTGAATCATGTCTGCAGCCTCATTGGACCAGCGGACCATATCCTGGCACTGATAGTTTGACAGATGATACATCACCATCAATTGCAAGATCTATTGTTGTGACAGCAGGAAAGATGGTATCGCACTGCAGCAATATCCACAATCATACAAACACACAGACACGCACAGAGACGCACACACAAGGGTACTGTAACTGCAAATACACACAAGACGGAGAACAAATGATAAAATGATGAATTCACTTCCCCCCCACCATAAAAATTGTATCTGGCAGATCACAGATTAAATAAAGTTTTGTTTTCATTGTTTAACAATACAATAAGTCACTGTTTGTAATGCTGATGTCTATCATTGTTTTTGAAGTACTGTGCGTTTGCCACTAGATGTCTCACTCCATGCTTGTTTATGGGCCACACTTCTGCCTGTGCACACACACACACACACACACACACACACACACACACACACACACACACACACACACACACACACACACACACACACACACACACACACACACACACACACACACACACACACACAGTCACATGCAGGGTGCACATGGTGTGTTTAATATGACCAGCCCAGCCACTCTCCACATGTGTTGCAGTCTCCTCTGGGAGGACAGGAAAGCGTCTGCCTCCCTCTGTCTGTCTAACACATTTCTGGGAAAATAGCCCAAACCTGCGGCTCAGGAGGAGCGACAAAACACACACACACACACACACACACACACACACACACACACACACACACACACACACACACACACACACACACACACACACACACATAAACACTCACACACAAATATATATATATATATATATATATACACTTATATGCCTGAACAAAAACAACAATAATTTGTGCAAAAACGTGTTATGTTTGCACATTCATTTCCATTGTATATTAGAGAGAATATGATTGGGCTGCATGGATATGATGCTGCTTATCTCTACATGCTGAAAAGGATGTAATAATAATACTTATAATAATCATGATGTATGTACGCGTCTAAGCCCACTATGAAATAACTACATAAATAAACCATTTGCCGTAATAAGGCGAGGCTTCATTAGGTGCTCAGAAGAAGCACACCCATGGGAACCAGCTCTGTCTTACCTGGTTGGTTAGTTTTGCTGTGTGTAGTGGTTTTTCTATTCATTGTGTTGCTCTGTGGGGAATAAGTGCCCTTTGGATCATGGAAAACCGTGCATAAAGGAAATACAATGTGCATTTTTGATTAGGCTGTACAGTAAGAATCACACAAACATGAGCCGGCTCCAGGTGGATACTCTTTCCTGCTGTGTTCAATAATTCTCTAAGACATGGGACTGTATTCCAACAGCGCTGTGGTGTCAACAATCAGTCAAAACTGAAAAGCAATCAACAACAACCTTGATAATCCATAATTCATCATTTATCAACCAAAATTCACAAACATTCAGTGGTTCCAGCTTTTCCAATGTAAGAATCTGCTGCTTTTCTCAGATTTATCTTATTGTAAATTGAATATATTTGTCTTTAAGACTGTTGGTCAAATTAAACAAATAATATAAAGAGGTCACCTTGAGCTCTGGGAAATTCAAATGTATGGCATTTCATCGTCTAAATGATTAATAGATTAATTTAAAAATAAAAAATAATTATCTGTTGAAGCCCTCGTCAATATAGTGGTAGACAATTAGGTGAAGGTCTGTATATATGAAGACAACAAGATTGGGTTTGGGGCCTAAACGGAAAGCTTTGGAACGGGACCCTGATTGGTCAAGCACTGAACACCAATCCATTCCAGGTACCATACAGCCTAGTTCCACTTGATGGTTTCCTAAAACAAAACTTGTCTGTTTGCTTGTTTTGAAGCTCTACTTTCCCTCAACTTCACCAATTACTCCTAAATGTATCCTTTTAAATTAAACAGTATTTAAAAACTCATGACGAATGCTATACACAGACCACATCACTGATAATGATGATCGGTGGCCACAGGTTGAACCAAATGGATCATGAATGGGATACATGCAAACTCAAGTTAAAACAGTATTTTATTTTAGGACTGCAGCTATTGATTGGCATCGTTAATTTTAATTACTGTATTTATTTGTTTGAACATTGTTTACATAAACGCTACAAAACCCTAAAGCTTAAGGTGATGTCCTTTGAATGCTTGTTTTGTGAGACCAATTGATTGATTGATTTGTCAATTAATTAATAAAAAATGAATATTACCTTTATTTTATAGTTTATAGTTATGTTATGTATAGTATAGTTATGTTATTGTTACCATATCATGTTTTCCTGTTGAGTTGTGTATATTTGTGTGTATTTGTATAAGGTAATAAGAGAGTAAGTGTTGCAGATTAATTGAGGGTTTATAAATGCTGTGATATGTGGCAGTGAGTGATCCATATGTACTTAGCCATATCAAGATAAACAACTTATGAATAAATTAACCATATACACTCTATACATATAAAATACGATCCTTTTTTTATGCAGTGTTTATCTTTAAACGTAATCCCTATCAGATTAAAATCCCATTTAACAGCTCAGAGTGATGGCAGTGCACAAGCTAAACGCTCCAGCTGCGCAGCCGGAGAAGGTTAGCTGTTGTCATGCAAGGTGATGTGATGTATTAGAGGCGTTCGCTCTCGGCGTTCGCTCTCGGCGTTCGCTCTCGGCGTTCGCTCTCGGCGTTCGCTCTCGGCGTTCGCTCTCGGCCCTTCCTCTCGCTGCAGGCCACCTAGTCCGCCAGGAGTTCTTGCTCACTCTGTCTGGGGTTGTAAAATCTGCCAGTTTGAGTACAGCTGTGTGTTTATGTGTCTGTCAGAGTGTGACTGTGGAGAATAAGCTCCAGAATGTGTGTTATCTATTAATTCCTTCATTAAGCCCTTATCACCAGTTTTAATGCCAATTAAGATGCGCTTTAATGTGACGGCAGGGCGGGCAAGCGACTCTGCACTTCTCACTCCACAGTGACAAGAGAAGAGGAGTAGACCACGTTCAGACAGGACCACCCACTCTCCTTATCATGCCACTGAAGGCACCACAGGCCTGTTAGTTGTTCCTCTTTAACACTGACACTGTTTAATATGCTCTATATGGCGACACCTAATCCTTCACTCACTGCAAACGTATTGAAGGCCTATTTTTTTATGTCGGCACGCCACCGTGGAGCAGCTTGAAGTTACTCCTGCTTCTTTTTGACCTAAATTCAATCAAATCCAGATTGCTTTATTCCAGCTCATGTTTGAAGCGATGTGATTGCTACTGTACTAAAGCATTGGAAAAAGAGGCTTACTGAGTCTTTTATTGGGGGATGAGTTGAAAATCATTGCGAAGGGCAGAATTCACATGCTCTGCTGCATGGTGGAGGACATGTAGAGGTCACAGCTTTCTCTAAATGTGGTTGACCAATGCGCTGCTGTATTTACTCACAGGAGAGAGACCATATATGGATAGATGGATCGACGCGTACATAGCTACATACAGACAGGTGCCTTCTGTGTAACATATGGAGCAAGACCAAACTTTTGCAAACACAGTCAGGGTCACAAGAAACACCTTTGTGTGAATTATAATTAGATAGCATTGACAGATCTGCAATATGCAGACTAAGCAGATGGCTCACGGACAGTGTGAAGAGGCGGGCGGGTGTTGTGGGGCGATGGAACAGGTTTCCTGTTATAGCAGCTGGCTGACAACTCTCGGATGCTGTGTGTCAGCAATGAGAGGAAAAAAGAGTCAGACAGAGAGAGGAGAAGAGAGATGAACTCAGAGTGGAAGAAAAACAGACAGAGAAAAGAGGAGTGGATTGAGGATGAAGACGTCTAACTAGCAGTGCGGGGGATCGAACCACCGTTCCTCTGATTGAAAGTCGGAACTGCTAACCACTGAACCACAGTGACCGATAATTTTCACATACATTTATTCTAGAAAATTCGGTTAATTGACATCCTTTTAGCGCTAATAATTCAGGGATAAAAAAAATACAAAGATTTTTGGACATTTCTTTGATTTATTTCAGTAAATATCTGACCAAATAATAAGACAACAAGACAACAAATCTGACCAGGCAATGAACAAATTCATTCAGTACTAAAAACTTGCTGAGGTTTGATTTCCAGCTCCTTTTGAAGAGTGATATCATTAGTGTACCATGCTGATGCAAACCTTACATCTAATCCACGTTGGATTGACCTTGCCACGACATTCCTAGACAAAAATGAACTTGTAAGAGAGCTTAGTTTAGTGTTAACTTCACCTCCTCTCTCCTCACCCTGTGTGGCACTGATGTCTCTTTCCTCCCCTCTATTTTCCCTCTCTATCCTTCTCAATCCCAGCTTTGATGTATGCATGAGGGAGGATTTCCTGAAGACCAAAGAGGCCATTACCCAGGGGCTATTAGGCCTCTAGTAGAGCATGTCAATGAGTGCTGAGTCTTGCTCTGTTTCCACATGCAGCCACTTTACTATATGGGTAGGATGGAGGGGAATTCTCTGGGGGTGATATAATGTAGCCTTAAATGTATATATTCCATCATAAATATCTGTATTTTTTCACAGAATTGCACTGTTTGTGTGCCGTGCTGTAACATTTGATAATAGTTGTTTTCTTACTGTTGACCACGTGAGGAGGTTTGGTCATTAATTGGTGCTGTTCTTTCATGCAGACTTAGAGCGAGGGGAGTGAGTCATCATCAATCAGGATGAAACGCTCTGACATTTGAGCATGAAAGTCCCAGAGTGCCTTGCGGCCCGACATCGCTGGGTATGTTTGTATTTTACAGTAAAGGAGGTATGCAGAGTGCTGTGGTCTGAATCAGATATTTCTTTTTATTGATATTAGCAAAGCGTTGAGGTCATGTTGGTAATATTACAGGCGAAAGCAAATAATGAGGGATGATATACAAATATTTATGTTAACTTGGAGGTCTGTGTGTTATTCAGATTGGATCTTTCTGTTCTGGTGAGTGGATGAAACTAAACGGGATGATAAGCTGCGAGGGGAGCAGAGAGTAAGCTGAAAAGGACACAGAGGGAAGATAACCTTGATTACTGGAATCACTCTGCCGATCTCTTCAATATATCCCTGTAGAGGACAAGAGCACGCCGACTCTTCTCAAAAGAAATAAATGCCCTAAAAGAAAGTGCGCGGTGAATGAGTGACAGTATATCATGCAACTGTTTTTACAGAGAGCACTTGAGGGGATCATTGAAGTTTGCTGAGAGCGTCTGGACTCTCTCTCTCAAGGGCAGCTGGCTCTATCATCTGCAGTGAATGTGACGCGCGGCCCTTCTCTAATCAGAAATATAAAATCTTAGCATTCAGCATGCTGACTAGACTAAGTTTTACAGAGTGTGAAGCGTCACTTTTTTGTCCAGCGCAGCAAAACATCACCATACAGGCCACAGAAAGAGACAGAGGAGGAGGAGAGAAAGATGGATACGGTAGAGAAAAGGGACGATAAGATGTGTGGGGGGGGGGGGGGGGGGGGGGGGAGGCCTCTCTTCTAGTGACTTCCTGGAGGCCTGGAGACAGGGGAAACAAGGAGTGATTCATTTTACTCCAACCCACTTGACCTCTGTCTGGAGGAGCAGTCCCCAGAAAGTCTCCTTCCTCTCAACTCCCTGGATCAATAACAGATTGGCAGGTCAATCTCTTCAGGAGAAACTGCCCGGCCAATGAGAGAGACCCTGAGCAGCTGTCTACCTTTCTCACCATTCGGAGGATGAGCAGAGCTTGAGGCCATTGATCTGTATGTTTTCTCTGAGCGGATCCCTTCCCATGGCCTTATCGATCAGCTCCAATAATGAGTGGATTGTCTATGAGCATCGCAGCGTGTTCAATACGATCCAAGGCCCCAGGGAGGCAATCAACTCTTTTATCTGCCACTCTTCATGCCCACAACCATCGCCACACCTATTCAGGCAGGTGAAATTGAATTTGCATTTAAGGTATTCGTGTGACGAAGTCAAGTATGACAAGGCCATACATACAGTATAGCAGAAATGATTGCTTAAATTGGTTGCCGATCATCTCTTGGTCTCGGCAATTGCAGAACAGCCAGAGGCATCCCATTTCTCCACGAGAAACATCTCTCCCCCCTGATGTTTTGTGTGCCTAGATCAAACCCCCCTCTGTTCTTGCTGTTAGAGAGAACTACATATTTGTGCATTAACTCAAGATTTAATTTGTATTCATTTTTCTTTCCCCCGGGCTCCATGAGCCAGGTAAATTGAGATCAGTTTGTCTAATGTGTATGTTTGAATGGAATGAGAAAACAAGGGGTGGCTGTGAGTCAGCATAAATGTTGAGTGTGAGTCAGCAAGGCTTCATCACTCTACCGGTATCTGTTTGTTGTTATTGTTAATGTCATGATGGGAAGTATGGTACTGTAAATTATTGTGCGAGAGTAGCCATCAATTAAGATAATTTTGCTCTGCAGAGGGAATAATAATACATTGAAACACCACTGTTTCCTGGCTCTCTGCCACAGATTTGTTTGGAGGGATGAGGGGGAGTCGCTTGCTCAAGATACGTCTCAAACTCTTGTAGCTCTGGGAAATAAAAGCAGATTTGTTTTTCACCTCCTGAGGAACACGCCTAGATATTTGTTCTGCACTGAATGATCCATGACATCTATGCACATAAGCAGGGGAGCGTTGTAGCTTTTCATCCCCGCCATCAGGTGGGTTTTTGCTCTCCTGCTGAGGCCTGTGCCCCGCAGTGTGTCCTTTCTACCCAAGCAGCCCTGCTTCCCTGTCAGCGAGGAGACAGAAATGCTGTGCAGCAACCCTGCCGACTGTTGTGTGGCTTTCTTTTGCACAGCACCTGCGTGTCCCCTACTGACTGACTGTCCAAGGACAACACCGCCACAAGACTGTCCGTCTCTACTTGAGTCCAGCAAATTTGCTGAGAGATGTGACTCCGCAAGGAGGGCAAGGCTCTGAAGGGAACCAGGGCTTTGCCTGGAAGGGAAAAAAAACAAAAAACATTGAGCACTATCACCCCTTATTCTGTGCTTAGGACGTGGGGACAAAAATATACCTGGAAAGCATTATGTAAAAAGCTATATATCTTTATTGTAACGCATGGATGAACTTGAAACTGTGTTTTGTTTAGGTGCAAATGTGCCAGCACCTCTGTGCCCTGCTGTTGGGATACAAAGATCAGAGAACAAACAGCAGTGCAGGGAAAGATAATAAGACAGGTACAGGTGCACACACACACACACACACACACACACACACACACACACACACACACACACACACACACACACTAGAGCCACAAACGCACACACGGCTGATAGAAGGAGATATTCACTTCTCCGGAGGGTAACTTCATGCTGAATTAGATTTACTCTGAGGTTTCAGTGCATCTCTCCTCCCTGTTTACCGTTAAAATGAACAGAAACTGACTTATGTCCAGAGGAAAACTTGCTCCACTAAAATATACCTTATTAACAAGCTTATGATTATATTCAGAAGCCCCCAGTTACAAGAAGCAATGAGACGTGCCCTGCCCTCCTGTAAAAGTTACATTTCAAACACTTTAAGTCCCTTCATCTGAACAGCTGGTGACGGCTAATACAATAGCAAGGTGTTTCCAGAAGGAGGTTATTAATTATCCTTGCATTCATTTAAATGTGCATCCACTGGACTAGCTAATATAAAAAATGTAGTTTGAGAAGAGCCTCAAGGTGATTTCTGATATTTACACTCCAGTTACTACAACCCGCCCTTCTATCATGCCTCTAATTATCAAAATAAAGGCTTGATTCCGGCTCATAATTCCGAATTTGGGGAGGACACAGAGAGAGGGCATGAGGAGGAAGAGGAGCCGGCCTGATGTCACACAGGAATAGCATGTTTGAACGGAGGAACGACCGCTTGTGTCAACAGCTGAGTCAAGTGCCACAGATAAGCTGTTTAAATATAGGAAGTCAAGTGATTGGACCTTCAAAATAAAACGGCAAGAAAAAAAAGTCCTTGAACAAATGTTTGGACGCTATGCCAAATATGTGCGCAAAAATGTACATATTTTACAAGGGCAGCCATTTTACGAGTCACCCCGGTATTATATATTCTCAAAAAAAAGTGAAAAAATGATCTGAAGACTATTTCCATGTAGTCAGCTGTGCTCTCATGAAGGAGAGAATACAACAGTAAAATGTCCACATGTCCACTCTCCTCTCACGCAATTACCCAAATACGATACATTGTATTATTATTATTATAATTATTATGAAAACCGGAATGGGAACATTGTATTCCTGTGGTGGCGCGCTTCACTCTGTATGCTTGTTACATTGGAGAGAGTGGGAGAGAAAAGGAGCAAATGTGCGGCTGCGGAGAGGGAGGGAGGACAGCGAGTGCGCAAACAGGCAGCGGGCACATCAGCAGCAGCGGCAGAGCATCTTCTCGATCCTGATCGCCCGTCTCTTCAGCTGCCAATCCTCTGCGCGTCTCTGATTGAGATTTCACTGCCGGCCGAAGTGTGCCGAAGCCTCCGCCAACCATCACCTGCCTCCACACACTTTCTCTGGCGCTCGGTTATTCTTAGCTCAGCTGCGAGAGACTGTCCTTCCGGTCCTTCTCTTATTTATCCCAGTTTCTTCAATATTTAATGGAAAATGGCGATCTGCGCGCCATCGTACGGTATTTTCTGCCTCTTCGCAATCCAAACAGTACTTATCATATGCGTCTCCACGCCGACAGACGGGACCCACCTCTTCCCCCAGCACTACACGTAAGTACCCTGCGCTGTTTGGGGGGCTACACCGGGGTGCGGAGCGCAGAACTGGGACAGGTGGCCCCGACCGAGCCCGCACATGCAGCGCCGCGCACCTTGGAGCGCCTGTCCCTGATGCTGAACCACAGAAGACGCAGTTATGATGCCGCGTTATGAATGTCGCTCTCACGAAAAGCCTGTGTTGTCGTTCGTGGGCAGTGGCATTTAATACCCGAAGCCTTATTCAATTTCAACACGGAAACAGGCTACGGGGAGCGTGCACAGGTGTCCCTGCATGGCGAATAAGCCACGCGAGCAAGAATGTATTAGAACATCCACAGGGATAAAAATAAACTGATAATAATAGTCGATGTGTTGTTTTTTGCCGTCGCTGCATGGGGGAGAATATCCCATTTACGCATGATGGATTGGATAGGCTGAGCTACAACGAGGCTAGTCATAAAAGTCCTCCACTGGATACTGCACGCGCACCAATACTCATCTATATCCCACAGCAGGATACTGCTGTTTTTAACAGGATGGAGATTAAACCAATTAGTTAATGCCGCAGGAGCGCCTGGTGTTTAGTACCTGCACCTCAGCTCGTGTCTCCCAAAACTCCAAAACTACTTCTACTACGACTCTGATCGGGACTAATGTAGCGTCATGTTTGCTGTGGTCAGAAACTAGACATTTTTCTTGTAACAATAATTATATTTGAAATGTACACACACTTGAGGCCGGTATTACAGTGTTGCTTTATCCAGGTGACCGCATGGTGAGCATAAAGCTGTGTAAACTATTGGTGGACTTTTTCCAGGGTACACCTGTTGGAAAACTGTTTGGCTTAGATTTGTATTTAAAGCGCAATTTCTTCCAACAATGCGACCCCTGTAATGATGTCACCTTGAGTGACACACGGAGGCAAAATGTCTGCACACGCTGCAGTTTACCAGCTTTACGTGGTCGAACTATTCAAACAGTATTTGCCTTTTTTCTGTTTTAAAGTGAACGTTGCTTCGTTTGATATTACATGTTCAGACGGTGTGGTCCAGTATTAAACCCATTGAAACCAGTGCAAAAGTTCCCCACTCAAGTCTCTACCCGATGGCGTGTTGATCTGATGTGAACACGATGTAGCCTGTCGTGGTGATGATTAGTCAGTCAGGTTCACAGAAATGGAGAATCTAAATGATTCCTCCCCGATTCATCCACTGGGGGATCTCTTTGTTATTCCTGATGGCCAAGGTGACTTTCAAAGGAAAATCACTAATCTTATATCAGGCATATTGTTGATTGACTTTTAAGAACAATTAGCTGCATCATTGATTTAATCACTTGAGCACCATAAAGAAAAGTGATGTCGATGGTTTGGTGAAGAAATTCACATTCACTACAATTCCTGTAGTTAATTTATAAAAAGCATGTTATAATCTTATAGAAATACCTCCTCTACTTTTCCCTGCAAATACAGCTCATGTTTTTGAGAAGTATATTGATTATTTGTTGAACCTATTCTAGAATGCAGTCCCCATTGCAATATAGCAATGTGAATCTCATTAGCTAAGAGACATAGTCTAGGTCTGGTAATATAAGCACCCTGTATTATTTTCAGGCATCACTTGGGTTTTATAAACTAGGTATTGTGTCACCTCCGTTATATTAGTGTATGGGGCCGGTGATGCCGTCCATCAGGTGTTTAGGCCTGACACACACACCAGTTGGAGCGAGTGTGTGTTTGAGGTCTAGCGAGGACATGTGTCCATACAAAAGGGAAGAATAAAATAACGTTAATTTTTACATTTCCTACTAAACACATCGCCTAATTTCTTGCAGTGTTATTTTAATAGTATTGTAATATCGATTTGCTATGCATCTACATTTTTCGGTCTGTATCGGTCCCGCCTCACATGCTCTATATTAATGTGTGTGTGTGTGTGTGTGTGTGTGTGTGTGTGAGAGAGAGAGAGAGAGAGAGAGAGAGAGAGAGAGAGAGAGAGAGAGAGAGCAGAGTTAGAAAGTGTTTGGACGGGGTAAATTATTTCCGCATTTCTCATTTATGTGGAGGAAACCTGTTTCGATAACTATAATCTAAATGTACAATCTTCTTCAGGAATGTAAAATATCATCGCTTTAGCTGAGTCTATTTGAAACTCGGAGCAATTTTCTTCCAAATTTAGTTATTTTCACACATGTGAAAATAGTCCATCTTTTGCCCTGAAAAATATTTCGTCGTTGCACTCGGAATGACAAGATCCATTGCAGCAGAGCGAATATGGTGGCGGTGTGTGGATGACACACAGGTCGTCCATCCAAACTCATTTCACCACATTTTCCCATAATGTTTCGTTACTAACATAAATCATAATACACAGAAAATAGTAAAAACTCAGGCGCCAAATAGCAAAGATGTTATACTACATCAGACAACAAAGTCTGCTTTCATGTCGTAAAAACGTCTGTTTTTAAGAGAGATCACAGCTTTCTCACCACAGAGCGTCTCCAAGCATTCATTGAAGATGAAGTCTCAATAGTGCATATCATTTACCAAACAAGTGTCTGCTTGTATCTCTGTAGTTGTTACTGAATTGAGGGTTCTGCACATTTGGGACTGTGATTTATTTTTCTCTTTTAATTTAGAATTAGTCCAACATCATTTTACATTATAATTTACAGCATTTTACAAAAGTGCCTTTAAGTAACAACTTTATGTGATCTCCCTTGATGCAGGTCAGTTGTGTTCAGGCTCCATGGTCGACCTTTTGCTGCGTGTCACTTATATCGTTCCAATCAGTCTGCATATTTAAGTGAGGTTTTGATTAGACTTGATGTATTCAATGTAATGACATAGATAAAGGGAAAAAAAGAAAGCTCCAGGATGGAGGAGTGACAAGGCTAATGTGTGGCTGACACACTTTCAATTTCCATAATTGTCTTTGACTGAGGTTGGCAACATGGGCAAAATCTATGTTGCAGTAACTATCACTTCTTATCATCTTTAACAATATCTGTTTTTGATATTGTTTACTCAAGTGTTGGTGAAATGTTTAACTCATATTCAACCCATTAAGATCTGTTTTGTTTAATTTACTATGAGGAACTTTGAACTGATTATGAAACTCAATATAATACCGATGCCTCTAAACAACCTATAAGTAAACAAGACCATCATCGAGAAAATTTGCTATTTCTATATAGTTATTCTTAAGTTATTAGTGCCTCCGGGTCAGATTCCGGCGAAATCAGACGAAATCATGCAGGTTCATCAGAAACCCCTTTAGCTGGGACTCCAGTGCGGCCTCCAGACAGACCCAGATCCGGCCTCGCTGCTGCCTTGGACTTACAAAGGTGGAGAGCTCTGCTCCTGGCAGCAGCGTCTCCTCCTGCAGCCAGGAGCAGAGCTTCCCATTGCTGCTCCCCCGGGTCGCGCTGGTAGCCAACACAGACGCCATGCGGCTGGAGGCCCAGGCCGTACTGCTTGGCCAGCCGGAGGGAAGGAATGCACGGGAGAACCAGAACCAGAACTGAGAGGAGCAGACTGTCAGACCCTGCTGCAGTAAAATAAACAGTTTTCTGAAGGGAAGCTGGTGCACAGAAACACTACCGCCTTTGTCCACAACATCAACACAGAATGAAAGTTCTTCATCGTAACTTTAATTGAAAAAAATCAGCTTGTCATCACTAATTTAATGATCTTTTGATATGAGAATTGCATCAAAATTATATAATTTAATAATTGCCCAGCTTTAGTTCCAGCTGAGTGAACTCAACAGGGTTTACCTTTTACCTGCTTTGCCATCTAGTCCACATTACAGACAATATCATCCACCCTTAGATTCAATATTGCAGGAAAACAGCAATACCCAATTTAGTATAATCAAATATAAAATATTGTGCTGCTTTACCAAAATTGCCCAGCTCTACGGCATACGTGTATTTACATATACTTAAAATATAAGAAATAAGACAATCTTATTGCATGTCATTCAGTATATATATATAACAAATATACACAGTGTGTGTGTGTGTGTGTGTGTGTGTGTGTGTGTGTTGTGTAAGATGTCTGCGTGGCTCGGGGCAGAGGTATTGTCCCTCACTGTTAGTATCACTGCGTCCTCCTCGGCTCTGCTCTCACTGTAAGCTTGTTTTCATTTCGTATCGAGGTGACCTTTTCATAGTCGGCGGCCTCTCCCCAGCGGTCCCGCTCTGCACCGTCCTTTTGGAGGCCCTCTTCCTCGCTCTCTGTCGTGTCCCCCGTAAACACAGCCAGTGCGCCTGGCGTGTTTGCTCTGCCTCTGGATGAGGCCTGCTCTGGCTTTGTGATTATGGCGAGCGAGCGCTGTCACTACTTGGCAGATTTGTGCAATTAAATAAATCTGTCTTCCCTCTTGTCTTCTGAGCAAATCTGACATTTAAAGATGACATTTGTTTCAGTCATCATATTAAAAGACAAACGACTCTGTTGTGTTGGTGATGCTAGTGATTAGCTATCTGCAGTCTGCTGAAAGAGAAAGGTTGGCATTGAGTCAGTGGTTGGCTCGCCAACACATAACAGAAGGTTTTCATTTGATTGCTGAAAGATGAGCTTTCATAATTTTTTTTTTGTGAGAATTTCTTGCTGGCCATACTTCTGGATTGTTCAGCTTGAATCCAGGTTGGCAGGTTAGCCCCTGCTGCTGCTTTAAAATAATCTAGTGAGAATCTTGATCCATTAAGTCATTTGTTGCTTGCTGGGAGATATACAGTGATGAGCTTGAGCTGTTTGATCTCTTAATTCCAAACTTGGCTCCGTCTAACAGAGATCAGCTCCTGCTTAGGGTGCATTTCTGTCAGACCTGAGCAGTTTTATTGCAGAGCCACTGATCCCCAGCCGAGCCGAGACAGGCACGTTCGCTACCAGTCCTGCCAGGGCCGACCAGATATATGCAAGATGGAAGCTGCTGATGATTAACCCAGGCATTAGGAGAGGCAGGACAGGGATGCGTCCAGATAGGGATGCAGAAAGGCGGAGAATATGGCAGTTTGACAACACAGTGAGAGAGTTACACAAAGACTGGGAGGGACTCTTTCTGACACCGTCTTACTAACGCACTCACTCTCATCCAATGACAAGAGAAATTAATAATGATGACATGCTCAGGTGATGATGTTGAGTGATGCAAATTGAAAATGTCTCATTTCTTTTTACCCAGAATGATTCACTGGGCTGGACGCATCGAGAAGGAGCTGGAAAAGGTTCTGCAGCACGTCACCGGAACTCAGCAGATGAGATCGGTAAGTTGACGTCATGCTTGCATGTGACGCAGCACTTTATTTCTGCATTAATAATCAGAAAGATTTCCAAGTGTGTACGTAAGTCTGTGTGGCGATGTTTGTATGAGCACATTGCCTCTTATAAAAGACATTTGAGTTTAGTATTAACTCTTTTTGAGTTTGACTATCATTGTAACTGTAAATTCATTATTTGTTTATCATATATCACTCCTGATACTTCTGTATTGATCTTTCGTAATCTACATATTACAGTACAGTACAATGCTTTTAATCACTTAACAAATAGTTTTAATTATTATTAAGAAGTATAACATTTTAAAGTTCTCACACTAAATGACACTTTTAGCAGAATATGCTGTTGGTCGTTGGTCTGCGTGGTCATGTGAGGCTGTGTGTTACACGTGTCTGTCTCGTTGTTGAGCAGATGGTTGAACAGAGTGTGATTGACACGGTTTCATCATATTTCTGCCATGTGCGCATGTTCGCCGTGCTTCCAGGGTGTGTAATGCATCCTGAGATAAATGCTTCATTATTGCTGTATGGGTGAGTGTGATTCATCCAGCCGGTACCAGGCCTGTGGCGGCTTTAATGCTAGCAGTAAGAGTGGTTAGTGCGATGGCTGTTAGTGTGGTGGCGGCGTTGATGGATCCCAGAGAGGAGAAAGTGAGTTGACAGCGATGGTGCTGGTGGAAAGGTTAGTCACCAGTAGTATATGTCAGACAGACACGATGATGCAGAGGTTTTCAGCACTACTTCCAGTTTGAACCACACACAACAGAGAATGTTTAACCATCAACATATTTGCATTTCCCAGTTTGTGCGAATAGGTTCACAGTATTCCTACTAACCACTGTGGACTTCTAAACTAATGACTCATGGTTTCAAGGTGAAAGCATTTTGTAGCTTCGTGATTGACTGTGGCTCAGTGGTTAGCAAGTCAGTCTTTCAATCAGAGGGTCGGTGGTTCAAACCCCGGCTCAGCCAGTCCATGTCATTGTGTCCTTGAGCAAGACACTTAACCCTCATTGCTCACTGTTGCTGTGTCTACTGTATATCATGTAAGTCGCTTTGGATAAAAGCGTCAGCTAAATGTAATGTAAAAAAAATATGGAGGCAATAATCAAAATGTCGTCATTTCATCAACTACAAAAACCAATCTTGATTAAAGCTTGGTGACAATGCATTTTGTTTAGGAAGAGGAAGGAGAATTTTCTCAACTGTGAAAGAACCTACCTGAAACTTGGACAACATAGCTAAACTTGGAGAGACATTATGTTTACCAGAAAGTCATTTCTCCCTCTACCTTTTCAAAAATATAGATATAGATATTCCTACTTTTTATTATATATGATGAATCTCATTGAACATGCAGGCTTTTGTAGTGATAATTATCATATTTAAGCAATTCATATATATTCTTTTTCCATTTTCATTCTTCTGCTGTTTCTTTTTCCGATAAGCTGATTTATCATTTAGTCTATAAAATGTTAGAAAATAGGGAAAAATAAAATCCCAATTTCCAACAGTCCAAGGAGCTGCCATCTGACCAAAAGGTATCACCTTAACAATCAAATAAGACAAAGAAAAGTAGCAAATCCTCTCAAATGAGCAGCTGGAACCGGGAAATGTTTGGTGTTTTTTGCTTTAAAAAAAGGAGTTCCTGATTAATTATTGTCAGTCCCCGAATCGATACGCTGAGTAATTGTTTCAGCACTTTAGAGTGATATACCGTATGCTTGGTTACGTGTGTTATTGTGTCTCTTGACTGCTTGTTGTAAAACTTGGACATGGCTGAATAACCCTGAACGTAACGAGGCCTCGTGTTGAGATGTGATGGTGACATCACGTTAAGTGCTTTCTGTTCTGTGGACTTAAACTAATTGAGGCTACATGTTGCTGAAGCTTCCTCTGTGGGCCGAACCTAGTGAAGCCAGTCCCTCTAAAAACATTAAGTTATGTCTTGTGTAGGATGGCTGTGTGTGCATGTGCGCGCTGGCCTGACAGCGTGCACGGAGCGGGTGTGAAAGAACATTTATCATGGCCCCAAACAGGAGTCGTCACAGGGTGTGCTAAATGGCCCAGCATGCCTAGAAAAGCCATTTTCTAAATGGATGCCTCTCTCTATACGTGTGTCTGATAGAAATCTTCCCAGGGCTATGCCGGCTGGTAACAAGATTGCCTCCCTCTGCGCCCCTTCCTCTTCATGCGTAGTTTATTCTCACAGACAAAAAAAAAAAAGAAAAAAGTAAAGTGTGTGCAAATTATTTTCGAGTTTGTCTTACATGGAAAGAGACAAGGAAGTAAGTTGAATATAATGTGGTCTGTTCTGTTCCTCTCGGTTGAGATTTTATTTTTTCTAACAAGCGAGCTAGCGGGTGACAGAGACAGAAAGGCCGAGACAGGCCAGCACAAGAATAGCTGAATATCTTTAGAATTGGTGCACGCCGAAATGTTTTGATGTGTTTTAGTTTTTGCATCCTGAGAGTTTCAAGTATCTCCAAAAATACATAGAACTGAAGTTATTTAAATGTTTTGAAAAATCCCATTCCTACGTCTGCCCAGCTTTGGTCAAGATGCTATTCCTCTCCGGTGGAGTGAAAGGAAGATAGAGAGGCTGAGTGATGTATCGGAGGAGTTGGAAGTTTCGAATGGAAGAGTGCGGAGCGCAGATAGACAAGGAGAGTGGGCGGCTTTTAGAGTGGAGGAGGGGTTTTGAGAGAGAAAGGATGAAGAATGGCTTGACAATTGAGATGGATGTTCAGGCTGGTATTGTTTCCCTATCCTCTGGCTTTTTCAGAAGCGTTTAAATAGGCACACATGAGCGCGAGCGCCTACACCCACATACTGTCATTACAGCAATTTGATGGTTTATCAGAGATAATTTGATGCAGTACATATTTAGACACCTGTGGACACATGCTCACTGTACCAACTGTAGCTGTGAGATCACTATACTCAGAGAGATATGAACAAATATTCAGGTATTACAAGTAGAAGTAGTATCTGCTTAATGTACATCATAATTAAAACTACTCATTCTGAAGTAGAACAGAACCTTTTTCTAATACATCATTGTAATGACATAATTATAATACTATATAAGTAGCATTTTTCTTTGTAGCTGGTGAAAGTGGAGCTAGTTTTAACCACTCATGTGTAGTCCAGTGGTTCCCTACCTCGGGTTGAGTGACAATCAGTGTGGTAAGAAAGATGTTCTGCACTAATTGTGTATTCAGTTTTTGGACTCTAATATTTTCTCTTTTGTAAGACACTGGATAAGTTGACCTCTTTGAACCATGAATAGTTATTTAAATAAAAGCATCTGACACAGTTTAAAAGAAAATTCTCTTTTTGGTGGGAACTCTGAAACATATGAAACATGACAAGGAGCCCCCAATTAGATTCTGCTTTTTTAATCATCAGCCCAAAAGTGTATGTATTGCATTTGTGAATACAATATTTTCCTCTGAAGTGTACTGGAGTAGTAGTATTAAGTACTTGAGTAAATACTTAGTTATTTTCTACCTCCACATTTGCAAAACACGCACACACACACACAGTCCCAGCTTCAATTAAGCAAGCATCTTAAATGGCGATGCCATGCAACATGTGTTGAACTCTCAAATTAATTTCAATAAGAAGAGTCTAATCGGCATGAATAATTTAGCACGGTGCACATGACTGCTCCTGAAGCCCTCGGTTCCGCCTGACACTTTACAACTCTGCACTCTGAGGATCTGTCTACCGCACGCCCTCTCCTCCTGCCGCTCGCTGCTCTTGATTACTGGAAACCTGAGACGACCCACATCCCGATCAATATGCCCACGCGCTGAAGCAGGGCGGAGCGACAGAATGCCAATTAATGAATGAGGGATTCATCCAGTTTTCACATCCATCTTTTACTGGACCAAGTAGGTTTTTTCGCTGCACTTTTGCCCTTCACTCTGTGTGTCTCTTTTCTCTTGTGGTCACCGCTACATCCGTCGGCCCGCTGACCTCATACTGGCTGCAGGTTTATCTCCGTTCAACACAGAATGTCTTGCCTCGAGTACTTCCAGTGTGCGTGTGCGTGTGCATGTTCATGGCTGTGTGTGTGTTTGTGTGTGTGTTTGTGGGCCTTTGGGAAATCTTTTTATTTTTTTTATTTTTTTTACGTCAACATAAATGAAGCCTCTCGTTCAAATTGATCTGCACAGGTATGTTTTTATGACTTGAGGGAGATGTCTTCTACCAAATGTCTTCTACAAACCTCCCTTCTGCTTTTTAGAAAAAGAAGACAGCCGGCTTCAACAAACAGATATCTCTATAAAGTGCACTAGTGGATTTACTCACTATCGCTGACTACAGGAATTTTCCAATAATCTGTCTCAAATGCCCAGCGCTACTAGACATCACCCCACAACCCTCACCCCACCCCACACACACTTTCTAGAGCTGATGTCAGCTCCCCCCCTTTCCTAGTGCGCTGATCTTTCAGTGGACGATGATTGGAGGGCTGATCACGGCCATTTGTTTCCTGATTTAATAGCTCCTTTTGCCTGTAGATACAGTTTACAGGGAGAGTTGAAGGTCCCTCCTCCCACCCTGAGAAGTTCCCTTTAAAGGAGAGAGAGAGAGAGAGAGAGAGAGAGAGAGAGAGAGAGAGAGAGAGAGAGAGAGAGAGAGAGAGAGAGAGAGAGAGAGAGAGAGAGAGCTCACCTCACAGCTCCCCTCCAGCTTCTGGCCTGGACCTTACACAACAGCAGCTTGTTATCTGGCTGTGTGAAACATCACAGGCTATTTCTGCAGGATAGATAGTTTACTCTCTGGCTCCAGTTCTCTCTCCTGCTGGCTCGCTTTAAGTATCCCTCAGTCATTGTGTAGCACGCATCAATACGCACCTCGGTTTACTCTTATTGAGGTCTTTATGTTAACGTCAATGAATAAATAATTACTACACCACCAGCAAACCCTGCACAGTCCTGTCAGCTGGTTTAAAAACTAAAGTTTCTCTTAAACAGACAGTGATGCCTGTTAGGAACTCAAACGTTTACATTTTGTCACTTTTGTTAACTCCAGTATTTAGCAAAGCTGTTTCAGCATGATTTCAAGATGTATATATATATATATATATCTATATATATATATATATATATATATATATAAAGAGAGTTTTGATTCTGTTACAAAAGAATATACTTTTTTAAAACCTCACTTTGACTTAACAAAATTGGTCAAAGTTCTGAAATGTTACAAGTCCAAGCAGCGGTACAAAACATTACTTCAAATACAATAATCTAACACTGGCAATATTTTGATTTCTATTCAGAACTATCTAGTCAATGAATAAGGAAATAAAACCATGAATCTGACAAAACATTTGATGCCACCCTTCAATACTCAGTGCTGAGTTGGCGTTCTGACCCAAAACAGGCCTGTGTCAGAACAACACAAGGAGCTGCTTCAGTGTGGGTGGCTTGCTTCAGGTGCTGGAGAAACAATGAGAAATGCCACCCAAGAAGTCCAGTTTGAGTAATGCTTTTGATGCATTTGAAGGCTTATCAAACATTGACTGAACAGTATGTTATGAGAAAGGATTTCACGGCTTTGGAAAATTACCAATTTCTTTGATTGTAAGGTAAACAGTAGAAATATATCATTCATGTTACAAAGTAGCCAACAAGGAAAGTGCACTTGCATGTATTTGATTGGCCCAACAGCTCCTTACCAGATGATGTCACTTTTTGTTCAGCCTTCTGCTTCGCCACTCCCAACAAGTGGTGCTTTCAAATGAATGCGTGAGCTGTGTTTGTTTTCATGGCCACACAAAAAGCACCCTGAAGTTCAATTACTAGCTCTATTGTGAAACATGATAATCACAAATAGATTGTGCAGCCTTGTTTATCTAGTTATCTATTCATTTGTGTGTCCTCGTGGGTGTACTGTCCCACTTTTAAACCTGGCTACATTCCAATTCAGACATGGCATCTGCCATTATCGGGAAAGGGGTCATCGGGGTTACGCATCGGTGCCGTGAAAGCCCAGACACAGTCTGTTAGAGAACCGCTTTTCAATTTTGTGTGGAACCCTTGTTGTCTAACTCCCATTTCTCTGCTTGTGTGCCAACTCTAGCATTTACGGTGTATTTACCCCAAACAAAAACAAAAATAAAACACACAACAAAATACCTGTGACATTAAAGACACATAAAACCAGTAGCAGGCTGAACGTTAAGCAGAGTGAGAGCTGGTTGCCACCTTTCCTCCCGGGCTCACACTCCCCTGGGCTGACAGGAGAACAGAAGGGCACATAAATGCACACTATTTATTTTTCTGCCTTTTTTATTGGTTTTCTGACATCGGAGAAGGTTACAAGGATTCCTCAGCTCCCCGGCTTGATGGCCTGGTTGGCGGTGTTTGTATGAATGAAAATACATATATCTGCAGAGTGCAGCCCTGCATGCAGATATCCTTGGGTTGGTGTTAGAAAGAACTTAAAACAGCTTTGCAGTAAACATGTGACAGTTTAGAAAACCTAGAACCAGATTATATATTGTTGGTACCCTTCCTCCAGTTTCAATTTCTTTATTTTTTTTGTGTGTTACCATAATTGCTGGAGATATTTACATTTACATTTTACACAAGTTTTTTGTAGTGTCGAACCATTGCAAAACCTACTAACACATTTAATTACAATTTGAACTCAAAATGAACTACTAATCTTATGATAATTTCAAATCAAGCCTTCACAACATGTTTGTGTTGGTGTGATTCTGTTAATTAGGTAATATTTCATCTTTTATTTTGAAACTGTCAGCAGATATGTCAGTCACTAGACATCTCTGCCTTGAAACAAATGTGTTTGCTTTTGACCTTGAGGTTTTAACTCCTCGGTCTCTCGGCTGTAAAGACACAGTGATACATGGTGCCTGCTGCTTATGCAGAGCTAACTTTCCCCTGGACACACTTTAAAAACTTCATAAAGTAGGCAAATTAAGAGGATGAAGCTGTACAGGTCCACTGGGGGGAAAAAAGCACATAAAAAACAGAGATGGTCGGAGTGTCTGAATCTCGCTGATTTTCACTGTGGTACATTTGGGGGCTGTATTTGTCTAACTAATTGCTGCTTGATGAATTTAGGAAAAACAAAAAGCAGATGCATTCATGCTACTAGCATCTTCTTGGGGAGAAGAAAGGCCCTGCACATGTTTAAAAGAAGGCAATATAGCATTATGTGTCAAAATAGGATTAGAGGTCTGCTAACGCTTCAGCCCTGTCAGAGGAAGATGCTTTGTTTTTTGCCTACGCTGCAAATCTTTTCTCCTTGTCTGCGTCTCTATTTGCACAGTGTGTGTGCATCCTTGTGTAACTTTCAGTCGTCTTCTGTTTGATGTTTCAGAGAGCGCATGACGTGTCTTTGGTACTATCTGTGCTTGACAGAGAGAAAAAAATAACAGGTACTGTTCCCTGAGTGGGTTGCAGTGGTAATGTAGAGTGGCGTGATGCCCTAGAAAATTCCAGGTGTGAAGTGCTTTATTCATTCCACTGCAGAGGGAGGGCTCCTCTGTGTGTGAAGTGGTAGGTGCGCTGTTTACTTTCCATTGTGAACAAAATGTATTTATTTCTTTTACGGCTGTTTGTTTGTGAATGTGAGAGAGTTTGGGTGCGCTGAAGTCTCAGAGGTTTTGTCCTCCTCTTCTTCTCTTCCTCCTCCAACTGTGATTGATTGGTCACAGTTCTGAATAACTTTAATTGGCTTGACTCGGCAGTGGGTGGTTCTCAAACGCCACGTTTCTGTGGAAGTCCTGAAAAAGCTTTTTCATTTTTGATCTCTCTACTGCCATCTGAGAGGGGCCTTCAGAAGTGCTACCTACATATTTTTTATTCCACGGATTGTAGTATTTTTAAAGTAGTTTTGTTCTCTGTAAAACCTAGAAGAGAAGCTTTCTCTCCCTCCACAGTCTATCAACCCTCTTCTTTGGCTTCGAACTACACTCACTCTCATCTCTGCCTCTGGCTCTTTTCCCAGGGCTTCGTTGTTTGAAGGGATTTGTGCTCCACCACGACAATCGCTGCGTTACACATACAGTACTCACACATGTGCAATCATGCACACATATATCTGCAAACACATACAGTTCATTCATTCAGTGTAATAACCCTTCCTTCTGGAAATTACATTTTTTTACCATTCATTTTCAACAGTATCGCTAACTGTCTTAGGCTTTCATGGAAACATAAACTTAATGAGGAAACTTAAGTATTAGCCCCCTTGCAACATTTTCAGACTGAAAATATTTGTAAAACGCACCTAAAGCATGATTCATGTTTTAGTAGGGCTGTCCTTGACCAAATAAATTCTGGGTCAATTACCACTCTCACCATTTTGTCAACTAATCAATTAAGTGGTTTAATTGACAGACAAGAATCGCACAAAAGCCCCACTTTAAATCTTGTGTTTACCCGAGATATGCTTGTACGTTTATTGGAAATAAGTCATTCAGCATTAAAGAAAATGTAAAAATCAACTAAAGACATCCTAAAACGAGAGTGAACGATTAGCCATCTAATTGACTAAGAGTTAGGGTTAGGGTTAGGGTCAGCCCTACAAATTAGTAGTATATAAAAGTAATTTTGAGGAGTTACACACAAAATGCATAAGTGTACATTCAATAGTGTGCCCAATTACTACATCAAACAATATACAAAAACGAACTGGAGAGACACATTAAGCAGTTGCAGTGATCGGAGACTATTGTTTCTAATGAGGTATTGAAGAAAGATAACGGAATGAGGATGTGGAGTTTTAGCTTCTTTTGCAACTCATTCCAGTTGCTTGGAGCAGCGAACTGGAATGAGATACAGTCGAAGGAGGTGCAGACTTATGGAATGACCATGTTGACTCGTGCGTAAATTATGGTTACTGTTGAAGATGATGAGTAGTGAGCAGAGATATGTGGATATGTGGGGGTTTTACCAATTATATTTTTCTAGATGAACCAATAATAGTGGATTAATCTGAGGGTATGGAGTGATGGTCAGTCTACTACAGAGAACAGGCTGCAGTGATGCATGTCGAAAGAAGCACCGGTAGCATGGTAGATGAAATCTAGTTTATTGAGATTATTTTGGAGGCGGACCTGTAGATTACGTCATTGTAGTCTAAAATGGCAAAGACTGCCATTTTAAGCAGGGTGTGCTTTGCAGAGCGGGTAAAGGAGGCTTTTTTATGGCGCAGAAAAACAATTCTCGATCCGACTTTGGAAAGCAGTGAATTTAAGTGCACGTTAAAGGTGGGTGAACTGTCTAGCGGGATGCCCAAGTGCTTTTAGGAATCCACAAATTGGAGTTCTGATCCATCCAGGGAGGAGATTTTGAGAGTGCAGACAGGTCGTGTTAAGTGTCATTGAAAACCATACTTTTTGGTTTGGTTTGGTTTGTTAAGAGAAGGTGAAGGTTGGACAAAGCATGTTGGGTACTATTGAAGCTGGGGTTAGGGTTAGGGGTTAGGGTTAGGGTTAGGCCGGTATTCAGGGGAGAGCTATATGTGTACAAGATGGTGTAGTCGGCATACAAATGGATGTAAGAGTAACGTTGTTTATGCAGATTTTTTATAATGTTGGACCCTAGAATGGACCCTTGAGGAACACCCTTGGACAGGGACAGTGGGTCAGATAGGTAACCCTCAGCTCTCACAGATTGGACACATCCATTTGAAAACCATGCCAGAGCACCCTCTGAAAGACCAATGTCTTTGAGCCTATCAAGCAGAATGATACGGTCCACAGATTCGAAAGCCTTTGCCAATCAACAAACACAGCCACACAGTATTCGTTCCTATCGATGGCACATGTGATGTCATTTAATACTTTAAGTGTTACCCATGGTCGGTTCTGAAGCCAGACTGCACGGAGGTGAGAACACTGCACAGCTCTGCCCCTTCAGTCATCATCGGTTTTATAAAAAACAGACAAGGACATGTCAGTACAAAAATGTACAAACAACGGTAATGATGTTCTTTGAAAGTCAAACTGCAAGAGAATGAAAAATATTTTCACTCCCCCAACGAATATTACTGTTTACATTTTCAAACTAAAGCTGTTTATGACTTGTATACTTAGCAATCTATTGAGCAACGTTCTTTCAATTGGGCATATTGTTAATGCTGCTGTGTTATTTTAATAATAGCTTCTCTTTCAAATTATTTAAAAGTATGCTACATCAAAAACAAATCAATAATTGATGGTTACATACGCTTATTGTTTATATTCATGGGTGGTTGCCCCTTTTATAATTGCCAGACTTCTAACTTAACAGCTTGTCCAGTAAACCAAGTTTGTTTATTAATAATTCTTGCACTCAGACTTCTTTTTTCTTTTGCCGGTTTAGATGTGATGGTCCATTGTTGTGCCAGTTATAAAAGGTACATTAGCATCAGCACTGTACTTACTATCACTCAGCATGTATTTGTAAATAGCTCAGTCAAATCTAATTTAAGTCAAGCCAAATGCATATAATCACATTGATGACGGCCTTTGTATGATTTAGAAAACTATGGAACTTTGGGAATGCAGAAATCAATCATACAAGTGTTAGAAAAAACAATTGATGAAGGTTACCGACTACTGATAACTTAATCAATCAGATATGTTTAAATTTCAGTCTGACTATTATTGCTGTAAAGCTGCAGTATCTGCTTTACATAGGTATTGTGTGTCAGCCAGCAGTCTGTTGTTGCCTACAGGCAGCTTAGCTTCCATTGTCATGTGGATGTGGATGGCATGTGAGGGAATTTTTGGGGATGCTCAGGAGTGAAATCCTGAAGTGTGCAATGGATTTAAGGCTCACTGACACAGTAAAGTTGAGCTTTCATCTGTGTTTTGGTGTTATACAGTATTTGGTGTTTCCCGTGTGTTTGCATTCATGTGGCTACACAAGTGGTTTCTTGAGTTTTTCGGTGTGATGACTAAAACACGTGTCTCTGCGCGCGTGGCCGTGTATATGTGCGCTGGCGAGTGTTTTTGTGAACTGTGGACCACCAGCTCATTTCACACACAGACGGACATCAAAGGCAGTTTGAATTAACCCTGCGTGTCGGGGCCGCTCTGCATGCCATCCTCAATTTCACATCTCTGCTGCTCCAGCAGAACCAAACTTACATGCCCATTCATATTGAAATGAACAGATGGAGGGTTGCCATGCACCGAATCGCCATCCTTCACTGAGAAAAGATAAAACTTCAAAAGAGCAGAGATACATTCGGATCTGTTTGCAGGTGGTGAGGACGCCTATCGTCAAAGGTGTAGTGAAAATGTTCTGTGTCTCTGAGAAAGTGTGGGTAAAGGGCAGGTATCATGTTTTTCTTATTAAAGCAGGTCAATTGTGTTTCCATTACAGCCCTCTTGCAAAAGCCTGCTCCCTTTCTCCTTGATTAGACACTGCAGAAATGATGTCATGGTCTCAAAAAAGCACACACACACACACACACACACACACACACACACACAAACACAGGTACACACATCAAAGCATATGTGCCTCACCTCTTTTAACTCACTTTCAAATCCATAACAGGAAGCGGTGGCCCCCTTCACCATATTGTTTTTTAGTGTGTCTAAATTGTGTTTTTTGATTGTTTTGACGAGATAGCGCTGCCTTTGCCTCCAAACACTCATTTTCACATGTTCACCTCATCTTGGCAGCTAATTTAATTTTTATATTGTATTTATTGATCTGGCCAACTTCAATTTCCTGCAGCGGTATGATTCTGTTGCACGATGAAAGCGATAATGTAGATGAACAGACGACGATGGCGAGGATGGAAATGGTGACGAAGAGCGTGATGATGATAATTTCTGCGGGTGATGGTGATTGGGATGAGTTGTATGCTGATTAGAGTGGCGTCTGAAGATGGCTCGGGTCGCTGCAGTGTAGGTGAGGGAAGCCATCAGCTGCACTGTGTATTTTTAATATCTCCCAGCCATCAGTAGGCTGCCATGACAGCTATTCATTAAACACATTCATATTTCATTAATCTGGCCTCTCCTCTCTCCTCCCCCTAGCAGCCTCTTATTGTCTCCTCTAGAGGTTGTTCAGTAATCCACTGAGACCTTACCTCTTCCTACAGTGTTACCTGCACCCACACACATACGCACTCTTCTGTATAGTCGGATATCTTTTCTCGTGGTAATTTATTATAAACTCTCTGAGTCTATGACGGTTAAACTGAAGTGTATAGGACCACTGGTAATACAAATACACCCACATACTGTATCCATGCACCATAGCACTTGTATGTAAAGTATTGTAAGCACACGTACACAGCATTTATCCCACTGACGCACAAAAACACAAAAATAGCTGTTAGGTTAAACAACTTTAAACAAGTGGATCCTCTTTAAACAAAATATATCTTAATTGTGTTCACATTGTACATGAGTAGAGATGTGTTGGTCATGTCTGGAATATGTGTGGGTTTATTTTTTCACATGCTCACCCACACTGTTTCACCAGTGCTTGTCAAGACAGGGCCACGCAAACCACAATAGAGGAAATAGCATTACATAACTCAGGCAGGCCTGAGGTTGGCACTACAAGCACATACTGCAAAAGGGAGTTTTAGGCCAACGGTTCTTGACCTTGGAAATAACACATGACAAAGCAATCACAATCCCTTATCTGGAGCTTTTGACTGTATGGGCCACTTCTTTTAAATGGCTGAAGATCCATCCAGTGGACACTGACAGTTGCACTGACAAATGTATATGTACAACGTTTTTCTGTCACTGGACAGATCCACAGTGACCAGTAGACCTTGTTGTGAGCAGCATCATGTAGGAACTATATTTTCTTTCAATAATAGTTTCTTCATTAAACTGCTCACAACAAGACCTGTGCATATTCTTGATTAATCGGCCTATTATTTATGAAAAGAGAGTTTTTCTTTTTTTTGGTCCCTTTGTTCATTATATTCAAGAGAAGTTAGACATCTGTTGGGCCGATTTCTCCAAAACTAGGCAACTCACGCCAGTCTCCAACAATCTACAGTATTGAAAAATAGCACTAACGGTAAGTGTAAGAATACTGTTCCTTTTTAATTGTAAAGCCAATATAAATGAAGGAGCTCTCCTGCTCTGCGTAGACCTGTTTTATAAAGCAGACTTGATAGGTAAAGCACAGGTGGTACTAATAGCATTAACAATGGCTCCGTTCTATTGAAATGTCCCAGTAAGCCATGACAGATATTGAGCCAGGAAGCACAATACCCTGAAACCTAAGCAAATAAATGTAATTCAGGTCATGTTTCATTTTATAGCTGCGCTTATTTACAGCTGGAAGTTTTATCATTTCCAATTCTATGAAATCTGCTGATGAAGAATTGAAAGAACAACTGAATTAGTGAAGTCTAAAGCACATTAAATATTTCACTTTGTACATATTTAAAACCAAACTTAAAATGACATTTAACAACAATCCATATAAACTGTCAGTAAGATCGTCTGTTTCTATTGGATGGATCTTCAGCCATTTATGTTATTTAATATGTTATCCACAGCACTTTTTTTTTCACACAAATGGTGTGACAGCATTTATAAATTGTCCATAATCTGTTCCGACTATGGCTGTAAAAAAGTTGTAACGTTTTGTTTGCACTTAATCCCCAAGCGATCAAGTCAATGTCTCTATCATCATGTTGAGTACAAACAAGTCTCTTTCTGCAAATACATTTTAAAACGAACTAATGATATGGCACTAATGGTTCATTACCAACTGTCTTTAAAAATATAAAGAGCATTTGGAGGGCCTGACCTAATACACAGATACTTGATTTCAGCACTTGTGTCAGGATCTTAACTGTATATGTCAAATGGTTCATCACATGTTTTTAGAGTCCGTCCAAAAGCAATTATAGCTTTGCAGAGTTTGTTTCAGTGATTTTGCATGTAATTTATTTTTTCATGCCAATACAATGGTAATGGATCATTTCTTATAAGGTGGCATTTTAGTTAAGATCTGTCCCGTAGTTCTTGTACCATACTGAAAAGAACATTTGTCTCTGCCCATAATGAAGGCTCGCTGTAAATTTTCCTCATATGAATTATTCAGTTGCACTCAGCTGAACTGATCTTGGTGCTTTTGTACATTGTGTGCGTGTTTGTAGCTGCTCCAGATAAAGATTATGTTACAGGTCTGCAGAGCGGGAAAAAGGGATAAAGCTGTTTGTATTGGATAGGATTTACCATCAAATGAGGAAGATAAATAGTCCATCCAGGACTGATTGAGCCTCATAATGTAATACGGACTCAAGGATACAAGAGTGTAGTGAGGTGTGTGTGTGTGCCCATGAGCACCTGTGTGGAGCTTAGGTGTATGAGGAAAATATTGAGTTACGGCTATATCATAAAGGAGGAGGAAATATGTTATAATGACAATGAAATCTTTTTTTACTTGTGAGTGTGTTGTATTTGTGAAAATATTTTGGCATTGAAGGTGGCTCAGTTTTTGATGATGTTAAATCCTGCAGGGCCTCCAGGGTCTGTAATGTTAAATTTACTCTTACATGTCTGGAGTTGTGAGTTCTGCTGGGACTTTTTCTCCTCAGCACCTCAACGACCAGCAACACCAGCCGACATGAGCTCATGACAAACAGACACATAAGCTGCACGCTGAATCTGTGGGCCAGATCCACTCGTATTTCAACTGCCCTTTTGTCCCTAATCATGTCCACACATGTCTGTTTTCAAACAGGCTCGTAGTCACTGGCTTTTCTGTGGCTCTTATGCCCTTAAAGTACCAGTGAAATAGAATTTGTGTCATGTGACAAATTATTTGCATTTGATTGGACTGCTAAAAGTTGGTGGGTCACACACACACACACGCACACACGCACACACACACACACACACACACACACACACACACACACACACACACACACACACACACACACACACACACACACACACACACACACACCTCCCTCACCTGTTTATGATGACAAAAGGGAAACTTGGCCCAATTGATTTTTCAACTGGTGCTTTTCACTGCAACACAGTACAGGTACAGGATGCTCGGTTTGGTGTGCGACACCTTTTCGATACACCCAAACAGTTGTAATGTCTGCTACAGCCGCACACATCTGTTGGGTATATCTGTGGATACATTTGATCGTAGACAATACAGAATTAAATAATAATAAGTGCTTAAGCCGCTACAATGTACCTCCAAGTGTGCATTTTAGTCCTTTTTTTTGCTATTTACTTATCGGCAGAATGCCAGTATGTGTGTGCCTTAACTGTTAAACTAAGAATTGTGATTTATGATTTATATTATATAATAAAGGAAAAGAAGCACGTTTTCTTTTCTTTCTTTTTTCCCTATTATACCAAAAAACATTTCCAAACCATAATCCCAAAACTAAGGTACATTGATTTTTGTGTACCACCATACCCCTAAAAACTCTTCAGCCTACTTGTATCCAGACATCTCTACAAATTGCTGTTTGCTACTGCGATCCACAAACAGTGAAGTGCAGTTTTGTATGACCGGTGTGGCTAGCTAGTCATTCGTAAACACCCCTGAGTGCAGGATGAGTCATCAAACATTTGAAACCATTACACAGAAAAGAAAAGAAGGGGATCTGTTGAGGATTTGAATCAAATACTCTGATACTTCATTTTAGACATATTGGCATATGCCATGAAATATATGAACAATTAACACAGGGACACAGAATAAAACTGTGAAAGTGTGTTTTTTCATTTCACTGGGACTTGAAAATTCAGTCAACTATTGACTCAAAATTCACGTGTCTAACGCAGAGTTTCTCTTTATCTGCAGCACTCAAATTAGCAGCTTTTAGTCACAGCTCTATCTGTGACTCAACTCTACAGACTGAGCTGATAGCCAAGGCTGATGTCAACTGTGCACTTCTCTTTCTGTGTATACGACATACTCTAATATACTTCTTACCAACAACGTGCCAAAAGACTGCATCAGTTTGTCAGCAGACCATTTTTACTTGTTTAAAATAATCGAGGGACCCTTTTCTACCCATTTGGCATCTTAAATTCTAATTTGAAAATCTAATGAAAGGTTTCTTGCATAGATGTCACTCATACTGTTCTTTTGGATTTTTGCAGGCATATGAATTATACTCACAAATAGGATATATAGATATTGGTTAAAACATTCTTGTAAAAATGGACCTGTTGGTTTGAATTTCAAAATAGTGGCACATGGAACCTTTACATCATATTCATGTGTGTATACATAAAGCCTAGCTATAGAGCTTCAGTGGTGCTTCTTTTAAAGTCCCAGTGAAACGGAAGTTAAATCATCTTTAGCTTGCAATGGTTTGAGTGTCTTAAAAATACATTTTCATTTTCAAAGGAAACAATTTAGTTAGATTTAGGAAACAAAATTACTTAGTTAGGTTTAGGAAAGGATTGTGGTTTTGGTTTCAATAACTACAAAAGTGGGGCTAGTTAAGTAAGGCAGTTAAGTGACAAATATAATAACGTTGACTTCACACGGGACAATTTATGCAACAATTTATTTGGTGGGATATCTACAGATTACAGCGCATTTATTTTTGTAGCTATAGCTATGAACGCTGTATGAGAACAGCCTGTACCCAGTGAAAAGGGATGTTTGAGCGGTGGACTTCAGATTGTGAGCGCTATAGGACTGTGGCTGCACAGACACCTCCCGTGTTGCTAAACGTGGCAGATTGATTAATATTATGGGTTACTTGTACATATGGCCTTGGATGGTATCTAAAAGGGTCAAATACTCATTAATTTGATCTTGACTTTAAAAGGCAGTAGACAGCCTTTAAATACAAAAATCAAGGAAAGCAGATTGCAGTGCCGGCCCCCCACATGACTGAGAGGGCACCCATAGAGAGTCACCGTGCACCCATAAATGAGTGGGACCGCTGCTACAGTGAATGACCATGATTTAGTCCTTAAAAGGAGTTGTGCAGTATTAGGTTTTCTGGAGCAGATTCAGAGCAGGGAAACCACAAACTCTAACACTAAGAGAAATGTTGTCACAACAACTTTTAATATTACTGAACTACAACTGAGCATATTCCATGACGAAAGGTGAAGAGCACATCAATCTAACTTTAGGTAAAAAACATGGGGGATTTTCTTTGTACAGCGTGGCTTTTTAATGTTCTACTAGTCATAGCTCTTGGTCAATGAATAGTGTAAATTACTGATGCTTTAGTCAATGGCAATAAATTCACTTTTTAATGTCGCCCAGAATAGTTCAGTTAAGGGTACAGTTACTGTCGCAGTGATAAATAACCCCAATTAATCCCAGAGTACTAACAATTAATTAAACTGGTATGTACAAACAAAAACATGCAACGAGAGATCAAGCTACTTTTCAGCTATTTGTTCTTGATTGTTTTTATGCTCTCGCTGAGATGCAGGTGAAAGGTAAATTAGCCTGGAACTGGAGACCAATTGTAACTGGTTGATATTACCTCAGTCTTCATTCTGTTCAAATGGACACATTCTGCCTCCCATTATCCTGCAGAGAGAAACAAGTGCATGAAGAGAAAATATGCAACTCAGCTAAAGAGCCACAGTCAGACTTTTGTGTCTACTTTTTTTCTGACAGACATAAAGAAACCACAGTGACAGACTCACTAAAGTGGAAATTGAAACTTACAGCTTGAGGAATGAGAATTGTGTGAAATAGTTTCCTTTGTACTGTAGCTTTTATAAATGTATGCACCAAAGCATAAACGTTCTAGCTCTAAAGAGGATCATTCTTTTCAGCCATCAGTCAGGCTGGTTCACAGTCCCTCTGCCTCGAATATTTTTGACACACACCAACACTCGAGCGTACGTATGAGACATGAATGATGATCGTTTATCGGTACGTATCTACAGATCTATGTCATGCTACAGGCTTCTAGCATCCAATAATATACAATTATTTTTTAATATGATGCTTAACATTTTTGTTGTTATTTTCTTCATGATACATGGGATATATAGATTATTATAGTGAATGTTTGGGTGACACAAATTAAGCTGTGTGATCCAAAGCTGATCTTACAGGCAAGTCTGTATGATGTAAGTCACTCTATCAGTTATTTAATGTAAATTACCTTGATTATCTTTAACTGTGGATTATTTTTACTTTGGGACTTTTGTAGAACAATATATATAATCGTTTAATTCTCATGATTTGTAACTGTTAGTTTTGTGATTTGTTATTTAAGAATAAAATACATGTATACAGGCATTGAGGTTTTTGAATGTCTGTCATCATAACTTATGACATCATTGACCTATAAAAAAAGAAGGAAAAGAAAATCCGCCATTTGAATAAAGCGATTCATCAGAATTAATGAGCTAGTTTTGAACTCATCCGTGCGTGCCTCCCTCATGACATCGACAATGTTATCTTCACTTCACCTGTCTCTCTCTGTCCTGTACGCTGAGCGGCCGTGTGTCTGTGGAGAGACGCTTCACGAGTGGTTCAAAGTTACGCGTTTAAGCAGTGAAACGTGAGAGCAGAGGATAATAATAATTACGGTGCTCTGCTGCAGAATGAACGTAAGGGAACACATTTCTTGTGCAGAAATACCGGGTTTAAACAGAATAAATCAAAATGCAAAAAAAGAAAAAAAAAAGCTTTGCAGAATTTTAATATTGATTTGGAATTGGAATATCAACGTTATGTATGGAGCTTCGACACTTCCAAGCATTGGGTACAGACATAATTACAGCAGTGCTTTATTGTGAAATACAAGACTATAGATGAAGAACCACGGGCTCATTACTCAGGGTCTGTTACATGTGTTGTTGCTTGTTTTTTACAAGTAGAAAGCCGGCGTTGGGACCCGGCATGTTTGGGTGTTGTATGATAACATAGTAAGCAAGGCCCTGTATTGATCTCTATTTTAATAATGTGTTTGTAGAGCTTTTCAAAGAGCGGCCTGTGTAACAATCAATGCCTTGAACACACTTTCTGATTGACAGCCTTCTTAAAAGCCTTCATGCTTTTATTTCATCTCGGCTTGATTACTGCAACTCTATTTTCACCTGTCTCAGCAAGTCGTCCCAGGACCGTCTGCAACTAGTCCAGAACTCTGCTGCAAGGCTGCTGACTAGGTCTAGCAGGTTGTCGCACATCACTCCGATTTTATACTCATTACATTGGCTTCCGATCAATTTCAGGATCAAATTCAAAGTTTTGGTTCTAACTTATAAAGCATTGCATGGTCAAGCACCTGCTTATATATCTGACCGTACACTACAACCAGGCCCCTCAGGTCTTCTAACCAGGGATTACTTGCTGTCCCACGCACTCGCTTAAAAACTAGAGGTGACCGCTCTTTTGAAGCGGTGGCTCCAAACCTGTGGAACGCCCTTCCGATTGTCTTGCGTTCAGCAGTCTCGCTTGAAGCTTTTAAAAAGCAGCTGAAGACGCACTTGTTTACATTTGCTTTTGATTGATGTATGTAATTTTTTGGTGTCATGCTGAAATTGTTGTAATGATTGTTTTTAGTCTTTTTGGTTTTATAACTTAACATGTTTTGTTCAAATGTTTACCAATGTGAAGCACTTTGTGACTTTGTCTGTGAAAGGTGCGATAACAAATAAACTTATTATTATTATTATTATTAATTGTTGTCTTTGTTTATGCCTCACAACTTTGGAGGACTGAGGCCGTCTCTGCCGCTGTGAATTTGTTGTTCTAAACTGTCTCTCATCAAAATTGAGTTTCGGGTTGAAAAGAATATGGCAAGCAATATTGGCTCATGAAAATATAGTTTCTTTGGTGTGGCGTCAGAATTGTCAGGCTAACAAAGGAAACTAAAAACGTAAGATGTTGTTTCCTAACAAGGATTGTAAGTGCCATATTTGTCCTGTTGGCTTTTGAATGGTAAACACTTGAATTTCATAATAAAAAATAAATAAATCAGATTTGGTTAATATACAGATTTTAAATAAATTATCAATACTAGTTTGTCCATAAATATGTGTTTCAATTCCACACTACTGAATTTAGAAGCCTGTATTTTTATGCATGTGAGTGTGGTAATCAATGAAAATGTGAATACACTATAAGTGATTTACAAGTTCCACTAAGTGTAGCTAAAGTCAAGTCCTAACTTTAGAAGTGGTGAAGTATACTGGGAAGACAGCATTACCAAGTATGTTATTACTGGAAGACTGGTGGATATTACTGGTTTCACTTAGTAAACATTCAACATGAGTACTTTTACTCTGTAATCAGTAACAATCCGTTGAACATATCTAAAGTAGTGAAGGCAACTATAGTATCCTCTGCTAAGAAGCAAAATATTTTCATTTTATAAAAGAATGTCTTTTGATGAAATAATAAATAATGATTCTTTTGAAAATCATTATTTATAACCTACTGTCATTACATAAATAATATATGGAGAAACTTTAGGAGATAGTTTAAAAAAAATAAATTCAAATGCAAAAATGCCATAACACACAATTTGTCAAAGTAAATATTACTCAAATGGAAAAAAATGTACTTATTAGAGTAAAATCTACTCTTGCCTCAGAGTTAATACTCTATTTTACTTTACTTTGTGTTCATATTTACATTCAATTCAATTTTATATAGAATTATATATAGAATTAGATTAAATTCTATATAGGATTGGATTCAACTCTAAATAGAATTCTATATAGAATTTGTTTCAACTCCCTTCCGCTCTCTTCCATCCCATAAACCATCAGCTCGTTCCAGTGTAGTGAGAGATGTCATGGCGAAGGAAACGGAATTTAAGGAACCGTGGTGGGTGTGGTCACGCTGTTTTACTCCAATAGATTTTATTCTGAATATTACCTCCTACTCTACTGGCTACGGCTAATTACGCTCCAATATGATGAAATATTACTCCTTTAGAGGAAAATAATAGTAACTCGGGAAAAGTGACAAAAAAAGCTAAAACGACTGCCCCAGTACATTGTTATATTAGCTCTCTGTCTAAGCTCTTTTTAATTTGGCCTCCTTTAGCTGACAGATTTTCTTTGGTTAACATTCTGCTAGATTGAGGAAATGGGCCACTAAGAAAATGTATGTTTTCCTCACTATCTTTTCCCGTGTTTTTATTCAAGGTATGCGTTTTGGAAATAAGTTTATTAGACATTGAAGCAGTTGCAAACCTTGAGCGGTCACCTTTTGTTTCTTGCCACCATTTTGTCCACAGGTGCTGAGGACCTGAGATGTTGTTGGGTTTTACTGTAATTGGTTATCAGTCAACCATGGTTCTGTAATGTGTTTTGTCTCACAGAAGGTGTGGATGTTTTCGGTAATGAACCTGATCCATGTGGCACTTTTGTCGATCCCTGTTTTTGTATCTGCAGGTTTAATGGATGTATAATTGCTTGCTTATGAATATCAGATCTGCATGCAAAGAGGAGTAAAATTGCGAGCTTTCAGCAGCCAAACTGCATGCTGGTCCTGATGAGAGGGATGTGGAAACCAGCAAGCTCTGCTGGGAGACATCAAAGCAGAAGCACACATTGGTTGTGTGTTTGTTCTCATCTGATTTGTGATCACACAGAGCATTTTACCTCTGACCTGGAGTCTGTGGAGTGAGTGTTTGACATATGTGGCACACAACTGTCCAATTATGTCAAATATGTAAATGGTAAAGTCGCACTAAGAGGCATTAATAGCCTGGGCATTCATGGCTAAAGCATTGGACAAGCCAGCCTCACACATTTTGCTGTTTAATTTATTGGTTGGGTTAATGAAGTTGAGCTATAATACATATTGTGCCGCTGAGAAGTATATATTTATTAATCCATTTAGGGGTGTTGGTGTGGTCCATGTTCGGTATTTTATTAAGGCCATGGATGCTGTTGTGGGGGTGACCAGTGAAGTGGTTAAGCCCTGGCTCTCTTTCTACCGCGCAGAATGACGAGGCATTAATCTGGCCCAGCTGGACAGAAGGAAATTAATGATCATTTACACTGACGACATAATCAGGCTTCACGCCGTCCTCCGATACTAAATTGCTTCTTTTGTTCCACAAGATCTCCGTCTTTCTCTCCCCATCTCTCTCTGTCAGTGTCTTTTTCTTTCTCTCGCGCTCTCAACTCTCGCTTTCTTTCTCTCTTTTTTTTCCAGGTCGTTCTCTGTTATCGGTCATTAAGTGCTACGTTTCCATGGAAACAGCCAGTTTGGCAGGAATTGGCATGCTGTAAAAGCGTCCCTGTGATGTTCAATATGGAGAACTACCCTCCTTCCACTGAGAGCTTGTCCAGTGCGTCGTTGCAAACCTGTTAGGGATGCAATGCTTTTCGGAGGTAAAGAACGAGGATGAAGCCGGCGTCTCCCAGCAGGGGGAAATATGGAAGGTTGTCGAGGGCATAGGCGTACACATGGCACCCCGAAGGCGTCCCTTATCTGTCTACCAGGGTTTGTATAGCTGTTCCCTTAGTGCCGTCACTTCTAAGAGCAGTGACCCTGTTGGCAGGTGACATGGGGGGCTGTCTGTGTGTAATTAGGCTGTGCTCTGTGTGTAATGACTTAGCATGGAGCCGCTCTCTATCAGGCCCAGCAGACAGACACTGTTAGTGTCAGGCAGCGGGGAGGAGGGAGGAAGGGGTCCGGCCATCCCCAAGGGCAAGCCTATAGGACGATTCGGCAGCCCCATCTCTCAGAGGGGAGGTTAAATTGAGTTCCTGAGTCAGTGAAAATCCCCCCTATCGCTTATCGAAAGGCAAGAGGGTTAAATATTCAGTCTGGGAGGTTTGAAATGTAATCTGCACTGTGAGTTTAAATTGTCTTTGGATTCCTCCCTCTCTGCTCTGTTCTGCCTGTGGTAAGGCAGAGATAAGTGGGCCAGAACAAAATGGCTGACTGTCACTCAGGTATGTGCTGGACCTGCAGAGTCGGACTTAAACCTCAACTGGCACATTTAGATACCATGTTAAAAAAAGTTATCCGATATAGATTTGAGAGCTACTTCAAAGCCAACATTCATATGTTCTGCGTGATTATGCTTTATAAATGTGTTCACTGGAGAAAAAAACCCTGTTTTTACAGGTTAATTGGTCTCCGCTTTAGAATATCTTAAGATAAAGATCTTACAATATGAAGTCACTTCGACAAATGAGATAATTCAATTCACGTCTTTTTCTTTTTTTTACCAGAACAAACTTTTGAAACAAAAGTGCAATGTTTGTTTTTCTCGATTTAGTTTGTTGTTAGCTGTCATTAATGGATCATCTCTTATTGCTCATTGTTGGTGGTCCAATCCCCAAGATTCCCCTGGCCTTGAGCAAAGCACTAAACCCCAACTTGATCCTGATACTTGTTAATTTAAGAAAAGCAACATACTTTTGGAATCTAAAAATTACACAGCCCAAGTTAATTTGGATGACAGAGAATTAAGACACATTATTCTTCCAGTGTTTAGCTCTGTTCAACAAAGTCTTGCATGTTTAGATAATGAGCACTGTATTCCACTGCTGTGCATCCTATACACACGCCATTCCCCATTTGAATTATATAATAACACCTCATTGACCTTTGCTGCTCTAATACCTCTATGAAGTCTCTTCTCCAAATTATAACTGATCCAAGCTCGGCTGTCTCCGGCTCTGCACGTTGCTTACTCTCAGCTCATTATCCATTTCATATTTACTGACGCTCTACCAGAGGGAACTTAGCGGGGGAGATTTAAGATGACTTGTCTTATTTACAGAGTTTACAGGAGTAGTAAGGCTGCCAGAGAAGCAGCAGTTATTCAATATAACATCCAACAGAGTGAAAACAGAAAGACAAAAATAGCATGAAATGAAGTCGCTATAGCTTAGCAGAGATGGTTGATGTGCAGAGCAGCAGCAGGGTGGGAGCGCTGAGGACAGACAGATAGCGTGAAAGAGCAGCGCTGCCTTTACTTTCTGGCACGCGTGACCTCGACCAACATTATGAGTGTGAGCAGTGAGCTACCAACCAAAAATAACGCAATTGGACATTGATTATTTAAAAACATAATGAACTGAAGATGTAGCTTTAATATTCTCAAGAGGCTGCACTCTACAATATGCTTCTCAAAGAATATATATATGTATATCTTTTTTTTCGTATATCATTTTTAAAACTATGAGCACAGGATGAGACCGTGTTTAGCTTTGTATCAATAAAGCGAAACAAGCTCCGCTCACAGTTCGGCTGATGGACAGGTGCCAAGTCTTCATCAGTAGCGTGGAAGTGGCGCAGTAATTAGTCAAATGAGCAGGAAGTGGAGGAGACGCGACGGAGAGAGAAACCCCCTGGGGCCCTGTCTCCTCAGCAGGAGGACCTCCACGGCCCACTAAATGCACACGCACACGGACACACACACACATGCTGAAACATGATATGCACAGTTACACACATTAGAAGTATTTTAGATGCAGAAAAAAGGAGCACACATGTCCCCAGAAATAATGGTCATGCCTACAAACTCACACACACATAGACGAACACTCATCACGTATAATTTTGCTACTGCTGTGACCTAATGCGGTGGGATGGGAGATGAAATTCGGTTGATTGTATGTTTAATAAACCGAAGCCCCTGTCTGAGACATTACTGTGACACTACAGGCAGTTTTAGAGCTGCATAAAGTATTAAATAGGGGCCGGGATGGGGAGGGGTGGATGAAGTCAAGAAAATAAGAGAATTAGTGGTGGGAAGAATTATAGGGAGGATATTTTTGTGGCTGTCCATTTGAGAAAACCTAGTGGAAGGGAAAAACAATTCCCTACCATCAGCAAGTTAATAAAAAGGCCGCAGTTTATCTCTGTCTAAAAGACAAATACCCTGGCTGAGGATGGAAGGGAGGAGGGGAACCGGGAGAGGCTGCTCCACATTTCCTTTGGTCCTTCCTCGTGCCACAAGTCCCTTACTATGAATCCTTCTCTCTGACTGGATGGTTTTCACCGAGCGAGTCCTGTTAAATCCTGCGATCGCTCCCTACTTCTGCATGACCCTTTGCTTCTGCTGACAGGGCTGATTAATGAAGTATATACAAAAACTGGGCAGTTAAAAGATCACTGTGGGCTCCATCTGTCCAGCTGGTCTTGTTTGCCTGTTGGTTTGCGCAGTCCGTGGCTTGGCATAGTAAATACCCCCCTCACGCTGTCATATTGGCATGCTTTATCTGCTAGGAGAGTCAAATTATTGTATTAGCTCGTTTGGGAGAAGAGGTGGATCAGTGATGTAAGACACAGTGTTCAAGGTCAGTTTTATTAAGGATCTTTATTGTCTCGTGGTCAGTTAATCTGGCCTGCGCTGAGGAATCACTTATGGCTCTTTGATTTGAATCTTCAAGACGTGGTAATCACTAAAACTAGAATCACAAGCACGTTGAGCAGCCTCTAGATCTCGTATAATGTGACACGAGTGAGCTCTGGATGAAGATGATAATCGCATCACTTAGGCTGTTGGTGAGTTGCAGTGAAGCGGTGAAGACAGCAAGTTTAAATACACTGATTACATTTGAATGAGACTATACAGCACCTGCAGGTGAAAACGCTATTTCAGAGAGGAGATTAGGCGAGGCTGAGTGTATGCAAAGTCCTGTCTCTGTGGGGTGTTTGTTCACGTGTGTGTGGTTGCGATCGTGTGCGTGTAAAAAATGTTTTGCTTTGTTCAGACCTGTTTGTATCACCAGTGGACAATCCCTCTGATAATGTTACAGAAGCCAACCCACTATATCCCCCCATCCATGTCATCTTGTTGTTTCTTTCTCTCTTCTCTTCTAATCTCCAACTCTCCCCAAGGGGTGTATGTAAATATTTAGCCCAGGCTTTGTTTTCTGTGACGAGTCCCCGGATGCAGCGAGCTCTGAGTTACTGTGTTGGCACTGGCACCCTGTGTTGCCTCTGAGACTATGAGGGAATTATGTGAATTTGTTTTTTAACCCTAACTGGATATACCTTGGATAGCTCAACCTGTGAATAGTTGTCATTTCACAATTAACATGATGCACTAGTTGGTCTAGTTGGTCTAGATGTGTGTGAGTATAATGAACAGTTCATTTACCTGCACACACCATAGTTACTGTTGCATGTCAAGCTTTCCTTTCTGGCACTGAACATACTCCACATGATGTTGTACTGACAGACTGAGGCCAAAGCTGCATGTATGTGCATCCTCACCAGCTAATGACCCATTTAGAAAAACAAATATACTCAGACTATTGTAACTTTACTTCATACTTAATGTCAGAAGAGAAGAGGCTATTAGGATAAGGGTTAACCAATCACATTCTCTCTGGTAACGTTGGCTGTGGGTGCGGAGAGTCAGCTGAGTTGTGCCAGGATGTGCTGTACAATACAGGAAATGCTTCCTACACAGTAGATGTGTTTGTCGTTAACGGTTTAATTTTTTATGTAACCTGTAACCTATTAACTTATGTAACCGAGTTTGTTAAGTCAATTCAGTTCAATTCAGTTTATTTTGTATAGCCCAGAATCACAAATTACAACAAACAAAATTACACATACGACATCCCTGTCCCAGGACCTCACGTCGGATCAGGAAAAACAGAAAAAACACCTTTCACAGGGAAAAAAGGGAAGAAACCTAGTAAACTAGCCGATCATGAAAACGACTCCAATCGATGTTAGCGCACATAAACACACTTTGCTAATCCATTCTTCACACTTTTGCTCTTTGTTTTTAGAAACGCTAAAGAGAAGAAAAAAACAACACCCACCACCACCACTCAAAATGCAGATCCCCATGCTTCGGCATGTGGAGGAATCCAAAGCTCAACAGACTTGCCTAGTTCCGATTGCTAAGCTATGGTTGCACAATCGAGCCATCGATGTGCCGTTCCATTCACTGGAGAAAAATCCAAATGAAACCTCGGAAAAGCAAAATGCAAATCAGGCCGTAAACATTCTTGTTTTGGCAGATGAATCACTCGTCACAAAGATTGTAGACTGTGTTATTTGGCGTGTTGCAGTTCCAAGCCGCGGTAGACAGTCAGAGTATATATATGCCATCAAAGCAGGTGGCAGATTAGCTGCATACATGTTGTTCATTGCTTGACACGGTCATCTGTCTCTTTTGCTCCTCTGTGTCATTAAGACAGGACATCTCTGTGGGACGCCATAGCTTCACAATAGAAGTCAATGCTTCTGCTTTTTCTGCATCTGACTGGACTCTGGAGGCTTCCAGTCCTGTTGAACTATGAGAGGCTTCTGGTGTGTTTGTGTCTTATCGAGCTCCTCTGAGGGGCTGCTGCTCCCGACGTGCTCTCTCTTATTGAGCTCTTCCCGGGGCCCGCTGAAGCCAGGCCTGCTCGGCAGAGCCCACTAATATTCCTTAATGATGTGGCATCTGTCTCTGTCAACCTCCGTGCTGCAGCAGCCAGACGCGGCCTATTGTGGCTGACTTCACAGAGAGATAAGCAGTCCTCTCTTCGACACAGACGAAGGGACAATAATATCAACACGAACGACTACCAGCGAACATGGCGAAAAAGTCAACAAATAAGTCTTAATATAAAGTGGCAGCGTTAGACGGAAATCTTTTTCATTTGTTATCATTTTTACTGTTTTGACTTTCCTCTGCTACGTTGATGGCAAGTGGAACATTTTGAAAAGTTCAAGGTTTGTGCGATAACACAAGTTGTTTTCTACATTTTATCCAGCTTCAACATGTTTTTTTTGTCTTTTCTTTGTACAATTCTACAGAAGTTGAGGAATACAGGGATTGACTTGCAGTACAGTGGACTTGTGTGATGGCTGAGTTTTGGGAGGCAGCTCAATCCGCATAGCACTTATTTACAGTCATTTTCTGGAGTCTCGCCACCCTATGTCTTCCCATCTGTGTGTTTACAGTGACACTCAGAGCTTGGCACCCTGGAACCAGTCATCATGGCTAATGATGACAATGTGACTATGTGTGACATGTACTGTATATGAGGGCGTGAATGTGATTTTGTACACGTCTGCATTTGCATGTCTCACTGTGTGTGTGTGTGTGTGTGTGTGATTTTACACTGTGTGCTTGACTGTCCTGACTGCCAGATAAAGCATATTGGTCGCAATTTGGCATCGTAGCTTCTGTCGTATCCTGTGTGAGTGTTAGCAGCAGAAGGTTTGATTGGCTGTCGTTGGCACTCCGCGGAGCCACCTCTCCTCTTCTCCTGCGAGAATGACAGGCCTACACAGAAAGCTGCCCGGGCGCCACAGCCTCGAGCCAACAGCATAACTGATTAACACTGCTAAATTTCTCTGCAGCCTTTCCAATCCATGAATTAGCGTTCCTCTTTGCAGAAAGGATGGGCACCGCGAAACAGTCACATCCATTTTATTTCATTTGTCTCCTTTTTTCTTCCTTAAGTACGTTCTTTTTTTATATTGTAAAATGCTGCTTAGAGCTGACGTTTCTCTATAATGTAAATAGGACTTAACCATGCACATAATCTTTGAGTGGAAAAACAGGCTTTCAAGTAAATAAATTAATACATGGGCTCATATTTGATCCCTTTAGAATAGCTTGTTTGCTCTGTTGTGGGGACGTTCACTGCGAAGGCGGTACACAGTTGGGCAGAATACATTTTTGACGGAGTGCATACAAGTACAATTTTGAGGTATATTATGACAGGTCCAACGATACTTAGTTGTAGTTGGAATAGATAGTAGGTTTGCTGTACTTTAAATCAAACAACTGTGTAATTAGATATACAATCAGACTTAATTTGCTCATTAAAATGTTTCCATTTGTATCAACAATAGGCATATTTTTCTTTTTTTCCTCTATTTATTTATTTATAAGTATACCTACAAGTGGTATGCCTCAGCTCAAACACTGAATATGACGATCAGTAAAGTTTCCTGCCACACTGCTTGTTTTTTTTCTTTGTTTCCTGTAGCTGCCCCATTACCTGTGACTGAGTCAAGCTCCGAAGCCCTCCAATATAATTTCAGGCAGGCTGATGTGCTTATGGCCCTTCAGCGATGATGGTCACTCATCTCCAACCTCTAGCTAAAGGGGATTTAAAGCTCCTCAGGCCTATCGTGGCCAGCATTACCATGTGCTGTCGGTCTGCACCCAGCGCTTCTCCAACCTAATGCTCATTGGCTTGCTGCTACTTTCTGGGCTGGAGCTCTGTCTGCTTGACAGCACAGCTCAATCTTCTCCCAGAATGGACAGGGACCTCATCTGCTCGTTACAGGAGCTTGTAATGGGCCAACCTGTCAGAGAGATGAGCACCCTACAGTACTATCTACCTTTATGTGTCTCTCTTTGCATTTTATTAGTCTATGTAGAGTGATAAAAAGAATAAAACAGACTCTTCTCAGGCAAACATCCGTAGTTTCTCAAACAAGATGGCAGAGAAACTGATATTGGTGCTGTTTATGTGGCAGTACACGATATACAACAGACACAGGTCACTGGGGAGGAGGACACACTGTGTAGGAGGATACAGTGCACTGCTGCCACGCCCATTTACACTGAGGGACAGCGTGCCCTGCATGTTCCTGCTCTATCACCTGTTAGACTTATGTAAATTGAGTGTTGGGCCACATGGACAAATTGATAATCACAAAAACTCTGAAATCTTTAAAAGTATGTTATGATATTCTGTAAACTATTTAAAGTTTTGTAGTTGTTCTGTTTTTGTGTTTTTACTCCAACAAAGTCTTAACATGTTAACATATTGAAGATAGTATGCCGTGACAGATTGTGGTTAAAATTAACTTGTTATTCATTAAGACATCAGAACCACAATATCTCAATATGGAAATGTTGGCACAAAGTTAAAAGAAAATGAATATTTAATTCTTTTTCAGCCCTGTGTGGTTTTATTTTCTGTCCGAGCAGCAGAGGAGGTTAATATGTGAAACACGATCCATACATGTGTATGGGGAATAAACTGTAATTTGAATTCCTTTCCTGCACCGCTATTGACACTGATGAATCAGTTTAATAGATGCTCTGCTTTTATGTGAGACCTGGGTGCTACTGTGCATTTACATTTAAGTGAGCGTGTGTTGCAGAAGCCTATTTTCATACATTTTGGACCACAATGACAGTGGTTGACTAAAATTGTCATTGCTTTGCTTGCTCTATACTTTGAGGAGGTAATTAAGCAGTGCATTTTCCAAAAAAGCTGTTTGCTGATTGTAGTAGCAGAGACCTCACAATCATACAGTACATTCGACTCAGTTTAAATCCCTATATACTGAGAGAATGCAGGGCAAGTAATGGAAGTTGCGTTATTCCATGTTTTTTCCCTAAAGAATTCTCTTACAACTTATTTTTTCTGACAAAAACCTACTGAGTATTATAATGAATTAAATTGTTTTGGATTCCACAGATGTAGCAATATGAGTCTTATTGATCTCTGTCTTTTGCGTTTAGTCTCTAAGCTCAGTATAGAGAATGCTCTGCCTGTAATGTCCCGGAGACAGCCATGCATCTTCCGGAGAGAGGCCGACCCAGAGAGCACTACCTCACATTAAGGGAAGGAATATTGATTTAAAAACAAATTTGACATGGTTTTTTAAATCGACTTGAAAAATGCATTGCTTAAAAGAGTCAGGGGTTTGTGGTCCGTCAATGGAGCGGAGAAATCGTGGCTCTTGTTCTATGGTTTAATAAAATTCCATTAATGGCTTTTTCAACCTTGAGAAAACGCCCTCTCAAATAGTGAGACTCACTGTGTGAGTGCATGTGCAAATGTGAGAGGAAATTCATGAACATCATGTCCGTAAATATTATTTGTGATTATCGGTCCCAAATATGAGGACCGCTCCATTCAGAACCAAAGGGTAATGACTAATTCCTTGGTTTGTGTGTGTGTGTGTGTGTGTGTGTGTGTGTGTGTGTGCATGGACTGTGGAATTGCAGATGAATGACCTATTCGTGACGAGAATTTGATAGAAACAAAACCAAAAGAATTGAACCACCTGTTTCACTCGTCAAGCCACATTGTGTATGCAGATTGCACCTTCACATTTCACTTTGAGAAGTAGTTTAAAGTGTTGTTTGAAACTAAGCAGGATGCCTTATCCCTCAGAGGGCGGCCAAAATAAGACACCAGGCAATCTCGTCAGAGTGCTCGGTTGGCATGGTCTGAGCTTCTGAGGCCAGGTTTGCCTGCACAGTGGTCCAGTGGAGGGAAACTGCCTCTGGCTGCCTGCCCGGCTTTCAGCTCGACAGAGACAGATCGTATGGACGCCGGTGTTTTATTTTCCTAATTGCTGCACATCAATCCAGCAGACATTATTTTTCATACCAAATCAAGAGATTGGTACTTTGGTAAATACTGTATGAGAATGTTTTGTTCATGAACAATCACGAGTCTCTCAGACGATGTGCTGATTTCAATCACGTTGGATCTAATTGACGTGGGTGCCGTAGTGTGTGGGGATTGAATCTCAAACACCCTGGACTGTCATTGAAAGGGCACAATAGCCTGGTTTAATTGATTAATAACCTAATCACATGATAAACACAAACAATGACTTGCTCATTGTGAACAGACCCAACTGATCATCACACAATAACAGGGCTCCTGCAAGAAACTGGCAATGACTGCAGTGCTGCAAATGTTGTTTTTTTTACCTCTATTATTACTTTTTTTTAATTACGTAATTGGCACACTTTGTGGTAAAAATGTGTAGTCCATCTTATTCATACTGAACTTATTTTTGAAAATCCAAAATAAATGTATGGTTTCTCCAGCATTACTGCTTATTTGAATGCCGTCAAACTACAATTTGCAATGCTAAGGTATAATGTCTATCCGAGCAGACAATGAAGTCTCACTCCCTCTCGTGTGTTGTAATATGAGCTCCTCTGTGCTTTGGCCACATGAGCATGTTAGTGCATGTAAGTCCCTGTGTGTGTTACCCGCTAGCTAGCTAATCTCCATCGCTTTGCACGGTGCTCTGGTCATGCTGTTAGCATCGTTAGCTGCTAGTCCCTGGCTCAGCTGTTACTATTGTGAGAGCCCTGTGGACGCAATCCCCCACAGTATGCCCTCCTGAATTTAGAACATTTTAATGACACACACAGAAGCATTGTTTCAGATGATTTAGATTTTGTTATTCTCACAAAAGACAAATAAAAATAACTAATGATGCAGATAGCTTTTATGTGCTTTATCTTTCTTCAAACTGTCCTAATTTGCTATAGCAATGATCTCTGTAACTGAAATGAAAGTCACACTTGGCCCTTTATAAGGAATGGTTAAGTCTAATTGTGACAACCAGATTTATGTTGAAAATCCCACCTACTCATTGCCAAACTGCTGTTAATTAAAGCACCAATCTCGGGTATTGCTGAACAAAACAAAAGGAAGCTGAAAGTGAACTCTTAGTTCTTCAAAACCAAGAAATGTGAAGTTCAGAATGTGTCATTTCACCCATTTTAACTATATATTTTACAGATTTACAGCCGGTGACGGTACCTAGAGCAGACTACAGCAGCTACATTTCCTGTGTTGCTTCTCACTTTTCAAGGTTTAAACATGAAAATTCATTCGACATTATAGAGAAGTAGAACGATGTGCCAGTCCCAACTCCCCGTATTCTGCACACTGATCAGCTGCATTCAACAAGTACAATGTGATTAGCTGAGGATTCTTTTAGCTGCTGTGGCTTCACACCCCTTTACTCAGATCTAAACTTAAGCTCAACATGTACCTTTTTATTCTCGTTTTGCTTTGTTTTTGTAGTTATTGTGAGGTACATTGTGTCATATCATGTATGTAGAGTTTGAAGTGTTTGTAATTGCTTGAGTAAATGCTTGATTGAAGAAGCAGATTCATAGTACCTCAAACTAAGGGAAATTAGCTACACACAACCAAAGTAAATGCAACATTTAAGCCTCACATTAAGAGATTTAAAAATACCTTAATTGCTTTAAAATATTCAACAACAACAGGCTTTTCCTGGGTTTTCTTCAGAAGAACTGTACAAAATGGTTTTATGGTGTGAAAGTGGGTCTTGCGGTGTCTTAGGGCAGCAGGATAAGTGGTAATCCCTCGGGTGGTGCTCTGTTGTAGACTACAGATCCTATACAGCCTGTGCCGCTGAGTCAGCAGCCTTTCCAATTCTTCCAGGGGGTGCAGACTAATCTCCCGAGTACCTTCCTCTGTCAGCGGTCCAAGCATCTGTCGTTTTGCCTCCGGATGCTACTTTGCAAACATCCCAGTCCCTTGTGGCATCCCAAAACCATTTATTTTACTTGTGGTTTTTAAAGGCTGTGTCTGTTTGGGGCCTACCTGATCTAATTATTCTAACGCCCCACTATGAGCGCTTGATTAATCGCTGTTTCTCAGTATGTTGTAATTCCTACTTGCACTTTAACAAGGGTATTATGGTCCTTTGGAGGTTGCAAAAATTCTCTGGCTGTTTGTTTTACATTTGCCTTCAGTAACCGGTTGGATGAAGTCATGGATGTTTGCGAAGCTGTAAATAAGGCTGCTTGTGTTAGTTCCGAAAGAGTTAACATTGTGGAGATACAAGGTGTTCACCCAGCAGTGGGGATCTGCTGGAGTTTGCATTTATTTAATTTGATCCTGACTGCCAGACTGCAGCTGGCTAGCTAAGTGCTTTGCCATTAGGGCTCTGTTCTGTGTTTAATTCTCCTGCAGTGCTGGGGCTTATGGGTATAACGCCAGGCTGCGCACTGCCTGCTTTACAGTAAATGTTTACCATCTTCCGTCCTACCTTGAGAATAATCAAACTGCTCCTCTGTGGCCTTCTTAATTAAACTAATGGCTCCGGGAATCTGACCTGTGATTCCTTTTTTTCTCCTTCTGCAGATTTATAATGAGAAGAAGAGCCAGTTTGAAATCAAGAGAAACAACCCCAAGGACTTGGTGGATAGAGTGGCACGGGACATCTCCAAGCTGCTCAACAGCAAGAGGAAAGCCCTGGAGGTAAGAGAAACATGCACTATGCGATATGTAACGCACAACACACACAATACAAATATATATCAAATGTAATATATTATATAAATAAATTGTGTAAACATGTATTTTCTCTTTATTGTTATAATACAATTTTAATGGTTGGAGATAGTCATCTCCGTTGTTTTTTTTGCCCAGCACTATTTTATGTTTTTTTTTCCTTTTGTTTAATATTGGAGGCTTGTATCGTAGACGATAGTTTGCGTGAAGCATGGGAAAAAAGATGATCATTTCAATGTCCTGCATTATGGGGTATAATTATTACCACCGTTCTGCTCAGAAAGCCCTGTGATTAGTTAAAATTTGTTTTGCTCTCACAGTGGGGACCCCCTAACCCTTTAGAGAAGAAGAGAGGGGGAGATACAGAGGCAGAAAAGCTGATTGACAGGGAGGAAAATGAGAAAAGTATACACAATCACCTTTTAATTTTCAAAAGCCAGAGATAAAGAAAAAACGCCTTTGTGCTCCTCCTGAACATTTTGATTCAAAAATCAAAATGTCGTCCCCTGATTAGTAGTCTGTCTCGCAGTTGTGTTCAAATTATTTTCACACTTAAAATTACAGGACATTTTGAGAGCATATCATTCCCAAATTACCTGATTAGAATTTGTAATTATTGCTATTTAAAGCTGAATGTGTTCTTTCTTTCCACAATGGCAGTGAGGCACTCCTTTTAATCAGTTTGGTGATTCTCATCATCTCCACGCACATACCCACACACAGCTGCACACACATCTACACACACACACTGATTCCTTTTAATCACTGTGATCATCTTCATCGTATCGTGCCTGAGCTACCCTCCCACACTGAAATGTTGAGGCTGTAACGCTTTTGAAGAATCATTAAAACTGTACCCTGCATTTATATGTACATATTCTACCTTTCATATACAATACAGGTGAACACATCCCTATCACAAAAACACTTTGATTTACACCCCTGAACACTAGTTTCATCAGTGTAGAGTTTGAATTTCATCCACAGAGCACCTTATTTGAGAATGGGGCGGTCAACTTTTCTTCCCTCTGTTTCTGCCCAGATATGGTCACTCATGACAAAGCATTGGCAGTTTTTAACACAGTTGAAGGCAGAAGTATATATCTTTTAAGAGCACGAGGTCTTGTGGGATGAAGGACTATCATGCCAAGGAGCAGAAGTCTCTCAAAGGCACAGTTAATTCCACAGTTAGGACCTAAAAGGAAAGACAGCGTTACTCTACGTCTCCTGTGGTCATGTGTTGGATTCGATTTGGAAGGCATTGACCCTCCAACCCTGTTTTTTCGAAGAAGGGGAGGCAGCACCATAACCACCTTCAGCCCCTGCACTTCCCTCAACCCACACACACACACACACACACACACACACACACACACACACACACACACACACACACCAAACACCCCCCACCCTAACCTCCATGGGCAACACTGTCACCTCACATCCTGTCTGGGAGATTCACTCAGGAGGGAGGAAATGAGGTGAAAAAAGAGAAGGGCTGGAATGAGAATGTCTCCCTGGGGCGTGGAAAAATCAAGAAAATGATGTTCAGAAATTCATAGATTTAAAAATGAGCAGCAAGCGGGAGGGAAGCGGAGAAAAAGTGTGTGTGTGTGGGGGGGAGAGTTTGGGGGATAGAAGAAAGCAGACCGGAGAGGAAAAGAAAGTCAGGTGATGAAATTGCAAAAGGGAACGAGGAACGCTAAGAAATAGGGAGTCATTATAGTATGCAACCTTAAAAAAAGCAACATGCAACAAGTTAATATATGTTTCATTTCGGCAGGTTATTTTTTTCTACTAAAACTATGAATTCACGACTGTAGGCTAATACATTCCTGTGGAGTTATTATTCATTATACAGGCAGAAAAGTGAAAGCCATGTCTTAATGCAGTCTGTAGATAAGGACGCCTCAGACTCCGCTCAGCACAGTTTTGACAGCATTTTATATTTCTGCCTGTTTCTACCCCCGTAATGGTTATTTACTCCTGAATATTCCCTGCCACACATAAAAAAAAGGAAGAAAAAAAAAAGGAATTGTGTGTGTATGTGTGCACTGACGTGTGTGTGCAAGCAAGAATAAATTATTCTCCTGCAACCTATTTAAATACTGCTTGGGGTGATTCGTTGTAATTCATGTTTATATTACTAATGAGAAAATACACATTGACTGTGAATACTCAGTTACTGATATAAAGTGGGGAGGGAAGCATTTCTTAGCGCTTGGGATTTAGTTGCTTCAGCCTTAATTCCCAAATTAGCAACACATTTTAATTATTTAAATACTCTTATTTGGAGAGAGGTTAAAAAAGCTCCAGTAGGTGAGCTTATGTGTGTTTACCCGTGTGGCGCTCACTCTCTGGGTTATTACAGTGAATGAAATGCAGTTTATGGCTTAACACAAAGAGTCTTTTTGTATCCTGCATTTCAGCTATAATATCCTCATTTGCGATCTCTAAAACAGTGATGTGTTGCTTTCACACAACCAATATCAAAATCAGTATCTCCAAGTCTAACAATAAAATTCAAAGAGCCATGCACTGAATGTTCTCTTTGCCACCCAAAAAATGGAGGCTGCATAAGCTGACTATGTTTTTGTCAAAAGCTTCCCCAATGTTTATTCTTTTCCTCGCCTTGTCTTAATCTCCTCCACTCCATGTCCCTGTCTGCTCTCTCTTTCTTGTCTCTGGCTCCAGCCGTCTTCCCAAACAATGATCTGATTCTCAGGTCGGTGCCAAAATTAAAATGTAACACAAACCCCGGTAGGCTGACAGCCTCCTTGCATGAAGCCGCTGGACACTTTGTATGAATGTCTTTGTTTTCAGAGGCAGGTTGAAGTATGATTCAGGGAATCGTCCTCTGATGCTCACCATTTTAGCTTTTTTCAGAGGGCTGTGAGTTGTAGCTGACACCTCGTCCTGCAGCCAGTCGGGTTTGTTTATAGTCGGTTACACACAGTGAGTTATCTGCTGTTGGCTGTTCTGGGCCTGTTTTCCAATACACACAGCTTTTTTTGAGGCACATTTGAGCAGGAAATGAAGTGATCTTCAAGTCATACTAAAACTTGTGTTTTAGCAGAGGTTTAGCCAAAAACATGTTCGTACGGATAGATCATTTTTCAATAATAAATATCCTTATGATTTCTAAGAAGTTTCCAGATATTACATTTCTATAGAATGTTCCAATTGATTGCTTGTGTAGTCTAGATAGTCTCTCAGTCCACAGCCGGTCAGCTGACCATTGTAAGAAAAATTGTGGTTGATGTTTTAACATCAATTATTTTGTTAATATTCAATATAAAATACTGAAGACTAAACAGCCCAGCTAAGCCTGTAAACACAAACAAACAAACACACACACACACACACACACACACACACACACACACACACACACACACACACACACACACATACATAATATAATATAATGCATTTACAGACTGATACAGTCAGAAGAAATATACATGCATAGCAAATTACAACCTTTAGATCAAAACTTTTTTATTAGCATCAAAAGTTAATATAATAATAATATAATAAATTAGGAGGCTGTTTGGTCTGCAGCCGGCGCTTCTGGAAAGCTCTGGTTAAGTAGCCACAGTATGAAATAATGTCAGGAAACACGCTATAGTGTAGACTTCGTCCCAACTCTTTTTCTTGATTATCTTATATCATAATAGTTAGAGGTGACAATATACTGTGCTGGTCGTAGCAGCTCTGTGAGTGGAGCGCAGTCTGCTTCTTTATACGCTGACTGTCTCTTCCTCTGTGCAAGGCTGTCTGTCTGACAGGCCTTTTAACCCAGAGAAGCCAGAGAGAACCCAGCCCTCCATGTACCCTGTCATGTGTATACAGCCAAACAGGTGTGATAGACCCCCCAGACTCATCTGAGCCCTCATCCCTTCCTGTGCATCTCTTTGTGATGCTCCATATGATCGCCACACAGGCCTGAGATCAGTTGGGCCCCTCAGAACCATCTGAGGCTGCACAACATCCTGTACGCTGTCAGTCAAAGCCAGGCAGAGTTGAGCTGTCAGTCGGGCTGCTGCTGGGATTTTCCCGCCTCGGGGAGGGAAGATGAGGCCAGGAGAGCTACAGACGGAGATCATGTTGCATTTCCATCAGCTGCAGCACAGAAAAACTACCATTGTCAAAGCTGTTAAGTTCTGATTTCACAGAGGGAACTGGTGGAATAGAGAGGGGACTAAGGTTGGTCTAATCCAATTACACAGATCTCAATACTATTCCAATACCACTTAAAGGCTGACGGATGTGTGCCTCTGGTCTACTCGATGCTTGATGTATACACACTCGGCACTTTAATGGGTTTCTTTTTGTGATGGTTTCAGGGATGGGACCTGGTTGAATATTCAAAGAATATTACAGCCAAGGAAAGGTACTGAAAAGTAACATAAGCGAGGGGTGTAGCAAACATCCACGAAAAATACGAAAAAAACTGAAATGTGATAAAAACAACAATGACACAATCTGAACTAATACATTGTTGTGTTTGAATTATCAAGTTACCATGTGTCTGGATAAACTCAAGATAAGACTTGGGGTCAATCTTGACACTCAAACCGATATATGAACTATAAGACCTTCCTTAAGGTTGACCTGACAAGGCTTTATGACACATCCAATTGTGAACAAAGACTTACGGAAACCTGAATTGATATGTTAGTCCTAGTCGGAGTTAGTCTGTCTATATATATACATATATATATATATATATATATATATGTATATATATATGTTCTGCAGCACAGGCCACCGGTGGGCAGAGGGACATTCTCACATCCTTGTCCTCACCCAGGACACTGATTTGTGCTGAAATGTTGAGTTTAATCCTGTCCATTCATGTATTATGCATATATATACACATGCATATCTAGATAAGTCTCTCTGTGTCATCAGATCAAGGTCAGTCTATGTTGTATAATTGTATAAAGCCTTCTATATTTAGGTTTTATTCAGGGATTTATTTCCAGCTGTTTGGTACCGTTCTGCAGCTGAGATAGCCCAGTTGGAAAATATGGAATAATTAAATAGGCTATGTAAGTAACTAGTATTAATTATGTCAAAGAAGGTTAAAAGAACGAAACAAGATCCTTGTTAGGATGGGAGAGGTGCTATTACCGCCAAAACCGCACCCTCTTTCTCAAGAAAATGAAGCAAGATGACAGGGGACACTTCTCTTCTACACAGCACAGAGTGATGGAGACCAAATCAGAGAAGAAGAATGCCATTCCTTCAACAAATCTGTTATTGTCCAACAAGATCCAAAATGTGGAGATGCCCACAGAGGAACAGCCGCTGCTGCATACAGCTCAAACTCCCATCTGCCCATCAGAACCGTCAGGTGAAACCCTACAGTTTACAGTTGTAAAGGAGTTTGATATTTCCAGCAAATTAGATTTGAGTGAATAAAATAAAATTATATATAAATAATCATAAAACACATTGATAAGTGTTGGGCCTAAATATCGAAATTAAATTTATATTCAAACGAGTACAACATTATTACAGTCTTCCCTGGCGCTTCTCAAACTCTCAACTGCTGAACGGTACATAACTCCTTTGAACTAAATTGAATTTAAAAACATCAAACCATGGATTTAATTGATATACATCAATTAATGACGAGTCACTGATTCTACCTGGTCACATGCATTCCCTTTCATTTTATTTTTGGTTCAACATTACTCTTCATCATATTCTTTATTTATTTCATTAATTTTGTTTGTTTGTTTTATAGTTTATTCATTTATTTTCTGTTTAGTGGTGTAGTTGTCCCTGTACACCATGAGAAGAACTCCAGCAACCCTGAGATTAAGATTTAATTGATTAAGTTTATTAATAAGTTATTATTATTGGTTACATATTTTGATATGAATTAATAATGATTTATTAAAACGGCTACAAGCAATCACCCTACAGTGAGGAAACCTAACAGCAGGCGCACAGATAGTTAGCACTGAGGCCTTTTCGTCAAACACATGCTGAGATCTGTGGTTTACCGTTATGGAAATAGAAGGTTGACTCCGATACATAGATATGATTCACTCTGAGGTTTGTGTGCAGCACAGCGACAGCAAATATTTACATTACATTTAGCTGACGCTTTATCCAAAGCGACTTACATGCTATACAGTAGACCGTAGACACAGCAACGGTGAGCAATGAGGGTTAAGTGTCTTGCTCAAGGACACAACGACACAGACTGCCGGAGCCGGGGATCGAACCACCGACCCTCTGATTGAAAGACCGACTTGCTAACCACTGAGCCACAGTCGCCACAGAAGTGAAACTGACGTGTAGTGTAGTCTCACCTGGGATGTTCACACCTCAGTTGTACTGCCTGATCCAGCCTCTTCTCTGATGGCTTGTGAAGATGTCATTGCACTCACTTTCATCCTCAGCGACTTACATGCTATACTGTAGTCACAGCAACGGTGAGCAATTAGGGTTAAGTGCTCAAGGACACATCGACATGGAGCCGGGGATCGAACCACCGATCCTCTGATTGAAAGACAGACCTGCTAACCACTGAACCACATCGCCCCCGTGTTCAGCCATATCTTTTTTAAATTAAATATTTAATCAATAGTTAATGCCAATCTGTTGCTTTCCATCTTGCATTTGTTCTCTTTTATCGTCTGGAAGCGCGACTTTGATTTTGTGCATGCACATATGAACGAAGTTTCATGTGCGCCGTTATCTTTTCCAAGCTGCACTGTTGCCTCTGTACGTTTACCAAATGTAATAGACTTGTTGTATTTCATCCTCTTTGTTTTTGTCTGGCACAAAGTCACAGAGCACAGTGCTGAAAGTGGCTGGCAAGCACAACACAGACAGAGCAAGAGATGCACTGCAGCTCGGTGAGCAACACAGGCGGTCTAGAAATGGGCAGCAAGCCAACACAGCAACTTCAGATCACTGTTATTGGCTGACATCAAACTTTGAGACGAGAGAACACAAGTTAACCTGATTGCTGTTCTTTCTCTCTTTTCGTGACCAGAGCGATAGCTTCACCTTCGCAGGCTCAATACATGCCTGCTTTGACATGGAGGAGGGAGGCGGGGCACTTTCGTAATTTGCGACTCCTTTTTGGGACATTTCAAACACACTTGGGGGCCCTCTGGTGGCAACGAGGGCCTAATCAGACGCTAATTCTTGCATGTGGTTTCTGTACATGACTGGCTGGCCTGTTTGACTGGAGAAAAACATAAAGCGAAATTAAGAAAATGGTGGGCAGCGGGCAGGTTCTCTTTCAGAAAAGAGGGTGATATTCTGTGACTTTTGCAGTCACGCTGATAGTGATTGTGAGAGATTGCGAGAGAGCTCGGACCGGACACCATGCAGGGACAGCAGAAGTGTGCTTGACAGAATTAATCAATCAGACTGCGTGGGCCTCCGTCTCCTGCTGACCGTGGAAACCAAGACGACACAGCCGGGTCAGCGATGGGGAGGGACGGGCCGCTCCGAGTCATCTGTCATCAGGTTACATCTATCAATAATTCACTCAGACACATAGTGTGACACATACACACACAGCCAACATGTATTGTGAAAGGAGTGCGAGGATGCACGTGTTGCCACAGGTTTGGACATTTAGATCCACTCACCGGTTTAAAAAGGACTTCTGAAATACCCACTTGTGTTTCCACTAAAGAAACCAAGAGACTTATAGCTGATACAACAGCTAACAAAATGGTAGCTGCAGGCTCTCGGACACGCTCTCCCTTTCCTTCCTCATTACCTTGTCAGTCGTTCTGACTGTTGTGTTTTCTATCAGTTTACACTGCTAATAGTTTTGATCCCTGAATGGCTACCCTAGAGCTGGACCAGCTTTATGATTTGTCAACACACCTCCCATATCCATTGGATATTCACTCACTGGAGACTTGGCTGTGTAGTGTGAAGTAACTTCTTTATGATTAATTTCACTGTTTCCTCGAGGGAAATCTATCACCAGTGGAAGTGGGGTGAAAATGCACACACTGTTGATGAGGCGCTGTCTCGCAAAAAATCGATCAGGACAAAAAGGAGCTGAAGCTGCCCACACCGAGACCAATGTTTCAACAAAACTGTCTCCATCGGAGAGCGGTAGCATTGATCATTGATCATTTTAATAACACATGAAAAGGCAGCAACAGTGTTCGTTTTAATGATAAGTTATAGTTTGTACAGTTGTCTGTTAATGCTGGGCCAAAAACTAACATGAAATCAACGGTTTTAATTATTGTTACTGCAGTAACACTGAGTTTAACCACCTCCTTGGAGTGTGTGGTTGATGACTTGTGTCGTCATCCCAGCGAGCTCTCAGACGCCTCAGTGACTGGCTTTAATTGAACAGGCATCCGGCACAAATAACCAATTTATAACAGCTAAATTTAGCTCTCAGTCCTTTAAAGGGCCACCAGTCTTAAAAACGAGGCTCCCGCTAACACACCTCTGTGAAGCTGTTGTGAGAAGTGAGAGCTGTCACTCTGATCTGGATTGGCCCTCAGTGGTAGTGTACTAGAGCTGGAGGATTATTAAAGTGAAGCCCTCCTTTATCTAATGTGGGTCTGATTCCTGATTTCAATACAGCCACTGGTGATTCTTTTCAATCCGGCATCCAGGGCTGTGAGTGTGTTGCCTGCTGTGCCGCTGAATCGATAACTACCATAAAACTCCCTAAAAGCGATCTTTAAGAATACTGCCAAGCTTTTTAAATCACTTTAAACACATGCATTCTAGGGTTCTGTCATTCCCAACAGCAGCAGTACGGCAGCAGTTGGTGTGCCCGCAATGAATTACACCACCGGCAGCAAGCGATTATATCCCTCCTGCTGGCGTGACGCGATGACAAATGAAGGAGTTGTCTCTCACTTTCTAAGGGAGTGAGAGCTCCCTGCAGCCTCGCTCCCATCACACCTGATTCTGGGGCAACGTTTAAGTGTTTTTTGTTGTGAGAATAAATGGAAGTGTGCTCTAATCATAATTACCATACCACACCAAGGAGGCTTCTAGAATATAAATGTGTTTAATTCAAGGTGTATTTGTATTCTTCATATATTATTTACTATTGTGAATACTCACACCCTCCTTGCACCCTCCTACTCTTAACTCATAATTATTCTGTTGTTAGTCAGTCAAAGTCCTACCCTGCCCTTATCATAGCATTAAAACTTGATCCACGCACTCACTATTAACCTCCCTGAGGCACAGCCAGCCACTCAGTAACGGCGAGCACCCCTCGATATGGCTTGTGTTCATTTAGGGAGCTTAATGAATTACAAGGGCTTCATAATGAGTGTGTCTGAGCAGCGCTGTGGGGAGGTCAGATGGTTTGAATAACTAATGAACCCAATCAAGCAGCCATAACTTTAACACGCGTGGAACATTTTGTATACGCTGTTGTAGAAGACATAGCTACATATTACAACCCGAGCCTTCCCACCACCACCACCACCACCGGGAGATTCTCACAAAGTCATTTGGTTTTTCATTTCCTGTAGGCCTTTGGAGAGGCTGTTATAACTCTCAGGTCCCATAAGAGAAGTACAAGGGAAGTAGGCCGAGCTCTACTTGGGTAAAAATAGAAGAGAAAACTTCACAACTTGCAGTGTGCACTGATTGGCAAAAGCATATCAAATTTCTGTCGGTGTAGTTCAGAGAGATTCCATCAGGTTCCTGAGGATATACACCATTTGTGATATCATTTCCGATGCCTTCAGGGTCCCGTTCTGTTCCTTCAAACTGATGTTTTGAAGGATGTTTTGGCATTTCTTTTGGCACTGCAAAAACCATTAAAAAGTTAATTCAGATGTAATATAAGACGGAAATGTTTGATGTTTGAAATATCTCTGCAGTGTTTATAGTTCACCTGATGATTTATTAAATGCAGTTCCACTTTGATTTCCTATTACCATCCAGTTTAATGAGATAAACATCAACTGAGAATTTACAATGTTTTTGTCATATATGTTTTAATACAAAATAATAATAGGTATTGTTTTTGCTAGTGTTTTTGTTTGTTAGGATTTGTCATGAAAACATTAGCATTAGTAGTAACATTAACATTTGTGCTAATTAGCACTAATCACAAAGTTGTGTAGCGTGCCAAGTTTTGACAAATCAAAGATTTTAACCTGATGATTTTGATCACTAGGTTCAACTTTAAGAGATCAACAAAGTGATTATAATTCATCCTGGGTGGAATGCTAATTTACCAAATCCCTTTGCAAACCTTTCAATCAAGTTCATCAAGACACTTCACTCAAAATGTCAATGTCTAAATGTCAACCTCATAGTAAAATAATAAAGGAAAACTTCCGAGATCACTAAAGTCTTTAGGATTCATCATCTGGAAACGCAATCTGAATGTCAAGTAGATTTTGAGATAACTCAATGGAAAAATTAGCTTCTAGTGGTGCTAGATGAAAAGCAGAGCATCACCAAAGTGAGCAGGCTTCATTCTCTAGGGGCGTGAATGTCTGTACAAAACATCTTGATGATGCATTCAATAGTTGTTGAGATATTTCAGTCAGGACCAAAGTGGAGCACTAATCAACACATATATTGTTTCTCCTGAAGCTCCATCACTAGTGTGGATATACCCTTCTGTTCAACATTCATCTTCCTGTACCCGAGGACTAGAAGCATTACTTGGTCTCCTTCCTTAGTGATCTACACACTAATTGTGCATATGTACACAGAGGTATATACACTCCAACACATGCACTGAATAACGCATCCCCTCCCATAATCTCCTCCCCAATCCCCTGGCCCCTGTCATTCAGATCTATGAACTTCCATTAGCAACCATCTGTTTCAACCTGCAGCAAAGCTATTACACTACACACAAATACATACACACACACACTCGACACACTTTTCCTCATTCAACGTATGGCTGACTAACTTCTTCAAAGCCTCCAGAGAATTTGCTAAAGCATCGCCTGTTTAATTTTCAAAGGAGAAGCCACATTAATTCAGCAACAACATTAGGTGTTTAGACCTGGCATTAGGTGTTTAGACCTGGTATTAGGTGTTTGGACCTGACATTAGGTGTTTGGATCTGGTATTAGGTGTTTAGACCATGGCATTAGGTGTTTAGACCTGGCATTAGGTGTTTGGACCTGACATTAGGTGTTTAGACCTGGTATTAGGTGTTTGGACCTGGTATTAGGTGTTTGGATCTGGTATTAGGTGTTTAGACCATGGCATTAGGTGTTTGGACCTGGTATTAGGTGTTTGGACCTGGCATTAGGTGTTTGGACCTGGTATTAGGTGTTTGGACCTGGTATTAGCTGTTTGGACCTGACATTAGGTGTTTGGACCTGGTATTAGGTGTTTGGACCTGGCATTAGGTGTTTGGACCTGACATTAGGTGTTTGGACCTGGTATTAGGTGTTTGGACCTGGCATTAGGTGTTTGGACCTGGTATTAGGTGTTTGGACCTGGCATTAGCTGTTTGGACCTGACATTAGGTGTTTGGACATGGCATTAGGTGTTTGGACATGGCATTAGGTGTTTGGACATGGCATTAGGCATCTTATACATCTTAGGTGATCCGATCTCACCATCATTTTCCTTTGCAAAGACCAAATGTGTTGTTGTATATTGTTGTAGAATAACAACATGTTTGGTTAAATTTTCTGAACCCAGGGGGTCTCCATGCTGCGGACACCGCCGGTGCTTCAGACACTGCCTACACTCCCAATGCAAGCAATACACATAGCTTCAGAAAGCCGGGATGAAAGCGGTCTGGGGGCAGGTGATAGATCTGTGCAGAGCTGGAACAAAAAACAGCAACATATCAGCGATAAGCTATGGAGCTCTATAAACTATACATTAAGTAGGGGTGTCACAATCTGGAGTCTACATCAAAAAAATGATTTTAACCTTTGAAGTCAACAGCAGGTTTGACCAATCTTCCAGTATTTCTTCTCTCCACCACTGCTTGTGTGCTTTCAAAGAAAAAAATAAATGAACACACAAGCTACAACGCAGCTTACCAATAGCCTCTTTTTGAGACACCAAGGCCACTGGCGTAGTCAGAGATGATGGAGTGACAAAGAGAACTGTAAAATCCTCTTGCTTCTCTGGAGTCACCGGTGTGGCAACATCTTCCATGGGTTATGCAAACAACAAACTTGTGTCTAGCCTGCAGAAGATTTTAGAGTGTTAATACAAATTGAATTGTGTCACATATAATATTTTGCTATTTTTGGAGTTGAGGGCTTTTATTTTGAAAGGTCAGACAGGAATGAGTGAAGCTGTTATTTTGCCTGCTATTGACTATATGGGAGCAATAAAGTGGCGTTATTTAATTGCCTTCATAAAGTATAGGTGGAACATAACCCTAAACTACACAAACGGGTGTGTTCGACTGTGGTCTCAGCGTATACGGATTTCAATACTCAACTGTGCTTATGCTGCTGCCCAATACAGATGTTTCACACACACAGCATAGGATACAGCATTGTGTTGTATAAACAGATTATATTATCTCTACTATTGCATATTATTATCACTCCCATTGATGAAAGGTCACAAAATCCCACCTACTGTTTCTTGGCAGCATTTCACATCAGACAAAATGTCAGAACCTGATCTGCTTCATGGCACCACACTGCCTCCAGCACTTTTCTTCACATCGTCAATGCACACATTTGTTTTAGCTTTGAATGTACCATTTCCAGCTCCATCTGAATGCTCTGCTTTCCCTTTTTTTCCCTCTAAACAAATGTCAGTGGAAGATTTATATTATTTTTGCCGTGTTCCTGCCTCACACAAAGTCATTCATTTGAGTGACAATATGGGTTCCAGGCAGGAAGGGGGGGTTGATACAGCATCTAATTATCCAACTTCTTCTTGAAAGGAAAAAAAAAAGCTTTCTGTGTTTAAGCAACTTGTTCACGTAGCAATAGCATCTGCTGCACTCCTTCATTTCCCCGTCAGCGAGAGACAAATGAATGGAAATGACTGCTTTGTGCTTTTATGCAGCCGTCTCTCCAAACTGCATAAAACATATATTTCTAGTCTCCCATGTGCGATTTTGTATCTGCAGAGAGGGAAGAGAAAAGGAGAGATAGAGACACTTGAATCAGGAATCGCTGTTCTAAAACGCAGACGTTTCCTTTCTTTCTTTCTTTTTTTTTTCAATTGCAAGCCAGGACCCTTGTGTGTTCACTGTTTTCTTTCCTAGAGCGCACCATTGAAATAGATAATTTTTATGAAAGGGGCTTTTGAAAAACAATTCAGCAATCAAACATTAAATATATGTTATACTGATGCATGGTGAAAAAAAAAGATATAAGCTCTGTGCAAAAATAGAGCCTTGTTCAGGACAACACAAGGCACAGTACGGTCATCTGCTTTTCCAAGTGAGAAGCTTTTTGTAGAATGGGAAAATATCTTTTTATAAAATATGTCATAGTTTACTAAGCAGGTCAAAATCCACCCCACCTCTAATCTCCCAGCCCCCCACCCTATCAGATCCCTCCACCTCCGCTGCCTCCTCTTCATCCCAGCGATTATCCACCAGCTCCCTTTTATCAGCTTCATCAGCTGAGAGGCCATATACCAAAATGGTTCCCATGGGATGAAGTCGATATGTAACATTTTGTGGTGGAGATGGAGAAACTTCTCCATCTTTAATCAATCCAGTATTCACACTGCATAATTGCCTCAGTGGTTATTGGCAGTAACATTTGACATTACCTGTGTACATTTTGAATTAAATTAAATTTTGGTTTAATAATAAAGTATGCTATTATTATTTTTTTAATTTTGATCAGTGGGAGGCCAGATGTTGCTTGTGGGCGAAGTAGCTGTTGGTATTGAGGTAGCTGGCCTGGTATCCATAATCTGCCTCTGACCTTTTTCTCTGTCCTTCTGGAATGAACAAGGCAAATAATAGGCTTGTGTCTTGAGAAGGGGCTGTTAGATCCTGACAGACCATTGATCATAACAACAGGGGCTGTTTCACAGTATGGCACTCTTACATAACCAGATACACACATGCACAGATACACACATGCACAGAGGAACCAAATACAAATACAACAACAACATGTCTATTTTTACAGTATTTCATGTTTTGTGCACAGGTATTACATTTGTAAAGGTATTCTGTCTCCACTGCAGAGAAAAACAAAGATACAGACAAATCAGTTTAGTGAACACAACACAATAGGGTAGGCTACTACATCCATTTAGATCAGCCACACCCTGAGCTGTTAAACTCTGCAGTGACGAGGCACTGGTCTTTATTTTAGTGCAAATGTGTGTGATGCAATTATTTTGGATATCACGGTGCACCACCACATATAATGTTATTTCCTTTCCTCAGTGATATATTTGATGTCATTAACATGCAATCTCCTAAAGCCTTTAGAAACCCAGTTAGGTATATGTATACAACCGAGATGTGTTAGTCAGGATTCTCTGATCGCATACCTCAATTACAATTATTTGTGAAAGAAGGATACTGCATGAATATACAGAGATGCATAATTGCTGATTTTTTTCTGTCTCAGAACTACAAATGACAGCAAGGCTCCAGAATTACACTTTATTTTTTTTAAATGTACCAACGTCCTTTAACCATCCCCCCAAAAAAGTCAGTTTAAACTATTAAAAAATGATTTCAGAACTTAGCTTGTACTTGAACAAGACTTTGTTTGATATAGTAAGAAACAGACTGGATCAAGTGAAAGGTACAAAAAAGTTGTATTTCTCTGTAGGGTCCTCTGCATAATGTTTTCAGACAATCTGATCCTCTCAGTGTCAAAAACAAGAGCTTTTAGTGGATGTATATTGACTGCGCAGAAATTCCCTTTGTATTACATTACAGACCATTTCGCTGCAGCACTCTCCCTGAATACAGGACAGGTTTCAAAAATGTTTTTACCCATTAGTAACTGAAGTTATCCTGTGTATGAACACCATGAGTGTGTGTGTGTGTGTGTGTGTGTGTGTGTGTGTGTGTGTGTGTGTGTGTGTGTGTGTGTGTGTGTGTGTGCGTGTGTGTATAAACACTCTCATGGTGAACTGTTGGCAAACTGTTTGTTGCTTACAATCTGATTGGCAAAAGGCCCTTTTATTGTATGTACTTCTTTTATCCTAGAAAACCCAAGAGCCATTGGTTTGATGTTCGTTGTTGATGTTGTTAGTTTCTCAATTCTACTATGTAGAGTAGATAAATGGTCTTGTAATTATTGTATTATGAGCCTTTTTAAATAATTGAAAGTAAAAAGCAGGTTTGTAGTTGCTACAGCTGACAATTCCACTACACAAAGAAAAACAAAAAACTGAGTTGAGTAGCAAATATTGTTTTTCTTCTGATCATTTACTTTTTCTGTAAAACTGTGCCAATAAAGAAAAAAGTCCCTTGCATAAATGGAAATATCTATTCTAACAGCTTTAGAATATTATAATATCAGCTTTACTATTTAAATGATCCAAGAAATCAGATTCGCTGGACCACTACAGTTCTTACAGAACAGCTCAGTTTCACCAGCAAAGCTCTGTCTAACTGTAACGTCTGCTCTAGATCTTCTGGTGCTGGTGCGCCAAAGATGCTCTATCAGTCTGCAGAATGTAGGATTTCCGGAAATGAAAAGTTGGACTGCATGTGAAAGACAAAAAGGGATGTGTTGGAAAGGATATGAGAGGTCATGCAGCTCATGTTGCTCACAGGAGGAATGCCATTAGTTTCTTTTGGCCTGGCCTCCTGTTGCCTATGTTTAAACATTCTTATCATGGTTAATGTGCACAATCCCCACCACTTGTCCTCGCAGAGTAAGGACACTCACGCAGAGAGGCCAAAGGAAGCAGAGGTCGGCTCGCCTTTATTTTGCGCTTCCATCAGAGCAAGCAGTTAATCTCTGCTCGGCCCCAGCTTATCTAGGTGCCTGCCACCCTCGCCCCTGCCCATGGGAGGAAGGCATCTATCGCCTCAGCCCTCTCTCCTCCCACGTCTCCTCCCTCCCCTTTGCCTTCCTCTCAGGCTGAATGGAGGAGGTGCATGCTGCAGATTGAATTATTCTCCCTGTTCCATTTCTTCCAAACCCAAGATTAATTTGCAGAACGGTGTCACTTCTCTTCTGTTGTGTTTGTTTCTTAAGTGGAAGTCGTTCAGAGTCTGTCTTAGCTTGTTGCATCGTCTCATATCAGTTGTGGCATTGGCCCATAGTGGTAACGCAAAAAAGAAACAGGGCTTTTATTTGTGTGAGAGCACATTTGCAGAGGCCCAAATGCCCAGAGCTCCCCTGGTGGCACTATTTCACACATGCTGTGTGTGTGTGTGTGTGTGTGTGTGTGTGTGTGTGTGTGTGTGTGTGTGTGTGTGTGTGTGTGTGTGTGTGTGTGTGTGTGTGCAAAACCCCTGGATCCCGCTCAACCCTTTCCCCCACACAATAGGCTCAGGGTGATTTGGTGACTTTCCAAGTTTTTCTTGTGACTTTCACCAGCTTTTAGATGCACGTTTGAGGTTTAGACACAAACATTTTAGAGCATATGATAATTTATTTAATTATCAATTTTATTTTTGCAATGATCGATTAATCATTCAGTTGATAAAATATCCCAGAGCATGTGACATCTTTATGTTTGTTTTTTCCTGAAAAAAAGACAAACAATGAACCGAATTAAAAATGTAACTGGATTAAAACGTATACTGTATGTCGCACACACGTACAGTCTGTTTTACCTGTAAACGCTCACATTACATCTCCCCGTGGCTTCATGGTATTCACAAATTAAAAAAAAAAATGTAATGACTGAGCATCTAAATTATCGTAGTATCTTGTTTACTCAACAAGGAGGAGTTTTGTGTTTACGCTATCAAACTGCCTCTCCTTTGCAGCCCTTTGCCTTCCTCCTCTTCCTCTTCCTCTTCCTCACTCATGTTTTCTACCCCACTGTCTTGAGCATTGACAGCCTGTCATAACATAATGACCTAACACTTTTCATGATTGGCAAGTGTATTTTCATACAGGCCAAGGAAGTAGGGGCTCGGAGATGATTTGATGCACAGTTAACTTGTTTTTCCGCTGACTGACGGGTGGCTCCCCAAACTACACAGACAGAAGGCCTGTTTGTTTGTTTGTTGCCCATTTAATTCATTCTGTGTTTGAAAAGCTATACGGCAGCTGTCAGCTAAAGCTTTGGCTCATTCGAGGCAGTGACCGGGGGAACGGGACACTGCCTTCCTCTGCCGAATGAGTGACAGGGAAGAGGTGGTGCAACGGGAGAAGAAGGTATTCGAGAAAGTAGGGGTTTGCCGCGAGGCAGCGGTGGAGAGAGGACGTACTGAAGGAAGGGTGGAGGGGGGAGACAGTTGAGGAGAATCTCAATCATTGACCTTGGAAAACCACCACTACGATAATAATTATCTCACTCTGTCCCCCTCTTTTACTCTCTCTCCCTCCCCTCATGTCTCTCTCTTTTTCATGTGTGTCCTTTGCTCCTGTAATCTTTGCAACCTCAGATAAAAGCAACCAGACTCCTTTTCTTCTTTTTTGATACTCATTAATCCCTATCATTGATTACCAACTTACAAGCTCAGGTTCAGCTTATCACAATAAGCCCCTACCATTTGACCCCCCTTCTCCTACTGTACAGTTCATAATACTGAATAATGTACACTATCATAGATTGTATTAAAAGATGGACGACATGACAGCTTCCCAAAAGTGAAGCCGAAACATCTGGATTGCTACCTGGTGGCCGGCTGCAATAAAGGTCATTAGCCCCTGTCCCCCTGAAATGCCCCCCACCTCCCACCCTCACACACACACACACACACACACACACACACTGAACACAGGTGTTCCACTTGCTGCACAACCATTTCAGATGAATCAGTTGCTTCTTAAGGGCGGCCAGGGCAAACTATGCTAAGTGAAGGCAGAGGAGTACATCTATTCTTTTAAATTGGTGCTAATGGCAGACTATTTAAAAGACAATTAATTGCTAGGGGCCAAATGCACAGTGGCAGTTAATGCTGTCACAACTCTGAGTAGTAATTGGATGTGTTGATGGGACGTGCCTGTGTGTGGTGTATTCCTCGTGTCGGAGGCTGGGTGGCCGTCCCCTGCCTCTCCAACAACTCTCAGCAAAAGGACCGTCAGTTGCAGGTGAATATTTTCCATAAAGCAGAGCACCATGGGTTTCAATCATTTTATTTTGCACTAGTATTCCCTTAAATCATTTGAATCGCTCACCTATATCCCTTTCAGTTATTCTCAGTTTGACACCACTACCCCATCTGTAGTCTCACCTTTTCATCCTCTTCCTCACTTTATCATGTGAGGGGAGACGGGGGGGGTCGATGTTGGTCCTGCGCACACAGAGACCGGCAGCTGGCTGAATCGGAGTGATCGATCAGGCACAGAGCATTTGCTCTGCCAGACTGCTGGGCCTTTGTGGATGGAGATTATTTCTAAATTATTACAGGAGGCAGATGCTTGTCAGAAGATGCTCTCTGTCAAGGTTAGACTGCTTCAGCGCTAGATCCCTCCTTCTCTCCCTCTCTCTCTCCCTCTCTCTCTCTCCCTCTCTCTCCTCCCTCTGTCACACTTTTGCTTTCTTCATCTTTTTAAATTCATCTACTTTCCCTCCTTTTATCTTTCACCATTTCTTTCCCTCCCATAAAGGTTTTTCAGTATTTTGGCATATACCACATTTTATATTATGTATGAGTATTTGTGCCAGCCTGTTGTTTCGCTAACAGGGGAAGTGTTTAGCACGTTATTGGCGAGATAAAAGGCACTCAATGTTTACTACTCAGGTAATGAGAAACTGGAAATGCCATTGAGTAAATTGACTTCATAGACACAGACGGTGCTGCACAGTATAATCTTTGACCAATGTTGGTCTATAATGATACTGAATACAACACCAGGCGGACTTAAATAAGGCATTTCATTCCCTGCCCTTCAACAATGCTGAGTGCCCGGGTTCTTTAAAAAATAGATGTATGTGGATGGCTTTTATGCATCTTTGTTCTGGGTGACTGCCATATATATGTGCGTGTGTGTGTGTGTGTGTGTGTGTGTGTGTGTGTGTGTGTGTGTGTGTGTGTGTGTGTGTGTGTGTGTGTGTGTGTGTGTGTGTGTGTGTGTGTGAGAGCTTCTGAGTCTTTACATGTGTGCTAAAGTTTAAAATTGAGTCTGAAAATGTAATTATCGAATTACGATTTCTTTAAGATTTCTAAAAGATCACTTTATTGTGTCAGTGGGTTTACGTATGATGATGCAGTTATCTTTTGCAACTTGTCTGGAGGATATTCAGTCCAGTGCAGCTTTTCCATTAAATTTCAATTGCATAGAATAATAATAAAAAAAACTTTCATTAAAATAAACTCCAGGGTAGTTCTCATTAAGAGAACAGTCTGAACTTTATTTAATTTATCCGAGGGCAGATGAACACATCCATTCCATCAATAGGTTGATGTGTTGAAGTGATTTGAGCAGCATTGTGTCCAATCAAATGTTGCACATGCTTTAAGCAAATTTCTAAGCAGAAATTATGTGACTATTTTCAAGAGGTTGTAAAAAGATTACGAATGGGATTCAAACAAGCGTGAAGTGGCATTTCATATGTTTCTCCCTTAGCAAGCATGGATGTCAATGTATTGAATGGATTTGTCTCCGCTGTCTTCATGCATCATTTAGCATTTTTTTCAGAAAACACGGGGGGCAGAAAGAGGGATGACATGATGATGTTCTGGATCGATTCGGACACGGTACATTGCAGTTACTCCATATTTATCTGAGACCCAATGGCTACAATTTACTTATTGGTCAGTCTTTTTAGCGTTGGCATATAACAAGGAGTACTGCATTGTGTATTCGAATAATCATTATTTTCTCAAGCGGTTTTTGTACGTAAATGTGGATGGAAATAGGTGGAAACATGGCAGCTGGATTGTGTATCTGAGAAGTTGCCATACAATGACAATACAATGACAATATGCACTGTGTAATGACAGGCCTTTTGACATGCCGTGTACAGTCCCTGCCCCGTTTGTGTAAACAGGTTAGAGACAGCATCGATGTCCTTTCTCTGCTGTGCAAGCCTTAACACGTCCGAAACCAACAAACTCTTTCAGACTCTTCTTCAATATCTATCAATAATGTTCAGACAAGATGTGGCCATAACAAACGTTAAGAGTAGTGTTATTTAATGCAGATGGATCTTTGGACTCCGGATGATATTTCACTAATAAAATACAACACCATATACAGTATTATCAGTCACTCTAGTGAATTATCAGCTCAGAAAATAGAGCATGCTCAATCCACAACTGACAGACATGAAAAGAAAGATGTCGGATTTTCTTCGACAGGACCGGGAGGGAGACAATTGGCATCATGAGAGTTTCAAATGAAAAAGATGGAATGAGCTATAATTTTACATGCAATCATTTGGAATGAGATTGTTATTTCTCAACCAAACCTTTACACATTTGGTCATTTTGTTCACAGTTATTCCCATTGTGTATTTGGGTGTGGACATTTTTTGAGGATAAATATGAGAACCTATATTATTATTTTTTAAAGGTTCAACAAGCTTTTAAAAAGAATAATGTAGCTTCTGTTCTTCCAGCACATGCTGAGCATCAAAGCCCTTGATGGATATTCAGAGAATCATCCCTCGTGACCGAGGAGTATAGACTTGAGGACGAGCCACAGCAGAGGGATCAAACATTTACATTGTTAACCAGATGCTGTTTGCATTAACAAATGAAACCTGCTAGCACGCTGGTCATACGCCACACAGTGAAAACAATGGCTTCATTTGTTAGACAGGAGTCATATTGACACTTTAAATGTCATCATACTGTATCTGCAACTATAGATCCATCTAATATTGTTTTTGCTAATGGAAATTTAACTGAATGGATTTACAAATATGACAGATCTAAACATGCTGGATGACTAAAGTGCATCACACATTTCAGGAACAACATACACAATCATTTCAAAAGCAGCTAAAGTGCTGATGAAGAGTTGCATTGTAAGTGTGTGCACATACTGTATGAACAGTGGCACGTGATTACAGAAGCCCCATCACTGTGTGCTTTACTATATATCCACAGAACACTGTAAATACGGGTATTTAAATGCCAGGGCACTTAGCTCCATTTCTCACTGGTAAAAAATATCTCCTCTGGGAAAGATAGACATTGTGAACGCGGGAGAGAAGAAGAGAGGAATAGTGAAATGGAGGCTAGATGAAGCCTGGATGGGGAGAGAGAGGATGATGAGAAGAAGGAAATGAGAGGGATTAATTGTTCACCCAGGAGAGGAAGATAACATCAGATGTTTAAAAGCCGCCACAACTAATCCTGTCATTTCTTGGACTAGAATAATGAAAATGGAAAAATTATATCTCTTGGAGAACTGGAAAGTGAGCTAATCTGTATGCCTGTAACAGGCACATGTTTGTGATTGCTAAATGGTGTATATTATACAGTATATTGCTGCTCACATGGTATCATTTTTCCAGTGTAAAAATGTCCTTTTATTAAACGTAGTGTTGCATTTTTTTTTCGTGTTTTATTATTTCCTCATTGATTCATTTTATTTCTATAATTCTTGATAGCTATATTTTACATAATTTGCATGGATAAAGCATTGTATTTTCACTCTATGCAATAGCCAGGTATTACCATGCATTTGCATGGTTAAGATTGATTTTCAGCCAAGCATTTGTATGAAATTAATAGACTATGAAAATCAACCCACATTAATTGTGCATTTTGGAAAATGTGTTTTTATTCTAATAAATGTTCTTCTTATCACTGCTGCAGAAAAGCATGGTTATTAGGAAATACAACACAAAAAATATAGGCAAACATGGATGTCAAGAAAAGAGATAGTGTGAATGTTTTGGTCATCTGTTGCATTTAAGAGGTTGCTGTCCAGTCGTAGATGTCAGTGCATTATGATGAAGGCGACAAAACATTTGCTGTGATGGATTACCAATATCAAGTAACTTCAAAGGCTCTTAAAGATCACTCCGTATTGAAATGAATGTAAACTGCTGCTCTGAAGCTAGCAAATCAATCCAAAAACACATGGTTTTGAAATCACTTGCCAGTAACATATAGAATACAAAGTTTCCAGTTAATGGGCTAAAACATGCAAAATCATCTGCATGGTCCTTAAAATCCTGGCAGAGACCCCTCCTGCTGTTCTCTGTATGGGGCCAGCTATCTGCCCTACTTCTGTCTGTATTTGCTCTCCTCTCCAAGTAGCTCTCTCTTCCTCCGTGACCCACACCTGCCGCTCTCTCCAACATCCCCTCCACCCTTTGGGCCCGCAGCACTCCCTTCCCTCCCCTGTCATATCTGTCATAGACGTTCAGAAGCTGGTGTTGCTCCAGGCTTCAAATTTAATTTGGTTTCAATCTGCTGTAATTGCTTTGAGAGACGTCCGTGTCTGCACGTTTTTCCTCCTTTAAATCTGCTGGAAGTGTGTGTGTGTGTGTGTGTGTGTGTGTGTGTGTGTGTGTGTGTGTGTGTGTGTGTGTGTGTGTGTGTGTGTGTGTCCGTAGATGAATATGACTGAAGGTGTGTACTCATGTGTGAGCGTGTGTGTAAATCTCAAACAATTGCCTGGCCACACACTGTCAATGATACACTTTGTCAGCCACCAGCTGCTGTCACTGGACTCTCTGGCACTTTGACAAGGCTTTTGTCAGATACCATACACTTTTATTTTGTAGCAGAGTAAGAGGAGGGGTGGGAGCGAGTTAAATCTGCAAGACTTCATAAAATATCTGTTTGGTACATCCTGACCTTTTAGTTGAATAACAACCCTCCTATAAGCCATGGATGTGTAACTCCTTTCATTATTCAGCAATCTACAGTAAGAGGGAGGATGATTAAAGTAAAGGGCAAAAAAATGGACAGCAAAAATAAACTGTTTGCCCTTGAATTGCAGACCGTGCTGTGGTGAGGTGAAAGGAAGGGTGCTAAGCTGATGGACTGAGATAATATTGGTTTGTGTAAAAAGAAAATCACCTTCCTGTGGTGTTTTATCTCTCTCTTTCCAACCGCCTCCTTTTCCTCCTGGTGATCTCTGAATCGGTCTGGCTGTTTCTGCTCTCCATTGTAGACAACTACACATAAATAATACATGTGACGGCTGTCATTACAGAATCACAGATCACACATTATTTAAAGAACATTTTAGTTTTATGTTAGAAAGGATAATGCTCCGTAAAATTCCCCCACGCCCCTCAAAAATCCTTTCATTTTCTCATTTGTCTCAACAACACTCGTCTGCCCTTCTCTGTACTTGCCTCCAGTTTTAGCCTGTCAAAGGAAAGGGCACCGAGAACACAAATGTGTGTATAATTGATTGCTTGTTGATTAGTGAGGGCTGATTGCAAGTGTACAGTTTGTGGAATTAAGTTTGTGTGGGTGTAAAATGTGAGCAGTTATGATTGACAGTGTGTAATGTCTATGTGCATATGCATTAAACACACACACACACACACACACACACATGCTGGGACAAACATGCTTTTCCAAACGAGATGCTGAGGCGTTTCATCCGCTACCATTGGCTGTATATTTGTGTGTGTGTGTGTCTGTGTGTTTACATAATGTGTGTGCTTTGGTATAACTACAGTTTTTGTCAAGATGTGACACAAATAACAGATTGTTGTAGCTGAGAGTACGCATCAGCTCTCAGTCCCCTTCTGTCGTGTTTGTGTCGCAGAGTGTGTGTGTGTGTGTGTGTGTGTGTGTGTGTGTGTGTGTATATCACACTCACCTCTGATCAAGGAGACATTTGCTCTGCATCTTGATGCTGTTTCGCTCTTCTCCTCCCCACTTAGCCTGCTGAAGAGACGGATAAAAAAAGCGGCAGTCATGTGCTCCGTTTCTTTCTAGCCGAATGTCACTTGCTTGTTCCAAACAATGTTATGCAATGTTCTCCTTCTCAGTCACCTGCAAGGTCGATGCCTCATGGCCTGCTAGAGAAACAAGACGTCTGAATCTTATTTTTTTGTAAATGGCACCTTTGGGCTCCCTTCCCCTCTCACTCTGTCTCTGTAGTCTGACTGATACCGGTGACAGCCGGAAAGGCCGGGCAGCAGTTTGGGCATGTCTGTGACTATCTGTCAAACAATGGACAGTGAGCCCAGCCAGCCAGACACCCACATGCCACTGAGCTGATCCTGGGCCTGCCTGCTCGCTCACCCTGAGCCCCCTGCTGGCCCCGACATGTAGGACACTGTGCTCGCCAGACGTCCGGGCTGCCTGTCTGTGTGGTGTTGACTCACTCTGATGATCCTGCAGTGACCTTGTTTGACCTTTTCTGTCTTTTGTATTTGTTCTGGATGTGTGCATTGGGACCTGGGTGTACGTAAAGTAAATGATGTGATAACGCTGTTTGTAGCATTCCTCTCAAAGGAGGTTTAATTGAATCTACAGTGGTAGTTGCTCCATTGAATTTAAACGGTCTTTGGCCCTGTTCTGTGATGATGAGTCTTCCACTTAGCTTCAAAGGCTCTGTGGTTTAATGAGCGAAATGCATATTATTTTGTATCTCAAATGAAACAAAAAGTGCCGCAATTAGATGGAAATTAATATTGTTTTTATGGAGATACTTCAGCAGTCAGTAATTTATTAGATTAGCTCATTTGCTCCCGTGACATTGCTTCCAACACAATCGTATTCTGATTATATCCATTTTAAAAAGTCAAAAGTAGACTGATTAGTACACAACAGTGTATGATCAAGGTGGATTATTTCAGTGTAGCTCTGAAGACCGATAGTGAGGCCGTTTGGCTGCTGCAGAGAGCGACTGCATTGTTCCAAAGTAAAGACAGCCGCCTTTCTTGTCCAATTGAACTACACACGCTTCAGCACAATGGTGGCAATCTACTGTGGAAACATGGTGTTTCTGTGGGCCTGTGTGACGTGTAGAAAGCCGGCGTTTGATTTCTAAAAGCTGTCGAGTTGCTGCTGCCGCGGGAAGGTGACAGCTCGCGTCTTCCAGATCCAGTCTCCGTGGAAACAGCGGAGTGGAGTTTGAATGCTCTGAAAAAGAAATTGTTAACATTTCCGTTGAGGAGGGGGAAGATTATCGGAGGGGGGTTCGGGGGTGGGGGGATGGGGGGTAAAGGCAGGGATTATCTCAGCACATGCTGCAATAGCGCTACACACACAGCAACTGCAAACGGGTCTGCCACGGGGGCTTTTGATCACAGAACAAAGACAGGGTCTCCCACCCATCCATGCAGATCCCCTGTCAGCGTTGGATAATAAGGACTACAATACCCTGCTACCAGTAGCAAACCAACCAGGGACCTGGAATTAAGGGTCATTATTTCTCCTCATCGTGGACTTTCACATTGTTTGACCACTCTGAAGAAGAGAGCCCATTCTTTTAATCATAGTTTGTTACTGGAACTTGAAATGGGAAGTCATCTACGCCGCTTAGAAGATCGTGTTATAATGCAGGCAATAAAAACACGCCGTAGGTTTTCAAGCTTCCTCCCATTTCATGCCTGCTTCAATGACGAGTCCTGTGCTATGTGAAGTCAATTAAACATTTTGAAGTTGGTGTGTGACTGTGCTGTTGGAATTAATATGGCTTTAGAGGAGGGAGAAAGTTTGAGAGCAGTAAACTGAGACAGATGGAGAGAAATGGAGTACAGCATATGATGGCAGGATAAAACAGCCGAGTGAGGAGGAGTGATAAAAGGCTGGCGAGAGAAAGAGAGGTGGTCGTGGTGGTGGGGGGACGGCGGTTGCAGTTGCGAGGGTGCGAGGCGAAATGAAAGTGAGTTTGTCTGTGATGTTTTCAAATTCTGGAGTGGAAAGTCCCTCCATCTGTTATTGTGGGACGGTTCTGACTCAGTGATTTCTATGATTGGCCTTAATCCTGGCCGAGTGGAGAAGACAGAATGAAGAGCTTAAAGCAGACTGCTCTCACTCTGACAGGCTCCACTGGCTGCTGCTGCTGCTGGGACTTACTGGTACGCTCAGTGTGCCGCCCCCTAATGGACCAACTGCTGCACGACAACACACCCCTCTGCACGTCTACAAAACACTGAGCGGCGCTTACGGCCATGACGCACTGGTGACATTTTGATGAAAAATTAATAAGTCAGTAGCCATTTAAAAAAAAAACTTGCTTCTTTGTAATGTCTTTGATGAATATGACCTCATATGGTTTCATACACCAGGAAGCAGTCTTTTGGTCCCCAAGGTGACTTGAGCGTTCCCAGAAACCGAGCTGAGGGGGTCATTCTGAACATGTCGAGTACCTCGATACAAGGCTGCAATCACATGTGCAGACTGCGTCGTGTTTTCTCAAGTGCCCTCTCACTCAAACACATGCATTGTAGGGCTGTTTTGGAGTGTCCCTACAGATCACACAGACAACAGTGTGGTGTGTCGAGTGCCCTTTAAGTTAATGCTCAGTGGAAGGGCCTAACAGGCTGCAGCAATCAGGCGGTGCGGTGTCGAGTTGGCACTCACCACAGCATGACGCCGGCCGTCCCTTGTGTGCTGTCATTCCCCTAGAAATAACATGACTTCGAGTGATTAAACCGCTCCCCTCTGGAACGGAGCAAAGTGAACAGTTATGAATATTAAAGATCCTAATCGCCTCATGCTGAGCTTCTTTTTTTTTTTTTCCTGCTGTCTTTTTGCTCTTTGAGTTCACGGTCAGGGAGCGCGGCTATTCGCCGTCAGGTCTCTTGGACAGCGGAGACATCAGGAAGGCTGTGCAGCCTGCAGTTGAGCTGTTTGTACAATTACACTATCCCCATCATTATGTACAGTGTTTGCATACACGACAGACTCCATTGTGTGTAATTTAAGGCTATAGACGGGGAGGTACTTCACATGCTTCTATCCATTACATAGTTGTGTTTATGGATCTTGACCTTGCCTTAGGGCTCGCTGACAAATTGCCCAATGTGATGCATTTTGTGTCAAGGTTACAATAGCAATAACATTAGAGTGCCATACTCACGTTGTCAATTCTTCTGGTGTCTTTGTGCCTGTGTGCTGTAGTGTTATTTGCTGTGTTGTGTGGGCCTGTACTGAGCTTATCTGTGCTGTACTGTGCTGATCTCACTATGCTCATCCAGTGTTCTAAGCTGCTTGGGCTCCAGCCACCAGCATAGATGATATATCCCTGCCCCCCACCTTCCCACATCTCTCACTCTGATTCATTGGCTGTTTGTGTTGCCCATCCATCTGGGCCAACACAGAGAAAGGAAAGACACATGGCTGTTTTGAAGCAGGGGGACTGCATTAAGCTGCTGGGGAAGAGATAGGGCCCTGGAGAAATTGTGGCCTACCAGGGAGAGAGGGAGGAAAAATACCATGGGAGAAGCAGCTGGAGAAACAGAGAACTGAAAAAAGACACGTGGGTTACTCAGGGGGAGAGAAATGGATTTTCTAAAGGGACAAAGTAGAGATTCTAACTGACAGATTAAATGCCGAGAAAAAGACTGAGCCAAAGGGATGAAAGGGTAGGTAGATCAAAGATCGTGACAGAGGGTTGAGGGAAAAATGGTGGAAACTGTTCAAACAAATGCAACTTATTTTTTTATGTCCTCAATTTCTTTTTTTGCATATTATACAAAAAATGCCTTTCATTTTCAGGCTAATCTCTAAGAGCTGGAATGAGATTATTGTTCAGCCGCTGTGTTTATCCCTAATTGAAAACTGTAGTGTTGATAGTTTCATCAAGAGATTACCACAGTGGCGCTGCCCTTTAGGAAGGCTGACCCTCTTTTATGAAACAAAATGACTGTCTTTTCTAATGGACTCTTTGGTAATTATTTAAATGGGATAATTATATCCTCATTTCATTGTTTCACTCGCCTAATGTCTCATTCGGAAATTAAATCAATCTTATCGTTGTTATTTAATGCTTGTTCAGGTGATTAAAAGCACAATGCAAAAGCATAATGACACAGTGGACTTAAATGAATCCAGATTTTCACAAATTGGGTTAGTGATATCACAGTGGACATATTTGAAAACAGTATGCTCCCCTAACGTCCCACACTGTAGAGCCTGGACTGATGTTTTGGGCCTGGTCTGTGTTTAAAAGGAGGTGGGGAGTATTGTGTCTCTATGAGTGGGAGGGTCAACTGAGATGAGGTGGACAGGGCTCTTAATAGAAACAGGACAGCTTATACTATAATGAGAGTTTGTCTTGTGTGCTTTTGGTAGATGAAAAGCCCCCAGTGGAAGGGGACTGGTTCCTTCAGTGTGGCTCCACAGATGAATGAGCTCATACTGTAGCAGGAGTCTAAATAGGGTTAGTAATTTCAGGGCCCTGGCCCCCTGGGACTTTACGGCTGATCTCACTATTCTGGGACAGGAACAGGACAGAAAGATCGCCCCCTAGAGGCCCGGGAAAACCTAGATGCTGAGGCACCAGAGGGAGGGCTGTAGGGAGGGGGAGAGATGTGAAGGCTTCACCATATTTGCCACTTGGATGACTTCCTATAAGAGAAGCCTACGCACTTTAAGCTTCTTCATGGATAAACCTGATGTACGAGAATGCTAATACTAGTAGAGAGTATTGAGTTTCAGTCTATACCAGACAGCGTGTTCAGACGTTTCAGTTGCCAACATAAAGTCGATGAAACCATGGATCTGGAACTGTATTGTGATGCAACTGTGACACTTAGAACTTGACAGCAGCTAAAGCTACGAATCAGCAAACATTACCTGTCTACCTAATGTCTGCCTACAAACAGACAGTATCTTGATAATTTGTTGGCAAACAAACCAGGAGAAAGTACACACGGCCTAAAAGCTAACCCTGCAACTGTCAAGATGAGTCAGTATCCCCGTATAATGGTCTGTGCCGTGGTGTTGGTTTACATATCATACCCCTTTCACTGTATATACTTATATACATTCCATACTTTCTTTATTGTTTAATTTCCTCAATTTAATACGCTCTGCTGAGTATTTTTTATACCTAATATGTTTGTGTCTTCAATGTAACTTTGCTTGCTGCTGCCACAAACAAATTTCCCCTTGGGCATGAATACTCTATCTATCTATCTATCTATCTATCTATCTATCTATCTATCTATCTATCTATCTATCTATCTATCTATCTATCTATCTATCTATCTATCTATCTATCTATCTATCTATCTATCTATCTATCTATCTATCAATATTTGTCAGTCAAACAAATACTCTGATATATATTATCACCTCAGTAATATGTAACAACATTTAATTACATGTTTACGTTGATCAAATTATCAAGTGTCTTGAATGTTAATAAGTCCATAGTTTTCTTAAATAATGCAGATACCTCCCATAATAACTTTTTGAGAAACAATTTGCAGCTTCTCAAAACATTTAACAATTGTGTGGAACTGCTTTACCTAGTGGCCGTGTACAAGAGGTTGTTGGCGTGTTGTGCAATACTGTAATTTGGACTGATTAAGGAGGACAGTGTTTTTCGGTTTGCCGCTCTCTGATCCTTTGAATTATCCAGCTAATTTACAGCTGTACCAGTTTTTGTCTGGAACAAGGTCACCGCCATATTCCCATCTGTTTGTCTGTCTCTCTCTCACATTTGCACAGACATACACACAAATCAATGTCCTATTGACTTCTGACGCTGCTGTTTTTTTGTGTTTCCTTGTAGAAACTGGCCAGGGAGGCGGAGCAGCTTCAGAAGGAGCATGTATGGCAAGACGGTGTGACGGTAAAGTAGGACACCCACCCCTCTCCCTCCTTCTCCGAGACCTCTTCCTTCTTTTTTCATTTTCCTTTCTAGGCTATTTTACTTGTAACTCTTTATGACAATGTGATCAGCATCACAGAGACGATGTGGTAATAAAGCCTTATTTTACACAAGTGGAAAAAACTATAATACACACAAACACAGTCCTACACGTACGCACGCACACTATAATTGCTTACTCTTGCAGTTGTTATTTTAATAGTCGTCAGTATTATCTAAGATCCTTCTGTCTGTTTTATTCCACAGGATACAGCAAGTTGAACATTGTATTCTTGTGCAGCTGACCTTTAAAACACAAGAGATCCGCTCTTGAAATCAAAAAAAAAAAAAGCAAAATGGTATTACTCTGGTCTGTGTGTTTGACTGTGTGTTTGGGAGCTTGTGTGCTCCACTGACTCTCAAATTTGCAAACACTCAAATGCCCCATGAACATGCATGCATACTGATGCACATGCACATGCACACACACACACACACACACACACACACACACATACACAGTATATATATATATATATATATATATATATATATATATATAGCGCCTCACCCGACAGTTACACATGCACAATCCCTACTGTCATATCCTCTGTCTCCAGGGAGACGAGCTCGCTGTCATGGTACACTTCCCACAAATGGATTTTTAACCCAGCGCCTCCTGGGGGATATTTGAGGAAAGGTTTTAACTGATTCAAAACGAATAATTATGAGGCCTACTTCCCTGCAAAGTCCATTTTTATTCATGGTTGCTTACTCTCTGGAGCTGTGGTCTTCGGGTGGCTGGGCTGCACCCTTCCCTCCCTGCTGGTCCGAGGGAGGGAGCTGCAGTGCGGCTGTCCCTTCATCTTAGGCCGGAGGGGAGTTGACGCCTGCCTCTCCCTGCCCAGCTCTGATGCACCTCGATCGGATGTGTAGCCAGCCATGCAGGAAGTGGAGCCTGGGTCACAGTGACCACACACAGCACACCTGTTCATGAGTAGCTGCATCCAATATGGCATCAATACCTCAAGTGGAAAAGCCAGCATTCTCTTTAATCCAATCGCCGGTGCCAAAACCACTCTCTCCCTCCTTTCTGTTTTTCTTTTTCTTTTCTTGCTTCCATCTCTCTTGCTGCCCAGTCGATCACACCCGCCCTCACCCTCTGCACCTCCATCACATTCATTTACCTCTTTTAGTATTTGTATGTCTCTAATCAGGCATGAAAATAGTTGGAATATATCATATTTTTGCAAAAACCGCAAAATAATCCTCACGGTTCTCCTCTATTAATGATGTATTGGAGCTGATTTCATTTGCCTTTATAATTAGGCCAGGTAATGAATCTCAGCAGGGGTGACTGTGAAACCATTAAAACATCTCACAAATAGGTGGGGGTTGGGGGAGAGTAGTAGAGGTAGATATGCCACATCTTTGCAAAGAGATTTTTCCTGTTCGTAGATTTTGTGCTTTCCTAAATTATCTTTAGGTGAGCACTCTGCTGACTGACACTCTAATTAGATTAGCATGCTCTTTGGGTATATTAGGAGAAATGTGCCGCATCTTAAACTAGCGGGTGGAGCAGACTGTCAAATGAGTATGAAGTGAATAGGTGTTTATGCATGAGTTGCAGTGCATTTTGATAGAATTTCTGAGTGTGTGTGTGTGTGTGTGTGTGTGGGCGGGGTGGGGGTAGTTTTTGTTTATCGGCGAGCGGGTATTTATTTGCATGTGTTTATTAACGGCATGTTCAGTACCTGGCCCAGCCCATCTGCTCGCCTCGCCAAACAGGTGACATCATAGAAAGTCAATGATACGCCTGTTCCTCATAGCGGCTGCCATCACAGCTGTTACCGTAGCAATGGGAAGACCTCACTCTTCCCCTCGCTCTCTCTCTCTCTCGCACACACACACACACACACACACACACACACACACACACACACACACACACACACACACACACACACACATTCAAGCATTTTCTTGCCTAAACTGCAGAGCCAGTTTTCTGACCATCCCAACTGCTGGACATTATGGATGTCAAAATGTTGATCGTAACAACTGTTGTGATGGTCGTTCAGGGTTTTAAATCCATTGGCATGAAATGGTGTGTGAAATGGACATTAAAGTGTTGGATTGCCGCTGATTTCTCAAGGTCAGGTGCCCATCCCTCTGTGACACTCGACTATTGTGTTGGCAACAGAGTCATCCCAAGGCGACACAGTCATTTTAGTGCTACTTTGCAATTCTCATAGGTAGGAGGGCGAACAACTTCACAGCCAAATATCAAACTGAAAACTGGGAGCTAAAAAGCAGAGGATACCATCAGCATATCACTAATTTCTATTTGTTTCTATTTCATTAAGAGGTTATGAACCAACTTGATCCTGTGGTCCATAGGTCCAATGACTTTGACCAAAAACCTGAAGGTTACAATTGTAGGTAAATGTGCAACAATATAGATCTAAAGTTAGAAGTTCTACACTCAGATTTGAATATTTTACAGAAACACACATTTACAATAATACAATTATGTTAACACAATCAGCCAGCCAAAGTGAAGTAAACCATTTCCTCACATCTTGTGAGTGCAATGTCACATAAGGTAGTAATCCAAACTCCAGGCACCAGATCTTCAGCTCGCCAGGCAGCATGGATCTGTTGATGATTTATTGCCTTAAGTGTGTGTCCTGATCAGTGTCCATCAGTATTGAGGTGTACTATCTTCCCCGATTGGTTTCTCTGATACTGTTGGTCAGTTTGTCTGAGATACTTCTTGACTTTGATGGCTTGAATTTCATGCTGGCCTCTGACAAGCTTCCTGATACAAGGTGCTGTAGTTGTCATGGTTGTCATGTCATCCATTTATGCCCTGATGGGTTGGAGATGGACTCCAGACTTAAGCAGCTTACCACCCACTACCGACTTGGAGGTACAGTTCCGAAGACATTGGCAAGGTGAAGGAAAAGAGCAGTCTGGATTTCATACCAAATCATGCTGGTGTGTTTGAGGCATCCAGAGATCCCTGGGATACCCAATTTTTGGACAATTGTGTCCACAAGGTTGTTTCTCTCATGACTGAAGTAAATCTTACCCTCTACATTGAGGAGAGCGATGGGGTGGATTCGGCTGATATCCGTGGATTCCTTCTCTTTTAGAATCAGGACTGCTCGTACTCTGTTTTATGCTTTGGGTATGATTCCCTTCTCCCAAGCCGTACTCTTTAGTCTCCACTGGAAGCAAAGAACATCAGGAGCACTCTTGTATAGTCAATACGTAACTGCCTGTTCCACCTCCCTACATTTAGAAGGATTGCTGTCCATGTGGTGATCTGGTTGTTCATTTGGTGGGATCTCCAATGAGATGTTTGCACTGGCCTCTAGTCATTCTTTCCAGATACGGTGGTGATGGTAGGCCCACTGACCATTCCAGTGTTGAGAAAGACAGGGCAGGCATTTCATTAAGGGTTTTCAAGTGAGCTCCTACTTTCATCAAAGCTTAGCTGAATGAGCCCAATTGTCTCAATAGTCTCAGCGATGTGCTCTGCGTTCCAAAACCACCCCCCTCTGCATCTACCTAGTCAGCGTTATTGGTAGACCAAATGGGGTCTTTCATCCTCAGCTAGAGCCAAGGGCTACTCTGCTGAGCCCCTGCTCATCCCTAGGTCCCACATCAGTCTCCTCAGTTAATGTTGCCATTAACAGCCCCAACATCTTCTGGCAGGTTTGCTCTCCAACAATGTTCTGCCTACGCTGCAAGCTCTGCATTACAGTTTATTTCTTTAAAAGGCATTCTGCACAGCATCCTCCCATGGGACTACGAGCTCCACCAAATACAGAGTTCAGTTTCAACAGTTCAGTTTTATTTTGGGTTTTCCTTTGGAAAAAATGGGGAATAAACGACAACAAAAACATTGTCTGCCTGCCAAATTATTATTTTCAACATCTGTATCCGCTCTGAATTTCCCAGTCAGCACATCCCTAGAAAACATTCAGCTTTTTTATGATAAAACAGCTTCTTTACAGTTAATAACAGTTAATATACAAGTGAATATATTGTTTTCTCACTGATCACAACGTAATTATGACTCACAAATGCTTTTACAGAATTGTATAGATTTTCTGTTAAAATGGCTTGCTGTGCATTGTGTAAAGTGACAGCTGAGGAGTTTCACAGATGCCTCTTTAATGGGTCTGCATGCAGTTTGAATGTGATAAATGATATGCTTGGCCTAGTTTAGCTCAACCGAGGGCTCAGAGACAATGACTAATGCTGAGGGTTTAATACTTCGTAATGTTAGCTTATGGTTAACAAAAAGGAGAGAATAAACAATATCCCCACGATTACATAATCATCAGAAATACTCTTTACTACTGTATTCAGCACTTCTATTACACCATAAACTATATTCAAAATATCGTGGTTGGCGGAATTTGTAACTTTACTGTTTTTGTTCATTCTCATGGCTCTCATTGTTTCACCTGCTCAACACCAAATGCTGCACATACGGAGAAAGTGACCAGCTGGTGAACATAGTCGAGCATTTAGTAGCTTCAGAGACAACACCGATATCTCTCGGGTTGGTGGAGACCAAAAACAGTGGACGATGAATTTTGGACATTCATTCATCAGGTGGCAAGAAACACAACGTCAAATGAACGATAACGTTGCTCTGTGTTTGCTTATGTTAACCATATAAATGTAATAACGTATCAGTGTTGTTTTCACAACTTCTTTCTGCTGCTGTCAAGTGGCCAACAAATCAGTTATTGCAGGTTATGATGCATTTCCCTATGCCTTCCCTATTCCCTATATTAACAAACTGCACAACGAGATATAGAAACGCCATCAACTCGATTCCAGTTCTGCTAATTTTACAAAATGTAAAATAGTTTATAATTAATAATTTTCAAAATAATTATACGATCAACAATATATTATCGGCTGCGTAGTCATCAATCAGTTATTCAACCACTCATTTCCCATCATACACTGGCTCCAGATGATGACCGCTGTCACTTAGCTAAAACAGGGTTGACATGAAGTGCAACATGTTGGACGAGAGACATAAGATTGGATGAAAGAAAGAACCGAGATTGTGGAGATCGGAGGAAGACCTGTACTTTCCATCAGATTGTGATGTGGCAGCTGCTGTACGTTTGAAATGCATTAGTGCTAATAGCACTGCCATTAGGGGAGAGAGATGCACTCTGTTGATGGGTTGCCATGATGAAACCAGGGAGAGGGGGTGACAAAGAGAGGCACAGAGGGAGAGAGAGGTGTAAGTGAGAAAGCAAGTGACTGAGGGAAGAAGGCATAAGAGACAGAGAAAACGGGAAACAGAGATGGAGCCATCTTCCAGGCCATTTACTGCAATCATCACTCTCTAATCAATCAAGCCTTTCATCATAGGACAACACAATCTCTCCTTTTCTTTCTCTTTTTCTCCCTCTGCCTCTTTTTCTCTTCATCTCCACTCAGCCACCCACTCTCATACATAACACAGTAGTATTCATGTGACCTCTTTCTTGCTCCTCACATATGTATGTTCATTTGGTACCTTTTGTAATACCTAAAAATAGTATTCACACAGCCTACAGTGTTCAACTCCCCACTTCTAACATCCTTTTCTTTTCTCATTCATATTCTACCAATTTTTTTAATTATATACTGTGAATTCTTTAGTGGGCATCAATTGCATCTACATTTAGTTAGTATTTCAGACGCATGTACTGCCCTGAAGTCCCAATAGGTCCCCTAGGAGGTGTAACATGATCTTAAGTGCTAGGGGTACTAGCAAGAGTTGCAAGGGTTTGTTCACTTGACCAAGTTTGGCTCCTTTCATAATGCCTCTATTTGAGATAATTGGCCCTTCAGAGGAAATGAGTGAGAATCATTGTGTCGACTCTCAGCCCAGCCCTCGAAGCTACCAGCTCCATTAGCCACAGAATACATTAGTCTTATGAGGGCTGCCTTTGACAGATTTAAATTCGGATTCTGGTAAAATAGACATGACATGAAGGGGTTTTGTTTCATCTGGCTCTACTCTCAACATGTCTTTTTTTTTTAAACGTAATTCCTCCTTTTTTTGTCATTTTGAAAAGTTGCTAAACCCCTTTTTTCATCTCTCACTGGGTTCACTAAAACAGACAGCAATTGACCATTTGTCCAAGAACATGCATTTTTAGTATTTGTTATCCAATCTTTTCCTACTGAATTGCTACTGTTAAACTAAATCAAATGGATGGATTCAGGGTTTTATCTGCAATTTATCGTTTTTTTGTGTGTTTTTTGGTACTGACCATCATTTTAATCGCTGACCTCATTTTATCTGGTCTGTATGACCTAAATTGAATATCTGTCCCTCATTTCTAATGCCATACCTTCTTAAAGCAGAACCACAACCATCATGTGTCCACACCACAGCTACCAAAACTGAAAAGAATCTTCAGGGCGTAGAGAGGCAGAGGTTGGAAATATAGCATAATGTGAGCCCTTTTTTTTAAAACATATACACAGTGCTCATTTCAAACACGGAGCAGAGCCATGCGGTATAATCACAAATAAACTGCATCTATTTTCATTGTGAGCATTTTTTTCTTCTTCTATTCCTTATGGCTGCGCTTAGACAGACTGCTTACAGCCTGCCGAGCACGAAATGGAAGTCATAAACAGTGTTATCACTGAATCCTGAGCCATGGAGCGGACTTCCATCTGCTCGCCACTGGAAGGGAAAGAAATGAGGAGCGGCTACGTGTAGACAAATTCCTCCAGTTTACATTTTGCAGAGTTTCCTCCCTATCAAATGTATCTGATGGTGTGGAAACTGGATTGAGTTACCTGTACTCAATATGAAAGGATGCTCAAACAACAATGAGAAAGGTTGGAGTCTGTGTGGATCAAACATGATCTGATTAATTGATTAATTAGTATTATGTCAATACAGACTTTACCTAAAACTGGAGTACAACACCTCACTCCTTGCTCTCCTGTCGTCTCCTCTCCTGCTGCTTTCCCTCACTTTCTATCAACTGCTGCTCTGCTCCCAGCTTTGATGAGGCTTTCGGTTGCTGTGGTGACCCCAGTAGTTTGGTAATTTCAGCTTCTTGATTGCAGACCATTGTAATTTGCTTAAGTGGTACTCTCCAAGGTAGAAATGTCCTTTTCTCTGTTTTCTTTCTTTTCTTTCTTTTCCAACTCTTTTCTCTCCCGCTCCCTCTGTTTCTCCACATCTCTAATGTTACTCTGCTGCTTCAAGAGAGACCTCTTGAAAACTCATGCTGCTCTACTTCTTTCGAGTAGGGGGACATTGGCAAAGTCTGAAATGACTCAGAATGGAAGAATCACTGAAGTACGGGAGCAGGTAATGAGAAACGCGAAGATAAAGCACAGAGAAGAAGAAAAGTTCAGGTGTGTCAGTAAGCCTTCAATCAGCAGCAGATTGGCCGACTGTGATGCGGCATGCTAGCCAGGAGGGTTGAGAGAGTGGCCTCCATGTCTAAATCCTAGTGATCGATCCCCCTGCCTCACAGGAGATGGGAATCAATAGTGAGAGAAATCCAGCGGGCTTTCAACACATGGCCAACACCCATGAAATTATATTTTTAAGGCACTTCTGGCCAAAGCAGGGAGCAAAACAGACAGATTTGTTTATTGTATTGTATTTATTGTTTACAGCCGACATTGTCGACATTGAAACATATTGTCTTCGCGCTGATAGCATAAATCATTTGATTTATTTATTGACAGAAAATGAATCATTAAACATTACTTTTGGCCATTTTGTGCCTTTAGTTAGAGTTCACAGTAGACAGGAAATGAGGGGAGGGAGAGATGGGAAATGACATGTGAACAATAGCAGCGGTTCCCAGCTTGAGGGCGGATAATGTGGTTCACGGCTTGTGCCCTAAACACCCTTTTTCACTATTGCCAGAATTGTAATGTCACAATTATTCATTCATCTGGGCGCAATTAAAAGGGATGTTCACAGAAGATTTCCTGTCCGAGGCTTCCTTGTGTTCCAGCCTACAAAGGTGGTCCATGAAAGAGATGCGGGCAGGTCGTCATTTTGTGAGGAGTGACAGGCTGGTTTTTCTGTAGCAGAGGGGAGATGTCTGCTCTGGTTATAGTGTTTACTCCGTCTATTCTGTCCCTGTTGTCCTTGGAGCCTGTCTGCAGATTTCTTAAAGCAGGCTTCCCTTTGTCATTTGAATGTTCAAATCACTGTGAGGGACAGCAAGGCATCTGATGGAAATGATTACGGGGTCGAAAATAACAGGTTACCTTTGGTCGGCGTTGATTGTTGATTGGCCACTCTCAGCCAGCCTGTAAAGAGGGAGTGGAGACTTCTCAGGACTCTATGGACTAGCGCTGGTAGAATTGTTAAAAAAACATCAGCGAAATGAAAAGCAGTATTCAACCCTCGAGGAAAAATGGAACCTGGAAACCTTTCTCACATGTATGTGGTGCTCCAGTGTCATACACCAGGCTGCAGTGGGATTGGACAGGGACTGAATACCAGTTTGTTTGGGATTGGTCACCCCGGTTACAGATGCTGTAAAAATGTTAGACGTGGATAATTGCATTTGCTTTATCAAATCCCTCTGGAATCCAATGATAGCGTTAATATTGCCATGGCCTGTTTATCTTATTTGTCTTTATTTGGTGTTACAGCACCTCTTTCCTGCTTCGCCTCTGTTGATCAGATTGGGGGCTTGTTTGGGAGGTGTTGGCATGCGTGTGTCGTGTTGGATAGGCTTTTTATCTGGCACCGTGTCCATGCAGTGTGGTGATGCTATCAGCGTTTAAACCTGCTCCTCAATGGAGCCCTGTCAGCCAACAATGGAGAGCAGCATTACCCAGAGTGCAGCAGGACAAAGCCTTCTTTCGTTATCGGAGAATTGGAATATTCACAGACTGATTTAACTGCTTTTTACCAAGGGGAAGTGTCAGACTCTGAAAGAGAGAGGGAGAAAAAAAGAGGGAGGAAAGGAAAAAATGAGAAATACAGGAATATTTGACCTGCAGGGTGTTTACAGAGACATTTATAGAGCAGAAATTGCAGATTCATGGGTGAAATTGGGTGCATGAAATGTAACCATGACATACCTAACCTTAATATTTCTTTAAATAATGTTTTCCTAATTTCTTCTTTCTTAATTGTCCTCCCTCTTCCTCTGGTCCTTCACTCCCTCTTCTATCTCTTGGGTCGCTGCCCATCTTTGTAAGTCTTTGAAGTGAGTGTGCAGTTAGGAGGCACAACGCTCTGTCTGAAGAGTAGCAAGACGTTGATGAGATGTGCATGGAGAAATTAATTTACTTTGCTGAATTTGCCCTGTGTATTGGAGCTTTAATCTGGGGGCACATTTGTTTATTGGCATATAAATGAACATCTGCATGGAGCTATGCTTGGACGCCATGGTCTCAGCAGCTCCCTAATCGCTTGAAAGCCTGGAGATGCAGAGCATGCCAATGAGAGAGCGAGAGAGAGGAGGCAGCCGCTCCCAAGGCCTCCGTCATGCACTCCTTTATCTGAGTTTCACTCTCGCTCGCTCCGTCTCTCCCTCTCTCTTTCAGGCCAACGGTTTTAGTTTCCAGTGTGCTGGTTGTCTCTTTATTGACTTGGCATTATAAAGAGGCATACTGGAACCTTCTGTGGTTAACTTTTCAAATCAGAAAAACAACAACACCATAAAGGCTTTTAAGAATCAACTGCAACAAGTTGTGTTCAAAGATGTACTAGTAAAGAAAACTGTTTATTTAAAAGTTGGATATAATTATAATACTGTATTTGGGTTTTTAATTGTTCACATTCTTGTTTTCTTTCATAATTGTTCCCAGATGAGTTAATTTACCTGAACAATGACGATGAGCATCATGAAATGAGGGAGATGCAGTAGTTTTAATGGCCAAATGTACGTCTGAAGTCGATTAAGTTGAGCAACACACAATGTAATCATTTAAATGTAATAATGTAATTATCAGTATAGAATTTAAGAAGACCATGAGTGCATAACATGAATAAATACATTCAAACAAAAATATTACATACAAATTTGAATAATGTAATAAATGCAGTGAAGTGTTAAAGCATTGAAACTCTTCTAGGTTTTCATGAAACATTTAAATTTAAAGCAACTGGATATATTCAGCAATCAGTTTCATCATTAATTTATAAATTGATGACGCCTCTTGAATGTGTGACAGAATTCAGTGACCTGGACAAATGTGAAAATTACAGAAATGATACTGAATATAATGTACTGGTTGATTCTTATGATGTGAAGTAATTGTCCCATACATAATGGTTCCTGTTACTTTAACATGCCTGTTTAATTAATCTAACATAAGAACGCATGGATGTGAAACCTGCGCACAGAACAGTATCCGAAAGCGGTATTTTACTGCAGAGCAACAAAGTAAAAGATTATAAACTCCATTCAGACCTTCTAGCTGCTGGATCCCACATTTAAATCCAGGTACAATTTAGGTACAATTATAAATATTTGTTGTCAAAATATTTTCTTTGAATAAGCATTATACCCACACCCAGTAAAGGATAGGATTTAATATCCTGTGAATCAAAAAAGCTCCACCAAAGAACTAGAATTCATATTTTATTCACAGGATAACCCGACAATTCAAGATCAAAGTGGTTAAAGGGTTTTCAGATCCCTGAAAAATTCCAACATGTCGATGATTCATTTACCTCTGTTTGAAAATCCTGATTCACAAGCTCACGTTTTAACACTTTTTAACACTTGTGCAAACTTGTAGACCTTCTAAACTGAGCTGAAATAATTTGTTTCTGATGGCATATTTGACGTTTCTCCTTTCAGTATGAATGCCCTTGTGCATATATTTCCTTTAAATTTCCTTCTCCTGATGAAATTGAATGTCAGTCATTTAAACATGCGTAGATTGCAAAGCACCTGTGTGTTGTGTGTTCACCGAAGTCAAAGTGTACGAGTATGTGTTTAGCCTGAAGGATTTCATTCCCTCCTCTCACTGGAGAGGTCTCACTGGCCAATATGGCCGAGTGTTTATCTAGTTCGAATGCCTTGAGTTTCATACCATTTGACAAGTAGAGATGGGATATAAGGATGCTGTGGAAATAGAAAGACAGAGCGAGAGATCGGTAGAGACATGAGAAGAGACTTGAGTGGGGGAGATAAGAAAAGGAGTGAGAACGTATAGCTCCATAACAGGTCAGCTTCCTTTACGAAAGCAGTTCTTCTTTGCAGCAAAATCACATTGTTTAGTTTTTTCTCCTTTATTCTGGTTGCATTTTCACATTAAGTGAGCTGTGTGTGTGTGTGTGTGTGTGTGTGTGTGTGTGTGTGTGTGTGTGTGTGTGTGTGTGTGTGTGTGTGTGTGTCGGTGTGTATCTTATGAGCTGATGTGTGTGCAGGTTAATGAAGAGCGGTAAATGAAATCCTTTATTGTGTTTGATATAATGTCAGCTTCCATTAGGGAAACTGGGGCTACGAATGATTGCTAGACTATCGAGGCCAGGAGAGGGGTGCAGTGCGTGTGTGTGTGAGCGCATGTGTGTGTGTCGTGTGCGTTTCTGGGTGCTTGTGTGCACACCCCAGGGCACGGCGGAGACACAGAGTGTGTTCTGTAATTATAAAATCATTAGCAGGTGTCCAGAGGAGATATGAATATGACTGTAATCTGTCCCCACCCATGATGGAGCGCTTGTCTCACGCTCAAATGTCAACCTGTCTCCGCCGGTCCATCGAGGGATCTCACACCTTCACATTCAAAAGATTTAGTCCCAGCGACCACACTCCGTCATTTACATGTACCCCTACATATGACAGCCTTTATGTACCGGCCATTTTTCAATAACATATTGTTACCCTGCATGTGCGTTACCGGATAAATCATCTGCCAAGGTCCTCTCCACATATGATGTCATTTATGGGCTTCAGAGGCTGCGTCCGGCCTTTACTTTATCGGATATTTTGAAGTTTAAATGTGTAACTACAAGCACTGGATGACATTAAAATAACAGCGTGTAGCGATGACAAGAAAACAGGCTGGCAGAAGAACAGCCTCATAGTCTGACAGGCGCACAGACAAACAAAAGATAGGCAGGCATGTATCTGGTCAGACATAAAAACGAGCAGACGTCGTAGCCCTGGCGAGGAGACAAAGTCACATTGTAATCTAGAGCAGAGGGGCGGTTTCTATAGCAACAGTCGGCATCTAACCTACGCGCCGCTGCTTTTGCTGAAATCTGAAATTGGTGAAAGGAGACTGGTATTGAGGATAGAGAGATTGGGAAAGATGAAGATAAGACAAGGCAGGGTGGAGGATGAGGAGGAGGAGGAGAGATGTGGCTAAGGGAGGAGAGAGTAAGCAGATCGAGATAAGGGTGAGGAGAGCGAAAGAGATGAGCGGAGGAAGATTGATGTGAGGGAGGGGCTGGAGATCATCACCTGACCTCAGTGTTTGTCTCCTGTTTGGAATGTGTTGGTCCACTCAGCATGATAGATTTAATTTACTGATAGCACTTTTGAGTCGCTGGGAATTTCTCCAACTTTGTATGTGTCTTTGCGTGTATGTGGTGTGTGAGCACACACACACGTGGCCTTCTTCATGCACTCGCTCTGTGTACATTCACAAGTGTGTACATGCTGTATATGAGGGTCTGTAGGCATGCATGTATGCATTATACATGTGTATGTGTGCCATAGCAGGGTGGAGCTCAGAGTATAATTGCTAGCTTGGTGTCGTATCAGATGTGTGTTTAACCCGGACCCTGAGCCCACAGAGACCTGTGACCAGCCGCAGCAGATGGCCATGCCACCCCTGGGGGCTGCTCACAGGGTCATGGTGGCCTAGGACTCGTCCACACGGAGCCACCTCTCCATTGCAGGCCTGTGTGGTGTCAGAGTGTGTGTCTGGAGGCAGAGGTTGTTGCGATCAGTGTAACTCTAAGTGCATATGTTGTGTTTAGAGATCTTATTTTCATCATACTGCAACTTGCAAACAATGTGAAAAGTATCATTTTGGTAATTGACTGTAAGTCCAGCTGTGTAAACAGACATTATACCAATGACAGATGGGTGACAGATACAAATAAAATAACCTAAAATGAGAAAGGTGTTTGGCGCCATCAGAATAGCTTCAATGCTTCTTTGTAAAAGATCTACTTTGTGGATCTCTACTGGAGGGATAGATAACATAGCAAACTTAATTCACATCATTTCTATCCTCATCAAACCAACCCTTGTGCCCTGTATGAAAGCATCTGCCTTCATTATGGATGTTTCTCTGTTCATTTATTCAGGGTTTTTTTCATTTGATTTATCACCTACCACGGAATATTGTATTATTTGCAATAAAAATAAGTAATAAGGTGCAAAATAACAACGTGCAACAATCAGCAAGTGAGCAAGTTAGCTACAGCGTTGGACCTCTCTCTAAACTCTCTCTCCAGTACTGTGTGGTATGTTTATTTTTTAGTGTATTATTTATTTTAGTAAAGCTGCTGGACAGTGTCCCTCGGGTTCAAGGAACTCAGCGTTTATTTACAGGAAGCAGTCCTGAATAATGAGTTGTAATGCCGCAGTAGTGAGAGTAAACTCTTTAGAAGCGAGGGACCAGTCTAAGCAGGACTGGGCTCCAGATCAATCCTGCTGGCAGACACAACAACACTGTTGCTCTGCCACAGTCTTGCTCTCTTTCTCTTCTCTCTCTGCAGAGGCACAGGCTATTTTTAGCCCTGGCAGCTCTTTCTCCACTGCACCCACCACCACCACCCATCTCTCTCCTCCCAATTCATCCCTTCATATCACCGTGACCTCAGCCTCCATGCTAACCCTCCACCTTAACCCGATGTACTCCCTGAACAATCCCCTCTGATCCCTCCACTCAGCTCCTCTCCTTCCGTCCTCATTCCTGATCTTCTTGACAGAGCTGTGGAGGCAGAGCGAGTGCTGGTAAAGTTGAGGAGATTTGTCAGGGGGGCATATTCTGCTCCTACTCCATCTTGTCCACGCTCATTACCCAAAGACACAAGCTGTGTCCAGGCTGGTCCGCCCCGTGTTTGGTGTCAGTGTGAGTTCTGATCATACTGTGTTTCTTTGGTGAGTTGTTAGGGACTGAGCCGAGCTGATGACTGACTCTCTGATTAGCACTGGAGGCCGGCCAAGACCCCGGCCGTGGTGTGTAGGGAGGCTCTAATGCCGAAGGGTGCTGAGAGAAAGGTGGGGGCTGGCAGACAAAGAGAATACTTGTGCATACAGATGCTGTGCGAGTTAAACAAACACAGGGCGCAGCATGTGTGTGAGACAGCGGGAGAGAGACACAAACGGGGAAGAGCAAAGCGGTGAAAGCCAGCAAACAGACAGACAGGAAGTGAGAGAGGACTGAGTAAGTTGTGTGTAGGAGTCTCCTTACCTGGACAGTAGAATCTCTCTTTCCCTGCCAGGCGTCCTCCCTCATCAGACCATGACCAGCGCTCCTCCAGTGAGGGCGAGTCAGTCACTGTGGTGCCCTTGAGAGCGCGCCCTCAGCCAGCCTCCTCATGATAATGAGGCAGGCCCCACAGACGCTACTCGCTGCATGCAACCCCTGCCCACCCTCACGGCTGCCTCTACAGGAGATAAGGACGCCAGAAGAGAGGAGGCTAACAGCCTGGGGTTGGGTTCCTTGCTCGGGTAAATGCAGAGGGCTCGATGGTGAAAGGTTGAATCTGGGGCTTCGTCTTGTGACTGGTAATTTCAGTCTGTAATTAGAGCAAAATAGTTCATCAAAATTGCACACATTTACATGCTTTTTTTCTTATTCCTTATTGTGCTTCGCTCCTTTTGTGAAAGCTGCTTTCCTAGACGGAAAGCACAGCCAGTTGAGGTCGATAAGACTCCCAGAGAGAGTCACATTTTGAGTTTATTCTTCTCTCAGCTCACACACAGCATATTTCTTTTTAAGTTTGACACATGAAAATGTTCCGACAGTGTTTTTAACACAAGTTTGAACATGCGCCACTAACATTGCATCTTATTTACCAAAGCATTGCCCAGATACATTCAGTTATCTGCTCACCTTCCCATGACTGCCATTCCACATCACACTACTTCTCCTGTGTTCTGTGATGCTGATTATATTCTCATGCTGAACAGTGTGATTGAATATAACCTTGACTCTCTCTAGCTTACCACCGCGAAGGGCCGGGTCTGATATAGGCGCTGCTATATCTTCTCTCATCACCTGTCTTTTCACTTTTCTTTTCTGCACAGGAGAATGCCATTTCATACTACGATTCCAAAGCGGATTCAGACTATGTGAGTACAGTACGGACTGCTCCCCCACATCCCCCCGTCTGCCTGCCTCAAACCCCAAATCCTACCCACTCCACTCCCCGCCCCTGCCACCCTTTCCTGCAACCCCACCCTGTCTCTACCCCGGCCTCCTCGGTGTTGATGTCCCCCCCCCCCGCCCCCCGGTCACAGACCCCTGGGATGTCTGTGTTTGTTAGTGAGGGGGCACTGCTTTATGGTGAGTTGGTGTGACAGAGCAGGGGCAGGCCGACCTGCATGTGACAGTGGCTTCAGCTGTCCTCCCCAAGTCTTATTTTACAGAGTTTTCTCCCTCCTCGTGGATTACAACTGTGTCGACTACGGAGCTGGGTTTGTTAGACGGGTCTTATCGCACTTTCATACACGAGGACGCCATTTCAATCATGTGTGTCGTTCGTGCTAAAGACTATGAATCACGTTGATGGAACAACCTGCAGGCGGTGCAACGCAGTTTCCTCCAGAAAAGCCCTGCAAGTCCCTGCCGTGTGGTCTCACCACGCCACCACGCCGGCTGCGGTCCCTTCTTAGGATAGGTCACACTCGGAGCCCGTGCCCGCTGATTGATTAAGTTTCGAGGCGGAGTGCAAGAATCCCCCCCCCCCCCCCCCCCCCCCCCCAAGATCACCAAAGCACAAAAGATGGGAAGACAGTGAGATAGAGAGAGGAAGAGAGTGAGGCGGAGGAGCAATAAATCATGGTGTGATTTTCTCTTTGTGCACGCCACTCCTGTGATTAATGACACAGCGCTTTAGGGCCTGTCAGCACATCTAATTGGAGAACATCAGTCATCATTAACATGGCCCACTGAGGTCGAGCCACTGACACACCCCTGACCCCCACTTCACCAACCCAACAACCACCCAACGACAGTGGCAGAGGTCAGTCAGAGGTCCTTCCTCATCCCTGCAAGCCCAACAGTACTCCCACATCTGAATCGTGATTCTGCCCACAATGACCCCTTTCAATTAAGGCCTGGAGAGAAAAAATGCACCATATATGTAATACTGTCCTGCACTATCCACGAGATATGATAAGAACCTACTTTAAAAAAAAAGGTAAGTGATTGGTGGGCTATCTTATTCAAGGCTTGTCTCCTCTGTTCCCTATCCTGTACTCTATACCCTGTTCATTTCTCCTCTTGTCACTGTACCCTTGATATAACAGTGCAATGTGATTTTTAAAACGTGTGCCAACGCATGTTTGAAGCGCATTTATTTATTTGATATGTTTATATTATTCACCTATCTACCAACCACCTTTGGGCTCTTTGTTTTAATTACACATTCAGATTGTATTGTCCTTTAATGGCTTAATTTATGTCTGTTGTCTGCAAGTTTCACAGTATTAAGACTTTTAAGTCTTATTAGCCATCGGTTATACAGACAAGATCTGCGCCCACATGCAGAGTAATAATGTGAATATTCTTTGTACTGCATTATCCAACTTTCACTGCAATACTTTTATCCGTCTGGTGGAAAAATATTGTCAATCATGTTCCTTGGTAGTAATATATATATAAGTAAATATAGAAATTATTACAGGTCGGTTTGTTCTAATGATTACTCCAAATTGAAAATGCTGAATGTGTAACGGCAGCTATTTACTCATTGTAATGTTATTTTTGTTTGTAAGGATTCCTTGTTTGTGTTTTTCCTCTATCTCACTTGTGCCTGCAGTCTTTCAAATAAACACCCACCCACACCCACACACACACACAGGGTCTTAAGTGACATGTTTGAGGTTACCCCTGGTTGGCTGGAGGCGGGAATGAAAGAATCTTCAAACTGTCATCTCTGGCCTCTTCATCCTTTAATTAAACCTTGAGAACGGGGAGATAAAATTAACAAATTGGGTAATGAATCGAACAAAACAGGTGGTGGATAGTTGAGGAAAATGAACCAATCAGTCTTTGCTGCGTGGATTTATTCAGCTCCTAATTAGACACTGCCTTGGTTAATTATGATTGGGCTCTTCTGAAGAGAAAAAAAAGAACTCCCTGCCCGACATTGACAGGATTAGTGTCAGACTGAGTGATAAACAAACACCTCAACCTCACAGTTAGTGCTGTTGAAAAGGCAGCATTATTTTATATCGTTACAATTACTCTCAGTGTTGTGTGATTTTACTGTGAAGCAAAAAGGCAGATCTGACCTGGAAACAGTCACATCTCTTGGTTAGCTGCATCTCTGTTTAGTTCTGCCTCAGTCCTTCGATCTTTTCTCCAACTTGTACAAAGTAAGAAATAAAACAGCCTCATTGGATTGGAACAACAGGAAAAGATTATTCTTACTTCTGCTTTAACAGTGATTAATAACACTGTTTAGCAGCTTCAGGTCAGGTCCCTAAAGGTGTAGACTAAAAACAACAGGATGCTATATAGACTAAAATTAATTAAACAAAAATCATGTCCAACTTGCATTGCATACTGTAAATGCCCTTTCCAATTAAACTAAAATATCTGCAAGTTCTTGTCTGACGACCTTTCACTTATCTAGATGAGCTGTCTGGTGATGAACAGGAACTTTGTGAGAAAATGAAAAAGTGCTAAAGCTGTAGCTTCTCAGACTTTCAGTTTTCTGAAAAGGTATTGAAAAGAATTCAAAGAATTCAAATTAAAAAAAATGTTTTTACAGTTCTAACATTGCTATTCATGACATTTGGAGTAAATGCTCTCTGATTTCATTTTAAGACAAATCTGAACTGCTTTTACTAAATATCTAATTTGAAGAGTATTGAAGTAATAATTTATCAGTTGAATGCTCAGTTCAGTTCAGCACACATTTAACTAAAATATTTCTATGTGGTCATATCTCTCATGGCCGGGTCTCATAACAATGGTTGTTCCTTACGTTGACTTTCAATGGGACTTTAGCACAACTAACCCAATGCCTGTCCCAACAACAGCTTGCAATTGCATTTTAATAGTCAATTAAAGTTGGCCCATCAATCAATTTCTGCTGTGGACATGGAGTTTTGATTTAATTCCTCCAAAAAACAAACAGCTTTTATCATGTCAGATCCAATTAACCCAAGCTGCTTTATTAAAATGAAAAGTGATTGCAGTCACACATTAGCTCCACTCACATATTTATATTGAAGTAAAATCATCTCCTTAGCCATCAGAATACATGAGGAGTGATCGAAGATATGAGTGTTGTTTTAGTTTCGTGCTGGAGACTGGAGTTATTTCTAGCTGGCGTTTTCTTTTCACATCCCACAATCACTTCCCCTGTGGGAACAGGCGCAGATTGGACTCCATTGATAACTTATCAAGATAAAAAGCTTAAATGTCAGTTCACTTTTATCTTCTGGCTTTCTTTGATATCTGACACTTTCCTAATGCAATATGTGTGTCAGGCTTTCTCATAATGTACAATGGTCCCACAGAGCAGCTGTACGAGTGCCAAAACATATTAGAAATATGCAGCATTCATACCGGCAAGACAGAGGAGACGGTCTGATATGAAATATGCTATCATTTGAATGGGTGGGAGACTAAACTGTGATTAAGTGGTGTTTGTTGCTAGTTATTGTTGGGGTTAATTTGTACGGCACCTCATGTGTCTGCAATAGTCATCTCGGTTACTAATGAGTCTCTCTGTTAGATGTCTGCTCGGATACCTGCTGTTGTTCTCTGACGAGAGGGAAACTATAGAACCATCTGAATCTGAAGGCGGAATAATTGCTATTTTTGTGCTTAACATTATTCAAATGCTATGTGACTCTACGTGTGAGTCAGAAAGAGAGACAATGCTTTATTGTCTGCACAAAGCCACAGATGGACACAATAAAGACACAAGATGGGAGGTGACAGAATGATGTCCTACATTTGCTTGTATCCACATGTTTTGTATTGTATGCTCACTCGTGTTTGTGTGTGTGTGTGTGTGCATGCGTGCGTGCATGTGTGTGTCTGCAGACAGAGGATGGAGAAGAGGAGAACCCGCTGGAGAGCGCGACATCTTTGGAGCTGGAGTTTGTGGACGATCCCAATTTTAAAAACAAGGTCAACTACTCTTCCAGTGCGGTCCAGATCCCTACAGACATATACAAAGGCTGTGAGTACACAACAATACTTTGTCTCTTGGTTTTCTGGTGGTAAGGTGATTGAATGAGTGGCACTGTATACGCTTTATGAAGCATATCTGGAAACACATGTAGTGAATCAGCCACGACAGTAGCGGGCACTTCATTTCCTTAATGTGGACAAAAATATGTGTACATTAAATGGAAGTATTACACACAGATAAATCAATAACCACATTACAAGCACAAGTTTCTGGAGAATATACAACCACATTTTTCGTGTTTATTATTCGTGTTTTTGCAACTCATATTTAACCGTTATTAAAAACAACAAACAAACTGGTTTTATATGATGGTAGAGTGTGGTAGTAATACTGGTACTATATCCCCAAAGTACAATTGATTGAATATATTTATGTGTGCATTCCAAGTCCAGGTGAGTTATGACATGTTTTACAAGAAGTGAGAGAATTTGAAATAAAAATACTTAAATAGACTAATACTTATATTTGTTATATACCAAGAGATGATGACACAAGATATATTCTCAAGATTTTTTTATTTATTTCATAATGTATTTTTGGTTCATTGAGGTTAAATGGTAATACAATACTAAATATCATTTATGGTTTACCTGTATCATAAATGTTCCAAGATATCTCCTGGTTTTAACACCGCTGGGCTGAGGATAGATGACCTTTGCCCTTTCTCTCCGTATGTTAGCTGGATCTTTCCCTCCTTTTTCATCAGTCATCACTTTAACACACCAACATGATTTTAGATGACAGACGGTCTCTCACACCATATCTGCATGCCCCCCCCCCCCCCCCCCCCCCCCCCCCTCCCCTCATCGTGGACCCTGCCCTGCAGGCATCACACCCTCCTTAGTCTGCAGCTGCCAAATGGACAAAGGGGGAACACGTGTATCTTCCGGGACTCTGATCCCGCTTGGCATGTTCCCTCTGTTCTCCACCTCTAACCTTTTGGACGCTGTCAGACTGCCTCTTTGAAGACTCAAAAAACCAGAGCATGTGCTGACGGACCGACATTTTCACAGCGGCAATTTTGTCTTTCTGTTATTATCTAGCTCTTCGCCCTCTTTGTTGAACAGGCACTGTATGGCACCTGTCTGTGACAATGCCCTCCAGCTGTGTCTCCAGACAAATCTTGTCAGAATTAGACACTTGTGGTTCAGGAGGAGACGTCAAAGGCTGCAGCTAACTCACAATAGAGCAATCAGGCCTGCCCATTGTTCCCACTGCCATTTTGTGCCAGCTCTGGTTCCCCTGTCTGAAGCTATGAGTCAGAGAATAAAGGCCTCTTGATTGAGCCTGGTGGAGACTAGAAGAGTGGAGTGGTACAGTGCATGAAATTAGCTTTTTCACTTCTCTTCTGTGGAAAATGTTTACTATTGATGTTTAGTTAGCTCCCATTGTGTGGTCTGCTGCGCTGAGATTGCCAACTGCAGATTTTGTGCCAACTCCATTGTGCACGTGTGTGTGGTGTTTTAGTCGTTGCTGATGAATAGCTTTTAAAACACGGTGCTGCTCAAATGTCATTTTTCAGGACACTTTTCCACCAAACTTCCGAGCACAAATGAAGATATTAGAGACGTACGTTTTGAGGCGGCAGATGTGAAATGCAGTGCAGACTAAGTTAAAGGGGAACGGATGTTACACATCAAAGTCTGTTTATAGGTCTTGAGGGGAATCAGTGCATGTACTGCTTTTTTTTTTTTTTATCCAGAGGGAGCTGCAGGAAGTCTGGTAAATTCATCAGTAGGGACTGAGAACTACAAGTTTGAACATTATAAAAATCGAGGGGTGCGGAAAAGAAGTAGAAAGAAGTGAGCTGACCTCTGTAGCCCACTCCTCTTTGCTTGAAGCTGATGGTGTGAGGCTACATGAGCCGCTAATAGCATACCACACATGCATCTCTGACCTAACTATCACATTGCATTATGGGTAATACGTGTTTTAAGTTTAGACAAGGAAGAAGAACGTGTTAAAGACAACATGTTTGGTTCTGCTGCATCTATTTGGATATTTTTTTTAAATATGAGTTTGACTTATAGGATTGCAAAGCTAAAGTAGAGTACTCTTCTTTGACAGACATGTAGCTACATGAAGTTCAAGTAATTGGAGTTGCGTTTGCTTTAGCGAGATGCTAAAGGGGGATTATTATCCAATGTCATGTTCTGCTCTGGGCCCAGTGGGAGCCTGTAGGTTGCCTTGGAGAGGATGTCTGAGGAAACCAATGTGGGCGGATTGTTGTCCTCTAGGTCTGGAGAGGTCTGGATCTACAGTATATCCGTGGGTTCAGGATTAGCAGAAGAGAAGCCGTGTGAGTGGGTAGACTCAGTGTGCATCGCTCAGGGGGAGGCCAGAGGAAAGGCAGAGAAAAGAAACATGTAGGAAGAATGGAGCACGGTCCAAAGTACAGCATAATGTCCAACAGTTGGTGTGATATTCTCAAGAGTTGTTTATTAGCGCTTGCTTGCTTGTGTTGTTGTAGCTTGTTTTGATTTGTGCAGATTGTTAATGCACTAAATAAATTGACTGTTTTTCAGAAAATGGCAGCATATAATAATAGACAATAGACAGTCACAGCAAAATGGGTGTCCTTGGGGACGGACTGAGAGAAAGACACAGATAGAAGGAAAGATAGAAAGAACAGGGGTTAGAGGAGAGGCACTTTAATAATAGAAACAATTTAGAGCAAGAAAAAAATATATATTTTTCAGTTTTTTTATTGTGATCCATTCAGCGGCTAAATGAGGCGGTGCATGCGTCCTGGTTTGATTTGTCTGCTAGGCCCCATGTCCGTTTATTGAGATTGAGAGTGTTCCCTGAGCGCAGTAATGAACCATTTTATGATTCATTATCCCTTTGCTGATTCCTGCTGCCAAGTCTGCAAACTTTCTAATTAGCTTAGGTCAAACATTCATACAGTTTCCCTCTAATTATCGTTGCTTATTACAGAATGGACATCGCACAGTCACAGAGGAATACGTTGATGTGGGTGGTGTTGTCTATGGAGAAATAGAAATATTCTTCCAGGGAATGCAACAGAAATGAGCAGGAAGAGGCAGGGATTTGCTGAATAATTGCAGAGGAAAGGCTCCCGGAATACAATATGTAAAATAATCACTGAAAAATTAAGATGAAAAACACAGAGGGAATATGCAAAATAATTCTTTAGCGACTATTTTGTAGATTCACTGGATTTTCCCTGGTAATTGGACCCAGTTCCTATACAGTAGAGGATATAATCCAGATTGGGTCATTCCACAGTTGCATGTCCATTATAACATGTTGAAAATATCGAAGGTTGTATATCAGCCTTTTTCTTCTTTTCTTTTTAAAGTAGCAATTATGTGTATATAGTGTAGACGTGGTGTGTGGCCACATTAGTGTTTATGTGAGAAAAAGAAGCCACTGTACCCAGCAGGGAATAAAGAAAACCACCAGTGAATGTGGGAAGCCCTTTCATTGAATTTGAAGTTTAAATCCGCTGCTTGCGGCGCCTTTTCTGGAGGCCTAACGTCATGTTGTCAGTTTGCTGTTGTTGTCAGGCACAGTGAGGAACTTGGTTATCAGAAATGAATGGCGAGGACCGGCCAACTGTGTGTGCAGATGAAAGAGCAGAGCTTAAATGTTTTGCATGGAGTGATTAAGCCAACCCCCCCCCCCCCCCCCCCCCCACACACACACACACACACACACACACACACACACAGACACACACTCTTTCTTGTTGGTGAATTCATGGATGCTACAGGACGTCTAAGACGATGAACCTGCAATAACTTAACATATAACGATTTATTTGGCCATTTGAAAAATCTGTTAAAACAACAATGACATATTATCACTTATTAAGTATACATACATTATACATTACATTTAGCTGACGCTTTTATCCAAAGCAACTAAGTAGATACGACAAACTTATAAACTTAACCAGGAGATACACAAAATATTAGCATTCCATTAGAGTTGTGTTTTTGTTATTCTAATAGATCCACTATTAAGTCTCCTTGTAGAGATACCTGTCTCTTCACCTGCTAAATGCTGCACTATCTTCTCCAAGTAGTTGCTAACTTTGTCTGGCTGCCATTTGCAGACTAAAATGCAATGTTTTGGAGAGTGGTCAGCAGTATAATGTAGAAAAGGCAATTGGCTAAAACTATTAAATTATTTATGAGACTTTGATTAACGAGAGAGAAAAAAACAGAAACCAGCAGCAAGCTTGTACTCCATGCCCTTTGCATGTTAGCCTCCATTTTGCTGCTGCACTCTCTAGTCTCTGGTTGGATCCCCTCTGGGAAGCTCCGAGCAAAAAAAAATCATTCAATTCAACTTTGTAAAGAGCAAATTGCATGGGTTGGTTCTTATGTGCAGGGGAAAATTGACTGCAACAGATACAGCAGATAGAGAGACAGCGCAGTGTCGTACACAATTTGAAAAGAAGAGAAAGATTTGCATCTGCAGGGATTCGTATGAGCGAAGCTCCCTCTGATGTTTCTCATTTTGTATAAAATGTATCTGAAGAGAAGTCCGCTCACCTGGTACTGGAGGGACAAAGGCGACTTTTGAACGGAAGACTCCTGGCTGTTCACAAAAGGAAGGGAAAGTGAGAATGAGAGTTCTTTGTTACGCAGTACAAAATGATGTGCTGTGGCTCCAATTAGTGAATGTTCCCTCTGTACGTTGTGCTATTGCCTTAGATTTATAGAATATCGTGCTACATTTGTCATATTAAATGTATAAGCTGTGAGTCTTGAGATTTGCTTCAGCTGAATGTAAAATGTCATCTTTGTGCGCACGCGCGAGCGTACGTGCGCGCGCACAGTGCGTGCTGCCTGTTTTCGTTTCACACGCCCCAGGTTTCTTCCAGTGGAGGAAGCTTCCCTGTCAACCAACTCACGCCATGCTGGAGATCAACTCAGCCCGTCTCAACATCAAACCAGATTTAAATGTGTGGAAAAAAAGCAAAAGTGATTTGTGAAAGAAAGAAAAAAAGAGTGAAAGTGCAAAGGGAAAAGGGAAAAGGAAGCAATAGAGAGAAAGGGGGATAAGGGAAATGGGATTTAAAGTTAAACCAAAAGAGAAGAAAGAGAGTATAAACACTGTGGGCTGTATTTCTGTCATTCTTGACTTAACAGACTCCATCTCTCTCTCTGCCCCTCACCATCCACCCTATAGTGTGTGCCCAGTGAAGGGGCACTATCATTTACCAGCACACTAATGAGAACAGTCAGCACAGCACAACTCCACTTCACTCACCACCAGGCTCACAAATTACATTTCATGTGTTTGTTATTTACTGCTCTTCTTTAATTAGAAATACTTTCTGGATTACCATTTAGCAAAACGAACTCCTCTGACAAATACACTCATAATAACTGCTATTCCTGAGTGAAACTGCTTCAATCCTTCACATGCATTTTAATTATAATTAGTTACTGCTGTTGCAGTTGCAAAGAAATTCTCAGAGACACGTTTTGTAAAGCACACTGCAAAGAATACAAATTAGGTTATACGGTTATCTTTTGGATGTTTTTTTTTCTCGACTAATGCTACAAAAAGACACATTTTTCTTTGTGAAGGCTTAGACTTTGTTTTAGCATGTCTTTGTGAATGTGTGAGCTGCTGCCAGTTCTTGTTGCTCCGGTTTCCTCTGCAGGATGAAAGTTTTAATGTGCGGGCTCTTTAACACAGCCAGGCCACAAAGCAGAGCCCTAAAAGGAGAGAAAAGAAAGAGAGACAGGGAGGAAACAGTAGAGAGGGGAGATGGAGAAGGAATTGGCTTGACAATACAGAGCGACACAGCAGAAGGTGGCACATGCAGAGGCAGAGATGCGCTGCTCTGAAGACTTGAAAATGTGCAGAAAGATGTGGGTTTATCACCTAAATCCCAACAAAATATGTCCTCACTTTTAGTGTTACTTAAGAACAGATCACAAGGAGCTCTTTATCTTATCCAGTATACTGCGACATCATTGCTGGAAGTACAGTACATCTTCCTGTTGAATTTTGTAAATGTCACCTCCCAGTGCTGCAAGCACCAAATCAATTCATTAATTTGTTTTAGTTGGGGACTGGAAGCAATCTAAAGGAGGCAGATGTCTCAAAATATGGAACACTTTAAACAAAACCGTGCAACAATCTGCATGTATTTGTAGTCAGAGTGAACTGACCTCTTAAGTGAAATGATCAAAGCCTAGGACGCAGTAAATTGTCAGCGATTTATGTTTTAGCTCCTCCTATTTGTATGCATTACCTGAAGATACTGTGTATGAAAAATAACCTTCCATTTAAGTAATAACGTTGGGAAAATACACTGTCTGGGTGTTAACACACTGAGATTCAAAACAAGCTGTGTTTGTCTCAGTGTCCCTGTGTGTGAATAATGTCCCCTACATGTTGAGAATGAAACTGTTCTATCTTTACGGTACTATCCCTCGGTTTAAAAAATAGAATATGTACGCCTTCTTGGCGATGACAGGGATAATGGTTATGACTCTTCCAACAGACTTAGCTAATAGCTTCTGCTCCATTACCATTATGGATGTCAGGCCACTTGTGTTCCACTCTGATGTATGACAGGCCACTGAGCCTTTTTTCTGCTTTGTGTGTACAGTAAATGTCTGCACCTATTTTCATAATGTTGGATTAATACAGGGCATACGACGACGATTGTTTGGATGTTGGATAGCTCTTTATCCTGGGTATATCAGTGTAAATAATGTGTGTGAGCGGTGGTCATAGGATAAGGGTGGTGTTTGGGGGGGGTTGAGAAATGATCTCACGCAGAGATGCTCCATAAATCCCTCTCATAATTGTTTCCCTGCAGTCTTGCTCCATAAAGGGGCAAAGCCAAGGGTGCTCTAAATGTCAGGGGAGCGGCGCGCTGATGAATTACCTTTTAAAGATATCAGAGAGAGGCGCGTTGCACGTGAAAGATGAGCCCAACACAGGGCTCGGAGGCCCTGTCCGCCCGTGTGAGCATATTTCCCCCCCAGGGGAAATTTGTCTTTTTATCAACTGTCCAGAGAAGTCACAGCATATTTTAAATGAATAAATCAAAGAGAATTAGTTTGCTCTGTTCTCTTATCTCTGATGTGCCGGTTTTTCTGTGGAGATCACCTGCAGACGCACATGTGTGTGTGTGTGTGTGTGTGCTTAGGTGTGTGTGAGTTTAGGTGTGTGTGCGTGTGTGTGTATGCAGGGATGGCCTGACAGTAGAGGTGGCCCACGTCTATATGTGACTAGTTTAGTTTCAGCTGGCAACATAAGCACACATACACCTTGGTCTGTCTTATTAACCCTAGATTGAAAGTATATATTATGAACACACAAATAGTCTGAAAATGCACAGCAGCTTGTGTGTGTGTGTGCGTGCGTGTGTGTGTGTGTGTGTGTGTGAGAGTGAGCGTGTGTGTGTGTGTGTGTGTGTGTGTGCAGCCCTGGGCAGCAATGCAGCTGATAAACCTTGCATAGCCACAGTTCAGTTGATGCCTTGATGTTAGTCAAGGTAGCTGAGGTGGTGCTAGTTTGAAACAGAGGTCGCAGGGTTCCTGTTTGCCCTTGGCCTGTCTGGGACAGCTATCATTACAGACCCAGTGCCTCTCCAGATAAGAGCACCCAGGACTTCACAGCACACCGGCTGCCGCCGCAGCAGCCTGCTGTGATAGCTCATGCTTAAAGAAACTTTTTACACATTACTCAGATGGCTCTTTGACCACAGAGTATTGGCCAGATTAAATTGAAATGCATGGTTTGGTTACCTGATTATCTCCACACAAACCTCAGTAAGATATTGCCTCTGGTCTTGCTGGAATAAATCGCAGTCGTGGGAGCAACTGTGGCGAGTTCTAAAAGTCATAGTCAGAATAGTAGAGACACTGAGCCTCAATACCTTCTCCCTCTAGTTCACTGTGTTCAGTTCTTCAGCCCATCTGGACTGTTGGCAGTTGTAAACTCAGTGTTATGAGAGACGAACAGACAGATAATCCTCTTTCTAATTCTGGAAGAAAACTTTGTACCAGAAAAGTCACCGGTACACATTCTTCAGGAATTATTTCTCAAATAACCACACGAAACAATCCGACAAAGCATTTGATTGATAAGAATATAAATTATAGTTTTCCAATAAATCAATTCCAGTGATATGGTGAAGCCTCGGCTCGGCTGTCCTAACTCCAACAACAGTGATTAACAACTCTGCGCCAGCTAGCTGTTCACCTACAAAGCAAAGGACAAATGTGATTTGTCATTTGTTTCATAATATGAAAACACTTCAAAAAAATCAATTATTTGACCTCTACGTCTTTGATTCTGCCATTTTCAATTTACTAGTTTAAAGTGAAATTTATTTTCAGGCTTTTCTTTCTCCCTCTCTTCCCCTCCTGAGCGAGAAATTGCCTTTTCGGGCTGTGAAAGCAGCCACTCATTCGTGTTAATTTCTGTGTTGCTTTCCATCAATCGTCCTCCCCCTCTCTCTGGGTTTTTAATGTTTATCCCCATCTGTAGGGCTGCCTCTATCCTCATCTATTCTTCCTTTGTGTATATGTCTATGAATTTTGAGGAAAACATGTTGAGGAGCTCCCCTTGGTGATGGCAGCAATTTGGCTTTCATATATTCCTATCCTCCAGACAATGCTTAGTGTGTGTGTATGCGTATGTGTGTGTGTGTGTGTGTGTGTGTGTGTGTGTGTGTGTGTGTGTAATTGTGTGTTTGCATTTGTTTTATAGAATGCTAAAGAGTAGTCCAACTCTGCTTTCTTTTACCTGCATTTTTAGGATAGTTTGACAAAATGAAGGTGAACATTCTGTCATCAATTCAAGTGATGTGAATGTGATTATTCAAAGGCGTTCAGCCTACAATAATGGAGGTAAGCAGTGAATGGGGGACGGTCCTGCCATATATCATACCTCTAAACTGACAGCTCGTCAGACACTGAGTATTGAACAGTATGGGGGAAGTGAATAATTATCATTTATTTGTGTAAAATTCAACCCTGGGGTTGAGAAAAGCTGGACTTGTCGGTTCAGAGGATCGTCTAGTTTTGGTTGACTGAGTAATTAAATCAGAGAAGCTAGTGAAGTTCTCCTCAGCTCAGTGCCTCGTCTTGTTTCCTCTTTAATCAGGCGGCTATTAAACCTCTGATTGCACTTCCCATCTTCTGACTTCAGCTGAGCTATTAAACACAGACTGAAAGCATGTTTGGTTTGTGTGTGTGTGTGTCTTTGTGTGGGTGTGTTAGAGGACAAAAAGAAAGACAGTGTAAAAGCAATACAAGTCATAGGAATCGGAGGTAGAGAGGAAACAAGACACACGTTGAGTTATTCCACCACAACCTGCATCGTGTTATTCTATTGTTGACTAGATAATAAATATTTCTCTCCACAACCATAAATCAATTTCCCAGAGTACCACTGAGATACTGTGAGATATATCTGTGACCTCACGTTTTAGCTCAAAACCCACATGTTGATGCGTTGAGGCAGGCATGCACAAGCTTATTTTTCTTTCTTTTTCATCCCCACGTAACCTTCTTAAAACCTCTTAGCTCAAACACATTCATGGACATGGACACAGAAATGCTTTGTATTTATTTGTATTAAGAATTCTGAAGTGCCTTCTGTCACCACATGCTGCAAGTGACATATGACCTCCTCCAAGGTCATCTCCGATTCCTCCTCCTGCAGTCCTCAGAGATCACTCAGATTAGACTGATGCCCGACCACCGTCGGCCGCGCTGCCTGCGTACATCCATTCTCATGTACTCAGCTTACTGCTGCTGGCACGGACGAGGTTGTTCATCAAGGAGATTGACCTTTGGGTTACTAACACAGAAAGCGTGGCGTTTTGCACTTTATTCAGGAATCATTATTCATTTTTTTTATTAAAAAAATCTGAGACTGTATTTGGGTTTATTATGATTGTTAAAAAAAACAGGTGCAAAGAAATCAATAATATAAAACTGTGGGTTTAAATCCGATTATAAAAACTATTTTTAGTTCAGGCATTTATTGCTTTTTTATACTTTATTTGATGGCCAGTGGCAGATAATCAGCAACTCATTTACATTTCCGCTCCTTTTTTATCTTTTATAACCTGAAGCATATTCTGAGTTGTACTCATTTTAAGAGGATCTTTATTTCTTTTTTTTAACCTGGGGTTTATAGTCTAGCAGGAATCGCAAAAAATATATTTGGATGTATGAGGACATTAAAATCCAAATGAAAGACTGTTTAAACTTCATCGTTTCCTTTCTTAACTATATTTGCCAATTCACTATTGTCTTTTTGTGTGTGTTTGTCTGTGTGTGTTGCTACAGCTCCCGTCATACTAAACGAGTTGAACTGGACCCAGGCACTGGAGAGGGTCTTCATTGAAAACCGTAAGGAGGACAGCTCTCTCCGCTGGCAGGTGTTTGGCAGTGCCACAGGAGTGACTCGATATTACCCAGGTAGGCCGCAGGCTACAGAGTCAACTGCCTGCCTTATAACTCACACCAAGATAAAATCTAAATTGACCCCAGGGCTCCTCGGCTGCAGAACATTGGCAATCGCTTATCAGATGGCTATACTGGTAACTCGATAGACAGAATGAAATTATGATTTCTTTGATCTAATCTGATATGAAATATCCTACAGTGCACAGTATGGCTTATAGCTGGTTTTCTTACTCTCTCCAGCCACTCCATGGAAGGCCCCCAACAAGATTGACCTGTACGACGTCCGCAGAAGACCTTGGTAAGTGCCATCTTCATCAGGACACGTGTCATGATCAGTGTGTTTTTATTTATTGTATTTCACTATTGGACATTTTAGGAATAATGCCAACAAATCTATTGTCCTTTTAATTTCGAACATTGACGTTTTCGGAGGTATTTATGTTAAAAATCGGCACATTTGGACTGCCGGGGCATTATTAGTGATAGAAATATTGACCCTAGTATGGGTGTACATTACTTCAGCAAAATGCCTGCTTTTACTAAAATATAAGAGGTAGAATTGTTAACTCACTGGATTTTCACATTCAATTTAAGTTGGACTTCAGTACAGAAACAGTTTTCGCTCTTAATAACTAAATCAGCTCAGATGTGTTGAATTTTGATATAAATTTGCCATATTTCAAACAATATGCATCTCAATTTGCTGCATTATCCCAAGCCAGATGAGTGTCGGAAGGTGTGCGTTTTGGGCACGAGGTGAATCCAGTTGAGTGTCGAGAGTAAAGCGATTGTCCGGCTACAAAGAGCAGCAGAGTGAAAGTGCAGAAAATTGCACAAATTAAACTTGTCATTGCAACATCTGTGCTGTCAGCAGCAGCCCCGTCATGCTGTCTTTAAACTCTGACACTGTTGTGATCTGATTTGAGGCCCCACACATTTGATTTTCAATGTACGTGTTATAATTGAGGTGTTCGTGCACTTAGCTACCGAATGAGATTTTTTTTTTTTTCATAATCGTTTGAATTCTTTGCTCAGTGCTGGAGTGAATAGAAGTTATTGACATACAACTATTTTTAATTATTACTGTACTTGCTTCTCTGCACTAAACTGAAATACTCTCCACAACAGGAACACAATGTAAGCATCAATGCAGCAATTGCTTCTGATGATTCCTTTATAGAAAACAAGTTTTTATTATTTTGCAATACATTTTCCTAAACGGGCTGCTCAAGGCATATTTTCACTAGATGTCTTTGTACTTAACGTAACCACATACACCAAAAAGGCTTTTACTCTTAAATGCAGCCTTTTAATAGGATTCCTGTACAGTGCTCTGTGTCTGGCTCTTGCAGACATCCTGTGCTCCTTCCAGCCCGGAGCTAAATAATGGATATTGTTTAGCGGAATGAGATCAAAACGTTTTACTGACCCGTATTTATCTCAGTAAGTGATAATGTTGTTCCATTGTCTTTTGCAACAAGGACAGAGGCAGATAGAGGCTAATGTTTTGGTTTTTAGCGCCCACCTTTGCCAATGGTTCACCGCGTAACAGCCGATCCCTGTACGGAGTGCCGGAGCCGGCGAGTGTGACGGGCTGGACAGAACTAGGCTGCGTTTGGCCAAATAACCCCCTCACCCGCCAACCCAAGCTTCCTGTCCACCATTCCACTTTCAAGCTACCTGCCACTGTCACATTGACTTTGTGGCAGTCCTGCCTGTTGCCTTGTTACAGGTCGGAGTGAACTGGACATAATCATGACAGCAATGTTGATCAGACCTGAGCCCGTTTTCCATCTCTGTCTGGATCCAGCTCAACCTGAGTGGCTGTTTGAGGTCAGCCCCGGCAGTCAGAGGAAGTCAGCTAGCTCAGACTTAACAAACAAAAGACAAGCCATAGAAGTGTTTATTTAGTATTAAGTTTGCATGATATTATCCAAAATGTAGCCTGAAAATTGAATCTGCTCATCTTTAGAATTAAATTAAATGTAACTGCAGTTTAAAGGCTCAGTCAAGGCTCAGTTTACTCATCCATAAAAACAGCAATATTACTGTGCTCCAACCCTAATCAATCGGCCAATCAGCTCCCTCAAAGTCATTTCATACAATCTTTTCATACAATCTTTCCAAAACAAAACACAATTCTCAGAGCTGTAGCAGTGGCTGAGTGGTAATGTTATTCAGCAGTGTGTGTTCTGGTAGCTCCGTTCTGGTAGCCGCTCGCCACACACACCATCCAGTCAAATCAGCTGTGTTATCACTAGTGTCCCCTACCGGCTGGGGCCATGAAAGAGTGATGAGTCAGCAGGCGGTTCAATGGCACTACAAAACAGGCAGTACAAGGTGTTTTAAGAAAGTTTAAGTCACCGCAACCACAATAGTAATAGAGCATGCAGCCATATTTGCCCACTAAAGTATTATGCAATTTACCGTAGCAGATCAGTCATGGACAGACACAGAGGTGAATGCACACACGTAACCGATCGCATGATCCTCCTTGTGGAAATAAAGAACAATCAAACAATGAAAAGAAAAATTTAAAGCACAGTTTACGACCTCCTTCTTGTCCAAATGTGTGTTTGTGTTGGATAAAAGAAAGAGATTAAGCATTACTTGAGTCAATAATATTCTAACCATTTAGTTTAAATTGACGATATATTTTGACTGAAGCATTTAATCGATCAATACCTTTTGAAGTGATAGCAAGCAACTATTGGGACGACACTATTTATTTGCCTTTCAACAAAAACATTTATCTCAATGTATCTGCATTCATCCAATCTCTGACAATGTAATTAAGCTATCACCATGAAGTCTCCTTAATGCTTGTGTAAACATTAAAAAAAAATGATGAGATACAAGGCATCTGTGTAGCAGGATAAGTTTACACAAGGATCCTGTCTCTGATCTGACAGCGCTACAACCAAAGCACTCCGAGTTTAATTCTCTTACACATGTTTTGACTGGGGGACTCCTCCCTGAGACGGGGAGTAACAAGGAAAGAGAACCACGAGGGAGACTGCTGCGCTCTGTGACAGAGGAAAAGACAGAGGAAGAGGTGTATTATTGCAGGAACACCTTGTCTCCCCCCCGGTCTTCCATGTTTGTCACCCCTGTCGAGCGTTTCCTCCGACATTGCTGTGGCCCGTTGCTCAGCAACTTGTGCCCGGCCGGGCTGAGTGGCGGGGCCGTGGCAGCGAGTGTCATGATGTGTCAGGTCAGACTTGTGTTATGAGAGTCTAACATGATGTCTCCTGGACTGACACTGTGGAGAGATCGTCCAATCACACGCGTTAAAAATACAGTCCACAGGGGTTAGGTAAGCCCGTCATGTGTCCTTATGTGACAGCAATAGATGGCGGCGTCCGTCACGAGGCCGGTCGCACAAACAACAACACAAGCATTTACAAGTCTTACGGAGGCTTTGATGAACACAACTCAAGAACTTGATGTTAAAGTCAAACTGACTTTTGAAGTCTCCTTGCTTTTTTATGGAAGGAAATACAAACTCCAGCTATTTTGTGTTTGTATATGTCATTTTGTATTATTATTTTTAAAAACTGTTACGGTTAAAAAGCTTTTCGATGTTTTTGGAAAATCTAAGCTTCAAGTGTCTGGATGGGTGTTTCCCATGCCAATAGATGAGTGACATCTGAGAGTCAACATCGCTTTGAGACGCACTGTCAACTCTTTTTGGGTGCGTGACTGAAGCAAGTCATATTGAATAGCTCAAAAACGTTGATACAAGACACAGCAATATGGTAAATGCTACAACTTAGTGAAACAGTAAGACAAGTACACCAGACTTAAAATGTCACCATAAGCTAACACCACTGAGGATGTTGAATTGGGCCAGGGTGTTTTATTTAGTCTGTCCGTTTACAACATTTAACATTTGAGAGGTGCCGTCCATCGAGCTCTCAAGTTTGCCCTCCGCTCGTAAAGTGGAGGCTAACAAGCGAGGCCAACTAGCCTCGAGTTGGAAAGTGGAAGCCGGCGCTGACTTCCTCTAAATGGTACTTTTCGTTCATATCATTTCAACACCTAGTCATCAGGAGGTCTGAAACATGCAGTGTTCTGCTCGTCCAATTTGGTTTAAAAGCAGGAGGGTGCAGCTTGAGTTAGTCTGTCTTTCATGGGTCCAGGTGTCTCAGCACTAAGTGTGTTACTCCGTTCAAAGTATTATACTGATTCATAAATTATGTGATAATACAAACACTTTTAGTGGCTGCCCTCACATATATTTTTCCAATTAAGTTACAAGTGCCCACTTTGAAACCAACCAAAAATATTATAGGGAGTGCGTAGTGTAGGGAGCACTACATGTCACTGCAGAAAAAATAAGTATAATTTGAATGTCATTTTACAGTACAATTTTGACCAAATAAGTACACAACTCGGCAAAAACTGCATTAAATTAATGTGCAGTAAATAATGTACAGCCACAGACAAAACACCCACATACCCAAAGGCACTCCTCTCCTCACAAACTTACAAATGCATCAGATCATACGGGCTGGTCTGCCAGATTGATACTGGAATTCACAAATACCATGATAGCAACTGGAATACACAGATGTAATTGCATGAACACGCTTCAGTAACATTTACACTGACTATCTGCGGGAAGACTCCCCCTGTCAAATATGTGATTTACTATGGAAAGTCAAAGTAGGGGCCAGAATTCACGGCCAGTTTGTAGCGTAATAGACCTCTAGCTTTCCGGGGACGGATGGATGGCGGCGTGGCTAACCTGGCCAAAGCTGTCCAGGTGCACCTCTGAGGAAAAAGATCAGAGGGCCGCCTGCCTCCACAGATGGGCTCTCTCCCCGTCTGCTCCCCCACCAACAGCCTCAGGAAAATTAATGGTCCAGTCAACACACTTAATTGTCTCCAATTGCTCTGACATTAATTATTAACATTTGTCCATTATAATGTCTGTTCGTGTTATCAAGGGAAGCGAAGCGGAGGGTGAAGTGAGGCAGAGGGAAAAGCAAAGGGGCGAGGAGAGAAATAACCAGAGACAGGCATGGAGTCCTGTTAGCCAAGCGTTGCAAAGATCCCATTACCTCCCAGGTTCACAACAGCATGTAGGCTATATCACATATTGATTTATTCAAAAAGTCAATCTAACCTCTTTGTAAATATTATGACTGCTGTTCCAATCCTTGAATCCTAAAAATACCATTCCCTGTATCTCCTTCTTTCAGTCTCTTCACCCTACTTCATGGTCAAAGAAAGAATAGTGTGTTGTGGGTCAGAGTGAAGGGATAGTAAATAAAACTAGAAAATTTCGCAAGAAATTTTGAAAGTGTGGCGCCTACTGCCGTAATAGCTGAAAATAATTGAATATTGCTGAATAAAGCTCAATCTAGCTCAATAAAGCTGAAAATAGCATAATATAGCTTAATATAGCTCATTTTAGGTGTAAACTGCTGAATATAGCTCAATATAGATAATAGCTGAAAATAGTTGAATATTGCTGAATAAAGCTCAATATAGCTCAATAAAACTGAAAATAGCATAATATAGCTTAATATAGCTCATTTTAGCTGTAAATTGCTGAATATAGCTCAATATACCTCATTATAGCTGTGAATGAATGAATAAAGCTGAATATGGCTAAATATAGCTGAGTATAGCTAATAACTGAAAATAGTTGAATATTGCTGAATAAAGCTGAATATAGCTCAATAAAGCTGAAAATAGCTTAATATAGCTCATTTTAGGTGTAAACTGCAGAATATAGCTCAATATAGCTAATAGCTGAAAATAGTTGAATATAGCTCAATAAAGCTGAAAATAGCATAATATAGCTTAATATAGCTCATTTTAGGTGTAAACTGCTGAATATAGCTCAATATAGCTAATAGCTGAAAATAGTTGAATATAGCTCAATAAAGCTGAAAATAATATAATATAGCTTAATATAGCTCATTTTAGGTGTAAATTGCTGAATAAAGCTGAATATAATTATAGAATATAGAAACAGACAGACAGACAGACAGACAGTATGTGTGTGAAACAGCCCTGATTAGCTCATTTGAAGCACCTGTGTCACCAGGGTGAAGAGCAGACGAGATCTTAAGACTCGTACGTCTCTCTATGTATCTATAACAAGTATATGTGCATGTATATGTCTGTTAATGTAGGTTAAATAACTACGTGTGTGTGAAACTGCCCTGATGACCTCATTTGAAGCACCTGTGTCACTCAGCAGTTAGTGTTTCCCACACGCGCGCGCCACGGTTACCATGGCGATTGGAGAGGCACAGCTCTGTCCCTTAGGGAGAGATATTTAATGAAAACAACCTGTCAAACTAATGAATTTGATAGGAAAACCGTAACTCCGTATGAAAAAACGAAGACATCGTGAGAAGCACAAGACTTTTGTGAACGTTTACGTGTACTTAAATGTTTGGTGGGTTTAGAAATGAGCGCTTAGAGGCAGTTCAGAAAGAGCCCCCGTTTGCTCATTTAGAGAAAACTCTGCTCCGATTTAACATGGGGCTGAATGGAGCGGTTGGCTGACTTGATGTGGCTTTCTTGCTTTTTGACAAAAAAGTAAATGTTTTTGGGACTCCACGACACATTTGTACAAGCAAGCACAAGATTTCCTACGTTTTGTACTATAAATTATGCCTGTAGAGTGAAAATTGTGTCAGTAATGGCAATTTACAAATATGTATTTCTGATGAGTCTGAAGCTGGTTCGTGCTCTAGCGATGACATCACGTGCTCTGAGCTGCCACATACACACCCATTGTAAAGTCAGAAATGGTCTGAATATTTTCCTAAACTTGAACAAATATTAGAGGAAAACTGTGCTAGCTATCAAAAAATGTCCAATTAGGAAAATAAAGTCCATCCTTTTGTTAACGTTTCAAAGGTTTAATCATTTCTCTACGTTAAAGTATGGCGAGTCAATATGGCCACAAAGATGAGTGTTTCTTTTGCTCTCTTTTCGCCGAAACCCCATGTAAGCGGATGGGACAATTTCTCGCCGTTTTTTGCATTTTTCGGGAAAACCGCCGGTCGAATCTCTTAGCAGGGTCATAGCACACGATTCCCGATCAGGCCGCTCGTTTTGATGTATTTTGTACGCATGTGCTGGCAACGCTGCGGGAGGAGATACGGTCCAAAGTTTAGGCAGATATGGAATAATAAATAATAAGCCCGCAGGAGAATATAAAGTTGGGCTGCTGCAGGGCTCTATGAGCCCTTGCTGGCAGCGCCACACTTAACTAGAAAATTTCGCAAGAAATTTTGAAAGTGTGGCGCCTACTGCCGTAAGACGTTGCAATATATATATTACCGGTAGTGAGATGTGTTGTTGAGGTTATTGAGGAGTCATTTCTGTATTTGTGATGGACTTGAGAGCAACGTTGAAGTGCTAAAAGCTGAAGCTTACATTTTAAATATAAAAAAGCTTAAAAAAGTTAAATTAAGCTGAATATAGCTGAATATAGCTAATAGCTGAAAATAGTTGAATATTGCTGAATAAAGCTCAATATAGCTCAATAAAGCTGAAAATAGCATAATATAGCTTAATATAGCTCATTTTAGGTGTAAACTGCTGAATATAGCTGAATATAGCTAATAGCTGAAAATAGTTGAATAAAGCTCAATATAGCTCAATAAAGCTGAAAATAGCATAATATAGCTTAATATAGCTCATTTTAGGTGTAAACTGCTGAATATAGCTGAATATAGCTGAATATAGCTAATAGCTGAAAATAGTTGAATATTGCTCAATATAGCTCAATAAAGCTGAAAATAGCATAATATAGCTTAATATAGCTCATTTTAGGTGTAAACTGCTGAATATAGCTAATAGCTGAAAATAGTTGAATATTGCTGAATAAAGCTCAATATAGCTCAATAAAGCTAAAAATAGCATAATATAGCTTAATATAGCTCATTTTAGAGAGAGAGAGAGACAGACAGACAGACAGACAGAGGGGAGGGGTGGGAGAGACAGAGAGAGAGAGAGACAGAAGGAGAGAGAGATACAGGGGGAGAGGCAGACATTCAGAAGTCAGTTGCCCTATGTGTGTGCGTGTATCTGTCAATCAAAGGTTTCCACGGTGATAAGAGCAGTTGGTCCTGTCCTGACGAGCTGGTGATTCGAAACACCTGTGTCAGTTAGTGACTGAGAGGGAGACTGGACTGTAGATTTAACCAAAACAACCTGTCAAACAAATGAATGTGATAGGAAAACCGTAACTCCGTTTAAAAAAATGAAGGCATCGTGAGAAGCACAAGACTTTTGTGAACGTTGCCGTGTACTCAAATGTTTGGGGGGTTTAGAAATGAGAGCGCAAAGGCAGTTCAGAAAATGCCTCCGTTTGCTTCATGAGAGAAGATTTTGCTCCGATTTAACATGGGTCTTAATGGAGCAGTTGGTTGACTTCATGTCGCTTTCAGGCTTGCTGACAAAAAAGTAAATGTTTGTGGGATTCCACGACACATTTGTACAAGCAAGCACAAGATTTCCTACGTTTTGTGCTATAAATTATGCCTGTAGAGTGAATATTGGGGCAGTAATGGCAATTTACAAATATTTATTTCTGATGAATCTGAAGCTTTCTCGTGCTCTAGCGATGACATCACGTGCTCTGAGCGTGCACTTCACGTGCACTTCACCCCACACACACCCATTGTAAATTTTTTCGCCGTTTTTTGCGTTTTTCAGGAAAACCGCCGGTCGAATCTCTTAGCAGGGTCATAGCACACGATTCCCGATCAGGCCGCTCGTTTTGATGTATTTTGTACGCATGTGCTGGCAACGCTGCGGGACGAGATACGGTCCAAAGTTTAGGCAGAACGGGAATAAATAATAAAGAAGCCCGCAGGAGAATATAAAGTTGGGCTGCTGCAAGGGCTATGAGCCCTTGCTGGCAGCGCCACACTTAACTAGAAAATTTCGCAAGAAATTTTGAAAGTGTGGCGCCTACTGCCGTAATAGCTGAAAATAATTGAATATTGCTGAATAAAGCTCAATCTAGCTCAATAAAGCTGAAAATAGCATAATATAGCTTAATATAGCTCATTTTAGGTGTAAACTGCTGAATATAGCTCAATATAGATAATAGCTGAAAATAGTTGAATATTGCTGAATAAAGCTCAATATAGCTCAATAAAACTGAAAATAGCATAATATAGCTTAATATAGCTCATTTTAGCTGTAAATTGCTGAATATAGCTCAATATACCTCATTATAGCTGTGAATGAATGAATAAAGCTGAATATGGCTAAATATAGCTGAGTATAGCTAATAACTGAAAATAGTTGAATATTGCTGAATAAAGCTGAATATAGCTCAATAAAGCTGAAAATAGCTTAATATAGCTCATTTTAGGTGTAAACTGCAGAATATAGCTCAATATAGCTAATAGCTGAAAATAGTTGAATATAGCTCAATAAAGCTGAAAATAGCATAATATAGCTTAATATAGCTCATTTTAGGTGTAAACTGCTGAATATAGCTCAATATAGCTAATAGCTGAAAATAGTTGAATATAGCTCAATAAAGCTGAAAATAATATAATATAGCTTAATATAGCTCATTTTAGGTGTAAATTGCTGAATAAAGCTGAATATAATTATAGAATATAGAAACAGACAGACAGACAGACAGACAGTATGTGTGTGAAACAGCCCTGATTAGCTCATTTGAAGCACCTGTGTCACCAGGGTGAAGAGCAGACGAGATGTTAAGACTCGTACGTCTCTCTATGTATCTATAACAAGTATATGTGCATGTATATGTCTGTTAATGTAGGTTAAATAACTACGTGTGTGTGAAACTGCCCTGATGACCTCATTTGAAGCACCTGTGTCACTCAGCAGTTAGTGTTTCCCACACGCGCGCGCCACGGTTACCATGGCGATTGGAGAGGCACAGCTCTGTCCCTTAGGGAGAGATATTTAATGAAAACAACCTGTCAAACTAATGAATTTGATAGGAAAACCGTAACTCCGTATGAAAAAACGAAGACATCGTGAGAAGCACAAGACTTTTGTGAACGTTTACGTGTACTTAAATGTTTGGTGGGTTTAGAAATGAGCGCTTAGAGGCAGTTCAGAAAGAGCCCCCGTTTGCTCATTTAGAGAAAACTCTGCTCCGATTTAACATGGGGCTGAATGGAGCGGTTGGCTGACTTGATGTGGCTTTCTTGCTTTTTGACAAAAAAGTAAATGTTTTTGGGACTCCACGACACATTTGTACAAGCAAGCACAAGATTTCCTACGTTTTGTACTATAAATTATGCCTGTAGAGTGAAAATTGTGTCAGTAATGGCAATTTACAAATATGTATTTCTGATGAGTCTGAAGCTGGTTCGTGCTCTAGCGATGACATCACGTGCTCTGAGCTGCCACATACACACCCATTGTAAAGTCAGAAATGGTCTGAATATTTTCCTAAACTTGAACAAATATTAGAGGAAAACTGTGCTAGCTATCAAAAAATGTCCAATTAGGAAAATAAAGTCCATCCTTTTGTTAACGTTTCAAAGGTTTAATCATTTCTCTACGTTAAAGTATGGCGAGTCAATATGGCCACAAAGATGAGTGTTTCTTTTGCTCTCTTTTCGCCGAAACCCCATGTAAGCGGATGGGACAATTTCTCGCCGTTTTTTGCATTTTTCGGGAAAACCGCCGGTCGAATCTCTTAGCAGGGTCATAGCACACGATTCCCGATCAGGCCGCTCGTTTTGATGTATTTTGTACGCATGTGCTGGCAACGCTGCGGGAGGAGATACGGTCCAAAGTTTAGGCAGATATGGAATAATAAACTAGAAAATTTCGCAAGAAATTTTGAAAGTGTGGCGCCTACTGCCGTAATAGCTGAAAATAATTGACTATTGCTGAATAAAGCTCAATATAGCTCAATAAAACTGAAAATAGCATAATATAGCTTAATATAGCTCATTTTAGCTGTAAATTGCTGAATATAGCTCAATATAGCTCATTATAGCTGTAAATTAATGAATAAAGCTGAATATGGATAAATATAGCTGAATATAGCTAATAACTGAAAATAGTTGAATATTGCTGAATAAAGCTGAATATAGCTCAATAAAGCTGAAAATAGCTTAATATAGCTCATTTTAGGTGTAAACTGCTGAATATAGCTGAATATAGCTGAATATAGCTGAATATAGCTAATAGCTGAAAATAGTTGAATATTGCTGAATAAAGCTCAATATAGCTCAATAAAGATGAAAATAGCATAATATAGCTCAATATAGCTCATTATAGCTATAAATTAATGAACGAAGCAGAATATGGCTAAATATAGCTGAATATAGCTAATAGCTGAAAATAGTTGAATATTGCTGAATAAAGCTCAAAATAGCATAATATAGCTTAATATAGCTCATTTTAGAGAGAGAGAGAGAGAAAGAGAGAGAGAGAGAGACAGACAGACAGAGGGGAGGGGTGGGAGAGACACAGAGAGAGAGAGAGACAGAAGGAGAGAGAGATACAGGGGGAGAGCCAGACATTCAGAAGTCAGTTGCCCTATGTGTGTGCGTGTATCTGTCAATCAAAGGTTTCCACGGTGATAAGAGCAGTTGGTCCTGTCCTGACGAGCTGGTGATTCGAAACACCTGTGTCAGTTAGTGACTGAGAGGGAGACTGGACTGTAGATTTAACCAAAACAACCTGTCAAACAAATGAATGTGATAGGAAAACCGTAACTCCGTTTAAAAAAATGAAGGCATCGTGAGAAGCACAAGACTTTTGTGAACGTTGCCGTGTACTCAAATGTTTGGGGGGTTTAGAAATGAGAGCGCAAAGGCAGTTCAGAAAATGCCTCCGTTTGCTTCATGAGAGAAGATTTTGCTCCGATTTAACATGGGTCTTAATGGAGCAGTTGGTTGACTTCATGTCGCTTTCAGGCTTGCTGACAAAAAAGTAAATGTTTGTGGGATTCCACGACACATTTGTACAAGCAAGCACAAGATTTCCTACGTTTTGTGCTATAAATTATGCCTGTAGAGTGAATATTGGGGCAGTAATGGCAATTTACAAATATTTATTTCTGATGAATCTGAAGCTTTCTCGTGCTCTAGCGATGACATCACGTGCTCTGAGCGTGCACTTCACGTGCACTTCACCCCACACACACCCATTGTAAATTTTTTCGCCGTTTTTTGCATTTTTCGGGAAAACCGCCGGTCGAATCTCTTAGCAGGGTCATAGCACACGATTCCCGATCAGGCCGCTCGTTTTGATGTATTTTGTACGCATGTGCTGGCAACGCTCCGGGATCCTTAGTGGTCCAAAGTTTAGGCAGAACGGGAATAAATAAATAATAAGTATGCAGGAGAATATAAAGTTGGGCTGCTGCAAGGGCTATGAGCCCTTGCTGGCAGCGCCACACTTAATAATAAGCCCGCAGGAGAATATAAAGTTGGGCTGCTGCAGGGCTCTATGAGCCCTTGCTGGCAGCGCCACACTTAACTAGAAAATTTCGCAAGAAATTTTGAAAGTGTGGCGCCTACTGCCGTAAGACGTTGCAATATATATATTACCGGTAGTGAGATGTGTTGTTGAGGTTATTGAGGAGTCATTTCTGTATTTGTGATGGACTTGAGAGCAACGTTGAAGTGCTAAAAGCTGAAGCTTACATTTTAAATATAAAAAAGCTTAAAAAAGTTAAATTAAGCTGAATATAGCTGAATATAGCTAATAGCTGAAAATAGTTGAATATTGCTGAATAAAGCTCAATATAGCTCAATAAAGCTGAAAATAGCATAATATAGCTTAATATAGCTCATTTTAGGTGTAAACTGCTGAATATAGCTGAATATAGCTAATAGCTGAAAATAGTTGAATAAAGCTCAATATAGCTCAATAAAGCTGAAAATAGCATAATATAGCTTAATATAGCTCATTTTAGGTGTAAACTGCTGAATATAGCTGAATATAGCTGAATATAGCTAATAGCTGAAAATAGTTGAATATTGCTCAATATAGCTCAATAAAGCTGAAAATAGCATAATATAGCTTAATATAGCTCATTTTAGGTGTAAACTGCTGAATATAGCTAATAGCTGAAAATAGTTGAATATTGCTGAATAAAGCTCAATATAGCTCAATAAAGCTAAAAATAGCATAATATAGCTTAATATAGCTCATTTTAGAGAGAGAGAGAGACAGACAGACAGACAGACAGAGGGGAGGGGTGGGAGAGACAGAGAGAGAGAGAGACAGAAGGAGAGAGAGATACAGGGGGAGAGGCAGACATTCAGAAGTCAGTTGCCCTATGTGTGTGCGTGTATCTGTCAATCAAAGGTTTCCACGGTGATAAGAGCAGTTGGTCCTGTCCTGACGAGCTGGTGATTCGAAACACCTGTGTCAGTTAGTGACTGAGAGGGAGACTGGACTGTAGATTTAACCAAAACAACCTGTCAAACAAATGAATGTGATAGGTAAACCGTAACTCCGTTTAAAAAAATGAAGGCATCGTGAGAAGCACAAGACTTTTGTGAACGTTGCCGTGTACTCAAATGTTTGGGGGGTTTAGAAATGAGAGCGCAAAGGCAGTTCATAAAATGCCTCCGTTTGCTTCATGAGAGAAGATTTTGCTCCGATTTAACATGGGTCTTAATGGAGCAGTTGGTTGACTTCATGTCGCTTTCAGGCTTGCTGACAAAAAAGTAAATGTTTGTGGGATTCCACGACACATTTGTACAAGCAAGCACAAGATTTCCTACGTTTTGTGCTATAAATTATGCCTGTAGAGTGAATATTGGGGCAGTAATGGCAATTTACAAATATTTATTTCTGATGAATCTGAAGCTTTCTCGTGCTCTAGCGATGACATCACGTGCTCTGAGCGTGCACTTCACGTGCACTTCACCCCACACACACCCATTGTAAATTTTTTCGCCGTTTTTTGCGTTTTTCAGGAAAACCGCCGGTCGAATCTCTTAGCAGGGTCATAGCACACGATTCCCGATCAGGCCGCTCGTTTTGATGTATTTTGTGCGCATGTGCTGGCAACGCTCCGGGATCCTTAGTGGTCCAAAGTTTAGGCGGAAGAGGAATAATAATAACTAGAAAATTTCGCAAGAAATTTTGAAAGTGTGGCGCCTACTGCCGTAATAGCTGAAAATAATTGAATATTGCTGAATAAAGCTCAATCTAGCTCAATAAAGCAGAAAATAGCATAATATAGCTTAATATAGCTCATTTTAGGTGTAAACTGCTGAATATAGCTGAATATAGCTGAATATAGCTAATAGCTGAAAATAGTTGAATATTGCTGAATAAAGCTCAATATAGCTCAATAAAGCTGAAAATAGCATAATATAGCTTAATATAGCTCATTTTAGGTGTAAACTGCTGAATATAGCTGAATATAGCTGAATATAGCTAATAGCTGAAAATAGTTGAATATTGCTGAATAAAGCTCAATATAGCTCAATAAAGCTAAAAATAGCATAATATAGCTTAATATAGCTCATTTTAGAGAGAGAGAGAGAGAGACAGACAGAGGGGAGGGGTGGGAGAGACACAGAGAGAGAGAGACAGAAGGAGAGAGAGATACAGGGGGAGAGCCAGACATTCAGAAGTCAGTTGCCCTATGTGTGTGCGTGTATCTGTCAATCAAAGGTTTCCACGGTGATAAGAGCAGTTGGTCCTGTGTGAAACAGCCCTGATTAGCTCATTTGAAGCACCTGTGTCACCAGGGTGAAGAGCAGACGAGATCTTAAGACTCGTACGTCTCTCTATGTATCTATAACAAGTATATGTGCATGTCTATGTCTGTTAATGTAGGTTAAATAACTACGTGTGTGTGAAACTGCCCTGATGACCTCATTTGAAGCACCTGTGTCACTCAGCAGTTAGTGTTTCCCACACGCGCGCGCCACGGTTACCATGGCGATTGGAGAGGCACAGCTCTGTCCCTTAGTGAGAGATATTTAATGAAAACAACCTGTCAAACTAATGAATTTGATAGGAAGACCGTAACTCCGTATGAAAAAACGAAGACATCGTGAGAAGCACAAGACTTTTGTGAACGTTTACGTGTACTTAAATGTTTGGTGGGTTTAGAAATGAGCGCTTAGAGGCAGTTCAGAAAGAGCCCCCGTTTGCTCATTTAGAGAAAACTCTGCTCCGATTTAACATGGGGCTGAATGGAGCGGTTGGCTGACTTCATGTCGCTTTCTTGCTTTTTGACCAAAAAGTAAATGTTTTTGGGACTCCACGACACATTTGTACAAGCAAGCACAAGATTTCCTACGTTTTGTGCTATAAATTATGCCTGTAGAGTGAAAATTGTGGCAGTAATGGCAATTTACAAATATTTATTTCTGATGAGTCTGAAGCTGGTTCGTGCTCTAGCGATGACATCACGTGCTCTGAGCTGCCACATACACACCCATTGTAAAGTCAGAAACGGTCTGAATATTTTCCTAAACTTGAACAAATATTAGAGGAGAACTGTGCTAGCTATCAAAAAATGTCCAATTAGGAAAATAAAGTCCATCCTTTTGTTAACGTTTCAAAGGTTTAATCATTTCTCTACGTTAAAGTATGGCGAGTCAATATGGCCACAAAGATGAGTGTTTCTTTTGCTCTCTTTTCGCCGAAACCCCATGTAAGCGGATGGGACAATTTCTCGCCGTTTTTTGCATTTTTCGGGAAAACCGCCGGTCGAATCTCTTAGCAGGGTCATAGCACACGATTCCCGATCAGGCCGCTCGTTTTGATGTATTTTGTACGCATGTGCTGGCAACGCTCCGGGATCCTTAGTGGTCCAAAGTTTAGGCGGAACAGGAATAATAATAACTAGAAATGGCATTTCCTGCAGAAAATGCGTTGGAGTGCTAAAAGCTGAAGCTTAAACTTAAATATTTGAAAAAGATAAGTGAAAATAGCTAAATTAAGCTGAAAATAGCTCAATATAGATCAATATTGCTGAATAATATTGTTGAATAAAGCTGAATATAGCTAAATATAGCTAATAGCTATAAATAGTTGAATATTGCTGAATAAAGCTCAAAATAGCTCAATAAAGCTCAAAATAGCAGAATATAGCTGAATATAGCTAATAGCTGAAAATAGTTGAATATTGCTGAATAAAACTCAATATAGCTCAATAAAGCTCAATATAGCTCAATATAGCTCATTATAGCTGTAAATTGCTGAATAAAGCTGAATATAGCTGGATATAGCTAATAGCTGAAAATAGTTGAATATTGCTGAATATAGCTCAAAATAGCAGAATATAACTCAATATAGCTCATAGCTGTAAATTGCTGAATAAAGCTGAATATAGCTGAATATAGCTAATAGCTGAAAATAGTTGAATATTGCTGAATAAAACTCAAAATAGCAGAATATAGCTCAATATAGCTCATTATAGCTGTAAATTGCTGAATAAAGCTGAATATAGCTGAATATAGCTAATAGCTGAAAATAGTTGAATATTGCTGAATAAAGCTCAAAATAGCAGAATATAGCTGAATATAGCTCATTATAGCTGTGAATTGCTGAATAAAGCTGAATATAGTTCAATTTAGCAGATAGCTGAATATAGCTAAATATAGGTTAAAATAGCTTAAAATACAGAAAAGAGAAACTACCTGCTCAAAAGGGGAGGGGTGGGAGAGACAGAGAGAGTGAGAGAGACAGAAGGAGAGAGAGATAGAGAGAGAGAGACAGACATTCAGAAGTCAGTTGCCGTATGTGTGTGCGTGTGTATCTGTGTCTGTGTGTCTGTCAAACTGCATTAAGCTGTGTGCTGGTAACATCAAAGGTTTCCATAGTGACACTGCTCCTGTGTCAAACTGTCCTGAAGAGTTAATTAAAAACACCTGTGTCAGTGAGTGACAGAGGGAGACTGCACTGTAGATTTAACAAAAACAACCTGTCAAACTAATGAATGTGATAGGAAAACCGTAACTCCGTTTAAAAAAATGAAGGCATCGTGAGAAGCACAAGACTTTTGTGAACGTTTACGTGTACTCAATTTTTTGGTGGGTTTAGAAATGAGAGCTTAGAGGCAGTTCAAAAAGGGCCCCCGTTTGCTCCATGAGAGAAAGATTGTGCTCCGATTTAACATGGGTCTTAATGGAGCAGTTGGCGGACTTCATGTCGCTTTCTTGCTTTTTGATAAAAAAGTAAATGTTTGTGGGATTCCACGACACATTTGTACAAGCAAGCACAATATTTCTTACGTTTATATGTAAAAATTATGCCTGAAGAGTGAGAATTGTGGAGTCAATGGCAATTTACAATTCTTTTTTTCTCGAGATCCTGACGCTTCTCTGCACTCTAGCGATGACATCACGCACTCTGAGCTGCGCCATACACACTCATGTTAAAGGCAGAAGAGGATCTTAAGATTTATTAAATTCAAAAATTCATAGTTTAAAATTCTTAAAAGATAGAAAATATCTAAAAATCTGCAGTCATAGTTGAAAAATATGTCTACATTTTAAAGTTGAAATGGTATCTTTAGCTGAAAGTATGCTGAACCTATAAGCTGTTAAAGTTGAGGATTTTCTCCATAGGAATCCCATGTTAAAAAAAAGCATAAAAAGATTAATATTAAGAAAAGTTGAAAAGTTAAAAATATGAAAGGTCATAGCCCCCCTCTCCTGAAGAAGCTGAATTTTTTAATATTTGAAAAGTTTAAGTAGCTGAAAAGCTGAAGGAGTTTAAGCAGTTCAAAATACGTACGGAAGAAATAGAATAATAATAATAACTAGAAAATTTCGCAAGAAATTTTGAAAGTGTGGCGCCTACTGCCGTAATAGCTGAAAATAATTGAATATTGCTGAATAAAGCTCAATATAGCTCAATAAAACTGAAAATAGCATAATATAGCTTAATATAGCTCATTTTAGCTGTAAATTGCTGAATATAGCTCAATATAGCTCATTATAGCTGTAAATTAATGAATAAAGCTGAATATGGATAAATATAGCTGAATATAGCTAATAACTGAAAATAGTTGAATATTGCTGAATAAAGCTGAATATAGCTCAATAAAGCAGAAAATAGCTTAATATAGCTCATTTTAGGTGTAAACTGCTGAATATAGCTGAATATAGCTAATAGCTGAAAATAGTTGAATATTGCTGAATAAAGCTCAATATAGCTCAATAAAGATGAAAATAGCATAATATAGCTCAATATAGCTCATTATAGCTATAAATTAATGAACGAAGCAGAATATGGCAAAATATAGCTGAATATAGCTAATAGCTGAAAATAGTTGAATATTGCTGAATAAAGCTCAAAATAGCATAATATAGCTTAATATAGCTCATTTTAGAGAGAGAGAGAGAGAAAGAGAGAGAGAGAGACAGACAGACAGAGGGGAGGGGTGGGAGAGACACAGAGAGAGAGAGAAACAGAAGGAGAGAGAGATACAGGGGGAGAGGCAGACATTCAGAAGTCAGTTGCCCTATGTGTGTGCGTGTATCTGTCAATCAAAGGTTTCCACGGTGATAAGAGCAGTTGGTCCTGTCCTGATGAGCTGGTGATTCGAAACACCTGTGTCAGTTAGTGACTGAGAGGGAGACTGGACTGTAGATTTAACCAAAACAACCTGTCAAACAAATGAATGTGATAGGAAAACCGTAACTCCGTTTAAAAAAATGAAGGCATCGTGAGAAGCACAAGACTTTTGTGAACGTTGCCGTGTACTCAAATGTTTGGGGGGTTTAGAAATGAGAGCGCAAAGGCAGTTCAGAAAATGCCTCCGTTTGCTTCATGAGAGAAGATTTTGCTCCGATTTAACATGGGTCTTAATGGAGCAGTTGGTTGACTTCATGTCGCTTTCAGGCTTGCTGACAAAAAAGTAAATGTTTGTGGGATTCCACGACACATTTGTACAAGCAAGCACAAGATTTCCTACGTTTTGTGCTATAAATTATGCCTGTAGAGGGAATATTGGGGCAGTAATGGCAATTTACAAATATTTATTTCTGATGAATCTGAAGCTTTCTCGTGCTCTAGCGATGACATCACGTGCTCTGAGCGTGCACTTCACGTGCACTTCACCCCACACACACCCATTGTAAATTTTTTCGCCGTTTTTTGCGTTTTTCAGGAAAACCGCCGGTCGAATCTCTTAGCAGGGTCATAGCACACGATTCCCGATCAGGCCGCTCGTTTTGATGTATTTTGTACGCATGTGCTGGCAACGCTCCGGGATCCTTAGTGGTCCAAAGTTTAGGCGGAAGAGGAATAATAATAAAGAAGCCCGCAGGAGAACATAAAGTTGGGCTGCTGCAAGGGCTATGAGCCCTTGCTGGCAGCGCCACACTTAATAATAAAGATTCGAAGAACAATAGTTGGGTGCTGAAGCACTCCAACTAATAAGCCCGCAGGAGAACATAAAGTTGGGCTGCTGCAAGGGCTATGAGCCCTTGCTGGCAGCGCCACACTTAACTAGAAATGGCATTTCCTGCAGAAAATGCGTTGGAGTGCTAAAAGCTGAAGCTTAAACTTAAATATTTGAAAAAGATAAGTGAAAATAGCTAAATTAAGCTGAAAATAGCTCAATATAGATCAATATTGCTGAATAAAGCTCAATATAGCTCAATAAGGCTCATTATAGCTGTAAATTGTTGAATAAAGCTGAATATAGCTGAATATAGCTAATAGCTACAAATAGTTGAATATTGCTGAATAAAGCTCAAAATAGCTCAATAAAGCTCAAAATAGCTGAATATAGCTGAATATAGCTAATAGCTGAAGATAGTTGAATATTGCTGAATAAAACTCAATATAGCTCAAAATAGAAGAATATAGCTCAATATAGCTCATTATAGCTGTAAATTGCTGAATAAAGCTGAATATAGCTGGATATAGCTAATAGCTGAAAATAGTTGAATATTGCTGAATATAGCTCAAAATAGCAGAATATAGCTCAATATAGCTCATAGCTGTAAATTGCTGAATAAAGCTGAATATAGCTGAATATAGCTAATAGCTGAAAATAGTTGAATATTGCTGAATAAAACTCAAAATAGCTCAAAATAGCAGAATATAGCTCAATATAGCTGTAAATTGCTGAATAAAGCTGAATATAGCTGAATATAGCTAATAGCTGAAAATAGTTGAATATTGCTGAATAAAGCTCAAAATAGCAGAATATAGCTGAATATAGCTCATTATAGCTGTGAATTGCTGAATAAAGCTGAATATAGTTCAATTTAGCAGATAGCTGAATATAGCTAAATATAGGTTAAAATAGCTTAAAATACAGAAAAGAGAAACTACCTGCTCAAAAGGGGAGGGGTGGGAGAGACAGAGAGAGTGAGAGAGAGACAGAAGGAGAGAGAGATAGAGAGAGAGAGCCAGACATTCAGAAGTCAGTTGCCGTATGTGTGTGCGTGTGTATCTGTGTCTGTGTGTCTGTCAAACTGCATTAAGCTGTGTGCTGGTAACATCAAAGGTTTCCATAGTGACACTGCTCCTGTGTCAAACTGTCCTGAAGAGCTAATTACAAACAGCTGTGTCAGTGAGTGACTGAGGGAGACTGCACTGTAGATTTAACAAAAACAACCTGTCAAACTAATGAATGTGATAGGAAAACCGTCACTCCGTTTAAAAAAATGAAGGCATCGTGAGAAGCACAAGACTTTTGTGAACGTTTACGTGTACTCAAATTTTTGGGGGGTTTAGAAATGAGAGCTTAGAGGCAGTTCAAAAAGGGCCCCCGTTTGCTCCATGAGAGAAAGATTGTGCTCCGATTTAACATTGGGCTTAATGGAGCAGTTGGCGGACTTCATGTCGCTTTCTTGCTTTTTGATAAAAAAGTAAATGTTTGTGGGATTCCACCACACATTTGTACAAGCAAGCACAATATTTCCTACGTTTATATGTAAAAATTATGCCTGAAGAGTGAGAATTGTGGAGTCAATGGCAATTTACAATTCTTTTTTTCTCGAGATCCTGACGCTTCTCTGCACTCTAGCGATGACATCACGCACTCTGAGCTGCGCCATACACACTCATGTTAAAGGCAGAAGAGGATCTTAAGATTTATTAAATTCAAAAATTCATAGTTTAAAATTCTTAAAAGATAGAAAATATCTAAAAATATGCAGTCATAGTTGAAAAATATGTCTACATTTTAAAGTTGAAATGGTATCTTTAGCTGAAAGTATGCTGAACCTATAAGCTGTTAAAGTTGAGGATTTTCTCCATAGGAATCCCATGTTAAAAAAAAGCATAAAAAGATTAATATTAAGAAAAGTTGAAAAGTTAAAAATATGAAAGGTCATAGCACCCCTCTCCTGAAGAAGCTGAATTTTTTAATATTTGAAAAGTTTAAGTAGCTGAAAAGCTGAAGGAGTTTAAGCAGTTCAAAATACGTACGGAAGAAATAGAATAATAATAATAACTAGAAAGAGCATTTCCTGCTGAAAATGCGTTGGAGTGCTAAAAGCTGAAGCTTAAAGCTTAAATATTTGAAAGAAATAAGTGAAAATAGCTAAATTAAGCTGAATATATCTGATAGTTGAAAATAGCTGAATAAATCTCAACATGGCTCAATAAACCTGTAAATAGCAGAATATAGCTCAATATAGCTGAGAATTGCTGAATAAAGCTGAATATAGCTGATAGCTCAATATTGCTGAATAAAGCTCAATATAGCTCAATAAACCTGAAAATAGCAGAATATAGCTCATTATAGCTGAAAATTGCTGAATAAAGCTGAATATAGCTGATAGCTGAATATTGCTGAATAAAGCTCAATATAGCTGAATAAAGTAGAATATAGCTGAAAATTGCTGAATAAAGCTGAATATAGCTGATATCTGAATATTGCTGAATAAAGCTCAATATAGCTCAATAAACCTGAAAATTGCAGAATACAGCTCATTATATCTGAATATTGCTGAATAAACCTCAATATAGCTCAATAAACCTGAAAATAGCAGAATACAGCTCAATATAGCTCAATAAACCTGAAAATAGCAGAATACAGCTCATTATAGCTGAAGATTGCTGAATAAAGCTGAATATAGCTGATATCTGAATATTGCTGAATAAAGCTCAATATAGCTCAATAGAGCTAAAAATAGCAGAATATAGCTCATTATAGCTGAAAATTGCGGAATAAAGTTGAATATAGCTCAATATAGCTGATAGCTGAAAATTGCTGAATAAAGCTCAATTTAGCTCAATAGAGCTAAAAATAGCAGAATATTGCTCATTATAGCTGAACATTGCTGAATAAAGCTGAATATAGCTGATAGGTGAATATTGCTGAATAAAGCTCAATATACCTCAATAAAGCTGAGCATTGCAGAATATAGCTCATTATAACTGTAAATTGATGAATAAAGCTGAATATAGCTGAGTATAGCTAATAGCTGAAAATAGTTGATTATTGCTGATTAAAGCTCAATATAGCTGTAAATTAATGAATAAAGCTGAATATGGCTAAATATAGCTGAATATAGCTAATAGCTGAAAATAGTTGAATATTGCTGAATAAAGCTCAAAATAGCAGAATATAGCTGAATATAGCTCATTATAGCTGTGAATTGCTGAATAAAGCTGAATATAGTTCAATTTAGCAGATAGCTGAATATAGCTAAATATAGGTTAAAATAGCTTAAAATACAGAAAAGAGAAACTACCTGCTCAAAAGGGGAGGGGTGGGAGAGACAGAAGGAGAGAGAGAGACAGAAGGAGAGAGAGATAGAGAGAGAGAGCCAGACATTCAGAAGTCATTGGCGTATGTGTGTGCGTGTGTATCTGTGTCTGTGTGTCTGTCAAACTGCACTAAGCAGAGCACCTGTGTGCTGGTAACATCAAAGGTTTCCATAGTGACACTGCTCCTGTGTCAAACTGTCCTGAAGAGCTAATTAAAAACACCTGTGTCAGTGAGTGACAGAGGGAGACTGCACTGTAGATTTAACAAAAACAACCTGTCAAACTAATGAATGTGATAGGAAAACCGTAACTCCGTTTAAAAAAATGAAGGCATCGTGAGAAGCACAAGACTTTTGTGAACGTTTACGTGTACTCAAATTTTTGGGGGGTTTAGAAATGAGAGCTTAGAGGTAGTTCAAAAAGGGCCCCCGTTTGCTCCATGAGAGAAAGATTGTGCTCCGATTTAACATTGGGCTTAATGGAGCAGTTGGCGGACTTCATGTCGCTTTCTTGCTTTTTGATAAAAAAGTAAATGTTTGTGGGATTCCACGACACATTTGTACAAGCAAGCACAATATTTCTTACGTTTATATGTAAAAATTATGCCTGAAGAGTGAGAATTGTGGAGTCAATGGCAATTTACAATTCTTTTTTTCTCGAGATCCTGACGCTTCTCTGCACTCTAGCGATGACATCACGCACTCTGAGCTCCGCCATACACACTCATGTTAAAAGAAGAAAAGGAGCTTAAGATTTATTAAATTAAAAAATTCATAGTTTAAAATTCTTAAAAGATAGAAAATATCTAAAAATATGCAGTCATAGTTGAAAAATATGTCTACATTTTAAAGTTGAAATGGTATCTTTAGCTGAAAGTATGCTGAACCTATAAGCTGTTAAAGTTGAGGATTTTCTCCATAGGAATCCCATGTTAAAAAAAAGCATAAAAAGATTAATATTAAGAAAAGTTGAAAAGTTAAAAATATGAAAGGTCATAGCCCCCCTCTCCTGAAGAAGCTGAATTTTTTAATATTTGAAAAGTTTAAGTAGCTGAAAAGCTGAAGGAGTTTAAGCAGTTCAAAATACGTACGGAAGAAATAGAATAATAATAATAATAAGCTGAATAAAGATTCAAAGAACAATAGTTGGGTGCTGAAGCACTCCAACTAATAAAGATTCGAAGAACAATAGTTGGGTGCTGAAGCACTCCAACTAACTAGAAATGGCATTTCCTGCAGAAAATGCGTTGGAGTGCTAAAAGCTGAAGCTTAAACTTAAATATTTGAAAAAGATAAGTGAAAATAGCTAAATTAAGCTGAAAATAGCTCAATATAGATCAATATTGCTGAATAAAGCTCAATATAGCTCAATAAGGCTCATTATAGCTGTAAATTGTTGAATAAAGCTGAATATAGCTGAATATAGCTAATAGCTACAAATAGTTGAATATTGCTGAATAAAGCTCAAAATAGCTCAATAAAGCTCAAAATAGCAGAATATAGCTGAATATAGCTAATAGCTGAAGATAGTTGAATATTGCTGAATAAAACTCAATATAGCTCAAAATAGCAGAATATAGCTCAATATAGCTCATTATAGCTGTAAATTGCTGAATAAAGCTGAATATAGCTGGATATAGCTAATAGCTGAAAATAGTTGAATATTGCTGAATATAGCTCAAAATAGCAGAATATAGCTCAATATAGCTCATTATAGCTGTAAATTGCTGAATAAAGCTGAATATAGCTGGATATAGCTAATAGCTGAAAATAGTTGAATATTGCTGAATATAGCTCAAAATAGCAGAATATAGCTCAATATAGCTCATAGCTGTAAATTGCTGAATAAAGCTGAATATAGCTGAATATAGCTAATAGCTGAAAATAGTTGAATATTGCTGAATAAAGCTCAAAATAGCAGAATATAGCTGAATATAGCTAATTATAGCTGTGAATTGCTGAATAAAGCTGAATATAGTTCAATTTAGCAGATAGCTGAATATAGCTAAATATAGGTTAAAATAGCTTAAAATACAGAAAAGAGAAACTACCTGCTCAAAAGGGGAGGGGTGGGAGAGACAGAGAGAGTGAGAGAGACAGAAGGAGAGAGAGATAGAGAGAGAGAGCCAGACATTCAGAAGTCAGTTGCCGTATGTGTGTGCGTGTGTATCTGTGTCTGTGTGTCTGTCAAACTGCATTAAGCTGTGTGCTGGTAACATCAAAGGTTTCCATAGTGACACTGCTCCTGTGTCAAACTGTCCTGAAGAGCTAATTAAAAACACCTGTGTCAGTGAGTGACTGAGAGGGAGACTGCACTGTAGATTTAACAAAAACAACCTGTCAAACTAATGAATGTGATAGGAAAACCGTAACTCCGTTTAAAAAAATGAAGGCATCGTGAGAAGCACAAGACTTTTGTGAACGTTTACGTGTACTCAAATTTTTGGGGGGTTTAGAAATGAGAGCTTAGAGGCAGTTCAAAAAGGGCCCCCGTTTGCTCCATGAGAGAAAGATTGTGCTCCGATTTAACATTGGGCTTAATGGAGCAGTTGGCGGACTTCATGTCGCTTTCTTGCTTTTTGATAAAAAAGTAAATGTTTGTGGGATTCCACGACACATTTGTACAAGCAAGCACAATATTTCCTACGTTTATATGTAAAAATTATGCCTGAAGAGTGAGAATTGTGGAGTCAATGGCAATTTACAATTCTTTTTTTCTCGAGATCCTGACGCTTCTCTGCACTCTAGCGATGACATCACGCACTCTGAGCTGCGCCATACACACTCATGTTAAAAGAAGAAAAGGAGCTTAAGATTTATTAAATTCAAAAATTCATAGTTTAAAATTCTTAAAAGATAGAAAATATCTAAAAATATGCAGTCATAGTTGAAAAATATGTCTACATTTTAAAGTTGAAATGGTATCTTTAGCTGAAAGTATGCTGAACCTATAAGCTGTTAAAGTTGAGGATTTTCTCCATAGGAATCCCATGTTAAAAAAAAGCATAAAAAGATTAATATTAAGAAAAGTTGAAAAGTTAAAAATATGAAAGGTCATAGCCCCCCTCTCCTGAAGAAGCTGAATTTTTTAATATTTGAAAAGTTTAAGTAGCTGAAAAGCTGAAGGAGTTTAAGCAGTTCAAAATACGTACGGAAGAAATAGAATAATAATAATAACTAGAAATGGCATTTCCTGCAGAAAATGCGTTGGAGTGCTAAAAGCTGAAGCTTAAACTTAAATATTTGAAAAAGATAAGTGAAAATAGCTAAATTAAGCTGAAAATAGCTCAATATAGATCAATATTGCTGAATAAAGCTCAATATAGCTCAATAAGGCTCATTATAGCTGTAAATTGTTGAATAAAGCTGAATATAGCTGAATATAGCTAATAGCTACAAATAGTTGAATATTGCTGAATAAAGCTCAAAATAGCTCAATAAAGCTCAAAATAGCAGAATATAGCTGAATATAGCTAATAGCTGAAGATAGTTGAATATTGCTGAATAAAACTCAATATAGCTCAAAATAGCAGAATATAGCTCAATATAGCTCATTATAGCTGTAAATTGCTGAATAAAGCTGAATATAGCTGGATATAGCTAATAGCTGAAAATAGTTGAATATTGCTGAATATAGCTCAAAATAGCAGAATATAGCTCAATATAGCTCATAGCTGTAAATTGCTGAATAAAGCTGAATATAGCTGAATATAGCTAATAGCTGAAAATAGTTGAATATTGCTGAATAAAACTCAAAATAGCTCAAAATAGCAGAATATAGCTCAATATAGCTCATTATAGCTGTAAATTGCTGAATAAAGCTGAATATAGCTGAATATAGCTAATAGCTGAAAATAGTTGAATATTGCTGAATAAAGCTCAAAATAGCAGAATATAGCTGAATATAGCTCATTATAGCTGTGAATTGCTGAATAAAGCTGAATATAGTTCAATTTAGCAGATAGCTGAATATAGCTAAATATAGGTTAAAATAGCTTAAAATACAGAAAAGAGAAACTACCTGCTCAAAAGGGGAGGGGTGGGAGAGACAGAGAGAGTGAGAGAGACAGAAGGAGAGAGAGATAGAGAGAGAGAGCCAGACATTCAGAAGTCAGTTGCCGTATGTGTGTGCGTGTACCAGTGTCTGTCAAACTGCATTAAGCCGTGTGCTGGTAACATCAAAGGTTTCCATAGTGACACTGCTCCTGTGTCAAACTGTCCTGAAGAGCTAATTAAAAACACCTGTGTCAGTGAGTGACAGAGGGAGACTGCACTGTAGATTTAACAAAAACAACCTGTCAAACTAATGAATGTGATAGGAAAACCGTCACTCCGTTTAAAAAAATGAAGGCATCGTGAGAAGCACAAGACTTTTGTGAACGTTTACGTGTACTCAAATTTTTGGGGGGTTTAGAAATGAGAGCTTAGAGGCAGTTCAAAAAGGGCCCCCGTTTGCTCCATGAGAGAAAGATTGTGCTCCGATTTAACATTGGGCTTAATGGAGCAGTTGGCGGACTTCATGTCGCTTTCTTGCTTTTTGATAAGAAAGTAAATGTTTGTGGGATTCCACGACACATTTGTACAAGCAAGCACAATATTTCCTACGTTTATATGTAAAAATTATGCCTGAAGAGTGAGAATTGTGGAGTCAATGGCAATTTACAATTCTTTTTTTCTCGAGATCCTGACGCTTCTCTGCACTCTAGCGATGACATCACGCACTCTGAGCTGCGCCATACACACTCATGTTAAAGGCAGAAGAGGATCTTAAGATTTATTAAATTCAAAAATTCATAGTTTAAAATTCTTAAAAGATAGAAAATATCTAAAAATATGCAGTCATAGTTGAAAAATATGTCTACATTTTAAAGTTGAAATGGTATCTTTAGCTGAAAGTATGCTGAACCTATAAGCTGTTAAAGTTGAGGATTTTCTCCATAGGAATCCCATGTTAAAAAAAAGCATAAAAAGATTAATATTAAGAAAAGTTGAAAAGTTAAAAATATGAAAGGTCATAGCCCCCCTCTCCTGAAGAAGCTGAATTTTTTAATATTTGAAAAGTTTAAGTAGCTGAAAAGCTGAAGGAGTTTAAGCAGTTCAAAATACGTACGGAAGAAATAGAATAATAATAATAATAATAATAATAAAGATTCGAAGAACAATAGTTGGGTGCTGAAGCACTCCAACTAACTAGAAATGGCATTTCCTGCAGAAAATGCGTTGGAGTGCTAAAAGCTGAAGCTTAAACTTAAATATTTGAAAAAGATAAGTGAAAATAGCTAAATTAAGCTGAAAATAGCTCAATATAGATCAATATTGCTGAATAAAGCTCAATATAGCTCAATAAGGCTCATTATAGCTGTAAATTGTTGAATAAAGCTGAATATAGCTGAATATAGCTAATAGCTACAAATAGTTGAATATTGCTGAATAAAGCTCAAAATAGCTCAATAAAGCTCAAAATAGCAGAATATAGCTGAATATAGCTAATAGCTGAAGATAGTTGAATATTGCTGAATAAAACTCAATATAGCTCAAAATAGCAGAATATAGCTCAATATAGCTCATTATAGCTGTAAATTGCTGAATAAAGCTGAATATAGCTGGATATAGCTAATAGCTGAAAATAGTTGAATATTGCTGAATATAGCTCAAAATAGCAGAATATAGCTCATAGCTGTAAATTGCTGAATAAAGCTGAATATAGCTGAATATAGCTAATAGCTGAAAATAGTTGAATATTGCTGAATAAAACTCAAAATAGCTCAAAATAGCAGAATATAGCTCAATATAGCTCATTATAGCTGTAAATTGCTGAATAAAGCTGAATATAGCTGAATATAGCTAATAGCTGAAAATAGTTGAATATTGCTGAATAAAGCTCAAAATAGCAGAATATAGCTGAATATAGCTCATTATAGCTGTGAATTGCTGAATAAAGCTGAATATAGTTCAATTTAGCAGATAGCTGAATATAGCTAAATATAGGTTAAAATAGCTTAAAATACAGAAAAGAGAAACTACCTGCTCAAAAGGGGAGGGGTGGGAGAGACAGAGAGAGTGAGAGAGACAGAAGGAGAGAGAGATAGAGAGAGAGAGAGAGACAGACATTCAGAAGTCAGTTGCCGTATGTGTGTGCGTGTGTATCTGTGTCTGTGTGTCTGTCAAACTGCATTAAGCTGTGTGCTGGTAACATCAAAGGTTTCCATAGTGACACTGCTCCTGTGTCAAACTGTCCTGAAGAGCTAATTAAAAACACCTGTGTCAGTGAGTGACAGAGGGAGACTGCACTGTAGATTTAACAAAAACAACCTGTCAAACTAATGAATGTGATAGGAAAACCGTAACTCCGTTTAAAAAAATGAAGGCATCGTGAGAAGCACAAGACTTTTGTGAACGTTTACGTGTACTCAAATTTTTGGGGGGTTTAGAAATGAGAGCTTAGAGGCAGTTCAAAAAGGGCCCCCGTTTGCTCCATGAGAGAAAGATTGTGCTCCGATTTAAAATTGGGCTGAATGGAGCAGTTGGCGGACTTCATGTCGCTTTCTTGCTTTTTGATAAAAAAGTAAATGTTAGTGGGATTCCACCACACATTTGTACAAGCAAGCACAATATTTCCTACGTTTATATGTAAAAATTATGCCTGAAGAGTGAGAATTGTGGAGTCAATGGCAATTTACAATTCTTTTTTTCTCGAGATCCTGACGCTTCTCTGCACTCTAGCGATGACATCACGCACTCTGAGCTGCGCCATACACACTCATGTTAAAAGAAGAAAAGGAGCTTAAGATTTATTAAATTCAAAAATTCATAGTTTAAAATTCTTAAAAGATAGAAAATATTTAAAAATATGCAGTCATAGATGAAAAATATGTCTACATTTTAAAGTTGAAATGGTATCTTTAGCTGAAAGTATGCTGAACCTATAAGCTGTTAAAGTTGAGGATTTTCTCCATAGGAATCCCATGTTAAAAAAAAGCATAAAAAGATTAATATTAAGAAAAGTTGAAAAGTTAAAAATATGAAAGGTCATAGCCCCCCTCTCCTGAAGAAGCTGAATTTTTTAATATTTGAAAAGTTTAAGTAGCTGAAAAGCTGAAGGAGTTTAAGCAGTTCAAAATACGTACGGAAGAAATAGAATAATAATAATAATAATAATAAAGATTCGAAGAACAATAGTTGGGTGCTGAAGCACTCCAACTAATAACTAGAAATGGCATTTCCTGCAGAAAATGCGTTGGAGTGCTAAAAGCTGAAGCTTAAACTTAAATATTTGAAAAAGATAAGTGAAAATAGCTAAATTAAGCTGAAAATAGCTCAATATAGATCAATATTGCTGAATAAAGCTCAATATAGCTCAATAAGGCTCATTATAGCTGTAAATTGTTGAATAAAGCTGAATATAGCTGAATATAGCTAATAGCTACAAATAGTTGAATATTGCTGAATAAAGCTCAAAATAGCTCAATAAAGCTCAAAATAGCAGAATATAGCTGAATATAGCTAATAGCTGAAGATAGTTGAATATTGCTGAATAAAACTCAATATAGCTCAAAATAGCAGAATATAGCTCAATATAGCTCAATAAACCTGAAAATAGCAGAATACAGCTCAATATAGCTCAATAAACCTAAAAATAGCAGAATACAGCTCAATATAGCTCAATAAACCTGAAAATAGCAGAATACAGCTCATTATAGCTGAAGATTGCTGAATAAAGCTGAATATAGCTGATATCTGAATATTGCTGAATAAAGCTCAATATAGCTCAATAGAGCTAAAAATAGCAGAATATAGCTCATTATAGCTGAAAATTGCGGAATAAAGTTGAATATAGCTCAATATAGCTGATAGCTGAAAATTGCTGAATAAAGCTCAATTTAGCTCAATAGAGCTAAAAATAGCAGAATATTGCTCATTATAGCTGAACATTGCTGAATAAAGCTGAATATAGCTGATAGGTGAATATTGCTGAATAAAGCTCAATATACCTCAATAAAGCTGAGCATTGCAGAATATAGCTCATTATAACTGTAAATTGATGAATAAAGCTGAATATAGCTGAATATAGCTAATAGCTGAAAATAGTTGATTATTGCTGATTAAAGCTCAATATAGCTATAAATTAATGAATAAAGCTGAATATGGCTAAATATAGCTGAATATAGCTAATAGCTGAAAATAGTTGAATATTGCTGAATAAAGCTCAAAATAGCAGAATATAGCTTAATATAGCTCATTATAGCTGTAAATTGGTGAATAAAGCTGAATATAGTTCAATTTAGCAGATAGCTGAATATAGCTAAATATAGGTTAAAATAGCTTAAAATACAGAAAAGAGAAACTACCTGCTCAAAAGGGGAGGGGTGGGAGAGACAGAGAGAGTGAGAGAGACAGAAGGAGAGAGAGATAGAGAGAGAGAGCCAGACATTCAGAAGTCAGTTGCCGTATGTGTGTGCGTGTGTATCTGTGTCTGTGTGTCTGTCAAACTGCACTAAGCTGTGTGCTGGTAACATCAAAGGTTTCCATAGTGACACTGCTCCTGTGTCAAACTGTCCTGAAGAGCTAATTACAAACAGCTGTGTCAGTGAGTGACAGAGGGAGACTGCACTGTAGATTTAACAAAAACAACCTGTCAAACTAATGAATGTGATAGGAAAACCGTAACTCCGTTTAAAAAAATGAAGGCATCGTGAGAAGCACAAGACTTTTGTGAACGTTTACGTGTACTCAAATTTTTGGGGGGTTTAGAAATGAGAGCTTAGAGGCAGTTCAAAAAGGGCCCCCGTTTGCTCCATGAGAGAAAGATTGTGCTCCGATTTAACATTGGGCTTAATGGAGCAGTTGGCGGACTTCATGTCGCTTTCTTGCTTTTTGATAAAAAAGTAAATGTTTGTGGGATTCCACGACACATTTGTACAAGCAAGCACAATATTTCCTACGTTTATATGTAAAAATTATGCCTGAAGAGTGAGAATTGTGGAGTCAATGGCAATTTACAATTCTTTTTTTCTCGAGATCCTGACGCTTCTCTGCACTCTAGCGATGACATCACGCACTCTGAGCTGCGCCATACACACTCATGTTAAAAGAAGAAAAGGAGCTTAAGATTTATTAAATTCAAAAATTCATAGTTTAAAATTCTTAAAAGATAGAAAATATCTAAAAATATGCAGTCATAGTTGAAAAATATGTCTACATTTTAAAGTTGAAATGGTATCTTTAGCTGAAAGTATGCTGAACCTATAAGCTGTTAAAGTTGAGGATTTTCTCCATAGGAATCCCATGTTAAAAAAAAGCATAAAAAGATTAATATTAAGAAAAGTTGAAAAGTTAAAAATATGAAAGGTCATAGCCCCCCTCTCCTGAAGAAGCTGAATTTTTTAATATTTGAAAAGTTTAAGTAGCTGAAAAGCTGAAGGAGTTTAAGCAGTTCAAAATACGTACGGAAGAAATAGAATAATAATAATAATAATAATAAAGATTCGAAGAACAATAGTTGGGTGCTGAAGCACTCCAACTAATAATAAAGATTCGAAGAACAATAGTTGGGTGCTGAAGCACTCCAACTAATAATAAGTATGCAGGAGAATATAAAGTTGGGCTGCTGCAAGGGCTATGAGCCCTTGCTGGCAGCGCCACACTTAATAAGTATGCAGGAGAATATAAAGTTGGGCTGCTGCAGGGCTCTATGAGCCCTTGCTGGCAGCGCCACACTTAATAAGCCCGCAGGAGAATATAAAGTTGGGCTGCTGCAAGGGCTATGAGCCCTTGCTGGCAGCGCCACACTTAATAAGCCCGCAGGAGAATATAAAGTTGGGCTGCTGCAAGGGCTATGAGCCCTTGCTGGCAGCGCCACACTTAATAAGAAGAAGCCCGCAGGAGAACATAAAGTTGGGCTGCTGCAAGGGCTATGAGCCCTTGCTGGCAGCGCCACACTTAATAATGGAACTTTATAGTAAAATACTAAAGTCCCAATAAAATATTTGACATTTCAGTTTGAGCCAAAATGTAAGAGACACAGCTGGGGACTTTTAATTCCATCTCAAAGAGCAACAGTAACAGTTAACAGTAAAGTACTTGTCGACTACCAATTGATGCTGATGTATTCCAATATGCATGGCTAATTTAATATTCTACACTTTTTTTCCCCAGAAAGGAAAGTGGTTCAAAAATGTAGCATTACTTTTTAGGCATAACCGAAAATATGGAAATGTGAATCTTGGTACCAACGCTTCCAATAATCAACGGAAAGTGGAATAAATAAACGGCAGACAACATCTCTTTCTCCTGCAGGCTCTCTGGGTGCTGTCCTCCTATATATATATATTTTATCTTAATTCAATCTTTATTCGCCTGCCACATCCACAGGAGCACTAAGAGAGCAGCAGTCCATAAAATAATAAGCCCATCAGCACAACAAAAATCCACGCACACATGGGAGCATGCACACAAACACACCTACATGCACGCATACACACACATATACACAATTATAGACTGTCCTCCCATTATGATGTGGGTACTCTGGTTAAATCTACTGTACATGATGGATGCATATCAGAGCTCTTACTGGGTACAGATACAATACAGCTGGTACTGTATATGCATACCACTCATTATTTGTAGGCTCTGTACAATGAGCATGTATCCCAACAAAAAAATAAATAAGGAAACACAGACCCACACATACACAACTCCAAAAATGCAACAAGCTTTTCCTGCACACTTACTGTCGCACATTAAAATGAGCCCGAGCCACTCCATGTCTCATGCTCCATGTATCTATTGCATGTGTCTGAAATGTATGTAGTAGATAATTCCTCCAATTTAAATGTAATGCGCAACACTTTGTGGAATGGGTCAGGGTGCATGAACACAATCTCCTGAGAGAGTTAGCCCCCCGGCACAGTTAATGTATTGATTTTACAGCGCTGCGCCATGATAAAACTATTTCATGAATTCCAATGAGACTCCTTTACCAGACTGCTGCAAAAGGAGCCAAAATACAATCAACACAATGCAGAATATGTCATTGTGTTCATTGCTTATCTCGTGCATTTCTTTAAGATTGATGGCGGTTGGTGGCGTGTTGTAAGGGTGAGGTGGCTGTGAATATTGATGTTTTAATCTCCTCTTATTTAGAGCGAGACCACCTTCCACCTCAGTGTACATATTGTAATGGTATGAACAGGTTTAAATCGTGACATTCATGATGTACATTATGGCTTTCCAGTTTTTTTATGAGCATAGAAGTCACTGATGCTTCTGTGGACAGACCTGTTTTTGAATAATATTCGCCACTTAACCACAAGCAAATATATGTGTGCTCCTATCATCTGAAATTCCATCTGATACAGTGTGTGATATATTACAAACCTCTACTTGGGATTATTTCCCTTTTCAAATATTTGTGAAATGTCTTTTTGATAAATCAGTCAGTGTATAAACATTGTCATCACAGGCTCTCTGAGCTCAAATTGATCTCTACATATTGATTGTTTTGTCTGGCTAACAATACAAAACCAACAAAAGATTAAATTACTATACAAAACAGGGAAAAAGAAAATCTTCACATTTGAAAAGCAAATGTTTGTCATTTGTTTGCTTGATAACTTACTTTAATAATGAATGTTACAGTGCTTTTTTAAGGTTGTAACATACATTCCCTGATCAGCTGAAGAATATGTGATGTTGTTAATCGTTAATCTAAATGTATAGGGCCAAAAATAATAATAAATCAAATAATATGAATATGTTCTTCCTATATTGCAACATGTCCCAGTCTCTTTAATATTCAGAAGCACGTTGTGTTCTTAGAGGCTTTCATGTTTATGTATTGTGGTTTATGTACTAAATAACGTTTTATTTGTATTGTGCCTGTCGCTGGACCTTGTCTGAAACTGGCTTGTTAAAGTAGCCAGTTCTACTTGTATTTTCACTTGAATACTTACATGAAGGACAGGCAGGTTGAAGGTAATAATTAAATCCCAAACAGTTGGACTCATAAGCTTTTACATTAGTTTATCGTGTGTAATGAGTGGCCCACAGAGTAAAAGAGAACTGACACATTGTCATATGTAAATATAATAGTAATGTCTGAAGTAAAGTGCCTTCGCTAGTTATGATTCAGCGCCAGTGGTTTCGTACAAATAACTTGTGAGCGGACAGAGAGGCCGTAGGCTGATGGTGGTGTCGTGGTGGAACAGAATGGGCGACAGGGCTCAGTTCAGCACCAGCCAGGCCCATCTGCTTGTCACCTGGCCTTGGCACGCAGGAGACTGGGTAATGACAGGGAAAGAATGGCATCAGTGGGCAGAAGCTGAGAGGTAATTACTGACTGGAATCCATGCAGAAAAAGCACATCTGGATCCATGAGTCAAAATGTGGAGAATTATACTCTGATATCGGCCTCAATTCATGATTTTTATCTGTCAGAACCGTAGAACCGCATATCAGCCTGGAGACCGGAAGCCCTTGACTCCATCCCGCTCTCTGTGATCCTGATGTTCTCCGCTCAGAGGCAAGGAGAAAACTCAATTGTGCTTTCGGCAATGGAAAAGGGGAGAAAGAGAGCGAGTGCTGATACACCAAGACAATCTGTGGGGAAAATCAGCCATGGCAGCACTATAGCTTCAGTGTTGAGTGACGCTATCATGGCTCATGTGTTACTTCTGTCTACTCCATCACTGCTCACACATTCCTCCTAAACCCCATTACTGCTGATCAATGCTGCCTCCATCACAGTTGGAGAGAAATGATCTTCTTGAAAAGTGATATTTTCTCAACAGATTTTAGGTCCAAAGCTTGCACAGTTCTCCATTGTGAGATTTTACATTGGGGCTGTGGAAGATGACCTATAATGACTATTGTTAATAGAAGTCTGCATTACCTTATAATTAACATTTACCCCCTTCCAAATAACTTAGAAGTCCCATTAAAGGACTCTTCGTCTCCCTGTGAAATACACTGACCAGAGAAGTTAATGAAATCCTGCTGTTGTTCTGTAGGCATCAGCCGTCACCAAATGACCCTCCTTCAATCTCCAGAAGGTGTGTCTCCGTCCATGAGCCTGGGGTAGAAGAGACGTGGGCCACATTTCGACAGAGTTTTCTGCACCGATGAACGCTTTCACAAACCCCATCCGCTCGAAAGAAAGAAGCAGCCACTGTGTGGAGTCTTAGCTCTCTCCCCCGCTCCCTCTCACTCCCTCAAATTAAGATTTCAGTAATTAAATTGATAAAAGTCATGCATGCCAATATGCCTCATGGTTCCAGACCTGATTTCATACGCCACACAGTTGGAGAGCTGCGGAAGTTCTACCTTTGATGTGGCATTCTTTATTATTGAAAATAATTGGATTCTCCCTCCCTCTCTCTCTCTCTCTCTCTCTCTCTCTCTCTCTCTCTCTCTCTCTCTCTCTCTCTCTTTCTCTCTCTCTCTCTCTCTCTCTCTCTCTCAATCCCTCTCACACACACACACACACACACACATGCATTTTGCCCATGTTCACTCTGGGCATGCTCAGTTAATCGACCTCTTGCGAGGCAGTGCTGGTGCCGAGTCTCTGCTCCATCTGGGGGTTTCAGGCAGCTTTTCAGTTGAGTAGGGCCCAAGTTGTGTCTGAAAAACGGATTTGAGCAGCCCAGTCGGCGTGCTGAGGGACGTGACTTCAACGCGGGTCATAGGTCATGCTGCAGGTTGGAGTGGCTCCTGCCAGAGACTGGGAGCGGTGGGGCTTGTGGGAGCAGTGGCGAAGACTAGCGGGGCTCTGTTGCTCTACCTCCATATCAGCTTGGCCGAGCATAAAAAAAGAGCCTCTCTGGCCCACAGGCAGCTGGCTTCTCTCCACACTCAGCGGAACGGCTGATAATCAGCAGAAAGAGACCCCTGATGATTACTCTGCCTCTGCCTAAGAAGGCTGCTAACTGCTTTTCTGCTCGCTCCTCAGAATACTCACATTTGAAACCCCCCCCTTCCCAATATGGCTTAGAAACAACGCCTACAATGTCCATCAATCTCAGCTCTTTTTGTATCATGGCTAAATGTGGATTTAATTGCCCCTGGAACAGAATGAAGGAATTTTGGATTTTGTATGTCATTCTCTATCATCCATGGACAGATGTCATGAGTGAGCCTCTTTCCAGGACACAAGTTGTCTGGCCGTCTCTGCCTCGTGGGCCATCGCCGTGCTCAGGTTGACAGACACAAAGAACAGCTGCTCTCCAAAAGTTCCTTATCTGAAAACTATTATCTGTATCCCAAACAAGTATGGCAGTGTACTTCACAACAACAAAGTGGCATTGTATTTGGGAAGACTTTTGCTATTAAAAATAATGTGTCAACTTAATGGCATAACTTTTAATGGTATAAGCAAAAACTTTAATTAAACGTCATCTGAAATTAAGAAATGGCAATAAGGTCTCCATCGCAGCGGGATGTGTAACTGATAAATAATGACCATTTTTTTCAAAGAAACTAGCTAATTTACGCAAGAGCTATATTTTTCAACCAAAAAAAACCTGTACAAACACCTCTTAGGGAAACAATATAGTAAACAATAAAGAATAGTAATTGGGATGAACAATTGTAAGAATCCTCTGTTTAGACACAAGATGTTAGTTCTGCACCATCCAGGGCTCCAGGCTTTACAGTGGGGCCCTGCGTGCTTAGGAGGTTGAACAGCTCAGGCAGGCCACTTTTAGTAAATGTGTTATTATATACTTAGACCGTAAACTAGCAATTACTTTGGCTTATGCAGTAATTATTTAGAGTGGGCATTGTTACTCAGTAAAGAGGAGTATCTCTGTTGAAGTCAGCTGACAGAAGCTGGAGCCAACACTGAAGTATATAACACAACTTATTAACTCTTCTAAGCACATAATCCTTTTCAGTATTCTGTGGCTTAAGTGGGCTCAGCTATGGTCGCCCCATATTATCATGGCTCAGCTCATTGTGACTTTCGCTCCTTTCTTTATTGCAATTATCAGAGATTATAGGAACAAATTAAAGTCCATTCTTTGTATTTTTTTTCTACAGGTATATCCAGGGTGCATCGTCTCCAAAGGACATGGTCATCATTGTGGATGTGTGAGTTTTTTTTTTTACTCCCCAGTTTCTCTAACTGCCACCTCTTTCTACATTTCCCTCCGGGTGGGAGTGGATGTCTCCTTCAAAGGGCGCTAGTGCCACCTGTTGGTCTGAGGAAAGCCTAAAGTTAGAGGAAGGCGAACACTGCTCATATTCCCACCTTAGTTGAAGTCCATTTGCCATTGTATCACCTTCTGAAACACGCAGCTGTGATTTTGAAGGCATGCCCAAACATGAACCAGTCTTTCACACGTTATACAAATGGACCTGTCTTCTCAAAACTGATCTGTGAGTGCTCCATTGTGTCTTTTTTCGGCAGGAGTGGAAGTGTTAGTGGACTCACTCTGAAGCTGATGAAAACCTCTGTAGAGAAGATGCTGGACACTCTGTCAGATGACGACTATGTGAATGTGGCCAGGGTAAGTAGAAATTAGCATCACGATGTGCAAATTAATGATACAAATAACTCCTGAAAGCAACAATAACACAAATATTGGTTGTATTCATTAAGCAGGTGGTAATCAAGCGGGGAGTCGCTGAACGGCACAGTGTGTTCAAACTCCTCCCTGTTGTTTGCTTTCAGTGGGAACTCTGCACTTCCCTCATTATGGTGTATTTACTTTTCCTGCACCACCGTTGTCCGTCGCCGTCTTTCTTTCCCTCTCTGCTGATTACCAATTTTTCTATTAGGACTAATGTTTAGGGAAACGTTAACGTTATGCTATATGGCAGGACAGATAAGACACACAAACACATCCACATGCTCAGTGTGGTGGCTCTGTTTGGAGACTTCCTTCGTTAATCCTTCATAATCCATTGCTCTTAGCCACTGTATGCCTCGAAATCCGAGCTCTAAGAGCAAGAAATGAGCCCGGTAATCTAGGTGGCAATGCATCTGATTTCACCTAACAAAGAGGTGGGCCTACAAAAGCTTGCTGTGAATTATTTGCAAACATAAATAACCAAAAATCTACTGGAAAAAGATAATCAAACATCTTTGGTATCACCATGCTTCAGCACTTTTCTTTATGAAACTGTAGCCTCACTCCGGAAATGGCGATATAATTAGTTCTGATGTTACCGACTTTATTTCGAAGGAGTTTTTTATTCCCAGCTTGTTTTTTATTTATCTTTTTTTCACCGCTACTGTATTTCCGTTTTAAGACACAAGAAATGGGATGTTAAGAAGTGAAACAGGGATTAATATGGAATATGTGGCTCTGAATACTTTTGTGTGTTTGATTCCGATGTCTGACAATTTTAATATAACACAACACCAACCAATGAGAAATGTCAGATTTTCTCACTTTGACACCAATCTGTCCTGAAACCATCAATTGATTTTGAAGTTGACCTTCAAGAACAAACAGCGTTTAAAACCTTCTATTCCAGACATTGCTGCTAATATTGTAATCACGCACCGACACTGCACACAAGCATAAAAATATGTGCCTCAAACACACACATACACATACACTGCACACAAACCTGCACACACACACCGTTTTAGGCTAATTTGGTGGATGAGATGAGACAGATGATATTACCTTGGCTGGGTTTCTGTTCAGTGGTTTGCACTGGCGTTTCAGGTGCACCTGTTCTTTGTGTGGAAAGTTGTAATTACCAGTGTTTACTGCCAGCCAGAGAGTAGAGGGGCAGCTCACATCTGCGCACACCCACGTCTGCATCCTGCTGCCATGAACAAACAGAAACACACATAGATACGCAGTCTTACAACAGTTGGACACAATTGTTTTGTTTTTTTATCTGAAAAAGTGAGTATTCATATAGAGTATGCTCATGTGAGTGTTTTTATCTCCCCTTCTAGTTCAATGAGAAGGCCGATGCTGTCGTTCCATGCTTCAGGACCTTAGTCCAAGCCAATGATCGGAACAAGAAGATCTTCAAAGAGGCCGTCATGCATATGCAAGCCAAAGGAACCACAGATTATAAGTCTGGCTTCACATTTGCCTTTGAACAGCTTCTCAATGTAAGAGCCAACAAGACTGTTTAAGGGAAGGGCAACACAGTGGTGGATAACGTGTTGGAACTGCGTACTAAAGCTCCAGCATGTTATTATACATCCTGTCAGATCCAGTTATAGAAACTGAATTACCGATGATAAAACAGAACCGACAGTGAGCGGTCCAGTTTTGTATAAGACATTTCCGGAGTTCTGTCATTGTCGAAGGTAGATCTGATCATAACTGCTGCTGTGACGGGGTGAAACTGACGTTTGCAGCAGCCAGCGCCGTGGTGAGGTCTGACAGCAGCAGGAGTCCACGTGCTCTCGACACAGGTGCTGCCTCAGCTCCGTATGCTGCTGTGTATTTTAAGAGGCTGCCACCCTAATGGGCTCTGATGGGATGATTGATGAGCGCTCAGCGCAGCCCAAAGGAGATCAGCCACAGACACTTTATATTCCTCTGGTGGGCTTGGAGGCACAGAGCCAAGTGCCAGCTGCCCCCCTCCCCACCTTCGCTCGCCAGCAGAATGAGAAATAAAAAGGCCTGTTTAATCTCTGTCTGTGGCAGACTCACTCCCATGATTGGTGGCAGAAGCACAATAAAAATGTGTAATTGTGGCAATATTATTTATCTTTATTAGAATGTTGTCAGATTGACATGCCACTGGCCTGCATATTAATGGCAGCTGCTGTGCAGGCAGGCAGGGGAAGTTTGTATCAAAGCTGAATGCTAAAAACTGGTGCCTGGCTCTGAGCATATAATGCTAAAATCAAATTTACCGCTAGATTAATGTTGTATACTCCAAATTGAATATTTAAATTATGTTAATATAAGGAAGGAACCAACCAGAATATTTTTCGACTATGATAAAAAGCAAAAAATAAAAGCGTTGATGAGTTTATTGCAACCAAATGTAGGACGTGAGAATCCTTCCCGTCACTGATGATGTTAATAATATTTGATGAACAAAGATTTCCAGGACAGACATTCAAATCTTTCATCCTATACTCGAAACTTACCAAGTTAACCGGCATGTATTAAAGAGATATATTCTTTATATTATGACAATATGTTTCACTATATTGTCATTCCTTACCTATAAATACACATATGGATGCACACAGGATGAGTTGTAAGCAGTGCGTATAGGACTATATTAGTATTCATTACATGTTTTTATCCTGCTTAAAAATGTTAAATATAATCTGTCGTATTTTTTATTGCGTTAACTTCCATTTTGCTGCTTTGACATATGTATCACAGTTTTATATTTTATGATGCGTTAGCACGATCTCCTTCCTCTTTCATTCCTGCATATTCCCTAACCTGTCTCTCTGCCTCTTTCTTTGCTCTTCTCTCTTCACCTGCCACAGGAGAGCAGTGCCCCGAGGGCCAACTGCAATAAGATGATAATGATGTTTACAGATGGCGGGGAGGATCGTGCACAGGAAATCTTTGAGAAGTACAACTGGCCCAACAAAACGGTGAGTCTGTCCCCATAAGGCCGTTATCTATCTGTCTACATTGCTCTGCAGTCCCAAGAGGTGCATGTCCAGAAGCTGTCATCGCTGTCTTTTCCCTCCCCGGCTCCAACCGTATTCTGCTGACATTGTCTCATTATTCAAGGGTTCAAAGATCATGTATTGTCATGATGCAACACAGGGATGCACAACAAATTCAGCTGTAGCATTTGTAACACAGCAAACAGATGAAAAAAAAAAAAAACATTTGCATTTTTTTATTTGCATCATAAGGGATGTAGACAACAGCAACAAAAACAAGTCCCTGGGCAGATAATACACACATGAGGAAAACAATGTCCATCAACTTTGACTGCGTTTGAGCAACACGCATCATGATGTAAACACAGAGTCCACCTCTCCGCTGCCCGTCCTGCTGTCCGCCCGCCAAGTGCAACTCGATCCGGGATGAGCGATGGAGCCAGGTCTCTGTGAAGATGTGGGCTCAACAGTCACCGACCTTCTGCGACTTTCATCCATCTTATTTTACTGCGACCGGGCACCAGACAGCCAGCAGCAGGCTGGATTGTGGAGTAGCCCTTGGTCCTCTAGGGTTAGCTTAGCCTCCATCTCGACTCTCCTCCCTCTCTTCTCTGGGGCAGTTTGGTGGCATTTGGTTATTTAGGCTGTCAGATATGCTGAGCGCTCCAATCTGTACTTCCTCTCCAAGCTTTCTTCACGTCGATTTTGGCTGTTTTGATTCTTGATTTTTCCTCTTGTGATTTATCCCTTTGGCCTTTCATCAACTCTCTCATTCCATCTCCCTCTGTCTGTTTCTCTGTCTTTCTCTCCGTCTTTTGTTTTGTAGCTGCTGGTGTTAACAGCTCTGACCTGCAGACTAATTAGCAACTTTATCATCAGGGCATTTAAAATTACAGCCAATGGATTCTCCATTTGTGTCTTTGTTCCAGCCTTGCTTTCACTTCCACCCTCCGTTCTCCATTGCATAGGCCACCACTATTTATTCTCATATTTGTTACCATCCGGTTGCCTCATGAGGGATGCTGTCATACGGGAATAATCTGCAGTTTGACAACTCTCTCACTGTATCCTTGTGTTGGAGACGTTTGTGTGAGTTGACTGGGAGGCTAATCTAATCACACTCAATATTTGTGTATTGTAGTTATCACATGTCAGTTACATGTCAGTTACATGCCATCCAGAAGAAGGTTTTAGTGGTATTGTTCTGCTCTATTAGTCTCTGCAGGAAGTTTGTTGTTTAGCTGGTTATTCTGACTTTTGATTCTTTTTTCCCCGTCAATCCAGGTTCGTGTCTTCACCTTCTCTGTTGGCCAGCATAATTATGATGTCACCCCTTTGCAGTGGATAGCTTGTGCCAATAAAGGTATGTGGATACAATGTTTTTATCAAAGCATATTTGTCTGTAAATGGGTGTAAGTGGGTGGTTTGATCGACTGCCTCCTTGTGTCCACATTGCAACCAATTTATGGACACTTTCTCCTTCATACCTAATATTTACTCACTACCCCTGATCAATACTGTACATCGTTAAAGGAAACAATTGGAGCATTCTAGTGAATGGCTTTGTCTCAAGTCAAGTCATTCTCAAGTGGGAAATGCAAAGCCCACTCATTCAGCAAAAGAACTATGAACAAAACAAATCAGTCTGACCCCCATCCTTCTTGTTGCAAGCTCACACTTCTTACCTTATGATTAATGGTGTGACTAATAGTCCCCTAAAATGTTGTTTTTGCTGATCTCCAGTGGTATAACCTCTCACAGGTGTACTCCAGGAACCTGTGACATCATTGTTGGATGTGGTTTTACGGGTGCAACAAAGCCCACCTCAGTTATGCCGATGGTGGTCAATTGTAAAACAGACTTGAATCTCCAAAGTCCAGCAAAACACCAGCTTGGTGTTCACTTACTCTTGAACTGTTGAATAATATAGTAAAACCTGATTGCCCCATTACAAACTAAGATTGCTCTTACTGCATTTTATTTTCAACATAATATTTTATTCATCTAAAGCAGCCACAGTTCCTAAAATAACCCAGCAAACAGGCAGCTCTGCCTCTGACAACCCGTATGATTCAGCTGCTCTTCCTGTTAGCTACTTTGTCTGTTTGTATCTCATCTTGACTCACCACATTAAATCCCAACCTAACTCAGACTGCTGTTTCTGTGCTCAGCGTGCCCCCTCTTCTCCTCCTCTCTTTTTGTGCTTGATGTAATATTGTTTCTCAGTCTATCAGTTTGTCTGAAGCTGCTCCTTTATTTGCCTGCATGACGCCTCGGCTAGGTGCAGCAGCTAGCCAAGTGCTTCAGAAGTATCTTCCCATAAATTGTTATTAATTAGCAGGAGGAGTCTGGTAGCAGGATGATTACCGTGCCATCTCCCTGTCAGACAGGGGAAAGTCCAGGATTACGCCTCTGTGCCAACATGCGCTCTGCTGTTCGTGACTGTAGCGATTAGCATGCTACGAAAGTCTATGCCAACATGAGACAATACTGTTGACACACCACCCTCAATGGAGCTGTCCTCTCATATCTTCAGCACTTATTACTCTTTGGTATCTCACTCCAACAGAGCCGGCTCACTGACACTTTCACAGGCCTTAAACCTTCACCCGTGTCACACATATTTGTCAAAACGCAGTAACCCACACAAGCACAAAAACACCCCACTAGGCCACGTGGAGACGCTAGCAGTTGTCCCACTTGAGCTTCAATCCTATGTTCAGGAAGAAAGTAACCTCTCGTGACTTTGAGTGCAATGAAACATTTATCCACGCTCGGTCAGTCCAACAAAATTCAAAACGAATTGAGGATAGTTTGGTTGGTGGTCTGAATACTGTTACAAAAGCGCTGTTTATAATCTAAAAGTAGGGACAAAATGGGTATCCATAAAAGAAGCATATTTGGAAGTTTATTGGGTGAAATTACACTGGTTTTTATGGTGTGTCTTACTGAATATGTATATAAAGTAATGCATGCTGGTCTACCTAGGAGGAAAATCCATAGTCATACTTAAAACAGCATACTCTTTATTTTATTTTATTTTAATTGTATTATTTAACCTTTATTTAAGATAGTTCCATTGAAATTTTGAATCTCTTTTACAAGGGGGTCCGGGCCAAGATGGCAGTGTAAATGTTTGGCAACATAAAAAGACAGAAAACTGACTTTAAAAAATCACATTTTACGAGATGAAAGACTTAAAACCAACCAACAAATTGCATCGATCAAATAATGTTCAGCATTATCAGGATAAGTACATTCGGTGCTCAAATGATCCTTAATCCTGTTTTTTAAATCTTGCGTGTTTATATAATAATCTAGTTTATAAAGTAGCTCAGTAGCTTACCTTAAGATGAAGGTCCAAGAACTATAAAAGCGCTTTAACCAGAAACATTGCGGATTCTAAGGATAGCTGCCTAATTTGTCTGCAAAATAGGAGGTTGCAGCTACAATGTTTGGTGTCAGTAGGGAACATAGATAAGGAAGCAGGTTTTGTACTAATGTCCCATTCTGTGGTTGTATAAGCAGGATAAGCGTCTCTCTCATACAGATGTGTGTGAGAACCAAATCAAAGACAAATCGTAACACTGAATCCAACGTTTTCAATGTGAATTAATTTGCATGCATATATAATATATCACCATAATTAATTGCTAATAGAAATGTCACTTTAATTACATTTTTCCTGGAGCTTAAGAAAAACAGCAATTGTTTCTATAGTAGAAACCCAATTCCACCCTTTGTAATGCCCTCAGTAAGAGTGCCGGGCTTTGAAGGAGATTTTACTAGCTGGCCAAAGTGGAATTACAATTTCCAGGTTACTATTTCCGTTTTCAAACCAGTGATTGGCTTTATATAGATAACACTGAACAAACAACACAATTACTTTATGTAGAAAGCAACATTTAGTCGAAAAGGCATGATGTATTTTTGTATTTAATGGCTGTAACGTACGTATGTTATACACTAGTCAAATGTTAAAAAAAGTCGGTTGTGTTTTTCTCAAAACAGACCCAGATTGCTTCATATATTGTAGGATGATGTAAGAGGATAACTGACCTCTCATAGTACACAGGCATTATGTAATGAGTTTTCAGAAAGAAAAAAGGTTATTGATTAAACTCATAATTGCCCCTCACACTACAGACATTTGTTGTTAACTTGCACGGTACTGATGCACATCACAGTCTTACTTTTTGGTTAACTATATATCTTACCCTCTCCACGTCTTGCTGAGCTTTGCCCAACACCCACAGATCCCACCTCTCTGGCACACTGCGACAAACTACTGCTCTGAACAAAATTAGTATGTGCCCTGCGTGTGCGTGCGACCCATAGATTGTGTGTGCAGAGATGTGTGTGTATGTGCATAATGTTGGCATGTGCAAATGAATGAGACGGAGAAGGCAAATCTCGACACAAACCACTGTGGCACAGTGCATAATGTAACAAAATAATGAGAGTCATCTCAGCCTTTTAACATTCTGGGGATGCGGTCTCCATTTCCCCGCTCTTTGTATAAACACTCATGGCTTTAATAGCTTGGGGAGCGGCGTGGTTATTGACCCAGTCGGTCACTTTCCTTCATTCCTAATCAGCAGCAGCAGTGCCTGGGGCTCAGCATTCCCAACGAGCCTCCACATTTACATCCTGCAGCACAACCACGAGTGTGGAGAGGTCAATGGCCACAAGCGCTACCATGCCTGCTTGGCTCAACACCATCAGCTGGAGATGATGGCATTACCTGTACCTAATAGCACAGAGAGATTAGACTCCAATCTACAAATGGATCACTTTTGTACACACTGTGACTGTTTGAATCTTGAAAATCGGGGCAGAATATGATGCAGACAGGCGCCATTACAAAGGCTATATGCAAAGCGTTCTGTTACAATAGTGTATTGATTTTCTCCTCCTTGATCTTCAGGTTACTACTTTGAAATTCCATCAATTGGAGCCATCAGAATCAACACCCAGGTAAAGTACCTCGGATACCGAATGCACATTTATTAATCCACAAATAATAATGCAATTATACGCAAGAAGCTAGTCCAGTTTTCCGTCATGGTTGCTTTGATGATAATCACACAGATTGTAGAAAAGTAGATAAGATAAGATAAGATAAGATAAGATAAGATAAGATAATCCTTTATTAGTCCCGCAGTGGGGAAATTACAGGATTACAGCAGCATTGCTCAGTACGTAAATATAAAATAAAATCAAGTAATATAAATAAACAGTAATAAACATAATAAAATAAACAGTAAAGAAGAAATTGAATGTACAGTAGAATATTGAATATACAAATTACAAAATATTACAAAATATTGCACCAGGATGGATTCAACAAACGGACAGAAGACGATGCAGCTGGATGACTACAGAAAGGAAGTGACAGAGTTGGAGGGGGAGTGATAGCAAATAGGGTTGTGGACTCTGAGAATGTTTCTGGACGCTCTGAAGTAAAGACTTTCAGATCTCTTGATCTTTTACTACCACTCTCTCTTTCACACACACACACCTTAGTCATCCTCACACACCCAGGGTCCTGCTACCCCCACTCTTGCTTGAGGCACTACAAGCTTCTGTAGGCCTTCGGGATAACCTCATTCCAGCTGTAGAAATGTACTCAGTTTCTGGGAGGTGGGGAGCTACTGCAAACCCCTCCTCCCCCTCTCTCTCCTGCCTTCTCCTCCCCCCCATCCCGGCCCGGTGAGCGATCAGGCCCCAGAATATACTGTCAGCTGTTCCATTAACTTCAGCATATTTATATTCCGAGAACTGCCACTTACTCTAATAGGTTTTCTGAAGGTGGGTGACTACAGCTTTCTGTATAGGCCCAGAAGACACATTATTTAATCACTCTCTGCCCTTCAACATCACACACTCGTCACATAGTCTCACTTGACTAAGATGGCAACGTTCAAATAACAGATGGACCATAGATGGCGAGGATATTATTATTCAGACCGTCCTGACTCATGCGATTATGTAGAGTGGCATAGTTTTGAAAATAAATGTCCCTACATGTTGTGTTTCTGCGTAGTTATCTGGGACTGAAGTTAATCATCCATTCAGGCTTCTTTGGGTAGGATCTCTCAGTGGGGCAACAATAAGGCTTTAACTAAGAGAGACAATAGCATTTAATACGTTTAACGTTTAGGGATGTTCCTGGAGTATACATGGCTCTGGTTCCTATGGACCACATCTCCAGTTGCTGACTTTATATGTTTCCTAGATTGTTCTAGCCAGGCGGATAATGTTCCCCATACCCCGTGAAAAGGTCTGGCTGTCATTGTCCTGATGGAATATCTCCCTGTGGCGCGTTAAACCGGACCATTATTGAGCTAATAATAGAATAGGTTACGCCTGTCAGCACCTCACTGTTCAGGCGATAGAAAAACAAACGGTCAAAAGCATAATACTGAAATTGCTGTGTGCTTATACAGGGTGGCCCCTTTTGTCTATTGAGGATAGACACCAGGGTCAGAAATTTGCGGTAATGTTTCCATTTTTTTTGGCAAAATGGATTTGACCCAGTGAGAGCAGCTGCATTTCCACTCATCTTGTTTTTACACTTGATTATATTGTGTTGCAACATAAAGGTAGACATTCGGCTTTATAACTCTCCGATTGTTGAATGGGATCGGAGGATTTCAGTGTTTTTGTAAAGGTTTGCAGACGTATAGTCTGTATGATTAGAGAATAATGTTGCTGTCTCTGGTCTTTATAACAACGAGACACTAAAGGCTCTGAGTGCAGTGGTCCTGACTGTGCAGTTACTTCATATGTCATGAGGTCAATCGCTCAATAATTTTGCCAATTACTCATCAGATCTAAATTGACAAAAATCGGTTGTTTACCAAAGAAATGACATCTCAGCTGTTGTGCGAAGCCGCTCCTGCAAACGGAAGAATATACTATATATATGATGTATTGCTAGTAGACTTAACCCCTCACCTCTATTCACAATAGCTGTGGGACATTCTCATAGTGCCAGCGATGACAGTAGGGCCTCTGGGAGAATGGCCTGTTTGCACGTCGTGCCACTGACACCCTTAATGTGTTTTTAATAGCTACTTCATAATGATGAGAAACGGCCGTGAGTGGTTTAGGACTGCAGGCTTTATGGCTCGGCAGGACCGGGATGCTGCTGCTGGTGGCCCACTGGTTTATGTGGTGACAGAGAGGAGGCCGGTCAGGGTCTTATAGTTTTATGACAGATGAACGTTGGCTCTTCCAGCTCTTTGCTTTTACCGCCTCGACATGACAAGTGCTATAAATGTTTGTTTGATCGTACGTGTTTGTGCTGTTAGGGCTCACTAGCATTTGTGTTCTTATCGTTGCAGGAGTACTTGGATGTCCTGGGTCGTCCCATGGCGCTGGCTGGGGCGAAAGCAAAGCAGGTGCAGTGGACAAACGTCTACCAGGACGCTCTGGTGAGAGAGAACTTTGAAACCATTTTGTTTAATTGAACCGTAAAGTAACCGTTGGCGGATTTACCATATATTTCTCATTCTATGTTAAATCATTTAGTCCATAGATAAACAAATATTCAGATGATGACCTTTTCGATGTGTCCAAATATAAGCATGATTTATCTTACATTGGCGTATGTGGGCACTATAAGATTATGTTATCGCAGTGTATTGTTCTTGAAGACAAAATATAACAAGATCTTTTAATTTCACTTCTTATCGTTTTTAAGTGTTTAATGGGTTCAAATTGCAGTTGATTTATTTGCGGCTTATCGTGTTTATTGGTTTGGATTTGCTAATTAATTGCTAATAATATGCTTTATCAGGGTTTGGGCCTTGTCATCACTGGAACGATGCCGGTCTTCAACCTCACTGTTGATACTGCGAGTGCACAGGTAAAAACAACACTGCAATATAAGACACAGAGCTTAAAATAGCTGGACTTTTTATCCTTACACAGCACAGATGTGATGATTCATACCCCGGCTCATCCGTCATGTTAATGAGCCTTTACCTCTATCATTATGTAAGAACAATATTTTCATCCTCATTCTTGTTGTTAAGGCTACACAAGGTTATTCAAACAGGAGAAGGAGATTGAGTAGCAGGTGTGCTTTAGGTTTTATTTCCATCCTGTGCTGTTGTCGACCATCATCAGTCATTTGTAATGGCGTCCGCCCAGCTGCTGCTCGAGGCAACACCTCCCCCCTGAGGTGGGAACAGACATTACAGCCACCCGCCGGTAGCATATATTATCATCCAGAGAGCACAGATGCATCCAGCTTTCAATATCCATGACCAAAGTCTTTACTGTGAGCTTATCACACCGGCTTGAAGCAATGATGCAAACCGCCACAGTTTCAGATAGACTGTAGAAATATGGACTAATCAGATTGCACACAACATGATAAGTCCAAGATGGCATTGGGATGCTACCGGCTCTCTGTGATTCTCTGCTGCCAGTGCGGTTGTGGATAAAATAATAATGATTACCTCACATGTGCTTCCTACAGAACCAGCTCATCCTCGGAGTCATGGGAGTAGATATTGCAATCAACGAAATTAAAAGGAAGACACCTACATACAGAGTGAGCATGTTGTGCACTCAATATCTCTCATGTCCCTTTAATATTGATGATTTTTGAATCACAAATCCATTCGCTCTTCTTATGTGCAGCTTGGAGCCAATGGCTACACCTTTGCCATCGACCCGAATGGCTACGTACTGCTGCATCCCAACCTGCGACCCAAAGTAGGTCCAGCTGAGAACGCCGCCCCGCTTTTAATCAGTTCCTCTCAAGACAAATTTGGACTGTTTTTTTCTTCTGCTGGCTAATGATATCCCGCCCTCTGTCTTCCCCTGCTTTCTCACTCTTGTTCAGATCATTAACTTCAAGGAGCCCGTCACTCTGGACTTTCTGGATTCAGAGTTGGAGGACAGTAACAAGGAGGAGGTAAAAACAACCTCTCTGAAACATCATCATTACGTTCAGCTTGTGTGTTAATATGCATTTAGTTTAATCATTGTATTAGTCTGTTGTTTTTTTCTATTTATGTAGCTGTATGCTCTCTCTCTCTCTGTCTCTCTCTCTCTTTCTCTTCTCAGATCCGTCGACATATGATTGATGGCAAACCAGGGCAGAGGAAAATCAAGACGCTCATTAAGTCAGTTGATGAGGCAAGTCATCAATATGAGACTCAATCATGATCCACAGTAGCACCTTCCTGAATGGTGTCGTAATGAACCTGAATGACTCAGTATGTTTGGGATCTGTTGTTTCCCTCCAATTATGGGAAGAGAGATGTGCTGAGGATGTGACCGTGTTGCATATGTCTCTTTGTGGTCGTCAACAGAGGTACATTGACGAGGCCATGCGGACGTACACATGGACGCCTGTGGACGGCACAGATTACAGGTCTGTTTGAAATTAAACATGCATCGACTTCTAACTGTGAGTGACGTCCAACTTTGATACTTTTGATTTGTCCAGTTTGAGTCACAAGTCTCAGATGTATGGTTCCTCATCAGCCAGCGGTGTTTGTTAACTGTAGCCGACACCAACACGCTCTAGGGATAGACTAAACACATCAATGAATAAAGGCAACTGGCTCATTTGCCTTCTGTATTTGCACTAAATAATTCATCTGAATCACCCATATTAAAAAAAAGTAGTTTTGCTCTCTCATAAAAAAAACCTTCCACATTACTCTAAGCACCAATTAATTGCATAGCTTATTCATCTCAAAACTTGGTTGAACATTTGAGGTTGCATCGTAATGACATTTCCTCCAGGCAACATTTTGCAAATTACAGTTTATGATATTCAATAGTCCCACAAATGCCTGATGTGTGTTTTTTATTACAACTGCTGGCAGCGTGCCCGGTCCTGGCTGAGTTCATATGAGGCTTTCGCTGCACAATTCTATTTATTTCAACTCAAAGAGAAATGTATTTAACAATCCTCAAGTGGTGCTGTTGTGGCCTGCAACTGTCAAATCTAACTCTAACAGACATTCAAAGCTCTTCTCCGTCAAGCGTCCTACATTTTAGCATTTAGGGACTTTATTTACTCATAAAACAGGCATTGGATGTTTCTTTAAATCTAAATTTGCCTTATCTACTTTGGTCTACTGTAGCTGTGGCTCAGTCTGATCCTGTTACCACCGCAGTCTGATGTTCTATCTGCTCCAATTAATCCTCTTACTTGGTTATATTTTAGCTTTGTATGGAACCACAGTTTAAGAGATGGGACATGTATTTATTTTTCTCTTCCTTTGATTTATGGTTTTGGTAAAATAGTAAATATTTACAAACATAAAGCATATGTAGGTCAAACTAACAGGCTACAACAATGACATATTTCAAAGTGAAACAGACTTTTCTCTTTTGTTTGAACCTCCTTGAAGTTTCACTCGATTTAAACAGAAACACAATAGCTATGTGGCCCAAATATCAAGCATGTTTGATACTTCACAGAGCGCTCTCGCTCCAAACGCAGTTGCTTTGCTCGGAAACCGTCGGACACCGGCCTTCTCCCAGCAGGGTGGCATCCACAATGTGCCAGATGTGTATTCTGAAAGTTTGATTTATGGGAATCGGCTTAACATCCTCTGAATTGGAAACTGCTGCAGTAGTGGCTTTATACTATAAGTATAACTCAAAAAGACTTCACTCACATGCTATTACATGAAACTGTCATTCTATCAATAACTAATAGCCCATAGACAGTGCTTAAATGTACCATGTATCATTTGTAGCCTCACTGTTAAAAAAGTTTTGGAAAGTTTCTTTAATAATTTCATAGTTTCCTCAGAGTTCTAACAAAGCTGGTTAATTCATTTACTTCCTCACAAAACATATGGAAAGCCTGCATTGTTTAAATCTACATTTCATTTTCAGCAGTCTTGCTCTTCGCAGCCTTTTGCTGCTACATAGCTGTGTTTATCTGCACATTACTGCCACCTGAGAATCAGTAGAGGAGTATGAAACATAAAAACAAGCCATGAAAACATTGCTCCATTGCGCTGCTAGAGGTCAAAAACTCCACAGGGATGTTCGGATTGAGCCCTCACTGTCTAATGTCGTCACATTAAAGACGGGACCTTGAAACTAGTCGCGTCTGTTGGTGAGTGAGCTCGACTGTGTGTGTTTGTATGTTGAGGAGTTTATATGGATGCATCCATAACGTGCTCCTGATTTTCTGTGTCTGCCTCGTTACCTCAGTCTAGGGTTGGTACTGCCCACATATAGCGAGAACCACATCAAGGCCAACCTTAGTGACCAGATCCTTCAGGTGCAGTGTAAGTATCCGGGAATACCCAGCATCCTTCACTCGCTGTCTCTCTCTTCTTCTCTTTATCTCTCCACTCTTTCCTCCTCCTCTCTCTCTCTCCCAAATATGACCTTACTCTCTTATCCAGTCCTTTGTCCTGGGTATCCGACATCATCATAGGGAGTGTCCGAGCGGAGTCGCCTGCCCCGCTCCCCCTGCCCCTCCCCCCTCTTGCCCCCCTCTGCGCTCTACGATAGGCAGGATCATACCTGAGTCCCCCGACTCCTCTACTGCCCCCTGTTCCCTCCTGTCTCCATGCTGTGCTGTAAAACGGTGATGTTTTTTCTTCACACTGGCTGAAGAAAAAAATAACTTAACTGACAGAAAGGTGAAAGCTGTGGTTTTACTGTATTACTCAGGTGAAAATAATGGTGACTTTTGTGCTATTATTTTTTTTGCCAAATGCTCTCGCCTCTTCTCCACCAAGTAATGATTCTGAAGCATCTGTGTTCAAAGTATTTGATGTTCTGAAAAACTGTGAAAACACGCATGCTTTTCACACCTTATGATGAGTTTTATGATTTGGGGAATTTTCCTTCTGTTATGTGTGTACTTTCTTTTCTAATTTCATTTATGTATTTGTTAGATTGTGTGAGATGTTTCTCAGCTTTGGAATCATTCAGTGTATTTAAACTCCCACACGGCCCGGGACAAGGGTTTGTCTAATGTGGGAGTTTGGGTTTCTGTGGGTCTGAATGGGGACACTTGTTGTCTCTCTCATTCTTTCTTTGTCCAGACCCTGTTACTCCCCTTTTTCCTCTTTCGTTTGATTATTTTTTTGTTTGCCCATGTTATCTCTCACGATTACTGGTTTTGTCTTTACTTTTCTCCTTTCCTGTTTTTTCCTTTTTTTCCTTTCTTTCTTCCGTTGGTTTTTACGTTTCCTCGTTTGCTCTTGCAAATAAGATGTTTGCTCTTCATTTATTTTTCTCTCTTGTCTTGTTTGACTTAAATTGGTTTCTTTCTTTCAAGAAAACAATATTTTTATTCAAGCAGTAATTGAATAAAATATTGTCTGTGATCCCCCCTTCCCACCCGACCCCCTGTTTCTTTTCTTGCTCTCTCCTTCTCTGATGGATCCACACAGTGCCAAACACCAAGGGCAAGTATACTCCATATTGGTCCACGTTCCTTCCTTTACTTCCTACTCCCTACCGCTGCCTCCTTCCCACACCTCTCGCCCTCAACCTCTTCCTGCTGCCCCCCTCCTCCTCCTTCCCTCACCTGTCCCAGCCTGCTTGCCTCTGTTCCTGCCCGTCTTGCCTTCAGGACTTCCTCTTTTTCCTCCTCCTCTTCCTCCTTTTATCCCTCCTTCTTCTCTTCACCCTCTTGCTGCAGCTCAGATCCCACATCTCTCACGATGGCTCCTCTGGTCCCCAGCCTCACCCTCCTCCCCACGTACCCACTGCTCCAGAAGCAAAAACAAACAGCTACTGCACCCAAGGAAGACAAATATTCATGTTCTCTGTTAAAACTTGTCTTTTGTCCCTCCTCCTAATCCTTTTCCTTCTGTGGATAGTTCCAAATGGGTTGTGTCTGCCTCCTTTCTCTCTCCCTCTCGGCCTCATTCTTACACTTTATTTCATTTTCTTTGACCATATTTATCTTCCTCGTCATCTTTCTCCCTCGCTCTTTCACCTTACTGTCTCTCTCTCACTCACTCTCTCTCACACTTTCTATTGTTTTTCTTACAGTGTCATTAGTTTAAAAATGTCTAACTTAATGTTAAACTAATTCTAACACTAGGGCTCAGGTGTTGACAGATCTTTAATTAGATTTTTAGTTTTAAATCTCCCTCTTATTAGAACAATTGCTCGATCAATTTACAGGAAGCACAATATTTCTTAGCGTTTTCTGTTAAGTAGGTAGACAAACACACTAAGCTGATACATTAAATCTGAGCTACGATAATGTATCAGAACATGCATTGAATGTAAGTACTGCTATTTATTCAAAGTAGAGTAAATAGGGATCTCTTGCGGTCGTGACATTTTTACACAGCTATACTTAATTCTACATATAAATAAAGTTATGTAATGGTTGTTAGCTGCCGTAGTATCTCGTCTACACTGTAGCTGGAGATGTTGCAGCCTGCAGACTGACCCTTCAGGGCTGAGCTGCGTCCTGCCCTCCTAGGTCCTCCCATGTTGTCAGGTGTCAGGGTGCCGCTCGGCGCAGCGTCTGACCCCTGTGTCGTCCCTGTGTACTCCTTGTCTCCATCGGCTTGTCTCCCTCCCTCCTCACCCCTCAGACTGCCGGGGCCACGGCCCAACACTTCCTCAGTAAACCTGACCCCGGGTGTGTGCGGCATTGTGGGCGGAAAACTACCTGGGCACTCTATTTTAGCTCTAAAATTGTATTCCCCTGCTGTACACAGTTACAGGTCTTTACATAATGAGAAAATAACAGCTTGGATTCGTCGCAGACTCAGATGTCGAGGCTTTAACGATGGTTGATATTGTTTGGTTCTGTCTGTGATAGATGAAATGAAGTTGCCCTTTGACATGCCCTTCACAATGCAATGCACTTCCTATGATTATGTGTCTCTCGGAGCCCTCCACTCTGCCAGTCTGAGGGGTGACCACTTCCATCAGGACCTTCACCCACCTCCCCTGCAATAGTTGGCCATGTTGATGCCTGCCTGATCTAAAAAGCACTCATTGTGGTCAATCTGTCTGAGAACTTGCTTCCTGACTCATCACGACTTGCAAGTCAGTTCTCAGACATCCAAAATATGTGAGATTGAAACCAAATCAATCAGAAAATGTTTGATGACAAAGTGATAAAGAAAAAAAAAGTTTAAGTGCTTCTGAAACTAAAGCAGTCGTCCGTTTAGAGTCGGGCTCTATTTCTGGCACCATCTTGGCTAACGCTAGTGTTCCCATGATACCTCAGTGTTGCTATGGTAAACTCCCTTCTGCGTCCCTGCACCTCTGAAGAACAGCTGCTGTTTACCCACAACTCCCCAGCGCCCTGCCCACTGCTCTTCCCGGATAATCTTCCCCTTTCTGTTGCAGATTTTGAATCACTGCTGCCAAACAGTTTTGAGTCTGAAGGACATGTATTCATTGCTCCCAGGTAGCCCCGCGTGTGAATGCTTGGTGTCGTTGACGGTCATCAGTGTTTGGTCTTATCTTTTGATGCACTATATTCTTATTTGTTGTTGTTGTTGTTGTTGTTGTTGTTGTTGTTTTGGCTCCACATTCAGCCTTATCTCTCCTCTGTTTCCTTGACTTATATCTTGTGATGAGTTGCACTCTGTGGACGTGGTTGTTTTATTCATTCATTGTTCATTATTTTCAGTGGTGTGTTAAGTCATTGCAACACATTTGAGGAAAATATAGAATTCATTATAACCTTATGATATGATATTTCTTTTTTGCATTTACTCATTCTCTTCCCCAACTTACCATTAAATCTCCTTTGCATGCTGCTACTGTGGTGTTGTATTACAGTAATACATTTAGGGTTTATCAGTTAGGTTAAAAGTCAAATGGATTTTAAACAACAAACACTACAATAAAGATCCTCTTTGCATGTTTTGTTATCAAACTCTCATGGCCTCCAGCTGCAATCGGACTTCTGAAACACTACTAAAAAACACTCCTTCATTGTGATGCTTGCATGCTGCAGTCAAATCCTCATTTTGTTTTACTCGACAGCATGTTGGAATTTAAGCTTCAAGAAATGCATGCAGCACCTGATGCATCTCCGCTGTATGCTGCGTGTCCCTCTATAAAGGCCGAGTCTGAATATTGTTCACGCGTGTTTGTTTTTAGCTCCTTTCTCTGATTTAAAATGCCTCGTCTGTTCCTCAGGGAATACTGCAATGATCTGGAACTGTCCAACAACAACACTGAGTTCCTCCTTAACTTCATTGCTCTCATGGAGAAGGTGACACCGGACTCCAAACAATGTGAGTTTCATATATTTCCACTCACACTGATTTTAAATTAGTGAACTCAAGACTTTGACTTTAATTGTTATTGCTGACATGTTATATAGTTTTCTTATTGTCAACAAATCCCATAAAGAAATCCATTGAAGAGACCAAAACCAACCATTAATTTATACTACTAGTAGTTAGTATCTATGTTGCCAAATCTAAAGAAACATTTGTATCTGATACAATTTTGCCACCATCTGTACCAACACAAATCTTGCTCAGACGGGTTGAGATTTGTAGATGAACTTGGCTAGAAATTGCTGAAAAGATCATTCACTACAATGAAAAGTGTGTTAAGTTTGATTTAGTTTTGACCTAAAGAGGACTGGGGAAGTTTTACAATGTGTTCAGAGGAGATAAATCTCCCTCTGATGTCGATATAACTGATTAGTTGTCTCCCTTTCTGATCATCTCTATCTGATTGTATTTAGGTGACAATTTGCTCCTTCATAACCTGATTCTGGACACGGGCATCATCAGGCAGCTGGTCGAGAAAGTGTGGAAGAACAAAGACTTGAATACGTGAGTACGATAAAAGAACCACATTTTTAGATTTGACTCTGAACACGATTTCAAATGGATTTATTCTCTTTTCTCCATCCTGACTTGTAGATATGGCTTTCTGGCTGTGTTTGCTGCATCAGATGGAGGTGTAACAAGAGTGTTCCCGAACAAGTAAGTGCACTCTTCACCCAGGCCGCATGTCTGTAGATCTGTTATTTTTCTCTTTTCATTCTCTTTTGATGGAGCAAGTTGTGAATACTTAAAAAAGGAGGCTTGTACATCAGAGTTACAGCTGCAGTGTCTGTGCTCTTAAATCGAAGGGCTGCAGAATCCTGGGAGGAGGACCCCGAGCCGTTTAATGCCAGCTATTACCGCCGCAGTCTCGACAACAAGGGCTACATCTTCCGAGCGCCTTATCGAACAGGTGGGTGATGCTCCCTTGGTCTTGGGTTTTATATCTCACACGGAGCCTCATAATAACGTTGCGGCTCTTTGTTTCTAAACCCCTACCGGCTTGTTTCTCTGTTTTGTTTCCCTCCTGAAGCCCGGGACGAGCTGCTGAACCCAGAGAACGACACCATCGGGATCCTGGTCAGCACGGCCGTGGAGATCACAGTTGGAGGGAAGACCATCAAACCTGCAGGTGCGTTCGGCTCTGAAAGATGAGACCATTCCTTGATGATAGATGTTTAAAAAGGTTTAGAGGCAGGAAGAGATACAAACACGTCTGTGTTTCTTGTTACTTTGTGTGTTTACGTTCGGGCTTTGCATTCATTTTTGGCGCCTTTTATTCAGCATTATGCTCTCTGGTCTATTCTTGTGAATGCGATATGTCAGGAATGATTGGAGGGAAAGATTTGGCACAAATGTCCACTTGCACTTAAGGATGTAATAATTAGATTTTAGTGGTTAAAGGTCACTGTGCCCTCACAAAACACGTTTTTGGCCATGACTCAAGAATTCATATGCTAATTATAACAATTTCACATAAATTAGGTTAAAAGAGGTTAAAATGATGACATTTTGGACAGGCATGGATGTAAAGTGTAACATCACTGGTGGTATTCTAGGTTGCATCAGTCGTTTTATTCTTTATCATTTTGCTCTCTTGTATCTCAGTGGTTGGTGTGAAACTAGACCTTGAAGCCTGGACGGATAAGTTTAAGATTCTTGCGAGCAACCATACAGACAACCATCAGGGCTCAAATACGGTAATAAGTTATAGATGAAAAGTATTCTATATTCACAAGCTTAAGTCTTCAGCAGTATTTCTAGGACGTTCAGCTGCTCACTTAGTTTTTTCTCCGTGACAGTGTGGACCAAACAGGGGCTGCGAAATGGATTGTGAAGCCAACAGTGAGGTAAATATGTCTGCTAATTTCTGATGAGCTTCCTGTATTCAGCCCAAGCTACTTCTTCTGTTTAACAGCCTTTCTTTGCCTCTGTGTGCAGGATCTCCTGTGTTATTTAGTAGATGATGGTGGATTCCTCATCATGTCTAATCAGAAGGATGACTGGAACAAGGTGGAGTTAATAAATACATTGTCACACTTTCCACGTTCTCCTTTTTATCGTTACACTGAGCTTAGCCAGTGTTTCTTATTCCCCGCAGGTGGGCATGTTCTTCAGTGATGTCGATCCCTACTTGATGTACGCGCTCTACAACAATTCCTTCTACAACCGCAAGCAGTCATTTGACTATCAGTCTGTGTGTGAACGGATGCCCAACAGTGAAGCCGGAGCTGCACCCAGAGGAGTGTTTGTGGTAAGAGTAACCGCCAGAGAACGAGATGTAATGAATTAAAATAGTAAACTAGAAGATAATACTTTGAATAAATTACATATAGTGGGTGTTTCATTGTAATATGCATCTAATCTAGTTGATATGACATTAATGTTCTTGAATCCTTCTCTGTTCGTCTGTATCTGCAGCCCACAATTGCAGATTTTGTAAACGTGGCTTGGTGGACATCAGCAGCTGCATGGTGAGAGTCCCAACACACAGTGCACACAACATAAAAATGTGATGGATGCTCAATAGAAACAGTACCATATTCACTGCAAAATACATCGCTGGAAATCATTACTGAGGCCCATCTCTTGTCTCCACAGGTCTTTGTTCCAACAGTTTATATATGGATTGGCTTATCACAGCTGGTTCGTCACAGGTAGGTGCAAACAAGACAATCATTGAACGTTATTTTGGTGTTTCACATGTCTGCATGAAAAGTTTAAAGTAAAAACTCACAGAAAGAAACGGAATAACGTTATTTCACAACTATTTCCGACCACTTAACAAATTGGAGTTATGAGCCAGGACTTTTAAAATGAGTTGATGGTTAAATGATAAATTAAAGCACCCAGTCACCCAGTTTTTTTGTGAAATGAGTTTGTTTTACACTCTCCCAGCCTCAGTGAACAAACTGTAAATACAAACTATATAACAAAATGAAGTAGAGAGATTTTACAGCTTTTCCCAGCCCAAGTTCCCATTTTTAGAAGCAGATCTAATAAATCAGCTGAACTGACAAGAGTAACTCTTCTGTCTTTGTGCTCCGGTGATGCTGCAGATGAGGTGGATGCAGAAGGATTCGACTCCAAAGAGCGGAGTTGTGTAATGATCCAGACCCAGTACTACTTAAGTAATCTCAGCAGCTCCTACAACATACTGCAAGACTGTGGCAACTGCTCAAGGTCTGTACACACAATAACACACACACACACACACACACACACACACACTTAAACAAACATGCACACGCTCACACATACATACCACAAAGGATCACACTGTGGCCGAGGCACAGTTAGCAAGACGGATTCATCTTCCTGTCGGAGCTAATAAACTCTGCTGATGATTAAACCGCATCAGCGTTAATGAAACGGTCGCATCATTGGCTCAATGAGCCTTACAATACAGTCTCATGAATCTCGCTGATCCATTAGCAAATGAGGCTGTGATGTAAGCAAGCAGAGGGGGGTTGTTGACAGCGTGGTCTCTCTCTCTCTCTCTCTCTCTCTGCAGGCTGATTCATGCCAAGAAGATAAACAACACCAACTTGCTGTTTGTGGTGGCCGAGAAGATGCCATGCAACACCTGCGAGATAGAGAAGCTGTCCCAGGAGGAGGAGGAGTGTATCCTTTTTCACGTTGTACACCAGCTGGTAGAGAGGAAGACAAACCAGATTGTATCTCCTTATTACCATTCCTGTGGAAAAAAAGATGTCACTTTTATTTCAAGGTTATTTTTAACCTGACGCCATGAATTGTGTCGAGTTATTTAAGATCTGTTGGACAGCATGAGGAATTGGTGTGTGGGCGGATGATGAAACATTGCTAAAGAAAAGAGCCGGAATTCAAAGGATATTTTAATTTTCCTTTATTTAATACATTTTCAGTCAAGGAGGAAAATCCATGTGAAGAACTGGCTGTGCCGCGCTATCGGAAAGGACCTTCCACCTGCTTTGACAATAATCTCTCTGTAAGATTTTCAGACACAAGATCAATAATCACATTTATTTTAAGTTTGGTTATCGGTTTTCAGGAGAATCATATTGCGATTATGTGATCTTATGTTGTCGTTTTATGTCCAAATGAATGATTCTGAGCAAGTCGTGATTAGAAACTGAAACTGTTTTTGTTCTTGATCTGTTTGAGTCAACCTTCAAGTGAATGAAGGTTGACTCAAACAGATCAAGAACAAAAACTGTACAACACAGTTAATTACTTTGATTTATATGTGATTTTGCTAGATTGTGATGTATAGCATTAACATACAGGCACATAGCGTGAGAGGACATACATATTTTTATTTACATTCAAGTTTATGAAAACTGTAATTCTTTGTCTTTAGGGGACTAGTTCTTCGCTTTCTTGTTGAGAGTATCACGTGAAGACTGATTCGCCTCTTTCTCCGAGTCATCTCAGTGACAATATGTGCACTAACGTTTGCTAACATCCCCACTCCGAATTGTATCAATGCTAAAGTTATAATTGGGCATCAGTAATGATGCAACATGATGATGATGATGATAAGTGTCAGAGATCTCAATTTGCTCTCTGTTGAGTGCCTGCTAGTGAAGGAGCACACAGCCACATGAAAACTGCACAGACTCCTTGTACAGATTAAACAATTAAGATCATCCCACCATCCAACTAATTACATTAATTGGTGGGCATATTTTGTAACAGACAGATTTCAAGAGTGGTATCAATCTTCTCATCTAACTTTTGTCAAGACAGCAAATAATTGTGTCTCACAACATTTTGAAATGTTCCTTTAACTTTCCAAACTTTCAAAAAAAACTTCCACGTCCACCTTCCGCTTATCAGTTTCTTTCCAAAGAAAAAGATTTAGCGTGTGGATGGACAGACTGGAACACAATAATAATCGAGGGAGTGAGGGTTTGGTTGTTAAAGTTGATAAGTAACGAAGTGTAAGGATTTCATATGTTTTCCACTAGCATGTTGAATTTGAAGAGCATGTGGTATTAAACACACAACGGATGTACTAGATGTGTACTTACAGCTCGTTTTTCCCTGCGCAGGAGAACACATCAGACTGTGGACGAGGGCACTCCTTCTGTCCGTCCCTCTACACTTTACTGCTCATTCAGCTGCTTCTGCTCTACCCAGCCATCAGCCCTCACGGCCACTCTCCACTACATTAATTCAACTTTCCTCCACTTATCCTCCTTTTAGCCCTCCCAACCCAAAACCCTCCGACCCCCACCTCCCACCTCCATGCCCCTATATGCCCTCATGATATAGTCATAGGTAATAATGGGACTTCCCTTCACGGTAAAATTGGAAGCCCTGAGAGCCGCGCTACCCAGCTCGCTTCAGTTTGTGCCGCTTAGTGACAACCGCCGGACGTCTGCGTCTTCAGCCAGTTAACCTTCATCTGCAAGAGGAGTAGGTGGTGCTGGACCACCTGGATCATCAGAGGCAACGTCAGAAAAGAGAAACAACCCCACCCAACCCCCCTTAATTGACCACCCCACCACCTCCACCATCCGCAGACGGGAGGGGAAAGAGGACAGGCCGATGTCCTCGCCGCAGACCTCCCGCCTCATACAGACTGGAGAGTGGATGCTGTCTCTCTGCCTTTGGTCAGACAGATGCTGGGACTTCTCCCTCTTCTTCTCTCCTTCATCTCAGAGTCTCACCGCTCTGTCATTTGCCTCTGGTAAGAGGCCATGGACCATTCAGCCACTTATAGCCACCATAAAAGAAAATAACAGAAAAAAAGAGCTGTCAAGTATACAAAATGTCAAGTATAATCGCTGAAGTGATGAGTATTCCAGACAAACAGTATATTTAGGTTTAATTTGAAGAGGAAGTCGTCCGTCGTTTATCTAAAAAGACATTCATTTATGTATGCACTATATCTACTTGCCAAAATGAGATAGACTTTCATGTGGTTTTATTTTGTAAAGCCAAAACACGAGGAGGAAATGGCGTCTGATTTAGATCTAGGATAATCCATGAGAGGACGAGGAGACACTCAGAAACTGAATGCAGATTCATTTTGCCTAATTAAAGATTAAAGTTTTTAAAAGACTTCCACTGGGGATTATGGTAATGACACAATGATAATCGCATTTCTTGAAGTATTTTTCTCATATTTACAATTTAAGGCTAGTGAAAACTCCAGTGTGCCAGATGGCTTACACACTAATGACAGCTGTAAAATATGAATCAGTATTCGGTGACTGCCGGAGCATCAGTCGAAGCATCGTTGATGTGTATTATTCTCAATTGACCATTCTGACCTCTGGTTTTGGACTGATGTTTAAAAAAGAAAAAAAAAAAAAAAAAGAAATCCCTGTGCTCTCTGACAGGAAAGCTCACCTCTGCCAATCCCCATGAGGCTTCTCCAGTAACCTCTACTAACGCTCCTGATCACGATTTGTATATGTGCTTCACTTCTGCTCATACAACAGACTCACCACGATCTCTGCCTCATGACCGTATCGTAGTAGTACTGGATGGGCTTTTTCTTTTATTTGGGGGCTTCTATTACCTTTGACTGATGCTGTTCAAACTTCAAAACCATTCGCTGCTGGGGGATTGGGGCTTATCAACATTTCCAACAAAAGTGCAGAAGAGGCAACTAAATATGGTGATCACGTACAGTAGTAGTCTGGTTGTAATCCGTCGCAGTCAATCATTTGATCATTACGATGTTTAGGAGCCGCTCATAGTGCCTTGATGCACTTTGTTTTGGACCACATTGGCTGTATAAGAGTAGAGCTACTGTATAGTACCTTTATAAAGCAGCCACCTTTGAGGAGCTTGTGAGACTGAATCTGTCAGCTATATAAAAAAAAATAGCTTTACACAGAGCCATCGCACTGACCGGCTCTCGCTTAATGTATTTGCCCCCTCGACTGTCGTTGCTCCAGAGCCCCCTGACTGCCATCATATGGAGTTACTATACCGTTCCTTTACGAAGCCATGTATAGAGCTATGATACACTATCCGTATACAGCGACTTAACTGGCCATAGAGCGTTTTTAGGGCCACCTGACTGCTATAGTTCTGCCTGAATCGTATGTGTTTGTGTTTGGATGTGTGCGCGTGTGTTAGTTTGCATTGAGAACCCTCAAAGGGAATGTCTTTAAAATGAGAAGTGGAGTGTATGAGGGACGACAGTTGTGGTAGCATAGCTGTTTTTCCTGTTCCTGTGTTGCAACGGACAAAACCCAGTGTTGTTGTGGAGGAAAAAAAAAAAGGGATTTTACTGAAACAAACAGAATCCATCTTTAACCATCAGTCTGCCTAAATGTTAATCTAAGAGAGCAGAGGTGTCCAAAAGAATGTGTAGTTCATCCGTGTTTTCTGCTTCAAATGCAACATAGTTAACAAAGCCTCTCTAAATGCCTTAGTGTTACACAGTACGGAGCTCTGATACGTTCCCCTCCCTCATCTTCACTCACGCACACACAAATAGATCCTCCAAAATATTCACTCCCTGGGTTCTTCTTGGTGTTCTGCAGTAAATATAGTGAGCTCTAATTTTGTATGTTTGCGTCTTGAAATGGTTCGTTATTGATTGATGCCTGATTGATGTTTTGATTAAATGCTTGAAAGCCAAGTGGGAGTTTTAAATTTCAAAAAGCCTCCGACCTTCAATGTTCACACCCACCCAAACCTCACTGTAATGCTCCGGAGGGGCGACTCGCGCTACAATTTGAACCTTAACTACTCACTCTGTACAGTTGTTGGTACTATTTGATGTGACAAACATGCTGGCACAGTAACTGCAGTGCGGCTCCGAACAAATCAGACTCAGAGAAAAACAAAAGACTGTTGAAAATGTAAGAAATGTGTATTTCCAATTTGGCTCCTTTCAGTCTTCCCAATCTATCATCTGATGCCGGATGCAGTTCTACTTTTCTGGCATTTGTTTGTCGCTGTCCTGTGCCATTTAATTCTGTCTGTATTTCCCCATTTCCACTGTCTGTAAATGAGTGCTACACGTGCCTGTGGAAATGTACCCCCTGCAACTTCCTCTCTTTACCTGGTTCTGTACGCTTACAGTCCTCACACACAAACTAAGTATGTAGGCCTACAGTTGTTTTGCACCGCGACATTATGCACAGCACACCTATAAGCGAACATGTAATGACACTTATTCATGCCCAGCTGGGAGATGTCAATCACCAGGCAGAAGTAAGCCAAGGACGTCACCTCCCAGGTGTTTTTTTGGTGAGCGGTGGGAATGTCAGAGGCAAGCTCAGGGAGTGGGTCTCCACAGAGCAGCACGGCCCCGTCGAACAGCAGGTCATGGAGGAATCATGTCGTGACGTCTGTGTGTGCATCCCGACAGAAAGAAAGTCTTCTGAAGGGGCCACGCGTCAGATTTCTGTGGTTTGACAAATTTACTTTTGCCAAAAAAATGAAAAAAGAATATTGAGAATTGGACCAGCTTGGGGATGATGAGAGGGAGGGGTCAGCTTTAGGACATGACCCCGAAATTAAGTATGGGGTGGTTTTCATAAAGCCTCTTGCCCCCTCCCGACCCTCGCTGCATCTGTGTTGGTGCGTCTCTGTGGGAAAGATACGTGCGTATGTGATTCTGTAGTCTGTAGTCTGGTGCTATGTGACCATGTTTGACAAGTGTGTTTAAAAATAACAGCAACATTTAGAGAAAAAAAAAAAAGATTAAAATCAGTCGAATTTTAAGTGAAGTTATAAAAAAAATATAGGAACACAGCACTGTTGATAAGTTTGAGATCTGAAGTCAAAATGTTTTGAATTCATTTTTTGTTTTGTTTTTATTTCTTGTACGTCTGTGAGTGTGAATGTTTGTGTGCTTGGAAGATTTAGCTCCTTCTTTTCTGGACACTGGTCCATGTCGCTCCATTCTTTTGTACAGATGAAGCTAAAAAAAAGAAGAAAAAAAAGAAGGCAAAATTTGTAAAATATTGTGTCTGTGACTCCTTGTAAAATATTTTCAAATTGTTTATTACAGAGAATCAGTTATTAAATAATGTTCATATTTTTCACTTCATTTCAGCGCGTGGTGTTTTGTCTTTTGGTTGAGACACAGGTGCGAGATTCATTCATTTTCCGGTTACATTGAAAATATTACATTTATATATTCAGATTTTATTGCACCTTTACTTTGAATTATAAGACATAATAGTTAGTTAGATTTCATGATATAAAAAAAGTTTGAGATCTTGAAAAATACACCTATTGGCTTTCTTAATGAGACGAGACAATTCATATTTAGATTTCAAAGGTAGTGGAGACAGTTATTTGTACAGGCACAAATCCTCTAAAGGGCTTTGGTTTTTTCAGATACCCCTACCAGACCAAAATACGACCATGTGTTTTAATAATACAACGTAAATACCCTTTTTAGTGTCATTGTAGGAGCTGTAATCACTTTTTGGTAAACTGCTCTTTGCCCTAGATTAGACCAACTCGGGACCTTTGACCAGGTTAAATATGTTTACAGCAGTAAAAAGCCTGCATTTAAATATAAACATATAAAATGCCATTTTCCTCTTGCCAAAAAGGGATTCCAGCTATAGTGTCACTGAAAGGTTATTTTTAGCCGGCTAAAAACCGGAAACAGGGAAGCAGCTAGCATTTAAAAAAAAACATGCAAGATAAAGCATTAATTAATTAGTAGGTTTTAGAGGTTCTAGTGACCTATTTTTGTTACCTTTGGACAAAGCCAGGCTTGCTGGTTCCCCCAGTTTCAAGTCTTTATTCTAAGCAAAGTTAGATTGGTGTTAGCGGTAGCGTCACATTTAGCATATCAATCTTCTCATCTAACTCAGCAAAGTGAATAAGTGTATTTCTCAAAATATCTTGAAATGTTTTAGGCTCATTTCTCTTCTTCCACCTCTCAGTTTTATTACTTGTGCTATTTAAAAATTCAAAATCAGGTCACGCAGGACGACATTTGTGGTCTAAATTTCTCAAAAATTAATATTGTGTATTTGTATGCGGCTCCTCTGAATCCTTTATGTGTGACGTTTGTTGTTGAGTATCTCCACTGATGCACAGCGAGGAGCTTCACAGCGTATTTAGGAAGTCAGTGAGAGCTTTGTGCCAAGTGTCTGGGTCGTCCAGGTAACAAGGGTGACCCGCTCTTCTCATCAGCACCACGCTGTGATTGGCCAGATTGCTCAAGTTTTTTAGTGACTGCTCTCCGAGCTGAGTGTCCTGGTCGCCGTAAACGATAAGCGATGGGACCTGGAGGAGAGACGGGACACAAAAATAGGTAAGAGATCCTACTGATGAATCATTACCAGAATCCTTTCTCTCATTTTTTTATTTAATCCGTTTGTTTTTTTAGTTTGTCAAATCCGAAACTAAAGGGATTTTGTAGTTGTCCTCTATTTTACCCCAAGTTTAAAAAACAACATTCAAAACAGGTATCATAAAAAGATAAAAGGCAAGCTTTTTATTTTTATTTGGTGTGACTAATAAATAAAAGTGTATAAAAGAGTAGTCAGGCATACCTTAATATTAGCATTTATCAGCTGCGGAAGGAATTATTCAGACCATTTACTTCAATAAAGTCACACAATACTCACATACTCCATGACAAAGTAAAGGTTCGCCATCAAAGGGGCACTCCAAATATTAAGTTATGCATTTACATAAAGTTGGGGGAGTCGCAGGACACAGATTGAACAAAGACTGAAGCAACAGCGGCCGAGTTACTCTCAATCAATCTGGCATTCACGCTGACCTCTCGCTGTGATTGGTCAGCTGTGCGACGTGAGAAATGTGTGTTTTGTGTGTGAACAATGAAGTGCAACGCCTTGGATGTCTTCCAGGAGAAACTGCATTAAAATTTGTCATATTTTAACTATTGTTGCATCTCCCTCCTCTCTAGGGCAACATCCTCTCGCCTTCTCGCGATTTGTAGGAGATATTAAAACCTTTGTCTTCTGATGACATTCAACATCACATTCAAGGGCTTAAACAAATAAAGATGAGCGGTATACTATTATTTATTTTATAATTGCATTATAATTACTTCTGCCTTAATGTGTAAAGATAGTTGAAAGTTGTACAATGTCAAGATGGAGCTGATTTAATTTATACTTCATATTTTAGAAGCTTATATAATGTATGCAAAATCTCAACTAGTCATTCTAGCTGCCAAGGTTACCGCTCACCACATGCTTTTTATCTGCTTCACTTTGTTATCATGTCACTGCTTTTCTGCTTTGCTATATTTTACCCCAAATCACTGAACATCAAGCAGCAAGCCACGCTGCAACAATGATTTGGAAGAGAACTACTTTTCAGTAACAAACACGTCTCCTTCCTGGATAATCCGCCTTCACTTGGTTTGCCATTTGAGAAGTGTTTTTTAAGTTGTTGGGAGCGGGATGAAAGCCAGTGTGAAAGTCACAGACGATCTGCTCCTTTCACAGTCGCATGTAAAAGGGAGAGAAGGATGTGCTGGAAAATGGGGTTGACATTCACGGTTGCTCAAGTTATCCTTAAAAGAGAACATGAAGAGCCCAAATGAGTATAAAGTAACGGTACCTTTACACTCTGGTACTGCTCTGCTGTGAAGTGCTCGGTGCAGATGGGAGCTACCGGGATGTAAGCTCGTATCAGAGCCTGATGCTGGTGGAGGAAGGGCAGGGAGTACATCCCACTGAGGGACGGGCTGATCACCACCACAGAGCTCAGGCTCAGCTGCTCACACACCGCTTTCAGGAAGCCTGCAGGGGCCAGCTGGCCAACCGCTGCCGGGGCCTCGGCTGACTTAGACCGGCCGAGTCCTGGAAGAAGAAGAAGAAGAAGAAGAAGAAGAAGAAGAAGAAACACTACATGAGGAGAAGGGAACAGGTTCATACCGGTGCTCTAAAAACAACAGCGAGTTGTTTATTGTAGTTTGGCACTGCTTTGGCGTGCTTACTGACACGGTCAGCAGTTGGTGCTGCACCGGTGACTTTGACAAATAGCTCATGGAGTCAGTTAAGGAACCCATCGCGCCCGGTTGCCCCGCTGCATCAGAAGCAGCGCTCCATTTGGGATGGCTTTCAGGGCCGCCAGACTCACCTGGCAGGTCGATGGCGACCGCACGGCATCCTGCTTTGGCCAGAGTCTCCAGAGTGCCGATGGCGAGCCAGTTTTCTGATGTGAAACGGATGCCGTGAAGGAGCAAAACGGACATCCTCACTTCCCCTTCAGTAGGCTCACTCTGTCTGTAGAACAGCGGCGCTTTGCAGCCCTCCACCTGCACACTGCCCTCTGTTATCTTAACAGCTGACATCCTGAACAGAGAAACAGACTTTAACACTGTAAATGGTACACACTATTATTATTTTGTGTTAAAAGAATAAGCAAAGCATAACAAATATACTCCAGAATATTAGTAAAAGTAAAAAATACTTTATTATTTAATTATAAGTCTGGATACATAAATGAGTAAGCATCACATTGGAGCTAGTGTAACTGGTAAAGGTGGGGCTGTTTTTAATTACTCTATAATATACTACTGGGTATTTAAATCTATAGCATTACATCAAAATTAATCAGTTGATATTTTGTGTTCACAATTTGAGTCGGCAAAGCAGTCAGATAAATGTAGTGGAGTAGTTGTATAAAACAGCATTGAATGGAATCACTTAAGTAGTTGAGTACATGTGCATTCCACTAATGGTTGTGATAATAAAAATAAAAATGTCTTCATTGGAGAAGTAGCATTGCTAACAAATACTGTACATTAATAAACACTTGAAAGTGTCCTTACAACCACATTAAAGTGGGCAATACACCTTTGGTTAATGCTAAATATGGGACTTTAACTGAAGTAGAAACATAAAGTAGCATGAATTTGAAATACTTACAAGTACCTCAAGACTGTACTTGACAACAAAGTAATGCATTATCATACAAGCAAAGTTTCAGCTGCTGACATCAACACACCGGAGTATGTTTTACTAAACACGTTACACTCCTCAGCTTCTCCACAGAAACATGTGCTAACGCTGTGTCCAGTTCAGACTAGAACGAAGAGTTCGCGGACAGCTGGCAAGTTGACCAGTCTGATCAAAGTCCAGATTAGATCATTTGATTTGTAATATCGAGCTCGCTCTCAGCACTTCATCTTCAGCACGACGAGAAAACAATCCGCCTCTTCTTACCTTGCAGCCTCCAGAACTGAACCGACGATCAACCTGCAAAGTGTTGCAGGACATTAGTCTGTAGCCAGCTGAGGTTTCACGTTATATCCCGGAAAACAGGAAGAAAAGAAAAAACACTGCAAGAATATTCTACTGACGTCTAGTGTTTGTAGAGAAAATTGCTTTTGTTCTGACAGCAATTTAAAAAAAAAAGATTATTTCTGGATGTTTTTCCCTGTAGAATATTTAGTGTAATCGTCAGTTACATTGTCGCCAGAGGGAAATTAAAGTCATGAAAAGAAGTCCATGAACAGGGACTGATGTGCCACTCGTCATTAATGATTAATGCGCAGTATTGATCGGCTGTGTTTTGGGAGTTAGGGCCTCTGTTTGAGTAAGAGCTCACTGTGGGTGGTTGTCAATGTTGTATGTTTTCTGCCTGGATGTCTAACATCCTGCGCGTGTTTTTTTGGGGAGTTTTTTTTTCAGTGTCACGACCTGTGATTGGATGTTTAATTCTCAATAAGGACTTCAGAGATCTCGGTCTGACTTCCATCCAGTGTTATAAAAATGGTTATCGTCCGCCGACCACAAGCCATGAAACTGTTGCTGCCCATTATTCTCCTGACAGTCGGACTGGCTGCTGGTAAGAACATGTTATGATCCTCAATGTCTTCAGTTATACATTACTCATATTAATTGTCTGTGTTGTTATGAGGAGTTTAAATGTTTATGAAGAAATGTGGAACAAAACAAACAAAACAAAAGAAGTCGTCCCATGTTTGTCGAATATTTTTGAGAGGATTATTATGTAATGAATCTGAACTCATGTCAGTGGTAGAGGAAGCATTAACATCTTTTACTTTAGTTTAAAATGTCAACCTCACTCTTTGAAGACACTCCACTAAAAGTAAAAGTTCTGCATTGCATTATCCTGCCCTGATGAGTATTATCAGCAGAATATATTTAAAGTAGTTTAAAAAATAAAAGTACTCATTCTGCAGTAAAGGAGTCCACATTGTTGTCCACATTGTTTTAATATTAAATATTATGCTTTGGTATTCTTTTTACTGAAAAAACAATTTGTCCTTCATCTGATAAAGGTCAATTTGTCCTTTATCAGAATAAAACAAAGACAAATGTAGTGAAATAAAGATAAAAGTACAATATCTAAGTATAAAGTAACCAAAAACAGTAAACCAGTAAAGTACAAGTACCTCAAATTTGTTTTTTAAGTAAACCGTTTGAGTTAAAGTTCACTACTGTAAATGACTCGTATGTATTTAATTGTCTGTGTTGTTATGATGAGTCTAAATTTCTCATTTTTTACATATATCAGAGCGAGTACCTGTTTAGTAATTATCGCTGTGTGAGGGTGGTAAACTGTGTAAACTACAAAAACATAATCAGTTATTTTCAATCTTGTGTTTATTGTGAGTAGGATTATTATGCTACACATGTATACCAGTAGTAGTAATAAGTAGTAGTATAGGTGGTTGTCGGTTATGGTAACCAGTATAATGCTGTTTAATGCTTTTTCTGGTCTCTGGTCTCACAAACCAGCAGCGCCTTGGTCCAAAGGTTATATGTATGCAGGCTCGTGCCCAAATGTTGCAGCTGGTACCAGTGAGCAGCTGCACTCCCCGTTCAAGCCTGGACTCAACAGATCGAGATACAGTCCTGCCAGATGCCTTTATTTTTGTTTTATTGTTCTGTTGTGCATAAACAGGCTACCGAAGTCCCCTGAATGACTTCCAGCGCTCAGAGGGCAGAGAGCTGGTTCCCACCGCCTGGAACTCAGCTCGAGTGTTGTTGTTACCGGGTCTGAACCTGGAGGACTGTGCCACCCGCTGCTCTCAGTCTCTGGACTGCAGGTATCCAGCCTCTACTTTAACCCAGCAGGTTGCAAGCATTACTAGGCAACCTCGTTCTTCCAGCAAGGCAATAATTAGAAAAATTGTTGTTATTTCTTCTGTATGACTTAATTGTGTAAGGCATTCATGTTGTGTTAGACCTGTAATTGTGATGGCTCACTGTGAAGTGAATTAAAAGACACATGTTTTTTTATTGTCAATGAGTTAAAAAACAATAATGAATTGATCATACTAACATACTGTGTCTGTGTAGCCAAAGCTTGATATTGTTTATTTATTAGGCCATATAGAGCTCTATTGTTCAAAATCTATTAAACATAATCAATGTTGCACTACATGACGGCGTGTTGGGTTTCAATTCATGTTGGTATTTCTGACCGAAATGATGACCAACAATGTAAAAATGGGAGCCCAGTTGTAATAAGCCATAACCCAACAGATCTTTTTATTTATTTATTATAATGTCCTATTGGTGGTACATTTCTGAACATTAATAAAGGTAGTTTTGCTAAATAATAAACCCTGTAATTGATATACCTTGTTTTAAGTGTGTATCCCTCAATATCCCTCATCACCAGAGCGTTCAACTATGAGACGCGTCCCACTGTTTCCTGTAAACATCTGCCCTGGGTGGGCGACGGGAGCAACGCAGAGGTGAAGAGGAACGTAAACTGTGACCTTTATGAGAAGAAAGGTAAGACTCAGTGTGTGACCTTACCGAGATCAATGTGACGGATCAATGCTGGAGTTGTTTGACTGGTTCGTTTCTTTTATGAAGTTTATGTCAGAAAGTGCATCGTGGGTAAAGGAGAAGACTACCGAGGGAAAGTCTTCACCACAAGAAGCGAGCTCACCTGCCAACAGTGGTGGTCCAAGTTTCCTCATGACCACAGGTGAGACGTTACTCTGGTGGATCTCAGTAGAGGCTGCGAGTCGTCGCTTAAACATGTGACATTTCCAATCCAAAAAAGAAACAAATGTGACACTATAACATGTTGACTGCACTGAATGCGCACTGTGAAACTCTTACCTGTTCTTCTCAGGTGGACTCCCACAGCTACCAACGGTCTGGAGTTGAACTTCTGCAGGAATCCAGACGGGGATCGGATTGGTCCCTGGTGCTACACCACCGACCCGGAGCACCGTTATGAAAGCTGCAACATCCCCCAGTGCAAAGACGGTACAGTCAATACAGCCAATACATTTCCATATGTGCTGTATGAAAAGTATACTGGGGAACTCTTAATTTGGGGGTTTCAAAATTAAAATAGAAAATAAGAAAAAGTGCACATAGTTTCTTTACTCATTAACTTTAGTTTTTAAAGAAAGATGGGGGAAGTTTCATTGTTGTGTAGAGCTTATTTCCTACTTAATTACAGGAAAACTGACACAAATCTATTCAAGCCCAAGGAAATACTCACTTACTTCTTAACTCCCTTACTGATTTATATGTTTTCCTGTATTTTTCAGCTACACAGAAAATCTAATTTCACATTGTTTGCATGTTCAGCTGACCTGCTGGCTGCTGCACACTGGCTAAAAGATGATTATTTTGGTAAAAGAAGGTTGTAATTGCAAAGTGCACCAGTTGAACACCATTCTCCCATAATTAGTCTTCTATAGGAACCTTCCTAACAAATAACAATTGTATCAGTTCCTTTAAAAGGAATTATTTGGAAACCTGTAAAATACAATGTTTTTGGGTGGGTGGTGTTTTATTTCTCTGTCACACTTTTGACCTTTGATTTCAGAGGTGTGTATCACATGTAATGGAGAGGACTACCGAGGGCAGGTTGACCACACAGTTAATGGCAGAGAATGTCAGAGATGGGACCAGCAGTACCCTCACCAACACATCTACCAGCCTGAAAAGTACTCAGTATTCATCACTACTTTGCCCAATTCGTCACATAACTTGGTGTGTTCTAAACTGTTTCAGTCCTTTGTTTTGTTATTGTGGACAAAAACTATTTTTTTTTATTTTCAGGTACCCTGATAAGAGTTTAGATGACAACTACTGCCGTAACCCCGACGCCTCCCCGGTGCCGTGGTGTTACACCACAGACACTGAGGTGGAGAGGGAGAACTGTGAGATCAGCAAGTGCAGTAAGAAGTGGCTTTTTTAAATAGTAACTTGATAGAAATACTCATGATAAGATTAAAGATGGAACGATTAGTTGATTCAATGATTAGTTGATGGAAAGAAAAATATTATAAAAATATTAATTGTTTTCTCTCTATAAAAGGCATTTATCACCATTTTGTGATGATGAATTAATTGATTGAGGAAGTAAGATTAATAGATGATGAGAATAATCCCGAAATAAGATATAACTGTAAAGTGTTCTTGTTTCTTCTGTTTTGTTGTTGTCGTTAGTTTCCTCTGGCACAATCGAGGAGACTGAACTAAATCGAGTTGATTCCTGCGGTGTTAAGAGACACAGTTAAATTAGAGAGTCTCATTAAGTCGCTGTAATTAAATTTAGAAAAGTCCCTGTTTTGGTGTTTGTGCAAATTACTTCCCGAATTGTGTGACATTTCACAATTGCCCCAATCATTCACTTTGATTTAAGGGAAAATACGGCTCAAATTTGTCAGAGATTCTAGCCCTGCATTGTCCCACAGGATCTTAAGTTAATTAAAGATGAATTACAATGTTTTAAACTTAAAATTCAGTTATTTTTTTTCTTTGTATTTCTGTGAATCTTTACTGTGGTATACTGTCGTTTCCATTTGGTTTAGTGAGAGAGGTAGCAGTGCAATCTATTTGAGGTATGATAATACTTTTTAGATGTACAATTTACTCTGATTATAATTATTTTGCAGTTAGGGATACGTTCGATATAATAAATGACATGCCCAGGCAGAATCAAATGCTAAACTTTTAACCTCACCTGAATAAATAAATAAATCCAACCAGGGCATTGGTGTTTTCTCCAGAATTTCAACACAAGTTATGCAAGATGACACTGGCAGCATTGGCATTTCCATTGAGGACAGAGTTCACGGGCCCAAGATCTATAAGATAGCACCATCTTGTGGTGAAGGCAGCGTTGAGTTAATAATAAAAACATTGCTCCAAATCAATTCTCATTCCCATCATAGATTATCAAAAAGATGATAACAAAATATCCCGTAGTTCCAGTTTTCGTTTTGGTGTTTTTATAAGAGAAAGAATAAATATTTAAGTTCGACCTTTTTCTTTTATCCAGTGTATTTATTCAATGTTTTCGTTTCTGTGTCTTTAAATCAGACATCATACAATTGGTGATAATCCTCATTTTAAGTCTGGCGAACCATTTCCTGGTTTTAAAAATGAGCTTGATTTTACATCAAGTTATTGACATTTCAGGAATCTAAGCAAAAGATATAAATTAAATTAAACATTTAATATTCTCAACATTACAAAAGAAAATTAGATTGATTTTTTTCATGACTTCAAATTAAACGTAGCGAGTAGGAATCAACATAATGTGATCAATAAACAGTTATTCTGTCATCACATTGTAACAAAATTAAATATATATATATATACGTTCTGTTTGGACTTTAATTACAAGAACAGACTTTAAAAACAGAACTTAAATCACAAACAATCTCATCCTTTTAATTTGCAGGATTACAGCAGCAAACACCTAAAGTGCACACAAGAAACATAGTAAAATAAAAAAACAAAAAGTAATATAAATAAACAGTAAAACAGTAATAAAAACAGTAAATAATGCACAATAACAATATTATATATACAGACAGAATACAATGTATTTGTATTGCACAGTTGAGTGACCAAAGTGTTTATTTTTTGTGGTCTACTGGAGCTCAGCTGGTTGTGCAGCCTGACAGCAGCAGGAAGGAAGGACTTCACTTCTGTGCAGCCAGAAGTGACCATTACAACTAATGTATTTCCTCTCCAACTTGCTCTTGTCCTCCAGCTGAGATGCGGGTGGATAAACGCCAACGCTCCAGCTTCACGACTAACTGTTTCCGTGGCCGCGGGGAGGATTACCGCGGTAAAGTCAACGAGACAACATCAGGTATCCCCTGTCAGCGGTGGGATGCCCAACAACCTCATGAGCATCCTTTCTACCCAAACACATACGAATGCAAGTAAGAACATGTTTAACAAGTTAGAAAGATTAAAGTACTTTGGGGTTATTTTCTGCACGTATTTAGCTAGTTTGAAAGCGCTCTATTTGCTTTACACATGAATATTAATGTCAAGATGAAATTACAGTGAAATTTCTTGAGATCTTATTTCTCTGCTGACAGTTGACAGTAGATGATAAATGGTCACTTACTGCAGATTATAGAGGCGGTACCACACTGAGTGGGAATGTTGAAGTGAATATTAAGCTTATTTGTAATGCGGTAATCATTCAGCATGCCTAAATTGATTATGAGCGTTTCAATCATCTAGTTTCGAGTAGAAGTCATAAGAAGTGTTGGATTGTATTAGTATGTTATTTCAATGTAATTCTACATCTTTAAATCAGGTTTTCAAAGTCTGGGACTGAGACAAAGCTTGGAAAGTATACTCATCGCTTAGTTCAATTGATTATGTTATATGATCCCAGAAGATCAAGCATAATATTGCTCTTTCATAAAAAAAGATCTGTCCTGCGGCATTTATTAGTTTCTGATTCTGGAAAATATTCCCCAGAACTAGTGACATATCTATTCTCTCATATATCTCAAACTAAATCACTCACTCATTTAGGCTACTCTACGTGATCTTATTTTAATAATTAATCATAGAGATTAATGTAATTTTTTATCTTCCATTCAGTGAGCTACACCTCTGCTCTACTTAAACAGGCTAAAGAGATACAGTAATGTATAACTGTGTAACAGGTCACTTAATGCATTAGTGATAAGACAGTCGGCATTATTATTGTAATGCCTGTACATTTTTAAATAGAAAAAAAATCGTAATGTTAGCTGCATGAAAATAATATGTGTGGCCTTAACTTTGCATTTAACAAAGTATTATTAAACAATGACAGGCCCGCTTATCAGGATTGTACAAAATGTCCATGGTTATAAATTAAACAAAAATGTTAAAGCATTCAATATCTTGCAGCAAATCATGTTTATAAAGGCCTAAAGGGCCCTGTACCAGACTATTTACAGGTGTTTGAGCGCACCAGAGATCAGCATGTGTATAATAGTAGCCAATCAGTATTTTTTGATCCAAATCTAAAGGTAGAGCCTACCAGATCAGGTTAGCTGTTCTCATGCCTGGGAAATAAGGCATTTTACCTTTATTTTGATTCTATCTCATGCTTTAATTTATGTAATATACTTTAGTTTATAGTTTAGAATTGTGTTCGTTTGGTGTGTCTAATATTTAAGTGATTATATGTATTAAGTGTGCTGTGTGTAGGTTGTTTATGACAGAATAAAACAAAGCATTTGACTTTGTGCAACGTCTCCTCCAGGGGTTTGGAGGAGAACTACTGTCGTAACCCAGATGGGTCGGAGGCTCCCTGGTGCTTCACATCTATGCCAGAGATGAGGACTGCTCTCTGCTTACAGATCAAACGCTGTGCAGACGACATAGAAGCTGAAGGTAGGACTTTTTATTCAGATTTAAGCCAAAAGGTGAATTCAGTTTCAGCTTCCTGTGAAGTGTAATGGATAAAAATTATGTTGTAAAGGCCCCAAGACTGTATGGATATTTACACGAGACATACAGGGCTTCAACCATGATTGTAGAAACACTGAGGTCATGAGTCCAGTTACTTTGGAGTTTTCTCCAAAGTAACCCGAGAATATCTGGACCGGCAACTCATAATAGTCTTTATTTTTGTTTTAAGTACTGGGATTTATCAAATTGTATTTATCGTATGTTATATTTATCTGTATTTTATTATAAGAGGTTTGACTGCTACAGTCTTAGTAACTATGACCAACAGCTTTGTATGGCCAATGTTAGCTGATTTTAGCTAATTTCTTCCGGAACAATCGATACATTATGATTTGCATTTTCTATTATCATGATATTGTCATTTGTGGCTCCTGAAGAGTTACACTGTTTCCCTTTGAGGTCTAAATACAATTTGGAAGAACACATGTCTGGTGTAGAAATACAGAATCCTTTATCTATTTATTTATTTACATATTGTATTGTACATCTTCAGTGTAAATAATGGCCACTGAGTTTTATAATGTAACTCCCTCAGTGTTACTAAAGCCCAAGATTCCTCCAAATATATGTAGAATATAACCTCAATGGTAGCTATGATCCAGCATGAGAATGAGGGAGTTTCACTGCTGTAGCCTTTTTTTCTACATTTTCTCTGTGTGCAATAATTCATCAAGGAAACTTTCATAATAATAATTTCTTCAGATTGCTATAACGAAAATGGAAAAAACTACAGAGGAATTGTCCGCAAAACTCGTAAGGGGATCACCTGCCAGAAATGGAACGTCAACACACCTCACCGGACCAAGTACGCCAACCATTTAAGTGCTACGTTATACAAGATGAAAACATTTATGACACTAAACAAAGAATTGAACGGGTCCTGCTTGTTGCCTTTATGTTAATGCTGTGAATTCAAAAATCTAAAAAGCATAACACTTTAAAGCATGTGTTGTGTAAACTGACCAAGTTAGGTACACTTTAAACAGTTCATATGCATGACCTTAAACCTTAAATTTCCAATCTGCTGTAGAGGACACTATTTGCCCACAATTCAATGTACCAAAATGAGGGAGCAACTCACAGCTGGAAAATCAAAACTAACTATATTTGGAAAAACATTTAGCTGTCTTTTTGTTAACTTGTTGATAATGACAGTGGCTTTTTACATCATCACATTCTAAATATGATTTATTTTATACTACAGAGACTACAAAGTTCCATCAGGACTTGTATTTAGTGTATAATGTATACAGTTAGTATATAAAGTAGTATTTATAACTTGAAAAAATCTATATGATTTTCCAGGATAAACCAAAGGACGCACCCTGAGGCCAACCTGACAGAGAACTACTGTCGTAACCCAGATGGGGACCTGCACGGACCCTGGTGCTACACCACCGACCCCAAAACTGAGTTTGACTACTGCGCCATCAAACAGTGTGGTACAAAACTCTGCTTTTGTAGACTTGTAGATTTCAACATCCTCCGAGTAGCTTGATGCATTGTGTGGTGACAACTCAAACCGAGCTTCTGTCTTCTGGCTTTAATGATTAATCTGTTTCTTGTTGTTTTTAAACAGCTGGAGAGAAAGTGTCCATGACTGAACCAGAAGGTTAGTTTCTGAATGAATTTGAAGCAATGTTTTGCAACAAGCCTTCTTGTCTGTTTTTTTCACACAATGATACGTCACTCTTTTGTGAACACAGAGAAAGTGGAGTTCAGTGAGTGCGGGAAGAGAGAGGACCGCATCCAGAGGTCGATGTTGCGCATCGTGGGTGGGATTCCTGGGAACTCGCCGTGGACGGTGAGCCTCAGAGACAGGTGAGTCTGCAAGCTGACGGTGTTTGAGCCGGCCATGGACACGTAAAATACACTCAGCTGTGCTTCAAGTGACCTCTGACCTCTTGTGTGCAGGAAAGGAAACCATTTCTGTGGAGGATCCCTGGTTAACCCCAGATGGGTGATCAGCACCAAGCAGTGTTTCTCCTCCTGGTAAAGCTTGTTTATTTAACCATTTTTGGAGTTCAGCAGGGTGTTAGCATTGTCCTTATGAACATATTAGCATTTAGCTCAAAGCCCTGCTGTGCCTATCTGCAGCTTCACAGAGCTGCTAGCATGACTGCAGACTCTTGTTTGAAAATGTCTCTTGCACAGCTTTTATAGAAGAGATTTGTTAAATAATTTGAGTCCCCCTTATAGAAGCATGAAATAAAAAGTGCTGCATTTGTGCACAGCTACGTGGACCTGCCCGGATACTCGGCCATGATGGGAACACTGTATCGTGATCCTCAAGAAGGAGAGCCTGACGTGCAAACTATTCCTCTGACCAAGATCGTCTGCGGACCCTCAGAGTCTCAGCTGGTCATGCTTCAACTGGAATAGTGTGTACTTTCAAGTGCCCCCCAACACACGCACACACACACACACACACACAAACACACACAATAATTTCCCTCCGCCTCTGTCTCCTTTCTGTAGCCCGGCTCAGTTTAATGAGCGTGTCTCTCAGATCTGCCTCCCTCCTGAGCGCTACATTGTAGCTGAGGGGACGACTTGTGAGATCGCAGGATGGGGTGAGACTAAAGGCAAGTATAATCCTTTGGAAATGATAACTTGACACTGGCTACACACAGTGCTTCATGCAACTACAATATGCTTCAACTGCAGGAAATGGTAATAGATTACTCCCTGAGAACAAGCGTCTTGTTTCTGCCCTTGAAGTAATGTTGCATCTAAATGAGAGAACTATTCGAACCATTGAGCAACAGATGGCATTGCTATTTCCAGAACCATTCAACATCTGTCTACCTTCCTTTTCTATTTTCTCTATGTCCCTAAACATGCAGCCTGCTAACTCATTCCTCCTTCTCGTTGGTTTTCAAGGGACTGGAGATGAGACTGTCCTTAATGTGGCCTACATACCAGTTCTCAGTAACAAGGAATGCAACAAATACTTTAGAGGTCGTGTTCGAGAGAATGAGATGTGCACCAGCTCTTTCCAGGGCGGAGTGGGCGCCTGTGAGGTAGGTGTCCATGAAAAGTGTGCACAACATTAAAACTTTATTATTTGTTGTTTTAGATCATTTAGATTGTACCCTAGAGCAGCAGCAGAGTTACTTAATGCACTTCCTTTTATTTCTTTTTTTTGACAACATTTTATTGGTGGAAGTGGGACAGGTATAACATTTACATATATTTACATATCGACAGGTTTTACTTAACTTTAACTTAACACCAAAACTCAAGAAGCTCTAGAGAAAGGAAAAAAAGATTTTGTAAAATACACTCAATCGTTTTCTTGTTGAGAGTTCGGTGAGAAGATCAACCACTTTTGGCTAAATATGAAGCTAGAGCCATATAGCCAGTAGCCAGTTAGCTTAGCTTCGTTAGCACAGCTAGCCGGTTTTTTTTCTCCAAAGGATACACAATCCACCTACTAACACTTCTATGGCTAACTAATTAACACATTGTATCTTGTTGGTTTTTTTACGTCTGAACAGAGCCATGCTAGCTGGTTTCCCCACTTGTTTTGCTAAGCTAAGCTAACCGGCTCCTGGATGTAGCTTTAGTGGTATCAATCTTTTCATCTAACTCTTGATGTCAAAACTATTCCCTTCAATGAACAAGTATAACGTTATTTAGTGAGAATTAATACTGACGGGGAAGAATATCTTTTGATGATGAAAATCACTTGAAGTAAAGAGCATACAGCTATTTATATGTTCCTATAAATTAAACACATTCACCATATGGATAATGGAGGAGGACTGGACGAGATGTGACTGCAAGATGTTTCCGACCTCAGAAGTGACAGTCAGTCATAACAGAGACAAATAATGACTCCAGAGTGTTGTTCCTGTGTGTCTGCAGAGAGACTATGGCGGCCCTCTGGCGTGTCAGAACAGCGACTGCTGGGTACTTGAGGGTGTGATCATCCCCATGAGGCGCTGTGGACACCCGGGGCAGCCCAACATCTTCATCCGTGTCTCCGTCTACGTTGACTGGATCAAGAAGGTCATGGAGATGGCTTAAACCCAGGGACTGACATCCAACAGGAACTGATCAAAGCTGCTCAACCCTCAAGACCAGTTTTTTTTTACTTCACCATATACATTTTTCCCTTCTCAGATGTCTCTTTAAAACATTAAAAAAATGTGAATAATACAGATGTATAGTCAGATTTTATTAGTTCAAACATTAAGTTAAAACTTTACTACATCATACAAAATAATAATCCATTCATGGAGAAAATGCAAAGACAGCACAGTCATTTCTTACAGTATATGATCTGCTTTAAATTAATTAAATTTCTATGCACATTTAGATTTAGTGAATCTTCACAGCCAGACTAACTGATGCATCAGCCGGGGCATTTAAACAATAAGCAGAAAACATCTAAATTTACAAAACATGATCAATTATGGTGAGATGCAAAACAATGCAGAGAAGATTTATTATATAAATGTAGTTAAACTCAGCAAATTCCCCGTTTAGCATTTATAAGCAATGCATATACATTTAAACTATAATGTAGTTTAGCACATCTAAATACATTTAATTGTTAATTAGTGTACACTATTGATCCATGGTTATACCTTCTCTCATATATTTTATATTATTATATTGTGTCTTTACTATTTAGTCATTCATTATCTGTTTATACACCAGCCTCCACTTGCTGCGTGCCCACATGGAGTTATATCCATTGACAAATACATGAATAGGTTTTAGTGCGTTACAAACCATTTATCAAATGTGTATATACTGCTTAGAAATGCTAAACAGTGGGACTTAAAGTAAAGTGTTGGAAATGTTTTGTTATTTATTCTCTAAGAAATAAAAGGGATGCAGAGACAACGTCTAATTGTAGTCCCACAGGTTCAGAGGAGAATAACTGAGAATAAGTAACTCCCAATAACAGGGGAGGAGGTGTGGCTACATGGTGCACAGCACACATTTTAAGTTCCTAACATCCCCTGGAAATGCACCCTTTACCACAAAACTGTACGCCTCCCCCTCCTCTCCCTGGCATTGAATGGAGCTCCAAAATACCTTCTTTGCCCCCAGCCTCTAAAGAAATCCCTCCTCTGCCTGTCTTTTGATGCCTGCCCCCACCTCTAAAGACATGCCTTTGTGCCTTATGCAGAACTGTATGCGCTGCACATTCTTTCTAGTTCTATAGGAGGATTTTTGTAACCCGGTCCTGATGAGCCCACGGAATTCAGCTTAAATAAACCTCAAGATCAGAGTCCGACCGAATCTCAGACACACCAGCATGCAGAGGGCCACTGAACTCACACATACACACACAATTCTCTCTCATGCAAACTCTCTCCCCCTTTTGCCTTATCCCCCATTCTATCTGTCTGTTTTCTGTCACTTAGAAATGTTCACATTTTTTACTTTTGTCTTGAAAAATCTGAAAATACTGATATTTCATCTTTAGCAGAACTACTAGGACTGAGGTGGAGAAGATGTTCCCTTTAACTAGTGATGCCTCCCGTTGCACACAATGTTGAAACGGCAAGTTGACAGTTGTGATTTCAGCGTCATTCTGTTCACTTTCATTTAGTAATATTAATAGTGGATGATTAGTCAAATTTAAATATGCAACAGTTCTCACCAACTGTTAAAGCGTAAAGCTTCTGGGAAGCCTGAATACATTTTTAATAAATGCTTCCACAGAAATATGCAAATAGTTCTTTTTGTTATGCCTTTTAGGTGTGCAGGTTGAATGAGATAAACATTTTGAAAACATCTTTATATTCAACATGTGATTATGTTTTTTTTCTTCTAAATGTAACAGTCAGATTTCAAGGGATATTTAATCTGTGAATTTTCTGAATTATTTTTAATTTAATTAAAATGGAGCCATGTGCTTCATCTTTGTAACTTAAAGCTTTAGATGTTGGTCTCATGCCAGCACACTCACCTGACATGACTCCATGCAGCCGCCCCTGGAATGTGTATTCAGTGTGGTTCAATCATGTCGCTATCGGGTTTATCAGTTTGTGTAAATTTACAAAATGACGCCTTGAAAATCACAAAGGCGAGTTAAAATAAAGATTTTAAACCTTCACAAAAACATTCAACATGAACTAGTACAATGGGGATATTTCATTCCAAAAATATTACATGTCCACCCAGGGAGGATGAGACGTTTTTATGTCCGAAAATAAAGAGAGAATAACTGAAGTTAACAGGAAAAAAGATTAGAGGAATAAAAGACTGGATAGTGTCAAATGCAAACTTTTTACATTTTCTAGATAAGAAACTTACAAAAATAAATGTGTTCTTTTGCTTAAAGCCTATCTGTTCTTTTACTACTCACTTCTAGAATATGAGTGCATGCAGTGCATGATTAAATGAACCAAACTGTGTGTCAATTCGTCCCCAAAAAACAAATGCCCTGCAGACTTTCTTCTTAAAAACCCCATTTGATATGTCTGTCCCTTATGACTTACAGTGATATCTCTAACACTGTGGGTGGGGAGAGAGAGAATGAAACTTCTGCTCGAAACAGTCTAGACAGCCTGATCTCACCAGAATTTATACTAAACCTTTTCCCCCTCGTCTGTGGGGAACTTCCCAGCCCTCGGATCCCACTTTGGGAACCCCGGAACCAGACTCTACCCTCCTGTCTGATGCCCGTCTCTCTCCCTTTCCTTCTCTCAAGTGGGTGGTCCGGTGAGCTTTTCGGGGCGGGGTCCTCTGTTTCACCCCTCCCACCCTCGTTCCCTCTTGAAACATGCTTTAATAGAGAAAGTATGCAATGCATACTGCTCAGCTACAACCCCCAATTATACTGCAACTGGGGTATTCGTGACTGGACGTCTGGGGGGATCACACACATTTCCGATTAGAGGAGGAGAGAGAAAGGGGAGGGGGGGAGAAGAGAGAGAGCGAGAGAGAGAGAGAGAGAGTTTACCCTTTCAATCCAACCAATGAGACTGTCGATACGCTAAGGTTTTTCATAGTTGTGCAGGAGCACAAAGTGAGCTGACTGTGAGAAACTTCCAGGTAGAAACTACAAGCCGTCTCAAGGTAAGTTCCTCTCTGCGCTCTCATTGTTGCGTTTGGCGCTGCCTGCATGAACAGGAGCACCCAGCCTGAACACGGAGCCTATAGCCCGGTTGCATGTATGCATGTATGCCCGCTATGTGTGTGTGAGTGTTGGTGTGTGTGTGTGTGTGTTCATGGCTGGTTGCAACGGAGAGCTTTTGCACCTGTGTTCCTCGCCTTTGTCCTTCTTGGTAAAGTTTGTGCAGCTCTTCGGTTCATATGCTTCGGCGGACCTGCCGACACGTTTAAGATCGATTGCGCAAGTGATGGGAGCAGGGGGATGTTGTGTAGTGAGCGCCGACTTCACGCTTTAAAACACCGATGGCCTCGACTGTTGTTTTGGCGTTTTGCATGTGTTACTCGTACACAAAGTTAAGAGGGGTTCGAACTCACGGAATCGCTGCAGGAGCGCTTTACGCACCTTCCTTCAAGACTGTAAAATAATGTGGTGTGTGTGTGTGCTTTTTTTTTTTGTATGGTTGCAATTGCCGCCCATATGCAAAAAAAGTACATTCAGTTCCAGTACTTGAGTGGCAAACACAGACTCGTTAAAGCAGACGGTCCGCCGCTGCAGCAGAAGTGAGGACGCTTGTTGTGTTGCTCCCGAACGTGTTTACTGGAGAAACCAAACGACGGCGTGCGTCTCGTTTGGCTCGAAGTCGTTTCAACGAGCCCGTGGATTCCTCAAATGAGTCTGACTTCCTTCTTCACTGCGCCCGTTTTGATAGGCTGTGTTGGCAATTAGTGTTTGGCACATTCCTCACAGAGATGTGTTGTACGAGTACCATGGGACGTTACCAGCAGCCAGTCTGAAGTTGACATTTATGGTCGGCTCTCTTAATACAAAAGTAAATAATATAGGGTATTACTTTTTCGGACGTTTAGCTATTTAGGCAAAATGGTACATTGTTTACAGTAACACAGGGTGTCATTTGTCAAGCCGTATAGGCTCTGATTCTTAAATGCAACGATTTGCTGGCTTTCATTGTGTTGTGGCCCAAATCTTCTATCCCGATGTAGTTTATTTCATATATTGATAACATAAATACATAGTATGTTTGTCCGGTAATTTAATACATAAATAATTCATATACAATATCCACATGGTAAATAATATTTTCTATATCTGTGTGAATTTAATACTTGACAAAATATGCTAGTATTTGCTCATTTGATCATACGTTTTGGAGCAAAATGAACAAAAGTTTCAACTAAAATGATGTGGGGATTCTAATATAATTAATATCTATTCAGATTGTTTGAGAAATTTGAGTGGGATGTTAGATGATGTATTTGTGTTTCACAATATCTCGATAAAAGAGTTCATCACCATACAAACCATTACAAAACTGTAAATTATCATAATGAGTCATCGACCCGGTCTGATGGTTTCGGGCTGATGGTTGGACAACACAATCAGTTTGAAGATATCACCAGAGGATCAGCGAACTTATTTGGGGCATTTTTTCACTATTTTCTGACATTCAATACATGTGTCATTATAAATTAATGACAGATTAAGTCATTTGCTTGATAAATCAATTATTCAATCATGATTTCCTAAAGCCCAAATGATGGCTTCATGTGTCTTGTTTTTTAGTGACCTACAGTCCAAAACCTAAATATATTCAGTTATCTATCACACAAGACAAAAAAGCTGCATATCCTCAACATTGACAAGTTTGACATTTTTGCTTCAAAACTTATGTAAATGATCAATTAATTATCAAAATAGTTGCAGATACATTTTCTGCCTATTGACTAATCAATGAATCAACTCAGCGTTGCAGCTCTAAATTCAACTAAATGCTGCAAACTAAGATTTCTAAATAGTTTATCATGTTAAAGTGATTATTTCCATTAGGATTTTGCATGTAGTATTTGTGTGTGTGTTTCAGTTGCACAATTTTAAGAGTAAAAGTTGCTGCAGCACGCTTACAACATGGAAAGCCTCATTGAGAAATACCTGACAGAGGGCAGATGGAAAGGCAGTGTACAGCAGAGCAGATGCAGATTTTGGATGGCAGATTGAGTTGTGAATATCTGTGCTACTTTTAGTCGCTGGACACCACTCTCATGTTTCCCTGCGTCTGCCAGACCCCTGTCTATGTTTTGATGAACCTGGTGCCAAGGCTTATGTATAAGCAGTTCCCACGCTCGCTTGTGGAAAAGGATCCTGTGTGATTCTGAACTATCCTTTCAATGATTTGAATTAAGCACTGATTGCAACTCACTGTGGTAATTGTGCAAAAAGGAAAGAAAACTGTTTTGAAGTCATATATTGTAGCTGATTATCCTGGCTTCTTCAAAAGATGATTTTTGCCACTTTTCTTTGCTCACATCTGCAGCTCCTGGTACTCAGGTCTTCTCTTTAAGCCCTTGAGGCCGCTCCTCCAGGCTTTGATGCCCACACTCCTTGAAGCAGGTGGACAGACACAGGCATGAGTAACAGTGGGACCAAAGAGCCGTCTCCCGAGCTGAGCACTGCCCAGTCACCTCCTGAACCTCAGCGGCGGGGTAGGGGTCGGCCACGGAAACAGCTGCAGGTAGGACTTCCTCCTTTAAGACACCAATTTGATCCGCTCTCTCTTGGACCTGAAATCAACAAGTATCTAAATTCAAAAGGGATTCTGAAAAACAGAGCTATTTGTTTATTTGTCTACGTCTCCTTGCTGCTCATGCAAATACATGTTTTTTCCACTGGTTAGTTATGTCTCATGTACATGTGTGTCTCTAACAGGAGCCTGTTGGACCACCGACCCCAAAGCGACCGAGAGGTCGACCGAAAGGCAGCAAGAACAAAGGCCCAAAAACTGCACTGAAGGTTCAATCTGTTCAGAGTGTCTGATATATTAATAAATGGATCTATATTTGAACTTAAATTGTTGTGTTGCACAAGGAAATTAAAAAGGATACAAACAAAAAGGGGAAAGGAAGGGAGGAGGGGTCATTGTTGCACAAGGAAATTTCCCTTAAATTTTCTTTGTTGCACTATAGTAATACAATCTACATTGCCAGTCAAAACAGATGTTATATATATATATATATATATATATATATAAATATATATATATATATAAATATATATATATATATGTGTGTGTATATGTATGTATGTATAGAGAGAGAAGAGAGAGAGAGATACATATATAGATATATATTTGTTAAATCACAATATTTGTCATGAATCTATTAAAATATTATAAAAAAGAAAGAATCAGATATGTGACTTCTCACTCTTTTTTATTCAAAACAACCTTTATCTCTATGACTCCAGAAAAAATAAAGCAGTAACAGACAACATGTATGTCTACATGTGAACTCTCTATATGATCTTAATGGGCTTAACTTTTCAGTGCATCTCTATTAGATGTGCCACTGCAGCTAAGAGTTTTCCTTGTACCTCTTGAGTTTATGTCTTTGGTAGGACAATACAAAACAGCTATAGCATTATCAGCAACATTTCCGTTTGCATTATTTTAGATACTCATTGTAGTTTTACTAAATCTTCTTTTAAAGTTTAAGTTTGAGATTTTTCAGAGGCATGTTTTATCAGGAGGACAGATTGTTGCACAGCCTCTGCTGGCAGTGGTCGATGAATAACACTGAGGCAACAAGTCTTTTTATAACAAATAATTGGGGGAAATTCACTTATTCTCTCTATTTAGTTTTTTGCTCAGAGTGCTTTTCCCACAATGTCGAGAGAAACTATTATTGTGAGGCACCTGAACTCGTTCAACAGGTTACATCAAAGCAGAACACACCTGAGCCTGTAATTAGTCACACTAATCACAAAAATATGTTGTCTGTTATTGTTAATTTGTCTGTTCACATTTAGGAAAATGTAACCATCAGATTTAAAAGCAAAATATGCCATACATATGTGTACTTTGACGTTGATATTTTACAATTGAATAGTTTAAAATCATCCCCATATTTATTCAGATATAACACTGTAAACACTGATGCATATGCAGTATTTAGTTGAATGTAGCTCTGCAGGCACAGCACAAGATGGCTTTTCATTGGATGATTTAACTGAGAGAAAATATGGTTCTGTCCTTGTTAATTACTAAAGATTGTCGTTTTCTTGCAGTGCTGTTCATTATGCTGCCAAAGTCCCAACAACTACAAATGAAAATGTTGACGTCCACAATTTTTGTTAGAAATTAGAACAAAAGTACTGTTGAAATGTGAAACCTCCTCTGAGCCATTCATCTGTTCTTTTTCAGAAAGTAGAGCCTGTTGGGGAGAGACGACCTCGTGGGCGACCAAGGAAATGGGTATGGAGCAATAGTTGACAGTTAGAGACACTATGTTGTCCAAAGCCTCCAAGGTGTCTCCTGGAGCTGTTCATGTCCTTCATGTTTGATTAATTCTGTTTCCTCTCTTTCCACAGCCCCAGAAAGTAGTTAAAGTAGCTGAAGAGCAACAGGTGAGGAAAACACATCTTTAAAAGGCTGTAGAGCGGTTGGGTTTTGTTTTGTAGGAGCACGTAAAACCCCAGGTTCCCTCGACTGAACATGTATTGTGTGATTTAGTTTGTTAAATTGATTATAGAATATTTGTTGGACCTTATTTTTTTTTAAACTGAGCAGCATACTTGTTGCAGAATCTTTAAAAGCATTACAGAGCCTCAAAGTAGATGCACTTTTCAGTGTAATACTCTTCCATTGCAGATTTAACCCACTATTTTGACCTTTTATTTATTTTGTATTAGTCACTAATTAGTTATTGGTTATCATCAAACTGAAGCTCAAGTCACTTTGAGAGTGCGTGACAATGGAGTGACGCAAGCTCTGCTTCAGTTGAACAGAAATCTCAGTTTGTGTCACACATTTTACCTTTTGACTAAGCTTTAGTCACATCTGTGATGAGGGAAAAGCAGAGCTGATCTCATTTAACTATTCATGAAGGTCTTATGCTGAAGCACATAGCTTATGTTCAACAAACACAAACCACATTCAAACCCATTGGAGTGGTGCTGCAGCCTACAAACCATGTTCTTCTGACCTTTCTATACTTTATAGACTCAGTTATTGGATATATCGACCCAACAGGGATGCAGTGGTGTTTCTAATAAGACAAGAATCATGGAGGGTGGATAATGACAGAATCCTAGAGCACTATGTTATATACTATATTATCAGACAAATATAAAACTGATCAAAGTGCTGTTGCTTTGGCACACTTGATGTAAATATCAAAACGATGCACGTATTCCTTGCACTTTATGTAAATTGGCTTCATGAGGATATGACGAGTTCTTGGTAAAGCACAGATGGCAGTGCTGAATTCCCCAGATACACCTCCAAACATCCTTTCGAAACATCCCGTTTTGGTGAGTGTACGCTGTGTTTCTGAGAAGCCTTGGTTCTCGTAGCCGCCGTGTTCATTTTTCAAAAGGAAAACATTTCACAACAGTTGTCACCAAGGCGGGCAGTCCTCTGGATGCCCCTCGCCTGCCTTATCGCATCCTCTCCTCTGAGCAGTTTGTCAAAGATGCTTCAAGAACTGAAACCATTGAGACAGACTCCCTTTTCTCAGACACACACACGCAAAGGGGAAGAATGAGTCAATGTAGAGAGGGGAAACCTGATCTAACTGTTCTCTTCTTCTGTCTTCTTGGTTTCCTGACATAACTGTTGTCTTCCTCACATTTATAGGTCTGACAGCTGGACCCACTTCCCTGCACGCAATCACTCAATGAATTTGTCACACACACTCATTCTGGTTTTCTTGTGCTCCTTCTAGTATTGATTTATTACCTTGCGCGTAATGAGTCACTAGATAGTGACGATAACAGACAAAGTGAGAGTGTTTCTTGGTCTCCTGCTGTTCCAGGGCTCTTCAGACGAGGCTGAGGAGGGTCCCTCGCAGCTAAAGCCCTCGCCATCTCAGGTTCCAACACAGGAGGAAGGGGAGTAGATAGGATGCCTCTCCACCTACCTCAAGGTTTGGCCTCCAACAAACAGGAGTACTGTCTGACTCCTATCTGTGATGGGGATTCAGGAACACACACACACACACACAAAATCATTGCAGACAGTGGTTTCTTCTCTATATCTAGCACTGTACCCTGGTTTTTATTGGTTCACGCTAAGAGTTCGGTGAACCGACATCGAGGAATACAATCTTTAAACATGGCTTTGGGTGAGGGAGTAGTTTGACATCTATTCACTTTCCAGCCGAGAGTTGCATGAGAAGACTAATACAAGTCTCATATCTGTGCGGTTAATATTAAGCTACTGTCAGTAGCTGGTTAGCTTAGCTTAGCATAAAGACTTGAAACAGCTATTCTGGCTTTATCCAAAGGTTACACAATCTAAATATCAGCGCCTCTAAAGCTCCGTAATTACCAGGTTATATCTCATTTGTTTGATTTGTACACAAATAAAAGTGTACGGATTAAACCTTTTTTTTAATAAGACCTTTTTTTTTTATTTTATAATTTTTCTTTACTGAGTTCACGTGCCTTTTGAGTTTCAGACTGTTTCCAGTTTGTATGCTAAGGTACGCATTGTTTAATCTTCTCATCTAACTCGAGGCAAAAATGCCAAGAAGTGCATTTCCAAAAATGCTCACCTACTGCTTCAAGGATGCCTGCTTTCCCGAACCTCTCAGTGTGTGTGTGTGTGTGTGTGTGTGTGTGTGTGTGTGTGTTTTGTGGTTGTGTGGAGAGGGGACTGGCTTGCGGGTTGAAATGAGAAGGGGGTTTAAGAAAAAAGGAACCAACCTGAACCGTTTTATTGAAAGATGTTTCTAAATAAAGTGTCGTGAATCCTCATATGAAATGGGAGCAAGACGGAGACATTCTTAGCGATGTTACAATATAAACATGGTGTGCTGAAGTCATTATTATAAAAGTAAAAGTGAAAGGTTTTATTCCAAAGTGAAATATCCAATTTGCTAGTGTAAACATTATCTCAATTGTCAATGTAAGCAGAGTTCAGTTTAGATCAATAACCTGCAATGATCTTTTTTTTCTTCCAACCAGCAGCAAGAAAAAAGCATCCAAAGGTTTGAATGGATATCTCATTTTTTGGAAAGAAACCCCTCATACATACTTTGTTGAAACATCATTTTACCACACTCAGGATTTTACTATTACAATGCTTTTACACCATATTGAAACCTCAGGTACAAATCTATTCAGGAACATGTTGTCAGTCTACTCAGTAATAATTATTGTACTGTGTTTGTTGTGCATTTCCGATCTGTATTTGACATTACCAGTATGCCTTGACACAAAGACCTCATTTAAACCTCAGTTGCCCTCAGTTTCTTAATCTCTCATACTACCTCAGTAACACAAAAGATCTCAACAAACGAATGCTCCACTCCCTCAACAGTAATGACATACACATTTACTATACACACACACACACGCACGCACACACACACACACACACACACACACACCGGTTCATGTGCAAGTACACAACACAGACAGGCAAGTGTTCAAGCCTATAACACACAGAAGCAGACATCACACTCAAGCCGAGGATGTTACTATCGGAGAGCAAATAAAAGCATAATTTCTTAAAAGAAAACTGTATTTGTAATTTGCTGAATTGAGACTTTGTTCTCCTGGGAAATAAAATGCAGCCAATAGTTTACGACAACTTAAGCTTTTTAGGGTGTAGTTCCTTATGAAATACTTTTCTTTTTTTTTGGCGTGGGATTTCCTGTTAGTCTTTTCTCATTTTTACTACATCATGTATTTTCTCATTCTTACACTGTAAATTGTTTGTGTGACACTCTTAATACGTGTGATTTGAAAGGAAGGGCAGCAAATAACCACACAGTGCTGAAATACATGACGGTTAAGAGAAACAACAGCACCACAGTCACCCAGGATGAAAATTGCCAATTGAATTGTGGAAAAAGTATTGTTAATTAACAATGAGTCTTCGTTTTATCAATTTATGAGAGAAGCAAAGAGGCAAGTTGCTCCTTCCTTTCCCTTTTTACTATTAAAAGCACGACTACAAGCAACCACTGTGGTCACAATGTGAAAGTAATGAATAAATGATCAATGCAAAAATAGTGTCATAAAAGTATTGAGACATGAGTTATGTGAGCAAACTGACTTGTATTGTTTATTAGTAACATCTACCAAGTGACCAAGTAACTGTGGCAAAAGAAAACCCTGATGTTGCATCGAAGGTGTATTGTATTGCTTATTCAACTATGCATTTGTTGTTCTTCTTTCAACAGTTACAGAGTCTTGCTTTAAACGTTCAGTCCAGTCCAGTTCACCTAAATTACCCCAAATAAAAAAAAATGTTTTGCTCACTTTTAATTTGGACACTAATACAATGAAAAGGAATGGAATTTATTTTGTGGTCACACTATTTTGCTCATGGTATTGAAAAGAGAAACTAGCAGAGTGAGTAGATGCCACTAGGTGCTCAGTGTAAAAACCCATGATTATAACATTATCTCATGAACAAAACTCAGTGAAGACTTAGCATAACAACTCTGAACTCATATGTTATTATAGAATAACATTGGAATTTTGGAGGGATTCTTTTTTAACTATTATTTACAAAACAAGGCAGCATAATATCACCCATCATTTGCTGTAGATAGCAAGTCTTTCGTTCTAAAACTTGCTTATTGTATCACTGATGATAAGTTGCATCCTAGTACTTTCATGTATTTCAGCACTGTTGACTAAATTGCTGCCAGAGGAGCTTAATTAATTTACAGGCAGACATGTCTTCATGTTCAACTGCATTGACTTTACTTGTTTTGCCCTCTGGACTACCTCTGAAAACCACCACGCCTGGGACACACAGATCTGAGGAAATGTTTTTGTTTTATCTGATCTTTTCCATCGGACCTGCAGGCGATGTGGCTCATGAAATCTTGAAATAACTGTCAAACTATTGCTGTTGTAGTCCACTCATCTCATCTCACTACATTCATGCCATCATAATGAATGGAAGTGTGCCTGAAGGGTGCCTCTTAATTTAACTACAGCTGGGTCAATGTTTGTTATTTTACATGCGCAGTGTCTGGATATTTACTCTCTTTATGGGACAACGTTGTTCTGTGATCTTACTGATGGTCATATATTTACATACAGTACTTGATCCATTCTCAACTATTCAAAAGTTGAAGTGTAACTTGAGAAATCGTCTTCTTTGCCTTACTTTTAACACCATGTTGTAGTTATGTTATTGATCCTCATCCACTTCATTAATACAACTCACAAACCTGTGATATATATTTTGTTATGATTCTTTAACATGTGATTTGTGTTATTCTTCTTCTTTATCGCTTACCAATAAAATATCACACCTATCAACTCTTTTGTTCTGATCTGTACAACAAAACCCTTTGAGCAAATTGGTGTAAATCATTTTAATGTATACAGATTGAAACAATCCTTCATTGCTCAATAAAGAAGAAACAACGTGGAGAGGGAGAGTTCAATTAAGGATGCTAACACATCCAGAGTTCAAGCTTGTCAGAGACGAAAGACCACAAAATCAGTATAACACAAGTTTACACTTCTCATTTATCAAACATGGAAGTAGATATTGAAGCTCAGAAGAACTTCACTGACAAGCTATCAAACATTTTAACACTAATGACACAACATGATTCAAGAAAAGTGCAACACACTTCATTTGTGCTCCAAATGATAACAGTGCAAGATCATACGTGATGCTTCCCGTTATGCTCCCTCATCATACATGCACCCTACGCTTTTTCTTCTTCTTTTGAAAACCACGGCCATTTCACGTACTGTGTCGTGGTGATGAAAACTTTCACCAATGCTCCAGTTGTTCCCAGAACGAGTCCAGTTTTCCTACCTCGGAGACAGTCTGTTTCTGGATGATTTAACTAATGGAAGAGAGCTGTTAAGCGTTGAGAGCTTTGGCTACATCTGTGAAGACCAGCCGACTGGGCCTCTGCGTGGTCCCCTGGGAGGTTGTGAGAGTCTGCAGAGGAGATGGGCAGCAGATGGGAGATAAAACTGTTAGTGACGTTATGATCAAATGGGGTCTCCAGCCTGGGATTGTAAGAAATATTGTCAGTGTTAATAGACTGTTTGTCCCATTTCTATTTATTTTAGGACCGTCAAAACAGCTGAATCAACTCAATATATGAGGATATAAAGTGTGACTCTCAACTGAAAACCAGAGAACATTTGTTAGGACCAGAAGCCACATATAAAACCAAAGAGTATGCAAACTGTTTAGGGTACGTAACAAATTCACTAGTGTATTAGAAATGTCAACTTGCATTTTAGAAAATCCGTAGATAATTAATTGTAGTTCTGGTGTGTAGATATTGTTTCATTAGAAACAAGGTTTTGACCAAATTATCCTGACTAGGATCCCATTTTCAGACATTTTTGGGCTTTTAACAGCTTTTCATGTACTTTGATTTAGTTGCCTTGTGTGATATGGAGTTGAAAGCTAAGGAAAAAAACTAATAATTGTATCTTGAGACTTACGTTTATCTTACGAAATATATAACCAAAAACAACAACTAATAAACAAAACAGCACTTATTAGTGCTTCTTATCACATCACTCTGACTGTACCACTAGTCTTTAACATCTGTGTATTTAACTCTTGAATGGATGGAATTGGTTATTTGAAAATATCACAAAAAGTTGTGTTTTGCATACTTTTGGAGTGCATGTGGCCCCTGGAATATTTGATGATCAAAGTATTAACTTGAGGGAGCACAGGGGAAAGTATGAAAGATAATATGGAAGTATGTTTAAAGGCTGAATGTGATGGTGTGTGTCTTCTATTAGCATATACTTTAATACAGATTAGTTCATAAAAATTGAGAAACAATAAATATGGTACAACATCTACGAACTGGTGTTTGTTTGAGATACTGAAATAATGAGAGAATGAGGATTAAGGGAAAAATGAATTTTAGAGAGATGTTTCAAAAGACACACAGGTGATACTTTACCATGTTTGTCTTTTACCATTATGCCATTGTCAAAACTTAAAAGAAATCAAAGGAAATAAAGATACATTATGATAGAAAACAAACATTCACAGATTGTACCCAATAAGCTGATCATCAATAATCAACCAAAAATTGACAATTTATCAAAAAAATAATAACCTTTAAAATATATAGTGGACATATTACATCAACAGCAAAAACATGCCAGAAGAATAGTGTTGATGCACCACACTGGGGCATTTTGATAAACGTATGTTTGTTATTCATAATAATGGTAAACATTGTCTGTCAGTAGAATATGGTTCTCATGGCTTTTGGCATCATCGATTGTGGTCTGAACAAGAGCTAATTCGAGTTCAGGCAGTTGTCAAATAGCATCAGTGGTTCCTGTAAGAACTAACCTTGGCGTTGGGACCTGTGAGGCTGCCTTCCCGGCCGTGGTCCAGTAGTTCCTGTTCCAGCAGGTCATCTTGTTCTTCAGCCGGGTCGAAGTTGTACATGGGCATGAGCTGGTGCCTCAGCTTCTCCAACCTGTATGATAAGAGTATAAAGATGAAGACCAGTCCGCATTCAAAGCTAGTGTTGGTAATCTTCTTAAAAAGAACTTGGTGTTCTATTTGTTTAGATTTGCTTCACATCCCGAGAGCAATCATTATATCAAATGCTCTAACAAAGAAGAGGAAAACAATCCATATCTGTGGCTGTCGCAGGACTGTAAAGCCCGTTCAATCATTTTTAAGCTAGTGCTGCTGGCTACTTTCATTGGAAAAGATTTGGCAAAGATTGGGCTGGGTTTTTTGGTTGTATAATTTTCTTTAATCTATCGTACTCTTAGTTTCACAAGATTATCTAGCCCAGCTTTAAGTGAGGAGAATGTAAACCTCATTGCAATGCCGGATTAACTTAATTATTAATTAATTTTAGTAGGTGAAAAGGTGCTGGCAGCTACAAATCCTCCACCAGTGTGTATACTGGTGTCTCCAAGTTCCCACTAGTGCAACCAGTACTGCTATCATGGAATAATACCCAAATTGTTTGTTTCTGTGGCAACATGTACAAACTAAAATAAAGCTTTTTAAACTCGATGTTGACACCACATTGATACTATGTTTTAGTGGTGCAAATGTAGCAAACAATTAAATTACTAAAACCAATTCTGTCGTAAACTAGGGCTGTGGGATCAGAAAAAAAAGAAGTATTTATAAACTCACCGCTTACGTTTCCGAATATACAGCATCTAGGATGGAGAGAGATATAATGACAAACAAGCAGTGTTGTTGATAGAAGTAACGTGCACAAATAAAATGACATAATTTAAGTATATATGACATGTCAAGACAATTATACACAAATGTGGGCGAGAAGATCGGCGGTTCACCCCAGCTCCTCTAGTCCATGTCGATGTGTCCATGGGCAAGACACTTAACCCCTCCCAAAAGGCGGTGCCATCAGTGTATGAATGGGTGTAAATGGGTAAATGAGATGTAGCGTAAAGCTCTTTGAGTTGTCGGAAGACTAGAAAAGCGAATTTACAAGTACAAACATAATATTGAGGGGAAGAATCCAATCGGTCATGACAGTTCATATAGAGAAAATACATTTCCACTTAATCAAATGTTATTTTAGAGACAATATTAAAATCATTCCTCACAATTGCCACAGCCAAGCCAATGACAGTGATGATGCCAAAGGGTAAGAGCACCATTCCCATCCCCGATCCCTCGATCACCGCCTCCGGAAACGCCGTGGCATTGAAGCTGGTGTCGTTTGTCGTTATAGTAACAGTCATTAATGTTGTTCTCGAGGTGACATTGTCTCTGGCGCTCTTGCTCGTGGAGAGGAAGGGGATTGCTGTGGTCGTGGCAGTTGTCGAGAGAAAACTTGTAGTTGTCTTCGCTGCAGTAACAGCCATGGTCAGGTGCAACAGTTTCAACTGAAGGATGTGTTTTTGATCTCCGTGTGTGGATGTTGTTGCGTCGCTCAGCCTCTAGAGCATCTCAAGGTCGACACAGGTGTCTTCCCTTTGGGTTGAGGTCTGCCGAGGCATCGGTGATACTCTGGTCATATGATGTGGAGAATAAAACCTAAAACGGGAACAAAAAGGTGAACAGGATAAGCAAATGGTTATTGCATGAATAAAGATTAAATGAGCCTTTAAGTGCTTAAATTACAAATTTGCTTCTGTGCACTGATTATTTACTTAAAATCCTTGTTTAAATTTTTTTGTTTTGTTTTGGCACACCTCGCCCTCGATTTCACTCAAACCACAGCTGATTGTGCCAGCAGGCGTGTGGTGGGTGTTTTTGGGCAGGATGTGGGTAGCAAAGGCACAGAAGAAAAGTGGCATAACAAACTTGAGAAAATACAGAGGAATAATAACCACTCTAACTGTAAGGTGCACCGTGAGGAAGTGTTTTGCCAACGCGTTCAAAATATACAAATCTAACTTACACCCACACACACACTACTACACACACAGCTTCCATAAATATCCACTGCCCCCCCCCCCCCACACACACACACACACACACACACACACTGTACACATCCCATGAGAGAGGAGCAATGTATGCCAAAGATTTGCATATATTACGAGATATAAAACGTTTCCTTTAAAAGCAGAAAATAGACACATGGTCCATTTCTCCTTAGTACATCCTGTCTGCTGAGCCCTTAATGAGGAACATGTGCAGATGGAGCAAACACACAATGAAAACCAAAGGCTGGATTAAATCGTCACTGCTGTCTAGTTTACAACCCCTGCATTGCAACAAGTCAGACATCTTTGTTTGCATCATGTTATGGTTTTATTACTGTGTGTTACTGACACATAGCATGTATCTCATCTCAGCTGTCCTGTACAAACAGTTGAGCTGCTAATCCCGCCAACGTGACCAGGTCCTACTCCATGTGTCCTCTCAGATTAGAGATGCATACGTACCTTAACATACAACATGCATGACTTCAGAGGGGCTCTGCAGCAGACCGGGGTTAGCTAGAGAGAGGACAATTTCACTGGAAGAGGCAGCATTTCCTCCAGCGGCTGCTCCTCCTCCTTCTCCTCCTCTTCTGCTCCCCCCTTTAGCAATGCAGGTACCTTCACAGGCTGTTTACATTGACGAAACTGCCATTTGTTGTGAGGATGGACTCCACACACCAGATTAACCCTATCCCGGCCGCCTCCAAGGGATCACCTTCCAGATCTCCGGTTGCCTCCTCGGATCTCCTCCCCCCGTCTGGCTCTTTCTTGTATTTCACACAACAGAGCAACAGAGGCTGCTCCAGGGATGCTGCAAACAGAGATCGGTGCGGCAAGGTCCCGCCCCCGCCACCCTGCTATTGGTCGGATGGCTCAAGGGTGACGGATGCGGTTGGTTCCCTCCGCTGTCTATTTGGCTTTGCGGGATGAGAATGGGATTTAAGGGCTCTGCACACCAGATGCTGTCAGACCCATGTGAATGACTGCATCCGGGTGGCAGCTCTGAGGAAATTAACCCTATGATGTCTTTTCTTTAAGTCTCCATCATCGGATTGTACTCTTTGATAAAACAGACAAGGAAAGGAGAAACAAACACTGACAAATCGCCTTCAGAGATTCCATTTACTTTTGTACAGTTATTTACTTTAGTACAGTTATTCACAACTCGAACAGATATGTGATTTCACACATTTCCATTTTTACAACTAACAATATGTTGAAAACAAAATCAAAGTCTTATAATTGTGTGTAACTGTAACACGTTCACAGCAGCTGCAGAACATCCTCACAGTCTTCAGTTCATCTTGAACAAGTCCCCGGTCATCATGGCCACAAATTCTGAAAGTTAGGATAACAAAATGTATTATAACTTTGTAATTTACTTATTACCTTGTCGTCCCATGTATTTAAATGTAACAACATGTATTTGAATATGCACGTGTATTTAGACGTTTAATGAGGTCTGTGTCACAGAAAGCTACACTATGGTAAACTAAGGATCATAAATATATACACTGTATATACTTTATTATTTTCTTTCTTAAATTGAATATGTTCTGCTCTGCTATTTGATTGCTATCTATCTATCTATCTATCTATCTATCTATCTATCTATCTATCTATATGTATATATATATATATATATATATATATTTTTTTTTTTTTTTTTTTTTTTTTTATATTTACACAAGCAAACATATATTTGTAAAAACATAATGGATATATCTTGATTACTTTTTTTGAGTGGTTATAGTCTGTAAGTGAAATATACATTCAAACCTTCATAATTAATGGTTCCATCTCCATCTTTATCTGCCTCCTTCATCATCTGCTCTGCCTCTATCTCATTAAGTGGTTCCCCTGCATTCATCAGTACATATCTGGAAATGAATATTAAACGTTAAGGGAAACACTGAAAATGCATCATGACAAAATAATCTTAATACACTGACTAAACACAAACAAGTGGACATCATTTATTCAATTCCATTTGTTTTATCTGGATTTTAATCTGGGATCAAAACAAATAATAGTTGACAGTGCAGTGTAATGTATGCAATAGATCAAGTTAAGAGTTAATATAGAAAGCACTTATTTAGTGTAGGGGAAATGCTTATGCTTTTCTTTTCTACTATCTTATTCTTACTTGAGTGTGTTCCAGTCAATATATCCTTTAACGTCTTTGTCAAATACTTTAAAAGCAGCTCTGAGTTCAGCATCCTGGTTCTTGGTTCTTTCGTGGTACAGTGCCATCAGACCAAGGAAGCTGTCACAGTTAAACATCCCTTTACCTAAAGAGTAACAAAAACAGTTAGATACTAAAGAATATGGTATACTATAATACATCTTTGACATCAAAATGCCAAAATAGAGTTTTAAAAAATTGTTGAATTATATAATTATAGTTATTTTCCCTTTTCTGTTCAGAGAGAGATGAGAGACATGAGGATAGAACGTAAATATAGGGAAAATATGAAACAGGAAAGTAAATGGTAAGTTATAAAATGTGTGAAGGTTAGCCCAATGTATGGGTAACTTAGTTTGACATAAAAGTTAGAAAAAGCGCATCCTCCTTAAATTAGCTGAAGGCAGAAAAGCATGGTGCAGTTTTTAATTCTTTGCTGGAGATATTTTGTATTTTAAATTTGTATAACCTTTCTGTGTGATTCAATGTCACAGTGATGGCAGTAAACTATGTGTCTGTTAGGGAACTAATTGTTTGGAGAAGGCTTTAAATTGTAGTTGAAATGTGTGAATTTTAATTGGAAAATATCCATCAATAACATTTTAATTAAAAAAAACCTTTACCAACTGCCCGATTGCAGAATGTTAACTTTAACTCCAATACGACTCTGATCATATCTTGAGGTAATTGTGTGTGTGTGTGTGTGTGTGTGTGTGTGTGTGTGTGTGTGTGTGTGTGTGTGTGTGTGTGTGTGTGTGTGTGTGGTGCATTATAGGATCCACCAACAGTCTTTGTATAAACCCATTTTACATATCACACATAGTGAAACACTGACACCTAGTGATTCATTTTGTAATTTTCACTAAAAACAGAAAACGTGTATCAGATAATGTAGTTTTTATAGTGCATTTTGGAAGATGTTGCTGTCTTAAAAAGTTGTGGTATTTATGAATCCTAAATCGATCTAGATTTGCATTTAATTAAAACCCACATTTGATTGCAAAGAGTAATGTCTTCAGATTACTTTTACTTGATCTTATCGGAAAACAAGCGGCAAACATACATGTTTACTTTCCTACACTTATACTTGGGTAAATGGCCAGGTTAGTATTAAAGAGACAAATTTAGCACCTTACTTGGTGTTGGCTGAACTTTAGATAAAGCTTCAAATGCCTCACCTCCAGGTGCAGCTTAGAATACATACAAGGCATTGCTTAAAAGCTTTTAAAGGTGTAGTTCACGTAGACAGTACTATCTAACAATATCAAATACACCACCGCCACTATGTTCTCAACTATAAAGTGAAATCTGCAGTTTTCTGACAGAGTGTAACAAAAATAATTAACATTACACACTTTAAGAATGGATTTAGTGCAGGTTGTAATGTTTAATATATATTACACCTACCGGATAAAGTTAAAGTTAAAATGCTGTCACATATGTGTGTAATACCTCAATAACGCATAAAGGTAAAAAAAAGGCAAACGTAAGAGTGATACAATGTTTCCATTGTATGGGTTTATACTCATCACCTTTGTCCACGTCTTCGGCCATATGGCTGAGCTCTCGCTTTGTAGGATTGATCCCCATTAAACTCATCAGCCTCTCTAGCTCCTGTGTCTTCACATCTCCATTTCCCTCTTCGTCAAACATCTCAAAAACTCCTTTGTACTCTGTGATCTGCTCTTGTGTTAACTTGCTGGCCTGCAAGAGAAAAGGAAAATGTTGAGGGCGCTGCAGTGTTTGATATTAGCGTTTAACGAGATGTAAGAGGAACACAGATCAATAGCAAATTACTTCATGTTATAGAATAAACAGGTTTGTCTGTGAAGTTAGTTCCTTCGTTATGATGTTCTCACCATTTCTCTGGTATTCCAAACAAAGCTGAGGACGAGCACTGTGGCAACAGTTTCCGTTGAATGAGAAGACGTCTTGGCCTCATCATAGCTACACTTCTAATGCTCTTTCCCCAGAGTTTAGAGGACCACGCTTCAAGGCCTTTTATGGATGGACTTGCTCATCACCCATGAGGAACATTAGGTTACTCAAATAACAAATGGTAAACAGCTTTATAATACTGGAATATAACATATTGGAAGATATCTGGTTTGATAAACTTGTAATTAGTACAAATATGACACTGTTCTCAAAGTCCCAAGACGGAAAAAAGATCCAGACAAGATAACAAAATGTGAAAACTATCAGATGCATTTTCTGACCTCAACATCACACGGCCCACTTATGGGAACTGCAACTAGCTTGCTGTTAGCCATTAGCAGGTGCTTTGTGCAGCCCCCCGGTGACTCTCATGAACACAGACAACCAAATAAGGAGGCACAAGAAGTTATTTTCAACATTGCAATGGGAATATTAATATTTCACATGTGTTAGTCGAGGGGAAGGGCATTGAATCTGCACACAGTAAAATACAGTACACCAAAATGGAAACTGTGACAGACTTATTTATGGGATTGGGTATTAATATTTACATGATTTGACAGTCATCAAGTTAATCAATAAAAAAAAGTACCATTGAAATGTATATTGTTCTAGTTTTGTACACTCATGATGCACATTTTCACAGTTGAGCCATAATTTGAACCACGAAGGAAGTCATGTTAGACAAAACCATCGATATCAGAAGATGTAATGTAATGAAATCAATTATTTTGTGTGTTCCAACCATATACTGTGGCCTATGAAGGCTGTAGTATGATTCCAACCATATGCAAAGTGTATGGTAAACTGTGCACTTGTTTTTTTGGGGGGTTTCAGGTATGCACCGAAATGCAAATCAATGCATCAAAATGTTTTATGAGTTAGTTAATGATTTATAAGATGTCATTCTTCTGACTTCAACATTCTCCTTAATATCTTAATTATAGGACTATTATTTTCTAATGATTGCTTTGTATGACTGAGTTGTCTTGTTGCAAAATATATTAAGTAAATTATTTTCAGGTCTCTCCTAAGAGATGTTAATCTCAATGAAACTTCGAGCACTAACACAACTTCACCACTATTTGTTTGTTGCTAAAGAAAACCATTTAGCAACAGATAATTTATGATTGTTTTGTGACATGTCTGTATGTTTTACTGTGACAGCTTCCATAGATCACACCACAAAAGGACCAATATCTAGTTAGTTTGGTGATAAAGTGTATATTATGTGTAGCTTATTCTGAATATATCTATGTACCCGTGCACAGCAAGAGAACACACTATTTCCTTATTAACTATGGTCAGATTATGTTGTTGACTGTGCTATTATTAAGTGTGGCGCTGCCAGCAAGGGTTATTAGCTATAGAGCCCTGCTTAAATAATACCACTTCCTACTTCAGGAGTGAAGTTATGGCCCGACTAACTGACTCAGCCTATCATTTAAGAGGGGGCTGAAAGAAAACAAACGAACACCATGTTCTCTTATGCTTTCAGAACCCCTCTAATGAAACTAAATGAGAAGTGCTAAACATTGTTCAAATTGATTGATATCGTCCAATTGTAGATAAAACACCAATCGAAGGTTCTCTCCCCATTGCTGCTGCAGCGTGGGGTTTCCCAGCGCCGACTGCAGGGTTACCGCGCCCATCTCGTCGTTCGATGGCCGGACGAGAGTGCAACTACGGAAAGGGCAGATGTTAAGCTTGGCAAACGGGAGACAGTAAGGCTGTCTTGCTGAATGAGGTATAGTGACTTTAAAGATTAGCCTTTTTAGTCTGCCTGGGAAGCGTCTTCGGTACGAGGCTGGTGGGTGTGATTTCTCCCCCCTCCCCCCTCCTCCTCGCCCGCCCCTCTCCGGTTGGTTGACTGAGGTTGTCAAGCTCCCTAGCCGTAGCCTGCGTTCGGGAAGGGCTGCTCCTCGGAAAACTAACGCTAGCTGGCTAGCTCGTACTAAGCTAGCGTTGTGGTGTTCGTTGATGCGTGGATCGGAGGTACTGCTTTCCAGTCAATGCCAAAACGCAAAACCACACGCAAATTGAAAATCAGGTAGGTGAACTAAAGCGACGACAATGCCGCCTTCCCACCTCTCGCAGTAACTTTAAACGTTAATACAGTTTGCGGGTGAATTGTGGAGGAGAACTGTACGGGGGTGGGGTAGCGATACATGGCTAGCTCCTACGGTTAGCTCACGTTCCCTTTAGTGAGCAAATACTAGCGGGTTCACGAGTGTGCCGCGGTGGATCCGGGCGCTCGGTCTTTGTGGTGGATTAACAGATTGCTATTAAAACGTATATCCACATTACTGTCTTCTGCAGCCAGTCAATTGAGTTAACTAACGCTCTGTTCATGTTGGCCAAAGCTCCTGGCTGGTAACGTCAATGTTGGCCAGTGCGGCTCTGTGTCGGCTGTGGCCCTGCAGAGGTGTTTCTTGGCCTAAAATACAGTACTTTAAAGTACTGTGTAGTTAATTGCCAAAACGTATTGGAAGACAACTGAAGTGATAATGTTGGCAACCTTAAGTTGCACAGTTGTTTGAGGGGTTTATTTGGGACGTTCTGCGAAACGTTAACATACATTTAAGGATGTTGCTGTCGGTAGATGATTACACATTGGGTTGGGCTGGAACAATACACGTCCCGTAAACAAATTAACAACAAATATTGGTTATTGGAAATAGAAGAGCAGCCTGCATTACTAATTTACGTAAAAATTGCACACTATACATAACGCTGCATCAGCTGAATGTTGTTAACCCGAGTTATTGTAGCCGCGTTAACACCCTTTTTTTTCCTTTTTTTTTTTTTTTTTTTTACCTCAAGTAGTAATAAGTTAGCATATTGCTGCCTTCCAGCAACGGACGTCCCCGCCGGTACAACGCCTTTAACTTAGGTCAGTAATGTTGTTTTTGTAGTAATGTATTCACCATCAGTTGGCTAATTTGCAGTTATTCAGCGAGGGATAATATATGGTCATCGTTACTACTTTGTGATAAATCACCCGCATCTGGTTTAGCATTTGTTGCTTACTGAAGTCAAACAGGCCATTGCCGCCCGACCTTGCAGTTTTTACAGGCTAAGGTCCACTTAAAGATTAGAGAACCAAATAAATATACTGATAGGTCGTAATCAAATCAACTGTGCACTGTCGGGTTTAACGAGATTGTTAGTATGCGAGTAAGTGGATTTCTGGAGGCCACGCAACCACCGAGTTTCTAGGTTTGCCCAGTATATATATTGGCTTAAAAGCTAACTCCATAGCACTCCCTGCAATTGCGGAAGAGCAGCTGAGTCTAGCGGTGGTTATGTTTTTTTTCCATTAGATGCTATCAGCTTTGACTTCTCTCTCGAAATTCAGCTTACGTTTAATCGATTTGTATTCGGGGCATTGTTAAATCACAAGCGTTGTAAATAAAGAGCCGGTACATTTCTTTCTTCAAAACTAGCTCTTCCCTGCCTGCAGGCCTACACTTTCAAGCCTGCTAGCAAGCTAACTAGCCGTCTGCAAGATGGCGTTTAACGTTAGCTGCATCTTCTCACATTTCCATCAGTGCAAATCATATTATCATTACACTGTGCAGCGTTTAGTAAATATAGAAATCAAATTAGACGGAGTTGGATACTAATACTCGTATTCTTTTTGTTTTGCCACATTATGGTGCCGAACTGCAATTCATTTTTCTCGTGAAATATGTGTAGCGCCTCGGTAGCCCAGCCCTCTAAACATATAGAGTAACAAAATGACTACAACAGCTATCCAAATCCAATGCAAACTAGCCGACTGTTGTAGGCAAATCACAGAACTGCACACAGTGACTAAGTCAACTATCTGCACAGAGCACACATGGTTGGGTAAACCTGTGCACAGACATCATTTAGAAAATATGCATGTTAGGTATGTTGATCAATTGCTTTGTACTCATAGCTATCTGTCTTAATACATTGTCTTAACATTACTTTTAAGTGTGCCTATTGGTATGTATTTTGAAAATGATATGCACATACATACATACATAGCTTCCTTGAAAATGCAACTTCATCTTAGTTTGAGAGTGGTACTAACTATACAGTAGCTGGTCGCACTGGACAACTGAACGAGAGAGACTGTACTTGGTTTGTGATTTCACTGGCCGTGTTAAAATCCAGGCACTTTGTTTAAGCATGTTGTGTGTAAAAGAATTAAGATTAAACTCATCCTTTCATGATTGGGAAAACATATTTCTAATGCCTGGAGTGGCTTTGCCAGCTGTTTATGTGAGTGGACATGGATAGGATTAGAGACTCATTGACGGAGGATTTTAGCTCTTAGGATTATGTAGTTGCTCAGTGATATTGCTGGTTATGGCTTTTTCTATGATCCAGCTTTAGACATGTAAAACATTGCATTATCATCGTCTAACAGTACAGATAAGCGAACTGGACCTTTTGAGAACAGATGTAAACTAATGCAGAGAGGTACTTTGTCTTTTTTTTACTGGAAATATAGAAGACACTTTTTGAAAGTAGCAGGCACATACTGCCCTTAAGAGACCTGAGAACAGCTAGTGAGCTACAACTCCAAGATGTTTGCCACTTCTCATTGTTTATCATGCAGTCAGCTGACCCTGATCAGGCGCTTGGAAAGGAGAAGTGATGAGGGAGAGGAACTCCTTCGCTGTAAGCATCCACAGAGGTCAATGGGAAATAATATTTCTGAATGTGGAATATTTCACACTTGGGTGTATAACATCACTCCAGGCTATCCCACTTTTGGATTTAACATATCAGTTTTACGGTTTGGTATACAAACAGTAAACCATGAAATTGAATTGCATCTCGTAATTATTTGATACAGAAGAAAGTAAATTCAACATATCTCTAAAGTCAATAAATTAAGTGAATAGCCCATTTGAAGAAATCACCAATTAGGACTGACAGAAACTTGTCAGGTTTACCTCGATAGCCTTAAATTTGATTGATCAGAACTGCGTTTGAAAGCCAAAGAATTACTTTAGAGTGGAATGAAAATTTAAAGACATTTAGATGTTGTCTTTTCTTTGTCTATTCTTAGTTAAATACATGTTAATACATTAGGTATACTGCATTGACAAAAAAATACAAATCTGCATAACTGAATAAAAAAGAAGAAATACAATTTATAATATTTGAAAACAATAACTTCAGAGGTTTTCACGGTGAGAATGGCATTCTGCTGTCCCCTGATGATGATGATGCTGCATAATAATTACATTCAATGAAACATTTATTAATAGATTAGTGAGTGTAAGAGGATAACTGTAAAAAGGTCAACCAATCAGAGGACCTAAAGGATAACAGCAAGGTAGAGAAGATGTTAAGTCTTGTTCTGCAGCCTCCAGTGACATAGGCCTACTGACTGATATACACAAGGTAAGGTAAACTGGGGAGGCAAGGTTGGTCCAAGTTAATGGTGCGTTGCTGTTTGCAAACTGCGATAAATCTTAATTAGATTTTAGTTTTCTTTAGTTTTACAACAATGTAATATTGCACTTTGAGCTGCTTCCTGCACTATGCAAACCTCTGCTTTGTTTGTTTTTTCAACATACAAGGGGGCAATATATTTCTCATAGGCGACAGCTTGCACAGACAGTTTGTATAAGTGATGAGACACTGTGTACTTTCTGGGTTGTAATCTCCCAATGCAATTTAAATTATCTCCAGAAAGTTGCCTTTTGGAAGTCCTTTTCAAGATGAACTCAACCATGTTCTTACTTAATCAGTAAAAAAAATCTAGTGTTACTTTTTGATCAGAATTTGATAGCCAGTTTTAACACCAACAAAATATGTACCATTTTAATCATACATAAACTTGCACAGATAGAGTATATTTACAATTGTTTTATTATTGAACTTTTGTTAGATCAGAAAGTTATACATTTTCCAGGAAAACTGAATTGATAGGCAATCGATCCCTTTTTCACAAACTATTCCAACTACTCGACAATTAAAAATAAGGCGGTATATTCAGAAAGCCTTTCACAGCTATTTGTGAACATGTGGTTGCATTGCAAAAACAGTTTTTTATTGCTTCAAATAAGTTGACTTGGACTTTACATGTGTCATCAGACAGAGTGCTACAGAAATTGACATGGAACATGCTCATTGATAATGTAACTAAAATTAGAATTGTGCACTAATTTTCTTATTCTTACTCAAAATGTAACTTTATTTTAGTTCAGGTTATCTGAAAATACGCTTTTATGTGGTGTGTTTGGATGTAAATTAAGTCAGTGTCTTGTACATTATTATGTCATTGTGTTTTGCTTTAGCTTCCTTAAAATAATTATCAATGAATGGACTTGAAATATTGTATTTCTTTGCTTTAATAAGTGAGACTGGATGTAGTTCAAGATATTATTATAATTGGAACATGCTGTTGTCTTTAAATTAATTGCATTGTTTTAGATGAACTTTGAGACAGCCTCGAGGCTCTGTCTGTGTTAATATAAGTGGCTTATTGATCACTTGGTTAAAATTATATCCAAGGGATTGAGGTCAACAGGATAATGACTGCTTTTCGGATCATTGGAAAGTCATGCCTTAACAAGATTTGTCTGGCAATCTAAATTGTGTCGTCAGGACGTTGGTGACATTGAGATAGGAAAGTAAGGTTGAATCGTTACCTGTATGTTTCAAATATTATGTACTAGTACGTTCACCCATTTAGTCGATTGAAAAGTCAGTTAAAGTTTTAGTTTAACTGGCTGAAAGTCCTTCTCTACCATTACCGTCTGCTCTTGAGAGATTCGTTTTTTCAGGCCCTCTTTGCTCACGGAAAATATGACATAAATATATTTTGTGGTGCGAAGATTTATGCAAATGATTAAAGTGCTTCTCTTTCTTCTTTTAGATCAACAAGTGCCCCGGTAATTGGAGTAAGGTAATTTAAAAAGGAGAATAAAATGAGTGAACTGGACCAATTACGCCAAGAGGCAGAGCAGCTCAAAAATCAGATCAGAGTGAGTAACAGTTTTTTTTAACACCCTTTTTTTATATGCCATACCATCAGTTATTGTTAAAAATCCCATTTACAAATCAAGTTGAAGTTAAGCCTATAAAACAACGATAGATGTGAGAAATCCTGCCCTAAAGATTTGAGTTGTTCTTTTGTTCAGGATGCCAGGAAAGCATGCGCAGATGCCACATTATCACAGGTAACTATTGACATTATGATCTTGGTCTTGTGTTGAAAAGCATTTGGTCTGAAATTAACCAGAGTATGTATTTTTTTTGCAGATCACAGCTAATATCGACCCCGTTGGCCGAATCCAGATGCGTACAAGACGAACGCTGCGGGGTCATTTGGCTAAAATCTATGCCATGCATTGGGGAACAGATTCCAGGTGAAGTATCTGCCAGAGTTTGAGTTATGGTGTAAAGAGAAGTTTTGTTTGTGTTGGTGCTTTGTTCTTGCTTGTCAAATGTTAAACAAAGTGACATTGATGTGTATTTTTACATTGTTTTTCAGCTGTGTAACAGACCTCTTTTTCCTGCTGTCTTTTTTTCTCTTCTGTTTTTTTTTTTGGCTTATGATTCTAGATAAAAATAGATTCTGTGTGATAATTCTGATTGTTGTTGTGGTGGTGTTAATATTGCTTTCATTTTTGTAGGCTCCTGGTCAGTGCCTCTCAAGATGGCAAACTCATTATTTGGGACAGCTATACCACAAATAAGGTAAGTCGTGCTTTATTTTGTTCTGACAGGGATTCATTAATGGTTAAATCTGCAAATGGCAATCGGTGTCACCTATAGTAATTAGAGAGCAAAACAATAATGGCTGTTGTCTAGACTCGCAGATGCAAGCATGCCAATGTTGCCATCTACATGCAAATACAGTAATAGCTGCTGCGTTTTTAAAACTCGAGGCAGTTGCATGAAAAGCAGATACAGATGAATGATATGGGCCTGGTTTCTGGTGCTTCACATCAAGGACTATATCTTTAAGCAGTTTCATATTGTTCCTGCTACACTATAATGTAGAACATGTACCTATTATGTAGCCCATACGGTTCTACTAGAAGTAGGAGGCTAGCTAACTGCCCGTGCTGAATTCATTTTTAATACATTTAAAAGGGTTGCAGATCTGCTGAGAGAAGCATTTGTGGCCTCTGCCCTGGGGCTGGTGTGCAGTGAGTGGGATGGGTGTATGTGGTGCATCGTTTGTGTATCTAATAAGCAATTTGGCAGCACATTTTAAAATAGTGAGTTATGCTATGTTGAGTCCTAGTATATTGAAGAAGCTTTTTTAGATTAAAAAAAAAACATTGATATTGAGTTTCATGCAGCGACCAATGAATCCAACGAGGACTTAAAAGATTAAAAAGTAATTCTGTATCTCAAAACCTTCAGGTCAGACTGAGGTTAGTATTGTATATGGGATACACAAATTGAAACGCTGCTAGTTTCATCCTTTTGTTAAATTAGGCTGCCACATTATGCTATCTGAGTGGCAATAAGTAGCAGCTTATGGATCGATACATGCGTTCATGTTTCCGTCAAAATGGAAATGATTTGTGCATGATTATACAGGATGCTCTCTATTTTCTAAACTGTACATCCTGTGCTCATTCAACTTGCTCTTGGGCCGTGAGTGCATCACTAGACTACCTGGCCATGATGTTTCTCTGATTTTGGGCTGTGTTGTGTGCACACAAGCAGTTGGAGTCCAAATAACAAGTCCAGCTTTAGTATTTAAGTACCCACAGGCGATGACGCTGGTTATGGATATTATACATAAATAAATTATAATGACATCCTGGTATTACCATTGTGTGTGTGTAAATAGTGTAAAACGTTATTTTAATAAAAACTTAAAATAATATTGCTCTCCAAAAAGTATAAAATTACTTTTTTTTTAATTTACCAGACTAGTAAATGTAGCGACTGTAAAATGGGCACGTAAAGTAAAACATATTTGTGTGTGTTGTCACTTTTGTTGTAGGTTCATGCCATCCCACTTCGATCTTCCTGGGTCATGACCTGTGCATATGCACCTTCAGGAAATTATGTGGCCTGTGGTGGCTTAGACAACATCTGCTCCATTTACAACCTGAAAACACGTGAAGGAAATGTACGTGTGAGCCGTGAGCTCGCTGGACATACAGGTATATGATCTACTTTACCAGTTCTCTATTGCAGTTTTCTACGGATAGTTATGTATCTGACATGACATTCCATATTAATGACTCCTCTATTGATTCTTTGAATATCAGGATACCTGTCCTGTTGTCGCTTTCTTGATGACAACCAGATTGTTACAAGCTCTGGAGACACCACTTGGTAAGTGAAAGCGTTGCCTAGGTTGAGTTGATTTATGGCTGTTGCAAAAATATCAAACTGGTATCTTGATTGTGTATTTCAATTTATAGTGCACTTTGGGACATTGAGACTGGCCAGCAGACGACCACATTTGCTGGACACACAGGTGATGTCATGAGCCTGTCATTGGCCCCTGACTCACGGTTATTCGTCTCCGGTGCTTGTGATGCCTCTGCTAAACTCTGGGATGTCCGAGAGGGCATGTGCAGACAGACATTCACTGGCCATGAGTCTGACATCAATGCCATCTGTGTAAGTTGTTTAAAGAAAATCTGTACTTCATGGGATGTGATTTTATATAGATGTACTTTTTGTTTGTATGTATTCCTCTATTGTGCAATAATGATCTCTCTTTTGTAATCTTTAGTTCTTCCCTAATGGCAATGCCTTTGCCACGGGCTCCGATGATGCCACCTGCAGGCTTTTTGATCTGCGTGCTGATCAGGAATTAATGATCTACTCTCATGACAATATCATATGTGGAATCACCTCCGTTGCATTCTCAAAGAGTGGCCGTCTTCTTCTGGCGGGATACGATGACTTCAACTGTAATGTGTGGGACACACTAAAAGCCGACCGTGCTGGTAAGCAATTGAAGCATGATCTCAAAAAGCAGCTCTATCTTTGTAACTCAGAGGAACATGTTACAAAAATGTGCTTGGGTCAATAATTAAGCTGGCTGTCTTGGAGACTAAATTACAATTGTTGTACTTGTCTAGGTGTGTTGGCTGGACATGACAACCGCGTTAGCTGCCTGGGAGTTACTGATGATGGCATGGCAGTTGCAACAGGATCCTGGGACAGTTTTCTGAAGATCTGGAATTGAAGCCTGAAGGTTCTTTTTTTTTTTTTTTTTTTAATTATAATTATTGTTTCATACATTTGTAACTGAGGCTGTTCTATAAAGTACTAGTCCAAAACCTGTAGGTGCACATTTGTTGAAGCCTCTTCTTTTGCTTGGCTGGAGTGGAAGCTGATGTGCGTTTGCACTACTTCTCTTTCCCTTACAGGTTTGAGTGGGTTCAATGAAATATATTTATGTTTCTTAGTCTTTTGCTGGGCTGCATAATTCAGACACCTGTCGGCTTTAAAGGATCCTGGATTGTTTTAATATTTATATTAATATATAATGGATGTTTCAGCCACTTAAAATAATAACAAACGCAGTCTTGGAACCCATCAGCTATCAGTCTGATGACAATTTAGCCTTCGGCAGCAAGGGCCAATATTTCGGGTATCCGGTGTAGACTGCGGATATCTGGATAACGAATGTCCAGGCCATCTCTTCTTTCTCCGTGCGCAGATAGACATCTGGACCAGTTTACACTAAATCATTGTCAGGCGACAGCTGCTGGGTGGCATTTCAGCTTACTCCCCTACATGTCCTCACTTTTTTTTGTAAATTGTTTTGTCAGAGTAGTGTTAATGCAACATACTTTTTACTCTTACTTGAGTTAAAACGATTACTTTTTACTCCGTTACATTTGGGTACATCATCATTCACGCTACTTTTATTTTCATACATTCATAATCCGGGAAGGTGGATAGCTAGACCCAGGTCTACTAGAACCGTTATCCCAGCGCAACCACGCCTCCATGTGAAAAGCAGCATAGTTGAAGTTAAAGCAGGAGTAAAGTTAATATTATGACTTTCAAATAGCTCAAGCAGTTAAAATGTTCAAACGCCATAACAGCGGGCATTGCAGGGGGCTCTGGCTGTGTCCTGAGGTCAGAACATCAGAGAATTGTGCTGACAGTCTGTTGTGTTAATGCTGAGTGTAATAACATTCACTCACTATCATCTACTATTATCCCTGCTTTCAGTCATAATGTAAATATTTAAGCTAAAGGCATGCAAGCAGTGTGTATCTAGTCATGCTCATTGGTGTGGCCTGATGAAGAGAGACAGAAACATAGAGACCAAATTATTAACACAAAAAAGGACACTGCTTTTATTTTTCGTGGATATGTCAGATGTCTCCACCACAGATAGTCTTCCTCAGGTTAAGGTGAGGAAGTGAATAGACTGCATTTAATAGGCAATTAATGATGAAACCTTATATTATCTCCTAAATGAGTCGTATGACATAGGACATTTTCAGAAAGATAAGAGACTGATTCGTCCACTTCTCTGGTCTTATTGTCTTCATGTGATTGGAGAGATCTAGATGTGATCTGTGATGGAAACTGGGACGTAGGACATCTTTGTGGATCGATCAGTTTAAGGATACCGAAACACTCTTTATATTTAGGTTTTGACATAACAGACACAGTATAAAATGATCATGCACACTATTTGCTGATTTATTTGCCAAATTATAATATAATGGGAGACAAAAAGCAAATGTAATTTTAAAAAAAAAGGATTATACTTGAGTACATTGTTTACAAAGTAACAGTCCTTTTACTTGAATACAGTTTTTGGGTGCTCTACCCACCTCTGGCGTCCCTCTTTAGCTCTCAACTCGGACCGTTTACCTGCATGCGACCAAAGCCTGTTCAGACGTGCTTGGTCAATACATCTTGGAGTACAAACGGAAACCAGAATACTTCCAATACCAACACCTCCAAACAGGCCAAAAACTGTGAGCTTGTTCTGCAGCTGGTTGAAGACGTACCTATAATAAACCCAGGCTGCCTCCTGTGTTATGTCAAGCTGTGTTATTGGATGGCTCTTTGTTTAGAGCTTTGCTCATTAGGTCTTCAATTTACAGAAGGTTAAAGTGGCTGCACCTGTAGGTCAAATGAGATCAGCTAAATTCTCAATTTCATTTATTTTTGTTTCCCAGATGTTCTTTTAACTCCAAAGTTGACTGGAAGACCATTACAACTTCAGAATGTTCACAGCATCTTCTTCAACACTGTTTAAACTGACTTGGACACCACAAAAACGAAGGGAAACCAATGCCTTTCCTACACAAAGAAGAGCACAAATGTTTATCACCTAGTTAAGAAAGGATCTCCTGTGGTATCAAATCAGAAACTTGTGCATTCCTTCTTGGACCATTTTATGTTACCTTGAAAGAGAAAACAACACTATCATCCCATGCAAATGTGTGTGTGTCTTGAAAGCAAATGTTGGAGTGTAATTGTACAAATTATTTAACTTTCTTTTTTTTTTCTTTTTTTTTTTTTAAAGAATTCTATTCTGATGGTTTGTTCTTGATGGCTTTCTTTTTGTCATATTTCTTTAGTGGTTTTAGATATGTTTGAATTACAGCTTGTCTTTCTAATCCAATTAAATCATATAAGACAGATGACCGAAAACATGCAGCAAGTAATGCAGGTAAAAGCTTGGATCATATTACACGAGCAGCTTTCAAAATGTCCATTATGTATTTATATACTAGCTGTTTTTGTTTCATCACAGCCTTTTGCACATGAAGAAGCTTTGCCTCTCAACTAATACTATGTTAACTAACCAAGCACATGCTATAAGTTATGAATGCTCATTCCAGTACAAAAGGAGTTATTACGAGTAACTTACCCAGTTAACCCCCTTAATTCTTGTACATGCCTTTGACTTTGGGTGGGATCGCAAGGTAGGTGCTGAGATAATTGGGGCATGGCTGGATTTTATTATATGGATGGGGGATTGTGTTTAGTATCCACTTTGAGTGAAACACCTCACCTGACTAAATAGACACTTCCTTTGCTTGGGACTGCAGTTGCAACTCTGTGAATGAAATGTACAAATCAATGTCTGAAAAATAATGGTCTGATTTAAGTTAAGACATTTAATTTTGTCTGCCATTGGGTTAATTTAGATGTGCATGCTGTAGACTTGCTTTCAATGGTGCAAAATCCTAGATTTTCTTTTTTTTTCTGAAAAGGAGAGTAACCTATTGATTGAACTTAACAGAAGCCAAATTCTTTTTGGCTCAAATTCTGCATACATAATGTACTAATACTGGTAACGCTATGCACCAGGGTGAGCAAGAATGGAGAAAGACTTAATATTGACTGCATACTAAGTGTAAATTATGCTTACCAGTTCTATTGATGCCAACTTTTGTAATAATTATAACAATCATTGTAAGAATTCTATCCTTGACAAGTCCCTTTTCTCTCCTCCAAATCTTCACTCTCAATGGAACAAAAATGTCCTCACAAACTGTCCATACTTAAACTTTTGTACATTTTTTTTTCTTGGTCTTAAATTGAAAATCAGAGCATCTGAATGACAACATTTCACTGTATACAGAAGCACTTTTGTTAAAGTTGTGACATATTTTCACTCTTCTTTTTTTCTGCGATGATGTACAATAAATGTGATGTATTCGTGTGTGGCCACAAGTGAAAATGCAATTCAACTGAGATGGATTCCCTTTTCTCTTTTCATTAATATTATAGAGCTCTGCACCCTTATGTACCTTTTCACTTTTTGTATTTCATTTCAGTCTGTTGGTGTTACACGGTGAGCTGGATGCAAGATAGATACTGTACTAAATTGTACTGTTATTGATTGAAAAATGTAATAAAAAGCTGTTTGAGATCTCTTTGAGTTGAATCTATGAACTGCAATTGATTTGCAAAATGATTTTATTTGTATAGCGCTTGAAAACATGGTAAAAACATACATTTGTATAATATGTGTTGTTCGGACTTAACATTTCTGTTTTCTAAACAGAAAGTTTAGTAGTTGTGCGAAGGCAGATGTCTCAATATTGCTGTGGGAGGGCAGAGATAAAAGTGAGATATGCAACACAACCAAATTTTAAAAGCAAAGAAATTACTATATATATATATATATATATTAGATTCAAGAACTAGTAACACTAAAGACAGTAGAGCCAATTTTAAGTTAATTAATCAGTTTTCTGGGTGCTGTGCTCTACTTTTGACTTACAGCACCTCATGTTTACTACCACATACTTTTACAACAAAGTGTCTTTCATTATCAGAACTGAAACTAGCACTATAAAATACTGTTTTATGATTCTCAATCAAAACATGTCGTGGGTTGACTATTTTGAATGACTTATAATATGCTTTTGATATACTTAATGGATTTTGCATAGTTCTACTTAATAAAAAATAAATGTTTACAGATTTTAGCCAACTAAATTGATCTCTTTATAAACTTATTTATTAAGGTCTAGTCGGCTACTTCACACAGATTTGCAATTTATTTATCGTCTTACAACAAATGCCATTCTCTATGCAAAAATACTTAATACAAAAAATAAATAATGGAGAATGTTTTAAATTGAAGACAAATCTTTCTGATCAAAAATTGGAATTGAAACGCAACGTTATTGGTCTTATTTAACTAAAATATTTGACACAAAAGGGATGTTTCATGACTTCACTTAAAAGAAGAAAAAGTGCAGGAAAAAACGCTGTAGGTGGTGTTTGTTAAATTACTTGGTTTAATTCATATTTGGACTAATGGCATTAGTAAAAAAGGAAAAAATGTAAAGTATGGCATAAGAACTCCGCTCCCTCAGAGACGAGATTTAAAAGATGTTTTATGGCATTTTTATGTTGTAAAAATAAAGTCATAATAGCAATGTTATTGGTATTTTATCGTACACAATTGTATGATATTGTTAGGATATTTAATGCTAAACTAAACTGACATTTTTGTAATCACATTACATTATTGCAATTGGAATAGGCCTTTCGCCATCTTCCCATCTGTGCTACGACATAAAACACGGAAGCTAATGGATGTACTCAATTTGGCCTACCCTACTCTCTTAAGGGGAGAGGGAACCCAAATAAAGTTACATATCAAGAACCCAGATAATTGAGTTGTATTATATTCGATACAAATAACATGCACGTATATAATTAGAGTGTTGCTTTTACAACTTCATACAGACCAAATATTTTCTGACTTGCCTATATTAACGATACACTCTGAGTACAACCACCCCCATTAAATGAAACCGTCCAGCCTCGTGACGTAGTTCCTTTTTCGCTTGGTTTAAGCCATTTTGGTAGGCCGTACATGGTGGTTTCATATTTCTCCTCGTGGAACAAAAAAAAAAAAAGATACTCCCCGCTGCATTTCTAACAGTGCATTTGAGACGGGAGACGCGTTTTGTTGAAGTTTGATCACTTCACCAGCCACACGAGCAGCGCGAGGACATCGTTTGTTTGGATCAGTTCGCGTGGGACTGTACGCAGTTTTTATTACGCGCCACACTTGAACGGCACAGCGCTACCGACTCCGATCCCTGTGGTCCCGTCGAACAAAGGAACGGGGAGGCCGATGCTCGCTCGTGAGCGCGATCGGAACTCCTATTTATGAAATAACTTGAGGTTTGACCCATCCTGAAGTCTTTTTGTTGTTCTACTATTTTTAACTGGGCCCATCTTTTCCTAAAATATAACAAACCAATTAGCATCGTCGGCTCCCGTTAGCTGTTATTGTGGGCAACTGGGTTAGCCGTGCTGTTGACTGCTAACCGTAGTATTATTTTTTCTTTAGATTTAAGCGAGAAGTTTTCTGTTTTGGGGCAAAATGGCGGAGGTATATATTCGAGTGGCGGAGGAGGAAAACGAGGAACCCATGGAGATTCCGTCCGAGGACGACGGCACTGTTCTTCTATCAACCGTGGCGGCTCAGTTTCCAGGGGCGTGTGGCCTACGCTTCAGGAGCCTCGTGTCTCAGTGCATGCGAGGAGTGCGTCTTGTGGAAGGGATCCTGCACGCGCCAGAAAACGGATGGGGGAACGTGGTGTACGTTGTGAACTATCCAAAAGGTAGATATTAGCACTATGCACTCGTTTATCTTTACCCGAATAGGTATGTAAGGGTATTTATAATTCATGTAGCTTCAGCGCACTGAAAATAGATGACAATGACGTGACCTGTGGTTTGTCCACGCCCACAAACGTGCGCGTTGAGACGCTAAATCTATTCACAACAAAGAGCAACACATTTTCTATTTGCGATGTTGGTCATCTATTCAGGCTCATCCTGCAAATGCTTACGTGACATGTTTTATTGAAACTGGTGGATCCAGTTAACTTTATTGTTATTGAAGATATGGATGTGTTGTCAAAGTATTAGAAAACACCTCGAGTATAAATAATGCCATAATCGGGACATACAACGACATGGTCTAAAATCCCCATAGTTGAAATTAGGTTTTTCAAACGATATTGTTTTGTTTACATAAACTTCGGATTAGTTTTAAAGTGGGATTTAAATGAAGGGGTTTTCATATGTTATGTGTACCCAATAAACTATATGCAGCTGTTAGTTTGAGCAGCTGTATAATCATTCAAAATCAATTACATGAAAGACATGCATGTTACTGTCTTGATGATCGGTCAGATTAAAACGCCGTGTAGTCCTCTGTGTTGATAACATTTCAGACAACAAAAGGAAAATGGAAGAAATTGATGCTTCGTCTGCTGTGAAAATGAAGAGGGGGGACATGAAGACATCTGATCTGATCGTACTGGGTCTTCCTTGGAAAACAAGTGAGCAGGACCTGAAAGACTACTTTAGCACATTTGGAGAAGTCATCATGGTCCAGGTATAACATAACTTATAGTCATAAAATACACATTGCTTTGGGTTGTATGTGGTGACAACTGCGCTTCATGATTTTGTTTGTTCCTCTCTCAGGTAAAACGAGATGCCAAGACTGGAAACTCCAAAGGATTTGGCTTTGTGAGATTCACAGAGTATGAGTCGCAAGAAAAGGTGATCTCCCAGCGCCATATGATTGACGGGAGATGGTGTGACTGCAAGCTCCCTAACTCAAAGGTGAATCTAATAAAGTCCATGTTATTCCCACATTATGGGGATTTAAACTGTTAACATTATTACTCTACAAGCTGTAGTATTTATTAGTTTCCCTTTTTGTTTACAGCAAGGTCCAGATGAGCCTTTGAGAAGCCGTAAAGTCTTTGTAGGCCGTTGCACAGAAGACATGACCACTGATGACCTACGGCAGTTCTTCATGCAGTATGGTGAAGTCACAGACGTCTTCATCCCAAAGCCATTCCGGGCTTTTGCCTTCGTCACATTTGCAGATGACCAGGTATACTGTTTAATTTGTAGAAAGTCCTTCCTGTTGTAGTGGTAGCATTGCCCAGATGCCCTGATTCATGTTTTTTTTCCCCTCTCATAGGTGGCCCAGTCTCTTTGTGGAGAGGACCTAATTATCAAAGGTGTCAGTGTTCACATCTCAAATGCTGAGCCCAAACATGGCAATAGGCAGTTTGAACGTACGACACGGTTTGGGAATGGTTTTGGAGCTCAGGCATTTGGTAGCAGCCGTAGTGGGTTAGGGAGCAGCACTAACAGTAGTCTGGCTAATTTTGGTTCCTTCAGTCTGAACCCTGCTATGATGGCAGCTGCTCAGGCTGCCCTGCAGAGTAGTTGGGGGATGATGGGTATGCTGGCTAGCCAGCAGCAGACATCCACCCCAGGCAGCACCTCCAGTGGTACAAGTTCTAGTAGGGACCAGAGTCAGTCTTTCAGTACAGGCAACAGCAACTACGGCACCAGCTCAGCCAGTCTCGGCTGGGGAACAGGGTCAAACTCTGCAACCAGCGGTAGTGGGTTTAGCTCAGGTTTTGGGTCCAGTATGGAGTCAAAGTCATCTGGGTGGGGTATGTAAGTTATAATATTTGTATGGTAAGTATTGTGACAAAGATGAGTCTTTTCAAAAATTGATTTCTTGTGTTGATGCGTACCTGAGAACTTAACACTTTTGTGGAAGATGTTTTGTACATTTGGAAAAACTGCTAAAGATTTAATTTAGAAAGTGTTGGAGTGAATCGTTTACCAGGATGTCTGACTAAAGTGCTATTTCTGATGTCTCATTTGTTTGTATCCATTTCAACTGGATTCTCTAATGCATGTATTGTGAAATGTGATAACCATTTTGAAAATGCATGAATGTTTGCGGTTCACCATTATCCGGCTTTGTCATCAACTTAAAAGGCAATCTTGCATTGGGAAGAATCTGGTTGAAAACTAAATGTTTTTTAAGTGCATCTTTATTTACAGTCAAGTTCTGTGGAAAAGCCTTCATTGAAATCTCTTCTGCAGTTCACCTCTCTTCCATTTTCCTGTGAGGAAGCTCCTATTTGGCAGCATTCTTGGGGTGATATCGGTATCATTCTCCCTCTTCCCACCTGTAAATGCAATGCCATCAAAGAACGGCTTCACTCCGCACGTTCTGAGAGACGGTGGGTGTTTTCACTTTTATCCACTTTTAAATGGAAAGAACTGCGCAACTGACATTTTAAGAACTGAGTGCGATTGAGGATGGCTTGTGAAGAAGAGTGAAGCGATGAGTGAGCGAACGGAGAGACGCGTGAAACGGACTGGTTGTGCAGTGAAAGAGCCCAATTTGACTGCTTTTTGAATGTGTGAGTGGAAGCTGCAGATGCTACGAGCACCTCCCCTAACATGGACATTCTTTAAGTAGTACTTCAAGATCTTTTTTTTTTTTTTTAATCTACAAGTTTTTCCTTACTTTTTATTAAGTATGTTGATCAAGTGCAGAAATATCAAATTGTAGTGGAATGTTGTGATGAATATTTGTATTGCTTATATTATCTGATTTGAATGCTGTATGGTGTGTGCTTTCATGTTATTGAACTGATCTGTGTGTACTTGATGTGGATGACACCTGCTGAAGACTCTGGGGGACGTGAGTGAGTGTGAGAACGTGGAGTGGTGTGTCTAATGGTTCCCAGTAGCTCTTGTGTTGTTTGTGTGAGGTGTTTAAAAACATGTCAAATGAAGGGAGTTCTATAATAAAGTTCATTTGAATAGATGCTTAGTTGATATTAATTGGGTCCATTTGTCAAATAAAAAAACATCTAATTCGATTCACATATCTAGGGACCTTGGGCTCTGCTGGTCGAGGTCTCCGTTTGAACCCTGACTGAGGTCTGTTCTGAAGGACGAAGACGGAAGTTCCAACACTTTCAGTGTGTGGCCTTCTCAGACATGACATGGTAGTACCTGTCTTTTTGCTACTTTTTGCTAGCTTGTCAGAGTTTAACACTTTTTTAATTATCCACAGCTACTTTTAATTTGAGGGAAGTTCAGGGGGTGTATTTGTGTGTAGATTAGCTCAACAATGTGGGGTTTTTTTGTCTTGAGTAATACAACTAATTCCACATTGCGGAGCTTTGTAATTGGATGGCTGTATGCACTTAGTGCTGCTTTACAAGCTACACCTGTACAATCTATTGCAAATCATTACAACCGCCCTGTCATTTCTGCATTCAGGGAGTTTTAAATGTTTTTTTTAGACATTGTAACAAATGTGTAAATTCAATCATGTTTAACACTGAAGTCAGTGATGCTGCTGTACTGTACTACATTATGTTGGGATGTTTCAAATGTTTCTCCCTATATACATAGGAGCAGAATATTGGAGACAACTGAATATACTGCAGACCAGTACAACAGCAACACTATGGTTGAAGGTTAAGAAACTATCAAAAGAAATAAGAAAAGTAGACTGTGATTTATTGGATTGCATTTGATTATACAGGTGTGCCTAATAAAGTGGCCACCGAGTGTACATACATAATGGATAGTTTGACTGACAGTAGCTACATTTGAGGTTCCTTGAAGTGTAGAATATGTAGATCATTTGGAGGTTTGAAAAAAAAAAAAAGGCAGGTATATAGTAATAGAAAAACTTTATTTATACTTAATAATCCGATCATACATTATTGTATGTCATACTAGTGTCAATGCACTACAATATGACATTGCATCAACAGGACCCACAGCTAATAAATCAGAAGTTATTTCCTCCAAATCTTAGTGTACGCAAAATGGATTTAATTCTGTGGAATCTTTGAAAGTTGAAATGCAAATTTACCATAAAATGACTATAGCACCTTAACACTTAACTTCATGTCATGTATTCAGCTTTAATGTGTATTTGAATGTTGGGCACAAGTAAGACACTGCAGGTCTGTGTCTTGTCTTTATTCTCTGCTCTCCTCCTCAGTGTCTTTGCTCTTCCTCTTCCCAGTATTCCTCCTTTTCAAATCCCTCTGCTCCTGGTTCAGTTCTTCACTTTTATTTTGTATGTAGATGGACTGAAATAAATAAAGACAAATTAAACATTAAGCTTGCTGTCTGCTGTAGAATATATATGTACACACCCCTACATAGCTTCAGTATTCTGCATTCATAGGATGAAATGTGTCTGAGTGGCCAACATTGACTGGTTAACGGAAATCTATTTGATTTTTATTTGGTGGCTCATGAGTTAAAGACAAAGTGTTGTGTAATTTCTTTCCGACAACAGCGTTGAAATAACTCACCAGAGCCGTACTACGACGGGCTATGAGCTTTACGTCATCTGAAGACACTGTGCTTCTTTTAGCATGCCTGAAATCAAAGATGAACTTTTAAATTGGATGTATTATGCAACATGTAGATTATACTAGTTCTACGAGCTTAGACAGAAATTAACAAAAGACCTCACCAGGTATTTTCTAAATTAAAAGACAGTACATGGTTAAATCATCTGTTATGGTAACAAAAATACAGATTCTCACCTTGCAAAGGCCTCTAGGTCTTTAGCAAATATATCTGAAAGAAGTGAGGGGATGTTGAGTTTAGATTCACCTGTGACAATTGTCAAATATAGTTATGACTTAATGGTATTTTGTACATACATAAGTCTGAATATTTTGGATATTTAAACATTTCTCAGTACTCTTCAGTCAACACAGCAGTAGTCTGTGTGGAGCTGGAAGCTGGATGACTAAAACTAACTGAAGAAATTAATATATATATATTTTTTGGAACAAAACGTCTAACGCTTTGTTTCCACATTTCCCAAATCATCTGTAAACAGCCAGACACAGAGGAAGCAGAGCGGCCATGAGACAGAGAGGAGTGTGTTATGTGTTGTGAGAAGACATAAACAATCTAATAATAATACACTGTGGACAAATGCAAAAGACAGGGTTGTGTAGCGCTGCTCTATATCTACTGTACATCTACATCAGTTACAGGAGCAGCTATCCCAAACATGTCTTGTATAAACTTTTGTACTACTTTACTGGAATAACTTTTATTTTGTCCATTTTGGAATAACTGAACAGTCAAACAAAACATGGATTAATTCTGCAGGATTTCGGATTTATTAAAGGTAACATTCTGAAGGATCACATGATATTAAATGTTAGTCCTTATGGTATTTTTTTTGAGTGATTATGTTTTATTGTATTACCATTTTGAGGTTTTTTTTTGCTTAAGACTGAAAGACATCAGAGCTGACCTGCAACAAAGGCAGCACCGAGATACCTCAGTATTCTTTTTGGTTGATATAATTTAAGAGTAATAGAATGAGTTGATGCTGAGACATCGATGTGTGTTTTGGTTGTATTAAGGCATTTTGGATTAGGTATTTAATTACTACACCTTTGTAAGCTGCAACATTAAACTAATGCTTACACAGAGACGCATCACTGCATATTATAACAAGATGCGTTATAAAAGTCTTGCTGATTTAATACAATTATGTAAAATGCCATTTTGCGTAATGAGTACTTTTGCTTTCAGAGTTATTAATACCTAGCACACAATTTACAAATATACCCAATAAAGTGGTAACTCTTGATTCAAAGTTGAACAAATATTGCATTACATTTCATTTAGCTGACACTTTTATCCAAAGCGACTTACATGATATACAGTAGAACGTAGCCACAGCAACGGTGAGCAATGAGGGTTAAGTGTCTTGCTCAAGGACACAACAACCCGGACTGGCTGAGCCGGGGTTTGAACCACCGACCCTCTGATTGAAAGTCAGACCTGCTAACCAGTCATGTGTTTTGATATTTTAGTACACCGACAGAGATTTTGAAACCTTGGTTCTGTTGGACAGATAACAGAACTAAGTTTGTTTTACTGAAAAAAAAATTAAAAAAAACAGATCAAACTGTAACTTAAGCTTGACAAGAGGATGCCTATGAGCTTTAACATACACACAAATAAATAAATATATGTATATATACACACACATATATATATATATATATATATTCTACTACTACTATATACTATATATTATATTATTATATTATATATATATACACACATATATATATATATATATATATACTACTACTACTACTACTACTAGTATATATATACACACACATATACATACATATATTGTATGTACAGTATGTCTCTGATGGAGTATCCCCGTTGACACCAAACGCACCACATTGCCTGAACGTCGTCTCGGCTATCGCTGCCACGACTTGTCGGCTGACCTCTCTCCGGTGCTCCTCTCCCGTCTTCTGACACATGCGACCCACAGCATAGTGGACTGCTGCCTTCAACCTCTGACATCAAAACAAGTATTCAGATAACAAGAAACCAATGGAGATGACGTAGCAGGTACCTGTCTGTCAAAAAGATATGTCGCGAGCTAATGTCAGCCAAACGTACACGTGCAGCAACGCGCTCACCTGCCGAGTCTCGTCTTGTTCGTCGGACATTTTCTTTCAATCACAGCGGCTTCAATTGAGTTAGAAAGTTGGGATGATTCTCACAGAATGAATGTGTGACAGAAGAAACAAGACGCAGTTTGCGAACATTTCAAGCGAACAACAAAAACTCGCGGCACAAGTAGTTCACACCAACAACTTCCGAGTTTATTGCAATGTTTAATATACAGCACCACCGTGTGGTCCGGAGGAGGTACTTCAACGTGGATAGATTTAATCCCACATCAGACAAGTTACATGCTCTCTATGAAACTACATTGTGTGGCTTTTAATGCAATCTAATTTCTTGAAAATGCCTTCTCTGAAATCTGATAAGATCACAGAGTCCTTTTAAAAATTTGCTTGCAGACTTGATCCTCACAAGTCAGTTCCTGAGGAGAGAAAATATGAAGTTGTAAAACTTTCCAACATACTTTAGTAAAGCAAAAAAAGCAAAGAAATTCATATAATTGTAAGAATTATATCAGTTTTCAGGGGAAGCATCATTTTCTTGAGCATAGCCAATTAATATATACATTTTGTATTCGCATGAGTCCACATAATACTATAAATAATGACAAAGTCATTTGAATTAAAAGTGTTAATCACAATCACTAACTGGACCGTGAGGGCAACCATGAAGACTAGTCATACCAGATGAAGCTCATCTCCATGAATCCAGTGAGTCCATCCTCGGTTCTTCTTTTCTCCTTTCTGAACACACACCAGCTTATCATTTTCCCAGTTGACCACAGTCTGAGAACAAAAAGTAAGCACAGCCATACAAAACAGTCATTTGTTTGCTTTTTTGTCTTTTATTGTGGGGTAGCGATCATTGCATAAACATGTGTGACTAAAATATTACATTTTACTAAAGCTTTTACCTGGCATGTCCTGTTGTCCATCCCTTTAGTCACCTCTTTGACCTCTTCTCCAATTTTGAATGAACTTTCATAATTTTTGAAAGTAGTGAATGTCCTGACCGTGAAACAATCTCCGTCTTGCTTAATCACTTTCTGTGGCTTCAACATTGAGGCAATCTTGCGAGTTGCAAAATCAATGCCTGTGTGACAAAGATCGAGGAAGTTTTTAGAACACATTTTCACTTTTGTGAATTCATGTTAACTTCACTGTGCCACCACGTCCGTCTTACTCTGTTCTGAGAATAAATGAACATTTACTTTCACTATGACCTGTAACACTCTTTAGGAAAACACAAAGGACACAAATAAATGCTCACTGATGATGAATCAAGTACAATTTTACATTCACAAGTGTTAACCTGCTCCTTACCCTACACATAAATGTTTTCCTCATATATACTCAAACATTCATTGAAAGAAAACGCTCATATTTTAAATTCAGTATAAAGAACCAGAGACACCTACCAAGAGCAACCATGTATCCCTCAAAGTTGACATTGCTGACAATGTCCCACGTCCCGCTGTAGTCGACAGGCATCTTTAGACGTTTGACTCTGACTCTCAAAAGCAAAAGAAAGCATCAGGAGCAAACAGATTTATAGGTAATGGGAGGGATGCTTCATTGTGTGTCAATATGGGGCAAGGGTGATGCGTTGCTGTGTGCAGCTATTTTGGACTAATACAAAGGAGGAGCACTGGAGGGCGGAACAGGGCCTTTTACACATACTATGAGGAAATTAATCTTTTCCTGTTAAGACAAAAGCCTCTACACAGGGCGTTATTCTTAATTTTTACGAGGCTCTTACGCAGATACTGCATCTTTATCACTTTCATACCGCCAGCTTGGACCAAAATCCACAGCAGCCTAATCTTCAAGCATACATTTAGGTCCAGATGTTCAGCTTGCAGGGAATACAATATCTCATCATGTGCAGCGTGACATACAATCCTCCCTCCTGCTCACGTTTGGAGCTGTTGGTTCCTCAGCAGCACACATCCAGCCATCAGGAGTAGTCACAGTAAAGTCTGCCCGAGTGTGTCCCATCCATGTTTCTCTACATGCTGATCTTCATGGCGTATCATAGCTGCAGATGGATACCAAGGAATCAGAGGTTCAAATTGTAAGTGCTGTTTTCATTCGTCATGTTTCTGTTTTGATCTGATAGAAGTAGAAAATATGTATGTCCTTACAACCGGTTTTACTATGATGTTTTATTCTACTTTATAGTCAAATAGTGAATGCAGTGTTCGTGGCACTTGTCCTGGTCCCTCAGTTCTACGTCATGGGAAGGTAACTAGGACACAGGCGATGGCATCGAGCCGAAGAGCTCATGGGTTATTTGTACAAAAGGGAACGGGGGCATTAATCATTCAGTCCTCTCTGTTTAAAGGCCAACATCCTCAAGATACTGCAGGCAGCCTCTTCTGAATAACTTATCTGCCTCAATCACCTTGTCCTTCATAGCATCAGGTAAATCCCATCACATTTGACACATTACATTTCATTTAGCTGACGCTTTTATCCAGAGCGACTTACAATAAGTGCATTCAACCGTGAGTACAAACTCAGAACAACAAGAACCAAGAAAGTACAATTTCATCAATAAAGTTAAACTACAAAGTGCTATCAGTAAGTGCGGTGCTACTTTCTTATTCAAGATATAGTTGAAAAATATGTTTTTAGTTTGCGACGGAAGATGTAGAGACTTTCTGCTGCCCTGATGTCAATGGGGGGCTCATTCCACCATCGAGGAGCCAGGACAGCAAATAGCAGTGACTTTGAGTGTTTAGCTCACATGACATACAAGCAAAAAAGAGATTAATATGGACATAACTTCCACTCTTTCAATAGGGTTTTCTGTGGTATTCACATGCATAGACCCAGTTCCTCAGAGCTTGTGGGCCTCATATCATGTGTTTGGGCTGCTGACATGTGGACAAGGACTCTGCACCGCCATCCTGACTCTGACAGCAGCCGCATGTGTAAGAAAACGACTGAAGTGTTCATCATCAGGTTACGTGGAGAAACATGCCGCATCCAAACAATCTACATGTATGTTCACAGGCCAGAACCACCCCGGAGCTGTACTACATGTCCCTTATTCTAACGGCTGCTTCTATTTTCAGTACAGGTGAAGTACATTTCTGATGAATTATAGAAAACTCTTCGTACTCTGGCTTTTCAGTTGAAAAGGGAGTAACACCCGCCTGTGTCTGTTCAGGTGTGGTCATGGTGAGAGGAGGCCTCTGGTTGACTAACAGGAAGCTTGTGGCAGACACGAGCAGAAACAATGAGCAGTCCAGCAGTCCAGCTGCCACACGCTGACATCGGATACGCCGCACATTAACATTTCATGTGGTTTCCATGCCACCAGCAGCTAGTAACTTTAAACCATGAGAAAGTGACTTAATCCTTCTCAAGTTTTAACGCTCACTCCAGAAAAACATCACACAGCAGGTGTTTCTCTCAATTGTTAAAAGTTGTTTGCTTTTTATTTGTTGGACATGTGTTTCATGTACTTTGACTAGGGATCAATCAATAGTCATGTGAGCGAAAAAAATATGTACTTTTCGCTGTAGATTGAGTGTATAATAATTATTACAAAACTGAATGAGAGGTTTATCTCACTGGAAAAGTAAAGCTACATTAAACAGATTATAGCAAGACAATTCAAAGGAAATGTGTTCAGTTTTAATCAGTTTGTAACTTTCACAAAAAGGAAAATTATAGTAATGGAAAGAAAATAAAAAAGACAACACGTGATGCTCACCTCACAGTGCATGATGAACATATTTAGTAGATGTAATGACTGTAAATCAAATTCTTTATCAGCTGAAATACTGTTCATCACAATGGATCAAACAGAGAGAGGCCCAGTAACATAACGGCTGAAAGTGGAACTTTAATCTAAAGAAGGTATATAAATCAACACTATGATTGAAATAAATCTGCTCTTGTTTGGATTACACGTATAAAAAGATTACAGGTATTTTATTCTCCACGTTGTTTTACAGGGTAATGTGAATGAGTCAGGAATGTGCCGTTTTATTAATGAAGCACCCAATATTTTGTATTACCAGAAGCATTTATATAATGTATATTAATAATAAATATACCAAAATATCATGTTATGAACAGGACCAGTCACACAGTGTTTTATAACTCATTGATTAAATTTCCCGCCGGTCACTGCCACGCAACAATGGAAAACATACAATCGAGAAATGTAAATTACAAAGTAACAGCATATCTGTGAATTCACAAAATCACCTGAGATCATACAAACACCCTGGATTATGAGCAATAAATCGTTGTTTGTCAGAATAGTTTTTTGGCACCAGATGTTCACAACACCAGATATGCATAAAGTGCTACATACCATGTACTCCGTCAAGGATGATAGTGATGTATTGGTCTTGACATTCACTCATCTCATCTATAATTAGGCGTAGATAAACTATTAAAAAAAGTCTGCATATACATTTCACACACACGCCCACACAGAGAAGGATTTGAATAAACCAGTAAGAAAGAGAGTTGCAACAGTTTTTAACCCATTAAATACAGATTGCAAATACTCAACATTCCTGCCAGAAACCTGATGGCATAATGTAAAAAAAATACAGTCGTAATGCAAGAGGGGTAAGTAATGTATTCTAGAAACTATTTTTATTGTATTTGTTGAAATTCCTCCCAACAGAAATCAATAAATCCCGGGACAAATCTATATTTGGCAGGACTGTAACCAGCCAATCTGCACATTCTGCCCCTGCACTCATCGGGCATCAACCGAGTCTTTCACGAGCTGCTAGGTTGACAGCCATGAGCACTATCAATAGGCTATTGGTTACGTTCATTTTTTGGGGGGGTGGGTGTAGCTTTAGAGGAATTATGGTTAATAAGCTAACACATGTAAACCCATTGATCCTGCTGACTCGTAAAAAAAAAAAAAAAGGTCTAATTGTAATGTAATTCCTAACCTAAAAGTGCATCATAATCTAAGTACCAAACAAGTCTTCCGTCCGCAGGCTTCACCCCGGTGACCGGCCACTTGCCACTTGTCACTTGTCCGCAGCCAGCCTCTCCACCAGCTCCTCAGCCCAGGCCGACACCATGTCGTCGCTACGAAATTTGCCTTGCATTACTTGGAAACTGTTTGCCGACGAGCCACCCATCTGATCAGGGCTGATTATCACCACCTCGGTGTTGTAGCCAATGTCTTTACCGTTCACACGGATGTCCAGCAGGTCTCTGTTGTCGGCTCCTCCGGGGTAAATGCGAGGATAAGAGCTGGCTAGGCTATCGAGTAGTGGTGTCCATAAGCCCCAGGAAGCCAGCAGGTTTTCAGCACTAATGAAACTATTTTTACGTCCAGCAAAAATGTGAGAAATAAGCTCTGAATAGGCTTCCTTCTGCTCTGTTGGAGTTTGCACATAATAGTCTGAAATAGGTAAACCTAGAATATTGACATCTGTGTGCTCCGTCACTTCCTTCCATTCACTGTCCATCGAAACTGGCTTGAATAAATTCTTACTCACAAGAATGGCTGGATATTGAAGGCTGCCATGCCCGAAGTAGAACACTATTTGTTTGGGCTTGCAGTGGACGACGTTGGGGTTCTGAAGGCAAAAGATGTCATTCTTGAAAAGTACGCGCGCATATCCCACCCGTTCATCTAACATCTTCCCGGAGATCAAAAGAATTGGCACACCTTCATACTGGGCATCATCGAGGTGTGCCAACACAGCTGAAAGACAAAAACACCATCACTTATTGGAAGAACCACATTCGTCGTATAGTGTTTTACAACAGTAAATACATAAAATCATGACGATTCAAAAGAAACAGCTGTCACCTGCAAATGTCGGCGTGAGACTGACGTGACCTTTCGTCTTATTCATCTCCTGATGCACCGTTGTTTGGTATGCTTGGTACTGGCCGACCACAGCTTGATTCTTCCTCAAAGGCAGCATGGAACTGAAGATCTGCAGCTTGTTTCGGAGGACTTCTTCACTGCTGCTCAGATTCATGGGAAGCCTCATCGTCAACAGGGTCATGACCTCCGTCAGGTGGTTCTGTAGCACATCCCTGATCACCCCGTATTGGTCATAGAAGGGAATACGACCTTGAGGAACGACAAGAGAGGACGCGATTATATTTAAGGAATTCTTGATACTTTTTTCCCCTCTCAAAAGACTTAATTACAACATTATTAAATGCACATTTTAAATTACCTTTAACATCAAGGCTCTCTTTCATTATGATCTCCACCCTCTCGATGTGGCGCTTGTTCCAGATGGGATCCAGAAACCTCTTGTTCTCTTTTCTGAATGGAAGTATCTTTGCAACAACCTTTTCACAGAAAAAGATAGCATGAGTTCAAACATCTGGATCACAGACTCACGGGTGAAAGGCACACACTGGAAGATGTTCTTACCTGCTTCCCCAAGTAGTGGTCAATTCTGTACATTTCTTCATCCTTCAAGGAGCTACCCAGCTGAGCTGAAAGTACCTGAGCACTCCTGAAGTCATGTCCGAAAGGTTTCTCGAGCACGACTCTCAGCCACGCCCCGCTTGCCGGCCGACAAGTATTATTTATCTTATCAGCGACATCTGCATATGCAAAGGCTGGCAGTGAGAGGTAGAATAGCCTGCCGGCCTCAGTCATTCCCTCTTGTTGAAGCTCTTGCTCGATGTGCTTGGCCAGATCCTGGTAGTCCTCTGGGGTCTTCAGCTGCCGATACTGTGCGAGCCGCAGGAACTGCTCTTTCAGCAGAGCACAGCGCTCCTGTGACACATCCTTGGAGCAGGACACGGCCTTTAGGATCTCAAAGAGGACCGGTGTGGCCGCGTCTGCAGGCGACAGTCCTCCGCCATAGAAGGAAAAGGTCTTTCCGCTTGTGGCCTGTTTAACGTACAGCCCGAAGAAGCCCTGCCACAGGTACTTCTTTGCCAGGTCACCTGTGCCTCCCACTATTACCACTGAAACATGGCCGCCCCTCCGTGCCTCGGCTACTTCCTCTGCGTTTCCCTCCTGGGCACACAGAGTGACCAGAAGCAGGAGCACAGTCACAAACATGCTCCGGTCCTAACCGTTTAAACTCCTGTATGAACACAGCCAGAAGAGACGTTACATGTAAGCAGAAATATAGCAATCTAGACATTATATCTGATGATTATTTTCTGGATTGTTCTTTTTATCGACAAAATGTCAGAAAATAGTGATATATTTTTTTTCGAGAGCCCAATGTGATATATTCAAAAGTCTTTTGTCTGACAAAATCCAAAGTTTACTACTAAATGTGACCAGGAAAAGCAGCAATCCATCACAATCAAGAGGCTAGGAAGCAAATATTTTGTATTTGACTGAAACAACCAAACCATCATTGAATGATGAGCAAATCTTTCAGAAAGAAAATGTTTGAGATGAAAAGCAATTTGATTATGAAAGGTGCCCCCTATAGCTCATTAATGCCAGACTGCAGAAAAGCTACAGGTGAGATACAAATTCACATTTTTACCAACGCACACATGCAACAGATACTGCTGAACTTCTTTTGTAATGTCAAATATCCATACAAAAGTCACATGAACTTAAAAGTCACATTTAAACATCTAACAGTCAATCAATACATAATCTGAACACAACCTTGGAAATACACCGGAACTTACTCAAATCTCCACAGACAAATGGATAAGCAGTAAACGACTTTGCCCCGTCTCTCTCTCTCTCTCTCTCTCTCTCTGTCTTGTTGAGAGTCGCTTGAGAGCTGCTGATGTGGTGCAGTTAAAACGTTGTGAGCGTAATGATCAGTGGATCCTGGTATACTGGTGGAGCGAGGGTGTAGACTTTGCACTTTGCTCAGGGGCATTGAGCTTACTGTACAACCCCTCAGCTGCTGGGATTGGCCAACCAACTCTTGATGATGATTCTGAAATGACCAGACCTGGCCTAAAATAATAGTAATTTAGCCGGAGAGGAGGGCTGCATAAACATATTTAAAAAAAAAAAAAACTTGAAAACATTAAAAGGGCATATGCACAAAATGTCTTCTTGTTCTCAATCTAGAGAGGGACAGGCTTTTAGGCATAAACAGACTTGTTTACTTGATGTGTCAATTAGCGGGGTTCCCATTTAAACCGTTTCTTAAAATGTTACTCTGCAAAAGGTCAAAACTGATCAGGGGAATGATGCAGCTGCGATAAGTGCTTCAATTGTGGATCCAATTGTGGATCCAATTGTGGATCCAATTGCCCCATTCCCATCAGAGACAATGAGGGTAAAGTTTAATTCTGGTGAAAATAAAATTACTCATGGTAAAGTCACAATTTTGACTCATATCATTATATCCTTTAACATGCTTAACTTTTCAAGCACATTTGTCTTGGACTTTCATATTCAATTCAGTTAACAGCTGGAGCTTAGATTCTAATAATGAAAGTACATGAGATCAGGCAGTCACATATCTAAAAAACTAAAAGGAGTTAGATAGTAAATCTCTTTAAGGCACTTATTGAACGCTACTCACCACAATGTGCAAAACAAAGAGACACCAACACACATTTCAAATCTCCAGTAGCATTTGCCAGATAAAAAACTAAATGTGATGAATCTAAGTTTATGTTAGTACACATGCTGATTTCTTTGTACAGCTATGCAGCATTATAGAGCCACTGTTAAAGCCGAGGCCTACATGTAAAAGGCTGAACATTGGGCACGTGCCCACAGTATGAAGTTCATTTTATGACTTAATGCAACATCTGGATTCCCCGTGTTCCACAATGTTGTTTACACAGTGGCAATGCAAACAGCAAAGGCCACCTCACTGCTTCGACAACAGCGGAAATTAAGGTATGATTTACTTTGTCAAGGACTACTGCAGTCAAAATGTTTATTTTTTTCTTCACAACTTGTCTCTTATATGAGGATTAACAACATACAAAAGTTAGTAAATTAGAAATTTATAAAAAACACACTTTGTTTTCATTGCTCTCTGCATTGCTCTTTTTAAACCACACACCACATGTAGTTCACTTTTTCTCTATTGGCTTCGAAGGCGATTACTTTTATGCTCATTATCACGCCGGAATCAATTAAGTGGTACATCATCTGAAAAGACACTATCTTCATTCAGCGTTGCATTTCTGTGCCGCTCGTCCAACAACCCGTGATTCCACCACATACACGCTCCACATTCACTCATCAATCCATCAATCATGCCACAGAGAATGAGCAAAAAGGCATCTTCCCTTCTCCTGATGTGGTTATCACACATGATCCCTCAACTAACTGTTGGAAAAAAATTGTTTTCCTTTACACATATATTATATTTCCTGTGACTCCTAAGTGAACTTTCCCTTGTTAATTATGACTTATGTGTGAACTTTCCCTTATACAAAGCAAGCCAGTTAAGAGTCCAGGGATCTCTGATATCTGCATGTTCCGGACTAAAGACAAAACACATCATTGTTTATCATATGGCGGGAGGAAGGTTTCAAAGACGTCATGAGGGTTCTTGTGACGGCGTGTGTTATGTTTATAAGGAGGACTCTCCGTTTTGTTTGTTGAGCAGACTTGGATAAGCAATTAGTAAAGTAACACGTATGTCTGTTTCTGCTCCTTTTTTGCAAAGAATAAATTACCTGATGAATGATTCAACAAGACCCGGTGTCTAACACTAATCAACACACATTCTTATATTCTCAGAACTTTATTCTGGGGAATTTCTAAGACATATTCCTCTAAAGAGGAGGTGCCCCATTAAGCACTGTAAAAGCCCTGCAGCGATGTGGCTGCCTGCCTCCTGTCTGAATCTTTGTGGCCACATTTGTCACGGCCAAATATGACAAATTTAAATAGCAGTAAAAAACACGAGTCTTCTGCCAGAGATGTAAACTATTAACTCATTATCATAAGGAAATAGTAAACCTTTTCAACAGCTCTGCTTTGTGACTAATATTTAAGTCATTAGCCTGAAGGGAGTAACAGTCTTTATAGCCGACAATCTATTGAATTTGGAACATGCATGGTTTAGCAAAAAGATGTGCAGTGTTATCCTTGTGGCTGACAAAGGCATTCAAAAGATATTTCCTGTCACATAGTGAAGATTAAAATAACTTCATTTGGCTTTCAATTTATCTGTCATCAGCACCGTGTGCTTTCATGCAAATCAAGCTGAAATCAGATTAAACTCAATAGTCCGTTAAACTCAACACATGAATAACATAGTGAAGACATGCAAATGTGGCCAACGTTCAACGTTTAAATTCATAACCCTGATTAATGATAACCCTGATTAATCCACGGAGCATATAGCTCCCTGTAGCTTCAGTTTATTATGAATGATGCACTCATGGTTATTACACAAACATCACAGACATAAACCACTGATTAATGATAAGCCAAAACTCAATGAACAAGGGAGGTCAGTGAACAACATAAGTCAGTTTTATACAAATTTACCTTATCCAGCTGTAAATGATTCCCTCTGTTCAACATTTTTAATGTGAGTCCCAAAGTCTGTCTCTATTCTATCCACCAAACAAAAATGGCAACTTTTTGTGGTAATCTTATCTGGTTTATATAGTGTAGCCTATTTTTGTTTCCTTCAGATTACACATTCAGATTTTTCTGAAGCATAGAAATGGGGGATAGAATTGTACTTTGTGAACTAAACTAAGATTTTTTTAAAACACATTTTATAACATTTGTATATTTGGATTACATGTGAACATACCATTTTGTTTTGGACAGCTGTTCCAGTTTAAAATATTGATTAATTCTAAGAGACAACTAGATTTTTTTATGAGCCAAAAAAGTTTTGCACCAATTCCCCAGAAATCCTGTGCCTCTAAGGGAACATAGCAGCTTAGATAAACATATGCAAGACTTGTGACACACACACACACACACACACACACACACACACACACACACACACACACACACACACACACACACAGTGTATAAATGCTGATGTAGTACAAAATAAAATAAAGTAATTCAATTTATGGCATATTCAATTTACACAGAACCTTTCACAGTAAGGCTTTAAGACGGTACATAAAAACACATGAAATCAGAGGAACACAAGCAGAGACTATATTACACACATGGTTTGTTCATCAACCATTTCTTTAAATATTGCTTACTGAAGCTGTTTTAACAAATATGAGTAAATAGATTATTTGACATTTACCTCTCATCTGGTAAGGCGGGAGCCTGGAAGACGTTCAAATCAGGCAGTACAAAACATAAAATAAACACTACAATTGGATAATGTGTTTTGGTGTCATCTAGGAAAAATGCAGTCCCATTGGTATTTACACCATTTCAAGCTCTCCTGGCCTCTCACACTCAACCATTCATCAGGTGACGTCAGTAAATCCCTCAGTGTTCAGGGATTAAGGCTTTAGGGGGGGCATTGGGATTGGGCCTACATGAAGAGGACTTGCGCTTGCTGACCGTGCAACGCTGTTTTGTGTTCATCGTGGAACAAGCTCCATAGAAATGGTTCCATGCGATAACCTGAACAAACATTTAGTCATAAACTGCTCAAACTATGACATGCATTTCATATCGTCACACAGACGACAACAATTTAAAGATTACATTGTATTCCCATGTCTCGTCTAAAAACGCTAGATGTGTTCATTTGATTGTTAAGTGTTGTGTCTTTACATACAACATATATTTATCATTTGTTACACCTGTTAGCAGCTATAACCCCAATATCTTCAACTGTGCAATACTGACTTAACAGTGCAATAATGTAACTATGCACTTATTTACACTGTATATTTAAACTAATAGTATTGTTTATTTACACTATTATTGAAGATGTACAAGCTTAATCATTGTTCCCATTTTTAGTATAATTTGTTCAGTTGTATATATTGTAATGTACATAATTTACGTTTTTCATATGAATTGTTGTTATATTGTAGTATAATGTTGATATGTTACGTACTATTTCTAATTAATATTTTATTGTAATTTCTCTAATTCTCTGCATTTATATTATAGACTGGGAACAACTGTAACGTAACCCAATTTTCCCCTGGGGATCAAATCAGTATTTATTTTTTCTCTTGCCGCTATATTAATCCCACTTTACGCCTAAAGAATATTGCTTTATTAAGCTGTAAGTGCAACTACAAACGGGATTGTGAGTGAGAGGGTTTACGGGCTCCCTATGCATCCCGTTTACACGTGCTATATATCCCGTATACCAGAGACCACGTTTGTTTTCCTTTACGACAGGTCGAAAAACAAGACGTCAATCAAAGTAACTAGGAACGTTAGAAACGTAACGAACGTTCCAACCCGCTCTTTCCGGGTGAACGTGACGTTACGTTAGCGTAGTCACGTTACGGCGATATCCGAGTATTAATAGCGAATGCATTACTTAACGTTCCAAGTCATCCCTCCCCCCGTTGTCGTTTACTTCACACTACACACGCCGACAGATGAAGGTCGATATGCATCCAACGATTCCACCTGCTAGTTCACGTTAGCTGTCAAACTTCACTTCCGTTATGTTGCAAACAGAGAATGCTCTGCAACCCGTTTTCTTAAATGTGCAGCAGCAGTTTCACCAGAACTGCAGACGAGATTCAACTTTAAAGAACCACGTGTAACAGCAGCTGACAGACGGCGTAAAGAGTGAATTGTGTACGAACCTGTGCCCCGTGGTGGGAAGGAAGATCGTACAACATCAAAAACGCTTCCTGCACCAGTCACGTGACACGGTCCCGCTGCTTATACCATATACCGCATGCTGCAGAAAGAGGTTATGGATTTGTATTACAGAAGACTCGGTTCTACAATAGCATGCTTTATTGGATGCATTTTAAAATTGAAGGACCAAGACTGCCAAAGAGTGGAAGACACTTTGGAGATAAGCCAATATGACATTGTACAGGTTGTACAACATGTCAAAACAATTACTATAAGTATAAGTCTAACCCTAGATTGATAATTGTATTTATTGTAGATATTGTAGGGCGACTGTGGCTCAGTGGTTAGCAAGTCTGTCTTTCAATCAGAGGGTCGGTGGTTTGATCCCAGGCTCTGGTAGTCCATGTCGTTGTGTCCTTGAGCAAGACACTTAACCCTCATTGCTCACCGTTGCTGTGTCTACGGTCTACTGTATATTATGTAAGTCGCTTTGGATAAAAGCGTCAGCTAAATATAATGTACTGTAATATTAATTCAATGATGTATTGATATTAGTAACATTGGACATTGTATGGATTTAAAGTGATGGACCAAAGGTAAGGATGGGGCCCTCAATGTACATGAGTCCCCTCAATGAGTCCCCTGGCCCTTTCATCCTGTTTTTCTCTGTTTTAAAGTGTATAATTCCACTTGCAGCGAATATCAGTCATTTAAGTCAAGCAATATAAGAAAATGCAAATTGTAAAAGTAAAAACATTTCTCAGTAAAATGAGTCCAAATACCCATTTTACATCTTTAAAAAGGTTAGAGTATTAGATTCTAAAACGTCATTACACTTACTGATATCAGCTGTAGTAAGTGGCCCTTGCTGCTGTCACTTGGGGGCAGCTGCAGACCACAGTGTATCATCCACACAACAGGGACCTCTGTTGGTGTCTGAGTGGTATAGCTGCTTTCTACTTGAGTCATTGACTCAAAGTCTGAAGCTCATCAATCAAATGCCGTGAGCTCTAAACGCTCCATCTCCAACTGAAAAATAACATCTGTCCTCTGCGATGTCAACAAGCTGCCGTAGACGTCCTACACCGAACGTCTACAATTAAAAAAAAAAAAAAAAAAGGAATAAAAAATTCTGAATAACACAAGCTGCTGACTTTGAGTGGATAAACATTTAGCTCCTGTTTGCTCTGCATTGTCCAGCTGTCCCATGTTATCACTCCCTGAATGCAGACCTACCTCAAACAAAGCAGGTGCCCTTTTGGCCAAATAATGATCCAATTGTTGTTGTTGACCACACTGCCAGTCGCCCTTTCTGATCCTCCCTTTTCCTCTCTGTGAACAGTTGGTTGTTACAGCACAGACCTTAACTTAGCAGCTCCATGATCCCAAATCCCAGCAGCTGAATTTAGACTTTGCCTTTACATTTAACTTTACTTTTTAGAAAGGTTTGTATTGGTAAACTTTGTACCACCACAAATTGTAAGTTAAACTCTTGTTTTTCTATCCCAACTGAGTGTTTTTGTGTTGTTTGGATGCACATTTTAAAAGAGAAGTATGAGAATTTAGCAACACTGTACATTGTAAAAATTATTTTACCACTTCTATTTAGTAGCTATTCTGGGGCTTTCAAAAGTATTTGAATTCTATCTTCTTCAACAGTGACACGAATTTACATTGTATTCCAAGAAGTCCTTAAAGGGCTCAGGAAAAAAAATTTTAGCGAGTGATTTGGAATTAACTTTTCATCTCAACAACGTGTTTTAAATTCTAACGTGGGCTACACCCAAATACACACACACACACACACACACACACACACACACACACACACACACACACACACACACCACTACCTTAGAAACAGCTGTAATGCCTGTGATCACACGCTATAGCCCTCCCAAGTTGGCTGGCCACTGTGAAATGTAAACAGTAAACAGGATGGAGCATTCTGCATGTGTGCGCTTGTTTTATTGTGTGTCACAGACTGTGTGTGGGTGTGTGTGTGTGTGTGGAGAGGAGGGGTTGGCTGCTAAGAGAGAAAGAGCCCATGCAGAGCGTGCTAGCCCAGCTGTCACTGCTATAACTTCAGACTTGAGAGACCACAGGACGCAAGCTGGAGGGCCAGTGTGTGTGTGTGTGTGTGTGTGTGTGTGTGTGTGTGTGTGTGTGTGTGTGTTCTCGGCCCACCCCCTCTTAGGCATTCCCCTCAGCCTCTGGCTTCCTTCCTCCCCTTTGTTAAGCCTGCGAGGCAGACTTCGTCAAGCTGAGCACACAAACAAATGCATATGAATGTGTGCTGTCATCTTTATTAGGCCCCTTTACCAACACCCATTACATTTAACACGGGTCTTTACTGAAGGAGATTTCACTTTCAGTCATGCCCTCGTCCCCCCACTCTTACTTGTCAGACGAGGAGGATTATAGTGACCTCAGTCTGGGATGTGTTGAATACACAACCTGTTACACACTAATAGGAGTATAATAATAAGCAATGAACAAAGGCCGATTTTTTTCATGATTGTTTATGGGTGATTATTTGATATGTGACTTTAAAGGCAACGGTAATTAGAGGTGGTTTTATATTTCAAAGGTGAGACAATCTTTCTTTGGATTCTCACAAAAATATCTGTCTTTGCCTGCAGCGTTCACTGCTCTTTGATTCGGTCAGTGCCAATAAAGGTAGCGATGACTGATCTGAGCGAAGCCAAACATAGACATATCCCATGTGTATGACTAATGCTCTGTGTTTTAAACCACATTCTCACGTTTCGTCTCCTCATAAGACAAAAACTTGTCGGAGCCTGTTCTCCCTTTTGTTTCTGAACGCTATACCGCACACAATGTAGCCCACATAGACCACAGACACCCACCCCAAATTCCAGTGAAGAGAGGTAGTGTTTTTCAGAGGTGGCATGTGGAGCTTTTAAAACGAGATGACTGAGGATATGGACGGGAAAAAACAAAACAATGCACAGGCTTTTCAGTCCAGACTACAAGAGCACAGAATGAAGAAGCTTCCACAACATCCATCCTGTTTGTTCGGAACATAAAAGGATGGTGGTTTAGGATTAGTGTAATTATTGTTGGCAGTACTTTACAATATGTGCTCTCGTGGTTTTTATTCAGTTTTGGTGAGGGACTTTATGCACCTTTATTGAAAATTGCAGAGATTAGTGACTTTAAAACCTTTTTCTGTTAAAGTGTATTTGTATGTCAGTATGGTTTCATTTTGTGTCAAAACAAGTACAGTAGTGAATTAAACAATGTTGTGTTTGTTGAGCTGAGATATCCTGTGTTTTTGTGGTGACATCTGATTGTTTTTGCCTTGTGTGATTTTTGTGTTATCGTAAAGATGACACATTCCTTTGTGGGTTGCATAGTCTCATAGGTTCAACTTAAAACCAACAGGATTATCTCAAAAATGTAATGTCTCCTCTAGCCTAGTTCCAGACATCTGAATCAGTTCCCATGTCTGATTTCTTCTGTGATTCGAATCCAGCCTGATTATCAGACTAAAGTCACCAAGACAAGTCATCAAGAATGTTTTCTTTAAGCCTGCATTGTTATCAGAGCAGAGTAGAAAGCTCTTTATTGTTTGATAGCAAGCAGACTTTTAAATACTATTATTTCTTTAAAAATGCATAACATTATGATACATCACATGCTGAGACAAATAATATTTAACTCCTAGTTTTAACAATACAATAAAATATGTTTAGGTAAATAATTGATTAGCACCAAAAATACAAATATAATGTACACATGTCGTTAGCTGAGGTGAAAAGTAACTGTACATTGTCTCAATCACTACTTCAATATAACTTTAAGGTATTTGGATATATTATATATATGAATATATATATATATATACATATATATATATATATATATATTGTTTTTCCTACTGTCTTTATTTAACATGTTCCTTTTCAGGTAATATCTCCATTTAATGTAAGAAATGTAATGATGTTTTTTGCTATTGGGTATTGTGTGACATTGCTATTTTACTTTAGTAAATAAGCTGAGTACTTGTTCTACTACTGATGGTTATGCTGTAGTCATCAAAACGTGTAAACAAAGATGTTAATTCATCATTTTTTAACAAGCGTCTTGATGGGGCCTCACGTAGGTGGTGGAATGGTGGAAAACAGTAGGCGTATTTAATGTTGGCAGTACTCAAAAACTCCCCGTTGTTTTTCAATAGTGTTCCCCCTCTCTGTTTGCTGATACCACGAGGCGTGTAAGGAAAGCAGGGGGTGTGAGGGGAGCAGGGTCTGAATGACATGGCATTGCTGCTTCGGCCTGCTATTCACTGACCCACAAAATGCAGACCCAGCCCCCAGCGTGAAGTACTTTTGTGTTGTCATCACCCTCAGAAGCCAGGGACCAGAAAGGGGGGGTGAGGGGTTGTTTGGGCACCCAGGGGGCTCAGCGCTGATGTGAGGCCTCAGTCTGCTCTCCAGCAGCACGCATGCACTGTTAGGTGGATAAAAAGAAGCCTGTCTTGTATTGAAAGCATTTGCATACTTGTGTGTTAGAGAGGGTGTTAACCTTTGACACCGTCGAGAACTGGATGACAACAGAAACCACTCCTCACAGTCTAGCATTAACACACTCGAAAATAACACCTTAACTTGCCTCAGTGTGTATCAAAACTATTGAAGACAGGAGGGAAAGGGCTGCTTGAGTGCTAGAGATGCAAGTTTTCTTCAAGTGGCCGTTCACACTCTAAACGAAGTGTGTCGGAACATTTGAAGGGTTAGGGATGTGTGTATTGTAGAGCAAGGTGTCATGTCTTTGTGGGGTTGAAAAGCAGATCACGTCTTTTCCCCTCAGGAAAGAAAAGCAACTGATATTTACTTTCTAAAAAGAGCTGGTATTTGAGAAACAAGTTCAACCTGAAGGAAAACAAACACATCTCATTATAAGAATAGTGGCTGATCTTTATTTACAGAGCATTCGTTTATAAGAAGGAATGAGTTTTCTTCTTCTTTTCCGGTTCAGTTGGATATAATTATCATGTTAAACTGCAGGTTGTGTTTAAGCAATTATAGTATTTGTCATTTGAAGGTCAGAAAGCCATAATTCAGCCCTCACTTAACTTGTTAATCTATTATTTCACCAACACCGTTCACTCTGTCTGTTGTATGATTAATGTGCGTGTATGTTAACGTCGGACAAGACAATGTCCGCCTCTTCAGTTGTTTTTTTGGGGGGTCTTTGTCAGGGTGGCCGGCTGTGTTTGGCTCTCAAATCGAGGAGCTCTACTCTCCAAGTACACGGCGCTTCACAGAGAAGACTTGACTCTGAAATTCCTGCAGATAAGAGTTGCTAGGTGATTCTATTGTCAGATTTTCTTTGTGGTCACATATTCATACCCAAATTGTAAGGTTCTTTATGAGCAGCGTCTCATTAGTAGTCATATATTCATACCAGACCACCCCCTCCCACTTGACCCCTCCTTTACCAGTCGTGGGAAAGACAAGTCCTGGACGAGATGTGCAGGATTGAGGCAATTACTTGGAAGACGGTCAAAAAAGATTGTCCAGCTTTAACACTCTTTCATTTTGAAAGGCTACCTCAAACGTATTTGTACTGTATTACTGACACTTATTGTTTGAAACATTTAGACCACTGCCACAACGTAATATCTCAGCACAGATCAAAGATCCAAGAAGGTTTTTAAATGTGTATTTAAACACCAAGTGCAAATGTGTTTAAGCAACTCAACGAAAGACTCAAATGAAAAAATAAACACTTTATGTTAGAAAAAAAAAGTGTCTGCTTTAAAAAAATGTTTTAAAGCTCAGCCTTTGATAATGGAACTGAGTCCCGCATGCTCCTCTCCCATGATAAAAATAAATATAAAACAAGAGCAAAATAAACTACATAAAATATGAATAGATATAGTCACCTTGACAAAATAATATATAAAATGCTTAAAATATTTTAATAACAACCAAGCTAGAAATATTGTTGTATTGGAAGTAACTATATTTACTTTTTTTATTTAAAAGTAAAATGTTATGGTACTTATACTTGAATATTTCCATATTACAGTACTTTATACTTTATTCTGCATAATCAATACTAAAATATATCATATTTTACAACTTTTACTCAAGTAAGGGGTCTAAACACTGAGTAAATAAGTAGTATACTCAGTAAGGATTAATTTACATAATACAAACTTTTGATTCTTTAAGTGCATTGTGCCGATACTAGAGTACACATTTCCTTATATAACGGTTAACATTGGGGTATTGCTACTTTCACCATCACGCATCATGCTTGACAAATTGCAGAATGTTTAAACAATAATTAATCTTTTGCATTTAGCTTTTGTTGTTGTTAATATAACCTGGTGCTGACGTTAATATACAAATATGTTTGATGTGTAAAATACACATGATAGTATAGAGTTTGATTAAATATTGATCTATTAATTTAACACACACTTCAATACAATACATTGGCAGTTAACGAGGGCCTTCATCCTTCTCAATGAAACAGGTGCGGTCAAACCGTCTAGGCCACGCCCCCATATTGCCAAATTTGGATAACCTCAGCATTCCAATGCGCAGGGGGGCGGGGCGATGACGCCACCTGTTTATCAATGGACTACGGGCTCGTGCTCACTCAGCCGGTAGAGTGAAGTATTTGGAGAAGTGCAGCCAGCGGGACAGACGGAGGGGAGCAGCGAGACTTTGGGATTTCAAACCACGGCTTTGTTCAAAGTTGTGTGGAATCATGGAGCTCCGTCGGGTCAACTTGTTCGTGTTTTTATTCCTCAACCAAGTTTTTATCAGCCTCCAGTCGAAAGAACGTAAGTTTTTCACGCGGTGTGTAAAAAGAAATAACTGTAGCCGAGTTTTACCGGACGTCGTGAGTCAGGAGGTTGGAATTTGATAGCCTGCTTATTAAGTTTTACTTCTGTTTTAAAATGAAGTAAATGTAGTTTTAAAGTGCTACGGTATAGGACTTTCGGTTCTGATTTAGTTTTTCGTTCAGTGTTTAAAACACAATATAGTGTGGCTCTTTTGAAAGTATCCATTTACCATTTAAATATTGTTTTAATTCATTTAAATAATACAAATAATTTCTAACAGTTTAAAAGATTAGATATCATTTTTTAACAGCCATTTTCTAAGGAGAATTACTTTTTTCCCCCTACTGGCATTCGTCAATGTAGGATTAAAGAGCACCTGTGAGATGTCTTAACATGTCAGACTTCTTGTTTCACTTGTGGTGCGTATCCATGTAGTTCTCTCGTCACGGTAATTTAACGGCCTACGCCTTTCTCAGACGACATTAGTCCTGTATCCTGGACCTGGAGGACACGGTCAATGAAGCCCTGAATCGGACCGACATGCCAGATTAGACTGTCAAAGCGTGGCATGTGCCCTCATAAAGCTGCTGCCCCGAGATCAAGGCAGAGAATGTAGTTGTACAATCCAGTCATTTCCTAATCAAACAGCATGGGCCAAAAAAAAAGAAAGTAATATTAGTGTATTAGGTCTGCATATAGATAAATAGATAGATAGATGTATACTTTATTCTATACTTTATTATAGATAGATATGTCATTCGTTGCTTCTGTGCTTTGTCATAATATGTTTTTTCTGTTTGTCTCTGTAGAAGTATTGCTGGATATGAGAGCTTCGGGATCAGAGTTGGGGTGGTTGACGTTGCCATATGAGAACGGAGTGAGTATTTATACCCCAACAGGCATTTTTTAAGACTTCAGGTTCAAGACTTGAAACGGTCTCTCTCTGAGTAAGACAACAAACGATTCAAAAGGGCAGCTGAAGATTAGTTAATGTGAGGATTTGAATACTATTTAGCAACAATGACAGGGACCTCTTTCTGCTCATTCGGCCCACTAAAAAAGCTCTCTGGCAGAGATGGAATGAGTGGCAGCTTGATGAGGTTTGGCAGAGCTCAGTTAGTCTTGTGTTAACGCTACCCTTTCATAAAGAACTTATGAATGCCATTAAAATGTCAAGGGTCAACCTACATTTAAATTTACAGTACTGTCAAAAGAGGTATTTTTCATTCCAGCAATGAACCAAGGAACTGGATTTTAAGATTTAGAGATAACATCAGTGGGATGATATGTACAGTTGTGGGAAGACATGAGTAAAGGAGAAAGAAAGAATGGTCCATGTGTGGAGAACCATCCCTCTATCTATAGTTCAGTGGCTTTCCATCTAAAAAAAGCAACAGGACATAGCCACTTCCACTGTGTGGGTAACGTTTCTTCTTACGCTCTCAAAGATCTAAGGGCTCTCGTTTGATCATATAGGGTTTCCCCCTGTCCCTCAAACTTTGCTTTGTTCTATTCCAACTTTCTCACACTTAAAAAATGTATTTAAATTTGTACTATGAGTAACTATTTGCAAGGCGTGGTCTTGACTTCAGTAGGCAATAGAAGTTGGATAGTAATTACAAGTAATTGTCTGAAGTTCAGTATTAATTTGGCCAAATTATAGAGGAGCTAATATGTGTAACTATGAAAATGATAGACTTAAATAATTTGCATTGCCTCACAGAGTGCTGCAATAATCAGTTTAACTTTTAAACTGTAAATCTATATGTATTTCTCTCTATTCTAACCGGTTAAGCATTGATGTGTAGCCTACTATAGTGCTAACATACGAGGTGTTGAGTTTTAACGTTGTATGGAGGCTTTTAATCTTTCTGCTCGTCATTGCTTCCCCTTATAAAAAGTCTTAATTGCTGCCACAGTGCCCATAAAGTTCATTTAACTGCCATAAATGTTAGTTGGTAGTCCACAGTAGTGTTTGCTGGATTTCGCACACATGCACCCTCGTGTGTCAGTGGAAAACCACACACGTCGTGAGCACGGCACATGTCCAGGCCAATAATCCTAATGTGTGGAAAAAAAGCTCCAGCTCACTTCTGCACTTTATGAGCTTCTTAGTCAGGATGAAAGAAGAGGTGTCTCATCAATAAAACCGGTTCTCGACTAGAACAAAGCCTCTGAACCCTGTACTTATTGACTCAAAAAAAGTTGTTCTCCTTTTAATTATTGTAGCTTTGTAACAGTGACTTTTGCCCCCAACACTAACCCCTCTCCGTTGTCTTTATCTTTTTCTTTTCTACAGTGGGAGATAGTCCAGACGGTGGTGAACGGCTCACTTTTCTATACCTACAGCGTTTGTAGCATAGACTCCACTGAACAGGACAACTGGTTACGCACAACATTCATCCAGCGGCGGCCGGGGTCTACACGGGTCTCTGTGGAGCTCAAATTTATTGTGCGAGACTGCAACACTTTTGATGGTGCTTCTGTCGCCTGCAAAGAGACCTTCAACCTTTTCATCTCGGAGGCTGATGCCGACGTAGGAACCAACTTCCGCAAAGGCCAGTTCCGCAAAGTCGCCACCATCGCTCCCGACGAGGTCACGCGGGGCCGCATCCTGAAGGTCAACGCGGAGACGAGGACCGTGGGGCCGCTGTCTCGAAAGGGCTTCTACCTGGCGTTCCAGGACATGGGCGCTTGTGTGGCTCTGCTGTCTGTCAGAGTGTACTACAAAACATGCCCGTCCACGGTGCAGAGCTTGGCGGCCTTCCCGGAGACGGTGGCGGATTCTCTCAGGGAGGTGGAGGGAGCCTGTGTGGAGAATGCCGTCAGTCAGGCCACCCCACGCATCTACTGCACCGCCGATGGTGAATGGGTGGTTCCCGTGGGCCAGTGCCAGTGTCTCGCCGGCTACGAAACCACTGGGGACTCCTGCCAAGGTAAGCACAGCCAGAAGTAAGCCACGCACTCAACTGAGGCGTGTTTGCGTTGCCCTGCGAGTTGTAGTAAATGAAACTAAGCCAACCACTACTTTGGCGAGGTGTGAGGAATGAGCAGAGGAATGTTAATTATGTCTACGTTTGTTTGGAAATCTATCGCAGAAAACGCGTATCTGTGTTGAGGTCGGTCGGATAGCGTAGATGGAGCGCCGGAAAAGGAGGAAACGGATAAGATGTTGTGTTTCGATTTTACGGCAACCACAGATTGCTCCACGTGATATAAATAAAAGCCACCGGGGGATTTCAATACCTCATCCGTCTACCTGTTGGCCAAGAGCACATTCTTTCCACTGCCTTTTCCCCAGGATCAGGAATGGGGCTGGGCTGAGGCACAGTCTTATGGATCGGTGTCCAGCACAAAAAGCTGTGTCCCAGTTCCATATTACATGCATTGTGTATCTACTCCGGAGATTTAATGTATTGTATACAAACTGCAAAACTGAAAACTTGCAGTAGCCTATGAAAAAGGGAAAAAGTTCTCCTTTTAAAGGGAGCTGAGAGTAAGCTTTTTAACCATTCAGATATTTATAAGCAGGTCGTTTTTTAAAAACAAAAAATAGAAAATTACAACAATTGGGAACATACTTTTGAAGTTTTTACTTTTGACTACTTATATGAATGACACCTAGAGTAAGTTAAAGTATGCAACAGCTTTGCAGTATCTACTGCCTGGGATCTACACACAAAAAACCGGATTCGATATTTACAGTAAAAGACATAACTGCGGTGTTCATATTGAATGTTCTCCCGTTTGTGTGGAATTTGTCTTTCTCGGGTGTGGTGTGTTGCGCTGTCTGGAGGAAATGTGGGAGGAGAGAGGGTACAGAACGAAGAGGAAGGAAGGAGGAAGGGCACAGTGCGCTGCAGGGATTTTTTGAAAGGAATTCTTCCACCCTTGCGTCACCTACAGCCCTGATTGACTCAAGGAAGAGGCCGTGTGAATGTCTCAGAATAACTACCTGAGTGGTGCGTCTTCGCCTCCTGAAATATTTGTTTTGTGCCAGTTGCTAAGGCGACCGGAACCACAGATTACAGGGATGGGGCCGACACGCCTTTAAGAGGTTAGACTGAGTCAGGCTGCGGCTTATCCGAGTCACCTTGACTGGCTGTGTTTGGCCTCTTTTTGGAGCCATTCCTATGAGACAGAAGATCTTAACGGCTTAAAGAAATAAGCCATTAGTTGATAGACAGAAAATAGTAAGCAACTATTTTGACAATTGATTAATCCTTTAAGTAATTGTCTCTGCAAAGGAATTGTTTCTAGCCTTTCAATAGTTTTTCTTCTGTGTTTTGTACCACTCTAAACCAACATATCGTTGGCTTTTTCACTGGTAGTCGGACTAAACTACATTTGAAGATGTCACCTTGAGATTTAGGAAATTGTTTCACTATTTTGTAACATTTTATAGACCGGATGTATAATCTATTAGTTGCATGATTAATAGTTAATGGAAGTTGTCTAGTTAGTCACAGCCCTACATACCATTGATAGATAAGTACAGTGCTTCATAGAGTAAATATTGTCCCGAGGTTGTAAAAATGAATAAAAAGAGGAATGCAGGGAGATAGTCATGGCAGACGATTGTTTCAGACTTTGAGGTTTCTGACAACCGGTGGACTCTGAGCCAATCACCTGGAGCCGACGTTGGCAGAGGAACACAGGAAATGCTCATAACAGGAGACAAAAAAAATGTGATTCCAAAGTCTGGAGGATGACCTGAGTGTTGGGATGCAGGAAACACGTTTCATTCCAAAAGTTAAAACACATTGAGTATGTTGTAGTTTGTTCCGACGCCCTATTTCCACTTTACAAGAGAAAGTGAGACCCTTCGAGGCTCGTGGCCTGCATGTGCATTCCACTGAAGAGCACAACTGTTGTGGGAAAAGGAAGTAAAGCGACATGAGGAATGCTGACTGATGAATCAGAAGGTTGTCGGGGGGGGGGGGGGGGGGGGGGGGGGGGGTGGGGGGGGGGGGGGGGTGGGGGGGGAGGCAGTCGACAGTTGGTGCATGATGGTGGTTAGGTCCGTGGCTGCTTAGTTAGGTGTGGAGTGTAATTTAGTCAAGAGGATTAGTAGAGCAACAGGACAGCTGTTAGCCAATGACATGCTCCGCTTTGCCTCCCTTTGCTCTTTCATCCGGTTGTTACCACACGCAACGAGCTCCCTAATCCATGTTCCCACTCATTAGAACAATGGGTCGACACAAAGAGCAAAAAACGGATTCAATTAACAGATGCACCGGTGTGGAACTGAAGTCCTTTTCACATGTGTGCCGTAGTCGGGAAGGAGCGCGGGACGATTTAACTCCTTCAAGAAGGGAAGATTTAAGTTTGGGATTAAATGAAGACAATATTTCAACCCTTTTTCTAGATTTACAAAATAACGCTGAAGCTTTAATTCAAAGTAAACCTGAGAATCCATCGTGGCCAAAGTTTGCATTAACGGTGGCTATATTCATACATTGCACACATGCCGCCATTTGGGAGCTTTATAATGAGTGAGGCAACATATTTATGGCACCACTCTGTCCAATCTCAGAGACAATAGATGAATAGGGCTTGAGTTTCTTTGGTACGTGACAGAGGTCCTGCTGCTGCAGCTCAAGATGAAATGGGCTGGCCCCCTTTTCTTATGCGAAAGGACCTCCGCTACACCCCCACTGCCGCCGAGTGACTCCCCAGAGAGAACTTCTGTTGGTGCTCCAGACCTTTACCCCCACCCCCATCCATCCATCTATTCATCCTCATCCCTCCTACTCAAACTCAACCTGCTCCTTCTCATCCACGGCGGCAATACTTGGAGTGCAAAGGTCTTTCCGCCTGAATGGTGGAGTAACGCGACCGCGTCTTTAATCCAGGGTTCACTCGACCTCTTCTCACGGCCACCAGCACAGGGGCCAGATGAAAGCCTCCTCCCTTCAGAGACAGCAGAATGAAAGCAGAGAGAGGAGATCTTTCAAAAAATCATTCTTTTTAAGTTTTTATTTTTTTTAAACTGTGCTGGGACCCTTCATCACCCCAGAAAGTATGCGTGTCTGTTTCCATAAACACACTGAAAACCATACCCGTCTCCAGCGGCTTATCCTATTTCCTGATTCTCTTGTTCTCTTAACTGTTCAACCTCGGATGCTGTAATTTGTGATTGGTGCCGGGGGTTATCGGAAGGAAGGAAGAAAGAAAGAGAGGAAACATCAGCCTCGGACTGAATTGCAGCTCTTGCGTCCTGGTTTCTGTCCACTCTGCACGTTCATTAACCTCCCATGGCCTGGAACACTGTTTATCTGTGTGCTGACCTGTCCATCATAACTCTCCACCAGTGTGCACGGTGCCATTTCCTTTGGCAAAAACACAAATATTATCTGCCAGAGAAAATGAGCCAAGAGGTCACGAGGCAAAGGCAGATCAGATCACCTGATGGATTTAATGCTCTGCTGTCATCCGGTTGACACCGGCAGTGTGACCTGAGATTAGGCCTTCAGGCGAAAAAGGCGAGTAGAGGCAGATCTTCAGGGAAATCCCTTTTCATTCCTCTGGATACAAAGGCTCAGTGATTATAGGTTACTCGCAACAAATGCTTCCTGTCGGGTGGAACGGACTGGTAATACAGAGACAGCTTCATTGTTTGCATTTAGATCAGTCATCCCTTCCTGTGTTTGTCTGTTTCAGTTACTCCTAATGTCAAGCTTAAACTAACACGCACACCTCCTCTCTCTCTCTCTCTCTCTCTCTCTCAGCATGCAAACCAGGCTACTTCAAGACGTCTGTATCAAGCGAGTTGTGCCAGGTTTGTCCTGACAACAGCAAGCCCTCTGCAGCCGGAGCCACCGAATGTCAATGTGAGGAAGGTTTCTTCCGCTCCCCCTCGGACACTCCCACGTCCCCCTGCTCTGGTAACAACCACGCTCACGGTCATATTACTGCCAAAATCAAAGGTTGGCTCATTACAGGCGGGTCAGAATATCAGGCTAACCGTTGCGTGTCCTGTACTTTCTCCCAAAGCTCCACCCAGTGCCCCTCGTGACCTGACCTCCACCACCCTGTCGGCACAGGGCAGGCTGCAGCTGTCCTGGAGCCCACCGCTGGTGACCGGGGGCCGCAGTGACCTCGCTTACAGTGTGGTGTGCGAGCACTGCGACGAGGCCTTGTGCGTCCCCTGTGGCGAGAAGATCCGCTTCGAGCCCGGTCCTACAGACCTGCAGGACGCCACGGTCGTGGCCAGTGACCTGGATTCTCATCTGAACTACACGTTCACGGTTGAGGCTCACAGCGGCGTGTCCCAGTTCGGTACCGACAGGCCCATCGCAAGCATCACCACTGCTCTGGACTACACCGGTGAGCTCGATCACATGCAAAGCTTTTTCTTTGTGCTTTGATTTAATCTTGTGTTATTGTCTCTCCATTAAATTGGATTTACTTTTTCAAACCCCAATGCTATATGTGGGGAATTAATGATATTAGTGGAATCGAGCCCAAATAAAACCTTGTTAAAACCTAATATGTTGAAAAGTATTGATTTCCTTTGCAACAACCTGAACGTGTACATTTTATGTTTAGTGAACATACAATGTTATTACACAAAATAGTGAAATATTACTTTCATTTTTCAGTTAGAAATTATGTTTTGCAATTCTCATAAAATCAGGAAAAGTATCGAGATGGTAAAACAATTTTTCGCTATGCTTTTTAAGCTGTTTAAAAATGGTCTGTTGTCTTATGAACCCTAAACGAAAATTTTTAGATATTTGGATATTTCATTTAATATTGTATTTTCCACTAAGAACCATTGTACAAAAAGAAGGGCTTGCTACATAAAGAGGAATTCAGTCTGACCCACTGAATCACAAAGGCTTTTACTGGCAAATCTCCTTTCCAAAGACTATGATTAGTCACTAACCATTATTTTGCTTTCTGTCTCTCACCGATCGTTAGATCCCCCAAAGGTGACGTTGATCCATCTGGATGATCGCGGCCCCACCAGCCTGTCTCTGTCCTGGACTCTGTCTCGCAGGCCCCCAGCCCACATCAATCACCGCTATGAGCTTATGTACCGCAGAAAAGTAAGACTGAGTGCTTTGTTCCCTTTTGTCTCCATTCCCCTCGTTCAAAGTTGAGGCTGTGAATTGTTCTAATCCACCCACTTTCCTTTTCGCAGGACGATGAGGGCGAGCGTGATGTGACCACCTACACAGTCCTGATTTTGGAAAAAAGTTCCGTCCAAATTAATGAACTCACCCCAGACACTACTTACATGTTCAGGGTCCAGGCCCTGAGCCCTGAAGGAAACCCCGGCAGCTACAGTATGGAGCACGAGTTCCTTACCTTGCCCATAGGTACCGACAGCTTTAAAATGAAATTAGTCTCTCTGTATAAACTCTTATTTCACATATTGAGATGCTAAATGTATTTTTTTTCTGTGATTTGCACAGCCGAGTCTCAGATCCAGAACAACTCCACCATGGTGATGGGAGCTGTCGTTGGAGCAGCGGTTATTCTGCTCGTTGTGGTGGCTGTCCTGCTGCTACGTAAACGGTTGGTAACAACATGCTTCATATCCAGCGCCTGATGCATGTTATCTACAGACCTGCAAACTCTGTGATTATGTGCCACAAGCTTGAGTAAATTGAAGATTTTCTGGTATGACCGCTCAGGGAGGGTTTATCAGTAATAGCTGGTGCTGGTATTGAATACAGCTTTGGTCTTTTTCAGCAGAGACTGACCTGCAATTACTAAAAAGCCAGTCTGTATTCTGGTTAGTCCTTTAGTGATTATTTGTGTTTTCCTCTCAGGAGACTGAACTCTCGTGGCAGAGGAGGACCTGAAGATCCCTACTTCTCAACAGGTTAGAAAACCATTCTGTACATGCAATAATAATAGTTCATTATGTTTTTATTATTAAACTAAACTATTCTGGTCGTCATTTCCTCAATAGATCAGCTCAAGCCTCTGAAGACCTATGTTGATCCACACATGTATGAGGACCCTAATATAGCCATCCAGAAGTTTGTCACAGAAATCGACCCCACTGCCATCAGCAAACAAAAAGTCATCGGTGTTGGTAAGTTTTTTATTTTTTTTATTTTTATTTACAAAAATTATTTTTATAAAATCTGAGTGCAGATTATAATGTTTCCTCCTGCTGTCTGTCTGCCGATCAGGAGAGTTTGGGGAAGTGTTTTGGGGCGTGATGAAGTCTTCCAAGCGAGGGGAGGTGGCCGTGGCAATCAAGACCCTGAAGCCGGGCTACTCGGAAAAACAGAGGCAGGACTTCTTGGGCGAGGCCAGCATCATGGGTCAGTTCTCCCACCCGAATATCATCCGCCTGGAGGGAGTCGTCACCAAATGTGAGTCGATGATCTCAGACAGAAGTCAAACCATCCTTCTCAACTCATTTCTATCAACTGCTTGTATACTTTGCTTTCACTAAACACAAGTATTTCTTTTTTAATTTTCAGTCAAGCATGCCATGATAGTGACAGAATACATGGAGAATGGAGCTCTTGACACATATCTCAAGGTAGGTACATTATTGTATTTATTGCAAACAGGAAGGGCACATGACTTGAGCTTCAGACTTAAACTTAATATTTTTTAGTCTTTAATATTTCTTACGGGTGCAAACTAAAATCTCAGCAAAATGTTGAACTATCCCTTTAATAAATTACATGAAGTTAAAAGCTGAAAAAATTATATATACTAATTATAAATTGTGTTTTACTGTTATTTATGAAAGAACAAAAATCGTGTCACAATTAACCAAAAAAAAAAAGATATTTAATAGATGTATTGTTTTCCTTTAGGACCGTGATGGGGAGATTCCATCATTTCAGCTTGCGGGCATGCTGCGTGGAATAGCTGCTGGCATGAAATACCTCTCTGACATGAACTACGTCCACCGGGACCTGGCAGCAAGAAACGTTTTGGTTAACAGCTGCCTGGAGTGTAAAGTGTCTGATTTTGGGCTGTCGCGTGTGCTGGAGGATGATGCTGAGGGCACCTACACAACAAGAGTGAGTCTAACAGCTGCATATTTAACAGCCTAAAAGCAGAGAGAGAGAGAGAGAACAACTATTTTTTTCCAGTAACGAATGCCAGAGTGCTAATGGTACTTTCCCTCTCAAGTGTCCAATCTAAAGTGTTGGTCTTTCTGCGCTTTGTGTTTCCACTCCCTTCACACATTTTAACATGATTTTGTAATGTTTCTCTTCTGTCAGGGAGGTAAAATCCCTATCCGCTGGACGGCCCCCGAGGCCATCGCTTACAGGAAATTCACTTCAGCCAGCGACGCGTGGAGCTTCGGCATAGTCATGTGGGAAGTCATGGCATTTGGAGAACGGCCCTACTGGGACATGAGCAACCATGAGGTATGTCCAGCTCTTGCGGTTGAGATGAAGGATTGTTTTGGGCTGTGTAGGTCAAACTTTAATGTGTGTCACCACCGGGAGTCTGTGCTGGGTAGGTGGTGGTAGAAAGTTGCCTGACGTCCAAAGTAGATTCTTAGCATCTTTTTCAAATTAACTGTGGATGTCAGCATACCAACAGAGTGCTTTTTCCAGACTCTGTCACTACACTCATAAATATACTTGAGATCTAAGAGCTGCCTTCCCGCTTCCTCAGGTCATGAAAGCTATCAACGAGGCCTTCAGGCTTCCTGCTCCGATGGACTGCCCATCCGCCATCTACCAGCTCATGCTCCAGTGTTGGCAGCACGACCGCTCCAAACGACCTCGCTTCACAGACATTGTCAACATTTTGGACAAGTTGCTCCGAAGCCCAGAGTCTTTGAAAACCATCGCTGACTTTGATCCACGGTATGGACTTTATTTTCATTGAAGTTTAGGATTTGGTAACAAAGTAAAAGAGACAAAATGAAAATAAAATACTATAAAATACACCAATCCTCTCATTCAATTCTGTGGAGAATTACACAACTTAAACTCAAGATTTATAAACCCTTGTGTGTTAATAAGTAGATGAAACTGAGATTCATCTTCCATTTAAATTCCAAGATTCGTCTCCCACTTTTTTCGTTTAACTTGTAGTTGAACTTTTTGACGAAATTGTACCTTCTTGATTCTTGTTGTTCTGATTCTTGTTTGTAACGGTAGAATGCACTTATGTAAGTCGCTTTGGATAAAAGCGTCAGCTAAATGAAATGTAATGTAATGTAACTAGGGCTGTATTAAGATTGGTTCAAACGTCCTCACATGCACTCAGTGAACATAACATGGCAGTAAATGATGAGTAATCCAAATGTACTCTGTTCTTCGCAGCGTGTCCATCCGCCTGCCCAGCACCAGCGGCTGTGACGGCACCCTGTTCAGGTCGGTGCCCGAGTGGCTGGAGTCCATCAAAATGAGCCAGTACACCGACAGCTTTGCTCGTGCTGGGATCACGACCATGGAGCAGGTGCTCGCCCTGAGGCACGAGTAAGTGCACACATGGCGCTGCTTTTATCTGGCACCAGGCCACACTTTGTAGTAACACAGAGAAAGTATTGAGCTCTCAGCTTGAACATTTGTCAGCCAGTTTGTGCATGTGGAAATACTTCACTCTGCGACGTCATTCCTATCATTCTTTACTGCCATAACTTTCACAGCCGTGGTCTTTTTTTAATCTGATGCTCCACTACAGTCCTGCCCGAACAGTTTATCAGTTAATTGTTAATTCAGTACTTTAATCAATCTATTTAAACCATTTATGTTTTCAGATGCTGTTATAGATGCATAATTCTTTCCAAATTAAACTTTAGTTTAGATACTGATCAGTGCCTTTTTAAATTACCTCTGTAGTCTCTTTATGCAAAACAGAGTCCATATTGTTTTTAGCGCTCTTAAAACGGTTTCAATCATCTTGTCCTTACAGAGACATCAGGAATATTGGAGTGCGGTTGCCCGGACACATGAAGAGGATAGCATACAGCATCCTGGGTCTGAAAGATGAGACCAGCTCCCTCAGCGTGTTTGCAGTGTGATCTAAGCATTCCTATAAATCAAAGACTGACCTGCCATTTCACTCACGAACGAGGAGGACTGAAGTGAGGGGGTGAACCTGAGCTCCGCTGCAGGGGGTTCATTTTATGGCGCGACTGAAGAGGACCCTGCAAGCTACTCGGAAAGGACTGAGATAAAAAAACACTTAAGTACTTTATAACGGAAGACAACTAATTTATCTTCATGTAAAAATGTTTTATATGTTGAACATAAACATAAGTTATGTGATGTAGTAGATGAAACAATTATAAGAATAAGTGCAAAATTTGAGACACGGTGAGAGTGCTTGGTTTGTATTTACTGGATGACTGAAAAATGTAATGCTCTTTACAATTTGAGGGCGTTTTCTTCCAAGCACTCACTTTATCCTGCCAGTGTTTCTGGATCTTTAAATCTGTTAGTTTTTCTACATATGATCAATGAGACTTGCTTTTAAATTTGGAATTATAATTCCACTCAGGGCAAATAATCACATTTAGTTGTGTTTTGTAGTTGGTCTCTGTATCACATGATGCATTTATTTCCTCAAGTCTTGTTTGTTTACATCATGTCTAATACATGTCTAATACAACTGTTCATTTTTTTTATTTAATATTTATTTTATTTTGTATTTATGCCATTTGTTACATGAGAAATAACTGATCTGGGGCATATTCGCCAGGCGATGTATTTTTGCGTTTGAATAAAATCTGTCTTTCCTTGTGACTGGATCACTTTCTTGTACTCAGAAGTCAACAGGTATTTGATTTTAATTTATCCAGAATTAAATATCTCAACTATTGGATGGATCGCCATGACCTTTTGAACAAAAATGATTAATATTATTATGGTGAACCCTACTGACTTTGGTGGTCTGACTTTTCATCCAGCACCAATGGCAGGTTGATATTTGTGTTTAGTAGTGAAATGTCTTGTCACCTATTGAATGGATTGCCATGAAATTGCTCACAGACATTCAGTTTTTGTGAGCTTTGATGAGCACCAACTTTTCTTCTCGCACCATCATCAGGTCAAAATGTAATTTGTCTAATACTTCGGTTTATGCCCAAATTGACCGACATTGCCATCAGCCTCAGCTGTAACTAATAGCATGCAATCGTGGATGGTAACAGTAATAAAAATACTATTGTTTAAGATGTAAAGTAAACACTATCAATACTTCAAGCCTTAATGTTAAGGATAAAGTAAAATAAAAACTATTCCTTTCATTGGTCTAGCTCACTTTATCTATATTTGCTCACTCAACACTAAGTGACCTAATATGATTACACCATCCACACACAAACAAACTATAAAATTCTGCCACACACAGCTCAAAACCCCTTGTGCCAAAAACAAGATAAACTCTCCTAATATAGGTTTCCAAAGGCCTTTCTTCTGACAACTCTCAAGCCAGACCTCAACTTAATTGATCTTAACAGTTTGGTTTTCTTTACATTTTAGCACTCCAGCCACATAGCTTGTTTTAGGGGACATCTGCCATCCAGACAGAGATCAACCTCTGGGACTTTGCCAAGGTGGAGCAGAATGTCACACTTACACACAACTGTGCATCGTATTGCAGTCACTAAGACATGTTAGGTTTTCAGTGGGATGCATTACAGTGTCAACCATTAAAAAAGGCATAAAGTTACTTCACTGCGTCATATTTGCACTTGTATTAGAAGAATGACAGTTAATTAAATTTCATACCAGATAATTATAGCATATTCTTTCACACTGGCAGCTCAACGCCCTTTCTCACACAAACACAAAGACTCATAGGCTCCTAGTCTGGGGTGTGGTTAGAAATCAACCAGTTGACCGACAGTTGAACAACCGTTCTGACACATTGAATATCTACCATCTGTGTCATGTTTATGCAGTGAATCACCCACCCACCCAACCACACACACACACACACATGCTTTCATCAGACACAAGGGAGATAAGAATGACCTATCTTGGATCCATGCTGTAAATACATAGATAAAGACAATCCACTTCCTCAGCCAGTATGGAGGAAGGTCAAAGTCTTTTCTCTGAAGATTCAGAATTGCTTTAGCAGACATGTAGATACAGAGAATTTACAGGTCAGAAAAACAAAGAATGGTACATATATATTGATTTGTTTCCCTTTTTATGCAAAACATGTTTTGATTTTTTACTTTTTAATAAAATCAGTGAATGTAGCCATCAAGAGTTACAAGCTAACATGCATTTTGTTTCAGGCCACTCATAATCTATGAGGAAGATCCAGGCCATTGGAGACATTTTCCAGTTCACTGTTGATGTGAGTGAATTTTCTCCAGAGGATGTTATCATCACATCTTCCAACAACCAAGGAAGAAGTCAGGAAATCACTGCAGACCCATCCCACTTGGACACAACCAGTTCCAACTCCTCCTTCCTGGTAGGTGCTACAGAGCACTGTAGTCCAAAACCAGCAGAACAGCTTCTTTCCATTGTCCGTCACTCTGATGAACAATGAATGACTCCTACTACCTCCATATCATATATACATACTTTTGTATATACCTTTTTATTTATATTTGTTAATAGTAGTTATACTTTGTTGTCCTTGTTTGTTTATTTTTTTTCTATTTCTGTACGAGGAGAGCAATGGGAACTCCAAAATCAAATTCCTTGTAAGCGTAGGCATACATGGCCACAGCTGATTCTGATATTCTCCATCCTTGTGGAGCTGAGAGAAGATAACACAAATACTCTTTTTCACACCAATGCTAACCCCCATCGAGTGTGGACCCCAAATCTGTGACCATGAGCAGGGTTGCCAGGTCTGTGTGACAAAACCAGCACAATGGCCAATAAAACCAGCCCAAAAACCAGCCTAATATCAGAACTCAAAATATGCCCCTGCCAAACCATATACACTGCTTTTAAAGTCCAACAGCATTGCTATCATTGCCAAATGTATTGCAATATCTACAAAGTAACACCAACTAACACTAACTACCAGACCAGAGTTGGGATCGAGCGGGAGACTGAGAGCATTAGGTGCGTGTGTGTATGTGGGCGTGTCCCATGTCCATGTGTGTACGTGCTGATCTGGAGTCAGTTTGGTAGGATTTGGGTATAAATAAATAATTTCATTTAAAATATGGATTTTTATTTAAAGATATTCATGTAATTTGCATGCAAAATAGGTCTACCCGAAATTCAACCCGCGGCAACACTTCAAAAGTAGCCCAATTCTGCGGGAAAACCGCGGACCTGGCAACACTGTAGCTAACGTAGGCACCACGTGACACGAGGACCGTTACCGAGCACGGTATGGTATCCTCCACACTAGGCATTTGAACATGTAAAATTGCTGATCATCCCCCCCGAACCCCCCTCCTCCCCGCCCCTCTCACGCACACACACGTGCGCGCACACGTGTGAACACCTGTTCGCAGCCCCATATATAGAAACATATTGTGGTATTTCTAATGGGAATCTGTAACTAATGTCTCTCTGTCCTTCCACTTCAGGGAAGAGGACTCCTGCCCAGGAAGAAGACTCCAGTTCATGGAGAGACTCCAGTTCATGGAGAAGACGACCGCCCAGGGAGAGGATTCCAGTTCAATACAGTAACAATAAAGTCAGTCATGCATATTGTATTGTTTGAAATTGCATTTTTTCCTGTTCAAATAGTTTTTATACATTTGCCCCTCGACCTGAATATGTCATTGCTTGAATGCTACCGTTTACTGTCAAATTAATTTAATTACTTTAAATTGTCATAGTAACTTGAAGAAAGAGGAACATTTAAAATGTTGTATGTTCAGAAATACCATGAAAAGTGTTGTTTTTAAACTAAAAACAAAATGTAAAATTTGTATTTAAAATCAGTAAGGACGAGCTCCCCCTTGTGGCACTGTCACCCAGTGGCAGTCGTCAGCCCGTGTGGCAGTCGTCAGCTAGTAGTCAGTCAGCCAGCAGTCAGTCAGGCGCGTTTGCAGTGGGTCAGTGGCGGCTCGTCGAGAAGCTGTGGGTGGAGCCACATTTCCTGGCAACACCCATTGTTGTTACAACAGGTCAGCTGCCTTCTGATTTATGATCATAGAATGGAGGAGCTGCAGGGTTTTTTCTTGTGTCATTGCCTAAGTGTACAGATAGATAGATAGATAGATAGATAGATAGATAGATAGATAGATAGATAGATAGATAGATAGATAGATAGATAGATAGATAGATAGATAGATAGATAGATAGATAGACAATATGTCTCTTTTTGTATACTTGCAATATGCAATAAGATACGATATTGCTGTATAATACTGGTGTACTATATTGAATATTGTTTTGCTACTGGTCAGGGTCTGTCTCTGCTTCTGACCCCTGACAGAAGAGAGATATTCTGCCAATTCATAATCTCTTTTTAGGGCCAGATAACATCCTAATCTACTTTGACTTGCAGTTTCTTTTCTCCAATGTTCCAAATATGTTTCTTTGCTTTTCTTTATAACTGTGTTGACTCTAACTGGTGTTTGGAGAGCAGTGCTGGTGTGAGACTGGTTCTGCTGTGTAGACGTTAGTCTCAGCACCAACTGACTCAGGGGACTCTTTTCTGGGTTCAGCTCTTGGCTTCGGAGGGCTTTAACATGGAGGGTGTCTGGTGAATTTGTATGAATGTGATTCCAAAAATTGAGTGCTCGTTTATGAATGTTTATTATATATATATATATATATATATAATTTTAATATACATATATATGTGTATATATATGCAAATGTGCAATATTTTGTAATATTTTGTAATTTGTATATTCAATATTCTACTGTACATTCAATTTATTCTTTACTGTTTATTTTATTATGTTTATTACTGTTTATTTATATTACTTGATTTCTTTTATCTTTACGTACTGAGCAATCCTGCTGTAATCCTGTAATTTCCCCACTGCGAGACTAATAAAGGATTATTTTATGTTATCTTATCTTATCTTATATATATATATATATATATATATATATATATATATATATATATATATATATATATATATATATATATATATATATGTATATTAAAATTTTGAAACAAGGATCATGATTAAATTTAAGAACTGTAACTGTATTTAGTGTTTTGGTCCTCTTACAGGTTGGAAGCGTGCACTTCTTCTGGGAGAGCTGGAGCAGGCGTAGGAGGCGGAGAAGGAGGAGGACTCTGGTGAAGTACTGTGTACTGTGGTACTGTGCTGGGAGGTGTCGCTGTCTTTGATGGAGGGAACTGGTGGCAAAGGTCCTTGCTTCATAGCAAAGGAGATGGATGCCACTAGAGTCAATGAAGTATATCTAATCAGTTTTGCAGTTCCTCTTAGCTTGACACAGTAGAGATGCAGGAAGTGGGTGTGGAATCGTGAGCAGCTTGGTCCAGACTTTCAGAGCTCAGAAGGTATTTAGTTATGTCTAATATTTCCTCCTTGCGTTTAACGTTTTAACGCTGGAGTTGAGTGCCCTCCTGTGGTGGACGAAGAGAACTGATGCAGCGTGCATGTACTACCGGAAAAATCCTCTTCCACTGTACTTGAACCCAACAACATTGCAAATGCTGTATACAAATGGGATAATCTATGATACACTTGTTAGCATGATGTCACAATTGAGGCCAAACAGCGGCGGATGGCACAGGAAGCTGTAAAGATGTGTTGAAAATAACTTACACAACTCTTTTAACATCTTAACTGAAACGCTGTCATTACATCTGCTGCAACTTTATAAAGCTTGCTCTCTAAAGTGAGCTGGCGGTAGAGATTGCTTCGTTAATGCAGGCTTTAAATAAAAAAAAAAATGCTAGAAAAAAAGACGTAATTGATGACTTTCTGAAGAACCTGAACCACATCACAAATTACAGCGACTACCGGAAGTGACGTTGCATATTCTTGTCAGGTTCCTGCCCATGAGCTGTGGTCATCAAGGGATGTTTTAGTTGACGGAAGTTTTTATCAGCTGCTGCACTGTGATGCTGAAAATGCTATTTGGCGACACTAGTTATTATTATTGTTAAAGCAATTTTATTTATGAGTGATGCTAACTTCCTCTGAGCGGCAGAGCTAACGAGAGCAACATGGCGCGCGTCGCTCCGTCCTCCGGATCAGTCGTAGTAGCTGACTGGCATCAATGTAAAGACAGCAAAGAATATTTCAGCAAAATTCTCCACAAGAAGAGACGCAAAAACTTCGGTATGATAAATAAACTGTTACATTTTTTTATGAAATCACAATGGATTTTGAAATGAAGCGTAACAGGGTTTAATTATACAGGACATTTGTTTTTGAGACCAAGAAAACCTTCACATGCTGCCGCTTAATTACATTTCATTTTAACATATTTAACAAGTGACGTTTATTCTGATTTCATCATAATTTGAGTGGGAAACAGTCCAACACAGAGGCTGGTAGATACATGTCCATAAAGTAACCAAAGACAGTATTTTAAACATGTTTAAACACATGTTGGTTGTATCATTACTTCTATATGTAGGTTTTGTAAAACCCTATTCAGGCTAAACTAATGTGTCATAACTTATGTTTAAGCATGAGGTTGTTTAAAGAAAATAATATAAGAGGCCTGACCCAAAATGTGTGTTTTGTTTTACTGGACAATCAACATGAAATCCCTAAAACCTTGTTTTACAGGCCTCTTGGAGTCTCCAGTGATGCCTCCACACGTAGCTGTGGACACAGTTCACTATAAGATCTTCCTCTCTGGCAAGAGTGGAGTCGGGAAAACTGCTCTTGCTGCACGTCTTGCAGGCCTGAATATTCCCAACTTGCATTATGAAACCACAGGTAGGTCCAGAATCAATGGGAGTCAGTTGTTTCGAGTAAATTACAAAATGTAAAGGCTAATGAGATCACAAATATTTGTCCAATTCATTTTTTCATCAAGGTATTGAAACAACTGTGGTGTATTGGCCCGTGAAGTTGAGAGAGAATGGGAGGGTGCTTTTCTTCCGTCTGCAGCTGTGGGACTGTGGAGAGAACACCTTGCGTAGATTTGACCATTTGCTTCCTGTATGTACGAAATGGTGTTTTCACACAACACGTTGTATTGAGTTATAACTGAAACAAGGAAAAAGGACTACGCTCACATTATTCAAGATCTAAATAAATACCCTAACACCATCTAACAAATGTTTTGTATAAACACTGTTCCCTGTGTCTTCCAGGCCTGTAAGGAGCAGGTGGATGCCGTCCTTTTCCTATTCTCCTTCACTGACAGAACGTCCTTTGACGATCTGTCAAATCAAATTGCTAAATGGACTGAGACATCTGTGGGACATGTTGTGAAATTGGTGGTTGGCACCAAGTATCCTCTTGTGCGCTTTTTTAAAACTTGAATGTTGACTTTATGAAACTGTTTCAGTCAAGGGCTTACTTTATATCTACTATATCAATAGAGATGATCATTTGTCCTTAATGTTCTCTTAAGATTTGACCTTTTCATGCACTGCGATGTGTCGGAGAGAGACGTGAGGGACTTCCAGGAGACGTGGAACTTACGAGTCCTGCGTGTGGGCGGGGAGGTCAGTGATGGGCTGGGTGACGTAGCCCCACTTCTCAACTGCCTGGCGGAGAACCTGTGGCATCAGGACTGTGTTACAGCTGGATCAGCCAACCATCATTCACAGCAGGAGACGGGGGCTCCACATTAAGGGGACAGATCGTGAAAAAAAAAAATATATTTTTCCTCAGGGCTTGTACACAAACATCAGCATATCTAGTGTGCCTACCAATCCACAAACTGTGAAATAAGACTGCACAGTCAGTTATTTTGGGCTGTGAGACCAGACAGGTGTTCAACTAACCATTCAGATTTACTCTTCCTGTGTCATGGATTAAGAACTACCTATGTAAAAGGTATGCCATATTTTACTTACAAGCCAATTAAAATAGACTTTTTGGGTGGGGGGGTCAAATAGACAAGTTTCATATGGAGGAATATAGGTATATTCAGACAGTATAATAACAGTTTTGAACATTAAAGGATGTAAATGGGATCTAGTACAAAAACAAAATACAAATCTGAAAATGAGTGTCTCTGTGAGCTCCTCACGCCAAGTTCTCTTGATAATATCTTTATTTAGTTTGGCTAATCTGACATGGTCAAATGTTTCATTATAGGGAATAAAAAGGACACATTGTTTAAAACGTTATTTTTTAATACAAGTGAAAAAAAAGAAAATCACAATCTATTAAAGAAATCACCTTTTATGTGTGTCTATTTATTGTAACAAATTCAGTGCACATTGAAAGCCTAATTGTGTTGTATGGTGCTCTAGAGTGCCATTATCCAAATGATTAAGTGTGGGAAAGTTTATATAAATTAACAAGTTCTCAAATTATTTAAATGACTGAAATGTATTAGTAAAGTTAAACAAAACCCCAGGGTCATGTTTCCATCACTGTTTAGACGACAGCGCCTTCATCCACATCTCTTTATCGGACCTGCAAAAAAAACAGACAAGAATCCCAGATAGAGCAAAGGCTGCTTAAGGAGATGCATTGGTGATGAAAAAGGTATAGAAATATAGAAGATATCCACTTGTACCTCGAGTGCGCAACAAGTATGATGGCGGTCGGTTGTCCGGTGTGGCTCTTGGAGAGATGCAACAGGAAGGAGTCTGTGGGTAGACCCAGGGCCTCAGTATTCAGACACTCAACGTGCACGCGTGAGGCCAATGCAGCATGATCCATCACTGTGAACCTCAGAGCCCTGACATGTTGCAGAGAGAAAACACTGGTTTAAAGAGGGAAACAACAATGTGAGGACAATTCAGTGCATCACCAAAAAGGACAATAGGATGTGTGGTGTTAAACATTCTAATTAATTGGTGGTTAATCCCCCATTTTTCAATCTGGTCAAATACTTTTTGGAGGAGAGGATCAAAAGGTCATTGAAGAGGTGGAGGTAGATGCTGATGAAGGACAGTCTCGGGTTGTTGGAGGCCTCCAGAGTCAGCTGCCTCATGGCACCCTGGTGCACCAGAAAGCGCCCGCTCACAACCAGAGGCACTGCCTGGATGGAGAAAGAGGCAGTTAGTCAGAATGTATAGCAGACTTCATTCTGTTATGTAACCTGCAGATGACAATAAATTCTGTTTGAAAAAAATAAAATAAAAAGCGCACACTTTTCACCTTAACTTTGCTGAAGTCCAGCAGCATTTCCAGGCCGACCAGTTCCTCAATTTGTTTCATTTTTCTGACCCAGTTATCACACTCTGTCAATATCTGGTCAGAGCACACCATATACTTATGTCATTTTCATTGTCAAATAAAGAAAAAAAAAAAGCTTTGAACACTTGGCTGTAAAACAGCATTACCTCATGGATTGCTTCTATTGCTTTTTCAAGATTTGAAACAGAGTCAGACTGCGGTTCAGTCAGCTTCAGGATGCTCTGAAATGAAAGAAAACCCAACAGAAGCCTTTAGTGGACTTTTGTAATTTGGATGAATACGATTCAGATATCAGATGCCTACCTCGAGAATAAGTTTAATACGAGTGATTCTCTGAAAGGGAAGGACAAGGAATGACTTCAGGCTCTGTCTTTGACACACTGGGTCGCTCTCAAGCTTCTTGATTGAATACAGAAAGTCTCTGTTCTGCTGCCTTGAACAAAAAAGAAAAAAACATGACTGAAAAGGTTGGTGTGGTGGAGCAAGCTACCAGCAGCAATACCAAGTACAAAACAGAGGCTTACAGCAGCTGGTCGACAAGAGTCTCTTGGTACATCATGTTGGTCACATACGGCACATAGAGGCTGTGAAACCTGGAGCAGTGCTGCAGCACGATGTCGTCCACCTGAGATATTAACACACACTCCCCCAGTCGCATTTCCAGATCTCCAAGAAACCTAGAGGCGGCAGGTCGACACCAGCTCAGCATACTCACTCACAAAGCCAGTTGAAACAGAGGAGGAACAGGTATGTGGAGCTCTCACTTTTCACTGGCTGCCATCACACGAGGGATGTTGGAAAACAAAACGTGATGCTCCATTTGAGTCAGGGTCTGTTTCAGTTCCTTCGATGCATAGAAGTGATTGGCAGCAACTCTAAGGCTATTTAGGTAAGACACTTCGGAGCCGATCAACTCAAACATCGTCTGAGGAAAATGAGATGAGAATTAAGTATTTAGTCATTATTCAACTTTCTCCACACTAAACTTTAAAGAACATTATAAATAGTGAATTGAGACTGATGGTTTCTTATAGTCAGCACATCCCATGAAAAAGCAAAACTGCTTATCCTACAAACAAGTATTGCCTGTAAAGTCAAAGCTTATTCTGTGCCGTGATAAATCTCCATTGTTAAAAATGTAATAGTCTCCATGCAGGTAATGCTCTAGCTGTTTATATAGTGAGCCTTTAAACTGGAACTTGAATGGATGCAGAAGCCGTGCGCACCAGATAAGAGCTGAGAGGTAAACTGGTATATTGGAGATGCACTCAAGTCTTTTCCTGGGATTTGTTGAAAATAAGAATTAGCATTTTGAGATAAACATTTCAAATCAACATGCTAAATATTAATGCTACAACTGTAAGTTACAAGTTCAATTTTAGTATTTAAAGTTGACTAAAAATGTTAACATGGTAAAGGTTACATAAAAAAGTCAGATGTCCATATGCTCAATTTAAGCATATAACGAGCACTATAACTGCTAAATGCTGCATTTTGATCATTAGCATGGTTAACCAATGCTTACATACTGGCTGAAAAAAAGGGGGAGGTTTAGCCATGTAGGACAACATAAAGCAGCAGTGTGTGAGAGCATGACCTTTCAGAAGAGTTCATTCTCTTGCCAAGCCCAACAATTAAAACTACTGAATAGATTAAGTGTCTCTCCACGTTAAAGTCCTCCCCTCTCCTGTGTGTAATGAGGATTAGTGTCACAAGGTTGTTCCTTTTTCTACACCTGTCTTGTTCAATTTTATATAATCCATCATTTTAAGTTAGACAAGACTGCTCTAGAATACAACATACTGATAATAAGTGTAAAACATGAAATATAGAGCTTTCCACACCTCCTGAAGGCGAATCTCTCTGGTTGTCAAGCGGCTGAGCAGACCAGATGCCTTCACCTCTTCTAGGTCTTGCCAAAGGGTAGATGGAGTCACCCTGACAGGGTGGGGCAGCGGTGAGGACGGAGTCTCTTCAGACGTGTTTAACTGAGGGGATGTTGCCTCAGAGTGGCAATGAACAGGGATTTGGCACTGCACACCCAACAGATGTTGGGGTACGATCAGTTCAGACACACAGCTCTTGCTCAGTCTGTGCAGGTCATCTCTCACCGCCTGCAGACAGTAGTCCTGATACAGTGGGACTGCAGAGCAAAGGAAGACATGAAGACAGGACTTTACATTCCTGCAATTGTTACACCATTCAGTGATGGAAACATGGCCCGAGGAAAAAAGTAAACTTACAAAAATTAATGAACTTTGACTGGAATGATACAGTCGGCTCTTCCTCCTCAGCTGGAGCTGCAGCCCTGGGTTTGATGAGCAGGCCACATTTAGTTAAACGTGTAAAAGATTAGAACGCACATCAAGATTTAAAGAGCCTCGCTTACCAGTCTGTATCCTGATGATCTGATGGAGACAACATTTGATTGTCCTCAAGTCTCAGTACTGAGAACAGATTGGGCACATGTGCAAAGTGTGTTTTCTTCAGATCCAATGTGCGCATTAAAGCCACTGACCGGAGAGCTGTAGATAAGTCTGTGGGAGGACTTAAAAAAAAAAAAAATTATATATATATATATATATATTTCATCAGCGTTATCCTACAGACAAAGTTTGAGGAGGTTTTCTAAAGGCACCATGGTCCTTACCTGCAATCCTCAAGCTGGTTCAGGGAGTCACTGCTCTCACCGAGGCCTCCACTGTCCGGAGCGTCGTCAGATTCCAAAGAAAACTCAGAAAAAAGCATCTCTTTTGTCCTCATGATTTGCATTTGTGAAATCAAATTATTTACTGGATGATTATCTCCAAAGTAGGAGTGTAGATTAGAGATACCGCTGCTGCTCAAACAGTGGCTGATTTCATCTTGGCTGTAAAATTGAGCCATAACGCTTTAGTCTGGAACTGTTTTCTCACAAGGTTGCCACCAAGACTGTATTTTAAAACCCTGACCACGTTGTAAAAGTGGATGTGTGATCTACTGAAGAATCCTTCTTTTGCCTCAGAGCCACACCGTGGTATGCAGTAATCACAAAGTGGAACCAGGTGTGGCTTTCTTTTTCAAGCTTCTGGCAATCTGCTCCCCCCCCTTCCCCCATCTCAGTACAGACTAACTCCAACCAAATGAATGGTGGCTTGCTGGTCTTTTATGGTGGTAAATGTAATATTTTTTTTTAGATGGTTGGTTGAACAAAACTAGCAATGTGTCGACGTCACATTAGGCTATGGGACATTAAAATAGGGAAATATACGATTGGCAACACCATTTTCCCACAATGCACTCTTCCAAGGAAATTGAAGAGCTTCTCACAGTTGGGGAAAAAAATAAACTTTGGATGGTGGTTTGTGTGCTTTGTGAACGCCTCAAAAAACATAAAATAAACTATTAATTTGGAACAATATGTTTCTTTGAAGTTAAATTGTCAGTGACGAGTCAGTTTGACAATCATGAGGCCCAATCTCTAAGGCCTCATATCCTGAACCCTCAGGCATCTACTGACTCACCTGTTGAGTGGTTGATGAAATGGTGTAAATATGAATGGGACAGCACTTTGCTGCAACATATACCATTACCATGACAAAGTAAAAAAAGTACAATGTACAATTGTGGGTATTTACTTTATACTCCCTGATTTGAACTTCTTCCAGGCTCTTTCCTCACGAGATGAGGTCATTTCAAATAATCTATTTACTTGTTTTCGTCAAAACAGCTTCAATGATGAATAAATATCCTGATTTTGTGTTTTTTATGTTCCATCTTTGATCCTTAATGTTGTAAATGAACACCCATGTGTCGTCCTCATTGTTTACCTTTTTTTTTTTTTTTTTTTTACATCTTTATGCTGTTTAAGATCATGTTGCACTGAATTGTGGGTAATTCCCTTGGGCAAAGTCTGCATCCAATGCCTTCCCAATCCCAATGTCATCCCTGAACCCTCAGACCCTGAACCTTCGGGGACTTACTGATGTCACCTGGTAACTGGTTGAGTGTGAGAGGCTGGGAGGGCTTGAACTGGTGTAAATGGGACAGCACTTTGCTGCAACAGATCACGTGACCATGACTACATAAAAAACATTGTGTAGAATTGTGGGTATATATTTTATACTTTTATACAAAACAGCTTCAACATCAAAACGTCTGTTGAATAAATCTTTGCAAAAAAATTATTAATAATTTCTGATTTAATGTGTGTTTATGTTCTTTAATCCTTAATGTTGTGTAAATGTTATTTATCGGGCAGAACACCCATGTGCCTCTTTTTTTACGTCGTCATTCTTCCAGAACTAAACTCTCGCGGAGTTTAAGTCAAAGTCCGGAGATTGGGACTGGGCCTTCGTGTATGCATTATAGCATTTTATTTTCTGTTGTATCAAACACTTGGTTGATTTTGTTGTTGCCGCCACTGCATATGTATAGAAATAATTTGCTGACGTGATTATTTACTGAGAGAAAGTAAAACATTAATTTACACAGTGTACAAATACTAGTTCCATTTTATTTGCATTTTAAAATTTCATACAAGATAAAAGTAGATAACTCAATCGCCTGAACATTGTTGGTATATGACTCAAATAAAGACATTAAAATCCTTGATATATGATGTATTGACCTGACAATTTCTTAACAGATTACAAAATAAAAATGGATGATTTTAAGGTATGAACACACACACACACACACACACACACTGTGATGATTTGACACAAAATAAAAAGGACTTTCTGAACAGGAGCTTCAAAGATTCTTTTAACTACACATTGGAAAACTCTCCAAATGTGGAAAATAATACATACAGTACAATAAACCTTCTGTAATACACATATTGAATAGAAAAATGCGTCAACAAACGCACTTGTGGCTCTATTGATATTTTTGTGTGATAACGGCCGTGGATAAAGGTGGCTTCCAGTTATCTAGAGAAACTTTTTGTATAGTTAGCCCTTCTAACCTGTTGCAGTTCCCACACAGTAGCTTTTCAATCATTGTGAAGGGGCATAACCATCAACATGGTGCTTTAATCATCAGCAAATTGCTTTAAATATCCATATTTGTGCTGAATGATCTACAGTTCACCATTGTTTTTCGAGACTGCTGAGTAGAACTAACGCTACTCCACTTTGAGAGGTTTTTATTGATGCTCCACAACTTAAACAATTTTATGACATATTAAAGGTGAAATTATAGTAATGTTCAACGGCTAAATAATCAATCATACATTGGGCATTTAATAATGTGTCAACGTTGGACGACAAAACAAGAAAAAAATCAATCTACCATACCAAATCTCTAAAAACCAATGAAATGGGTGGCCACCCAAAACATCTGCATGCAAACACACCTCACATATCTGCAATATCCAGAAACGTATTACCAGTTGTCCTTTTTTTCCTTGGATATTCTTTACGGCAAACCAAGATACAGCATTTCCCTGTGTTTATACGTGCTCCCTGCTAAGCAGGCACTGAACCACCGGGTTCAGTAACAAGGTATAAATAAGACAGATGCTGAGTTGGGAGGCTGGGGACTCGTATGACTAGTTGTGAGTCTTGGTGGGCACAGTGATGCAGCGGGCTAGTAGTGCCAGCAGAGCCAGCTCCACAACCCCATGGGCTTGTTCCAGTGCCTCCGCAGCCTCCCTGGCAGAAAACCCTGCTGCCTGGATTCTCTGGATGTGCTCAGCTGGAAATTGTTCTATAAAGGGATGTGGAGAAGGGAGAAGAGGGACTGGAGATGCAAGCTGGGGAGCCTGAGCAAGTGGAGGGGAAGAGGGTGGGGAGGCGCTATGGACTTCTTCACATGAGCCTACTGCCATAGACAGGGGGCTGCGATAAGTGTCCTCCGCCTGGAGGCCAGGAGTGTCTGGGGTGTTTGTGCCAGAGGCTCGGCCATCTGCAACCCCTCTCCCCTGCTGTCCCTCGGGAGGTTCCCTGAACTCCAGGTTTCCTGCAGGATCAGGAGGAACCTCAGGCTCAGGCTCAAAACTGCTGATGTTATTCACGTCATCTTGCCCGCACCTATCTGCCCTCCTCTCGACGTAGCCACCTGGACACTGCGACGGACCGTGTCCCTCCACAGTCTCTGCTGTATCCCCGCCCAGATGCTCATCCTGGCCAAAAAGGTCAGACACAAGACACTTCGATGGTCCCTCATCAGACACAGCAGCAGCATGGTTGGCTTTGGCATCGTTTGGTTCTGCACCGGCTGAGATGGCAGTCGAGGGGATCCGCTGGGGGTTTTTGGGCGTTGGAGTGCGTAGCCCGGGGGCCACTTCCTCTGTTTCCTGATTGAATGGATGTGAGGGGGAGCTGGAGGTGCTGCGGTTTTGGGACTGAGCTTTGTTGTTGGAGACCAGCAGCTCGTGAAGTTCCATCAGAGCGGCTGCCAACGATGGGATACTGTCGGAGCTGGAGCAGTGCTCTCCTTCAGGCTGGTCCCTCTCAGAGGACATCACGCCCTGGGAGGCAGTAGGGGACTTCATTTCAACCGAGTCCGGTTGGCTAAGAACACTCAGACAGGCTTCTGTGGCAGTAGCGGTGTCCGACTCAGTGGCCTCCTGCTCCATGGGTTGAATTGGGGAAAGTTCCTCAGGATGGGGGCGCTTGGGGCTGTTCATCATCTCATCCGATTCAGCATTCCCCTCTGTGTGGCCAGGCTGTACCTTACTACCCGGATACTGGAATACTGTAGTCGTGTCCGCAGGAGGGGTGCATGTACGAAGGACGTCGGGTGGGGGACTGGGTACAGGGGGCACTTTGGAGTCAGCATGAACAGACAGAGGGTGAGGGTGGGCCTGATTAGGTGTAAACCCAGCATCCTCTGCTGAGGATGAAGGCTGAGGAAGCCCCTGATGGCCAGGTTGGTCACGGCACAGCCCTGGTGTCGAGGCCTGCTCCATGGCGGCTGGGTCAGACCGAGAACGGACCAGGGTTTGGGGCTGGCCAGAGGAAGGGCTTTGGGAAGGGGAGGTGGATGAGGACGTTTGGTCTAAGGTTCTGGGTAATGTAAATGGTGGGGGCTGCGGTGAGGTAGTTTGTCCATCTGCAGTGTCTATTGTAAGAGAAAATATAACTGGGAGTGAAACAGTGTGTGAACCCCCCTGGAAACTTACTTTGGATAATACACATTCAAGGAAACAACCCAAAACACACACGTTGGTAACTGTTGTAGAATTCATGAATACTCGGTGTGTGCATTTACATAGTTTGTGACCTGTGCTACTTTTTCCTGTGTTCAACAGTTATATGTATTCAGAATAAGTACATCAATTAAACAATCCAGCAGCAAAACAACAGCAAAATAAAAGACAAATAGCAATGGACTTAGCACTCGCAATGGACTTGTGAATTTGCAGTACCTGGTTGGTAGGTCTCTCTCCAGCGTTCTCCAAATGCATCAGTGCTGTCCTGCTCAGGGGTTAGGGCGCACACACCACACATCATGCAAAGGGACGGAGAAAGTTAGCAGTCACACACAGAGCATGCACCAACCTAAAAGCCTTTTCACACACACCGATGTGAGAAGTGTCATCCCAAAACAACTGGAGCTTATATGTCCTAACGGAGAGGTCACAGTGTAATCACATAACCCGTCACTGAACCTCAGAAAACTCAATGGAGGTCACGTCAGAACGACGTTTGAACCAAATCCCTGAAACATGAAAATCAAATCAAGACATAAATTGATTCAAAAATTGATTGATGCCTCTTCCTCTCTAGTGGAGGATTGCCTCGTTCCCCAATATGGCTGCTGTAACAAAGGGTCACCGCAAATTCATAGCAACTTTATTGCTGCTGCTGCCTTTTTGTTGAATTCTATTTGCTGTGTGCAGCCATTACAGGCCGATGGAAACAATAACAATGACTAAGTGGTAATGTAAGCCTGGAACAGCATTAAAGGGAAACACTTGTATGATTATGTTTTAACAATATCAAAGGTTACAACACACCAACTGGTGGGGAAGGCACCACCTTCTACTGACTGTCAACCTCGGACAGATGCTTTTATACCCACAAAGGAGAGGGAAAGAAACTCCTGTTGCAGAATGTGTAACTTTATATCTCCATACTGTTACATATCATGACAGTGTGTTTAAACTGGTATTGGAAAAATCCAATAATCAAGAATGTCTGCTATGTGTTAATGCAGTTAATCCACAAAACTGCACATGGGAGCTTAAATCATCGAAAAATCCTATATCTACATAGAGATATGGTGGGATATAAGGTATAGGTACAAAGGTATAAAAGGAATGACTGACAACAGCCAGCTACCATTGGCATTTCGGAATGCTAATATTTGTGTCGGAACAAGTGGTTTGACCTACAACTGTAGGATGCAATGTGGCAAACCATTCCTAATAAAAAAAACTCATATTTCAGTCATTATTCAACCTGATACAGAAAGCATAATACGAGAACTGCATTTTCTTTCCTTTGAAAAATTTTCTGTAGTGCTGCTGATATCTTTACTGTGTAAGATAGTCCTGCTCACACAAAGCCCGCCTTCATTTCTACAAACACTAGCTGTCCTTTTCCCTTTGTCTTTGTAGGTGGCTTCAAGTGCTGTTCTCACACTGCTTCAGATAGCCATCTGCACTGTTGGCTCACACAGAATCGGACAAAGCGTAACAGTCCAAACTGAACTTAGTTCAATAAGACACAGCCAGGCTCAGTACTATTGATTAGCACTGATGGATTGTAATGGAGCCATCAGTGCTTTGGCGCTTCAGTGTTTTCTTCAAAGTTCCTCTTGATATAGGCGTTTAAAAACACAGTAAATGACGACAACATCACGCCCACAGCGAAAAACTAGGCAAAGACATACAGAAGACTGCTCTGCTAATTAACTAATATTTCAGTGAACTCATATAGACACAACGGTTGCTAAAAAAGTGTTAATTAAATAACAATCACATCGAAATAGTTTAAAAAAAAAAAAACAATAATAAAATGTGTCTTTCAGATAATCCAAAGCATTCTACAAGCCCGAAACAAATCATATCATGTGTTTCCCATTAAGCCTAAGAAGCCTGATCTGAGCCAAAAACTCATTTATCTATCTTACTGACAGACATCTCTCAATTTCCGGACCTCATCTGATTTTAAAGCATATTTAATTTGCTGAGGTGATGACATTAAGTGATCATGTGACGGAAATTTCAGATGACTGCATAAATGGGGTTGAGAGTAAGAAGCTTTAAGTGGCGCATGCAAATGTTGTTCTAACTGAGCTGAAACTGGCCCAACAGGCTGAAGTGCAAAGATAAGACTGGTTCTTACCACTTTCCTGTATTGACCTCTGAAGTGCCTCTGCCAGTTCTCTGTCTGCTAGCTCATCTGGACGGGCGTCTTCACGCCCCTCTGCTCCGTATGCCAGTCGGGCACACTCGGGCAGCTCTGCCTCGGGCAGGAAGCGAGTCTCTGTGCCTGTAGTGCCTATTAGAACCAAGTTCTTCTTCAGGTCGATCGCACACTACGAGAGATTTAGGACAAATAATGCTCAGATATTCTTCAAGCGTCTTGTACATTCATTATACAAAGAACAGAAAATGCAAACCTCTAATATGTAATTAATTCCAATACTGTACTGCACACTTTGATCAGGTAAAATGGGGCTCACACCTGATGTCTCTTTAGCATATCCAGGCCAAGCAGCATGTCCATTGGCTGGTCCTCCAAGATGGAGAAAGAACACGGAAGGAAGTCCCCCTCTATCTGGACCTGAGCTAAGAGTACAGCGAGACAACACAATTTAAACTACACTTGAAATGTCATGCAGAGAATTAAATATCAGATAAGATAATCCTTTATTAGTCCTGCAGTGGGGACATTTACATTGCAAGTACTAAGCGAGTTTGTGGATATCTGCAAGAATTTACTTTGTATTTCATATATCGCGTTGACAGTGTTTCCTTCTAAGCCATTTCATACCCACACATTTTACAAAATAATCAACACTTAAATTATCATTTTGAAGTATTTATTTCAAACCATAACTTTGGATAAATTTGAATGGGAAAAAGACATCCAGCAATTGTGCTAAGCTAGGCTATCTAAACGTTTTCACCACATTTTCAAACTGCATGCAGAGTTCCCCTGGCTGTTGATAAGTAGTCAGCAAAAACTGAAATATCATACCGGAATGTTTTGCTGGGGACTAGACAATAGTGTTGATCAAAACAAATACTTCAAGAAAACACTCACCCAAATGAACTCTGCCAATGATCTTCTGGGTGCCCACTCCCTTGGCAATTCCGGCCCAGCGGCGGTCCACCAGCCGCATGATGTTACAGCGCTCAGCACATGCCTGGCTCATGATGGTCATCTGGGCTCCTAAAAACAAGGACCGTCAGGGCTCTACAACATGATTATTTCTAAGCCTGTGCAATGAAGAGGGGAATACGAGGCTGTGTAAATCCAGATAGTACAATTGGTGTATCATATTTCTGTTTAGATCAGATGGCGGTCAAACTGGTCTTGTAAATATCAAAAAGATATGAGATATGAGACCACAGATACAAGCGGCTGAAATGCTGGCTCATGGGATCAGTCTATTATTCGAGTACAGTAAAGCAGATACTGATGCAATTCATTTAATCTGTTAAGCAACAAACGAAAACGAAAACATAACATAACACACCAACATTTAAGTACCATTCGTGTTCATGTCCAAAAAATGTTTTAACTATTTTAGGATGTAATGCTCATTACCTGAATCAACAAAAGCTTTCACCGGGTGCCCATTGACTTTGCAGTTAATGTAGAGCATAACCACCTGCCCGAAGCTTTCTGGGGCCTCCTCCATTGCAATGGTCATGTTTTCTTCCACATTGTGCTGCCTGAAATGTGTGCAAATTCATGGATAAGAGACGATACATTTGAAAAAGAATTATAACATGCTGCGACTTAAAATATCAATATATTACAAATTATTACACAATATCTGGTTACGGAAGTAAAACCGAGGCTGTACCATGCTGAAGATGAAGGTGTTGCGTTATCAATATTCATAAGTGGTGAATAAATAATTAGTCTCTGCATCATACCTTATGTCCTCCTCAATCTTTGCTTGGGCATCCAAATCAAAAGGATCAGCAGTCAGAAGTCTGATCCTCTCTTGCTCCCTCTTTGCTCGATCCTGCTGTTGCTCCTGCAGCACTTTGGTGAAACGCTCTGAGAAAATGGACAGTTGCAATAATGTGACTGGTTCTCATCTCGAGATAATAAACAGAAACAGTGGCCTGTAACATCACTAGCGCTTTTTTGTTTACCTAAATCTCCGCTTAGCAGGGCCTCAGCAAGTGGCGGGTTTCGCTCCTTGAGGAGTGAAAGCTCATGCGGATTGGATAATAGCATCTGCTGAAGTAAGGCAGGGTCATCCAGCCCCTGAGGAGAGGAGCCATGAAAGGCCGTTGGCGTGGAAGGTTGTGCAGCACGCTGGGGCTGCTGTTGGGGCTGCGGCTGCGGTGGTGGCGGCTGTGGCTGTGAAGTCTGTTGCTGTTGCTGCATTATGGCACCACGTTGACTAGTTGAAGAAGAGGTGCCGGGGATTGTGATGGAACGAAAGTCAATATGGGGCAGACCTGAGGAGCACAAAGGATAAATGGTGAGAGATTAGCATTTTGCATGTACAAAAAGTCACTAAATAGACGATGCACTAATCTTTAATATATAATCAATAGTGTTGCCTTGTGTTCCTAGATGAATTACTTTAAATTAACACTTATCTTAACCTACTGTCCTCATACGTCCTCATGCTGGTCGCTGACTAGAACAAGTGGCAGTAATACAGGTTGGAAAAATGTATTTGGATGTGAAACATCGCAAATACAAGTTTTGTTTTTGTCTCAAAGTCAAGTCCCGACCAATCACCTGTTGCCTTGTGCAAAAACATCAAACCACCTCCATATTATTCAGCAATTTGCACCTTAAGTGGAACTTGGAAACGGCTCCAAATTAAGAGCTTTTAAATCACTTAAAAAAATCATGCGTTACCTGGAAAGGCTGATTGAGATGGTGGTGGCCTTCTGTCAGCTTGCCTGAGAACCACCACATCTCCATCCTTAACACCATAGGTCCCCAAGGCACGAGTATGGTCTTTTAGGGTCTGTTCTACATATGTGACCTGTTCATGGAAAAAATATAAAATTAAATTTAACATCATCATACATAAGATTTGCTTCTGTTGCATTGTATGTGGATATTATATGTTAGTATCCACTTCTGAATGAGTTAAGCAAACTCAACACAGATGAGATATGTCATGAGCTCAAATTGTACATTTACAAAATGCTGCAGTCATAAGGGGGCACTTGCCTTTGCAATATCTACTTTTCAGTAAGTACTATTTATGTTCGGCCTATAATTTCAATGGCGAGCCAATTCGGCGGTCAACATGACAAAAACAACAAACTTAAATCCCACAACTAAAAGACTATATTACTGTTACGGTATCAATGTATTGTTTCAGGTGAATTTATGACCCTCACTTTGCAAAATCTAAGACTATTAACGTGTTAATGATACAATTATTGTATTCACACAACCCATAACCCATCACTGTTCAACTCAATGGGATTTGTTGGTGGAGGCTGCAAAACAATAAACAATACACATAAAAATGGTAAACAAGCAGATAACAGTTCGTTAAAGCAAGAATATATTACAAGTGCAAGTGTATTTGATAAATAAATATGTGCAGGGGAGTTGAAGGAAATTGAAAGAACCCTGTGAACGTCGCATTAACGGGAAGGGACAACGGACACACACAATGTGGCTCGATAAAGCAACAAGAAAACCAGCTAACGTAACTTTGGTAAACTTCGTTTGGTCGTTAGCCTAAACATTTGTCCTCGATCTTTTAATTAGGCTAACGGGGAGCTTCATTGGTCTGATTTTCGGTCAGTTTAAGGATTCTCAGCAAACCGACTGTTTGTAACCGCCAATAACCGCACGGCGCACACGTCAGCCACACTGCCTGTTGGTTGATAAACGGAGTTTCGCAACAACGCGTCCAGCAAAACAGCAAAAGTCCGATTCATGCTAGCAAGTCAGCTAGCTAGCCGTTAGCTAGGTTAGCACTCTGGCTACAGCTGGCCGGGTCCTACCTGGATCTCTCCAGCTGGGATTCCTGATTCCAGTTCACAAAGTGCTATAAAGTCTCTCAGCTCCAGCTCTGGGGATACATCGAGGGCGAAGGTGGTTTCTGGGCGATCCCTCGGCGCGCAGAAAACGGTGACCAGCATCGCTTTTTTGGGTAAGGATCACTAGACAAACCCGCTGCAACAGAATGCGGTTAGTGTGGTTCCTTGTTTCTCAGGGGAGAACCCAGGTATTATTTTTGATTTCCACTGTTTTAACACGTGTTTCGGTGCAAAAAGCGCCAAAAGGGAAACTGATATTACACCTAGACTGCTTTCCACTTACTGGTTTAACGTCTGGCGTTTCAGTTTCTCTTTTAACTACTCAACAACATTAAGTATTGCTCAGCTGTGCCGCATTTCATTCAGCTTCTTTTTCGACATGTCGCAATACAGAATTTGCAGTCGTGAGTAGTTTCTTCTTCTAATCTCAAAAACACTGCAAGCCAGTACTCTTACTGCCGCCTACTGGATCCTATGAAAATTACACACATTTAAAACTAGGTATAATGAAACTTGTAATTATTATTATAAAGAAAGAAAAAAAGAAAGAAAGTATCCTTTATTAATCCCCGTTGGGAAATTATTCTCTGCATTCTTGCATTTCTTGATTAAGGATTTGATGAGCTCCTTTTGAAGAGCTCCTTCAGCTGTATAGATGTGTAACATTTTAAATCAATCAGACATAATAGCTGAGGAGTGTGGCCTGTCAAACTTTTATGGAGAGCTAGCGAGCCATTTTGTCATAGCAGAGCATCGGACCCGTGAAATCAAAACATTTTCATCCGTCCCGATAAGCCTGCCAAATTTGGTGACTTTTCGAGTATGAGAAAGCCCTCAAATCAATTACAAAAGGGCTTCCGCAGATCGAATGTGTCAGTGCTCAGCCCCTAAGTAGCCGCTCTATTAGTGTAGATATCTATGTTTACACTACATCTATTAATCTTTTTTATTAGTGGTGTAAATTGTTGGCAAACCCTTTAACCTCAAGCTACTTTGCCATTTGGTTGAAGCTGCCCTTCTCTTGTTTCAGCTCTGTGTGTGTACAGATGTGATGCATTCATTGGTCTTTGAGAGAGATTACTGTTAGGTAAACAATGGTCCACTGAATTGGGTGAGAGAGGCTCATGTCAGACCCATTTAAAAGCAGGATGTGACCAGGGGTGTGCATGTAAGATAGCATTAGATGGAAGGGTGAAACTGTTACTTTTTCCACTGTAAAAGCACTAAGAAGTTGAAAAAAGTTGTGCGAGACTTTTTGAAGTGAAAACCGAGAGGATGTGCTGGACATTTGTCCACTTGCTGACCCTGACGACCCTCAGCTGTCTGTCTTGCGCTGCAGCTGCGGCTAATGCAAAAGTTCCTGTTTCCTGCCCAGACTACCAGAGGGCCTTTGGTGGCTCCTGCTACGAGTTTGTATATCTCCAGCACAGTTTCTTCAGTGCTCAGGCTTGGTGCGAGCAGCGCGGTGGACACCTTGCATTTATCCCAAATGAAGAAACTCAATATTTCCTTCAGAGACTCTCGGACCCCGAGAAGGACATGTGGCTTGGACTGGCACCCTATGCCACTCCAAACGTATACTCCAAATATTCTGCAACCCTTAAAGGTAAGAAAGCCATATGGGAAAACAAATCTGCTCTCATGCAGCTGCCCATAGGTATTCATCCACCTGAGATGAATGAGTTTAATTCTGCTTGTAACAAAATGGTCATGAGCACGTCTATCACTATTAGATTTTACATTATTTTTGGTGGTGATTTATGGCCAGAGGCTTATAAATTATGGTTAATTTGGTACAATTGTTTCCAACTTCTCTATTTGGAATGTGTCCGATAACAAACTAAGTCTCTATTGAGACGTCATTCTCACTTTCTTATGTTCAATAATTACATCGTTTTAACAGAATGTTATTTTTAACTTAATTTATTTCTCCTCTGTGGAATGGGAAAATTACTTCAGATATGCTAGATGTTAGATATAAAAAAACAAACATTTACCAAAAGTGTCTCTATTTAGCAGAGGTGTCTGTCCATATGTTTTCATAAAAATAAAAAAAGAGTTAAAATAACAGAACTGAATTCAAGTCATGCTAACTTGACATGAACCAAATATAACTGAACATACCAAAGTGAACAAGACAATTTCTGACCAAAGAATCAACTTCCTCCGTTGGGTTTTACCGAAAATAATGTTTATGTAGTGCTGTATGGGATGGGTGTCCATAGCTGCTACATGTGCTCTAGAGCTAGCACAAAGCAATGGGTACATTGAGATATACTGTATAATTTATTGCAAATGTTTCATGTTCTTTTCAGAGTTAACTGTGTGGGATTGTTGTTACATTACTGTCAGGGTGTGCGGGTCAGGACCCAAAAGCAAACACAGACCATGGGAGTTAGGTGGGAACACAAGGGGGTTTTTATTCACAGGGTACGGGGACAGAGGAAAAGCACAGGGGATACTCAGCCGCTAGGTCGGGATGTGGCTCGGGACAGTGCTCGGGACGAGGCTCATGGCTTAGCTCGGGGTGAGGCTCGTGGCGTAGCTCGGGGTGAAGTTCCTCGGCGCGGGGCAGACTCACCCCGCGACGTAGGCATGCTCCGTAATCTTCCGACACTGGCGTCCGGGAGGAGGCCAGCTTTAACGGCGGCTTGACGAGCGAATGCGCCGCAGCTGCGAGGGCGCTCCGCTTGGCTGTTCTGCATCTGCCTGATTATGAGAGAGAGAGGGAGAGAGGGGGAGACATCCTGGCTGTAGCCAGAGTTCAATCGGCACCCCCTTGCGGTGGTGCCTCCAGGATCCTCACACATTACATGTCATTTAGCTGACGCTTTTATCCAAAGCGACTTACAATGCATTCTACGGTTACATACAAGAATCAGAACAACAAGAATCAAGAAGGTACAATTTCGTCCAAAAGTTCAACTACAAAGTGCTATCAGTAAGAGCCATTTCAGTGCTACTATAATGCTACATGCTTTATTTAAGATATAGTCGGAAAAGATGTGTTTTTAGTTTGCGACGGAAGATGTAGAGAGTTTCTGATGTTCTGATGTCAATGGGGAGCTCATTCCACCATCGAGGAGCCAGGAGTTGTCTGTTATTTGTGCACTGATTGTTTGGACTGAGCTACAGTTAGTTTAGGATTTAAGACACTGTATCAGATTGTTGAATGCACTTCATCGGTTAGTGACCAGGATTGGTGAAACGTTTTGAAGTGAGATTTTATGTTAGTGCAACGTTCAATGTAGGGGAACATTTTTGTTAAATCTAAAACAAATTGACCATTCCAAATTAAATTAATACTGCTCTATACTTCAAGAGTAGTCGAGAAATAAAAATCCCTGAACATAGTTTTGTGTCTGGTGTCATATAAAATGTAATTGTCCTCCAGAGATATATGTGTGTGAGAGCAGTGAACCCCACAAATGTTAACTGACCTGTTGTAAAAGCAATGAATTCTATGGAATAGAGAGAAACATCATTAATATAATGTCTGACAAAATATTACTTCCTGATTACCATTCCAAATGAAATGGTCGGGCGACTGTGGCTCAGTGTTTAGCAGGTTTGTCTTTCAATCAGAAGATTCGGTGGTTCGATCCCCAGCTCAGCTAGTCCATGTCGATGTGTCCTTGAGCAAGACACTTAACCCTTATTGCTCACCGTTGCTGAGTCTACTGTATAGCATGTAAGTCACTTCGGATAAAAGCGTCAGCTAAATGAAATGTAATAATGAATGATGACTTCAGTTCAAACTGTGCATATGCATGTCTACTGTATATGTTCAGTCGTGGTTTGTTCCATCCTCAGACGCTCTCTCTTGGCTGGATGGTTCACATATCACCTATTCAAATTGGGTGAGCCGCCCACAGCCAGGAGCAGCTTGTGGACACACGCTGAGACACTCAGGCTTCCAATGGGAAGCCACAAGAGACTGCAACAAAAAACTGCACTTTATCTGCCAGTTTGGTACGTATTCTGAAAAAAACTCCCAAAAAACATACGGATATACTGAAAAAACTCAATGATGAAATATAACTTCGCATTGCTTTTGTACCTTTCCCAGACTCTGGGAGATCCATTGTGTGTGCAGGTCAAAACCCCTCTCTGCAGTGTGGTTCTGGTCAAGTCTTAATGATAGATGGCGGCTTCTACGGTCGTAAGAACATTCATTACTGTCGATCCACGCTCTCCCCATCAACATCCACAGGACACCCGTGCGGCTGGGTGGATGCAGTCGAATCATTAACAGGTAAGACATGCTCTCATTTAGAACTATTTCCATATAATGCAGTTGTTCATTTTGTTATGATAATGGATGTCATACTGCTGTACGTGCTGTAAAAATACCCTGGCTATTCCAGACCTGGATCTGATCTACACAATAACCAGTCCCAGCTTCATAATAGTTCCTCTCATTGTATATGCTCAATAGGAAAATAAATCAGAATAGGAAAACAAACACTCATGCCTCATGAAAAGGTTCTGCATGGATGAAAACTGTAATGAAACTCAATCCATGTTTGAGGGAAGTGATTGCCAGATGTCACAAAGTACATATTGTCGCTATAGACCTTTATTTGCCCATCAGGTAATATGGAAGAAAAGAAAACACACACAATGATAGCTTAAAAGCCTTAAAGATACATCAATGATATCCAGTAAATATTGACTCATGCGTTTAACTGATGGCAAAAGCAGACTTTCCATCCATTCATTGTCCAAACTTGCTTATTCTCCTCAAGTTCTTGGGACACGGGAGCCTTTCTCAGCATGCATCGGGGTCAGAGGGAGTGTACTCGCTGTACAAGTCAGATTTCTATTTGAATTTTGAATTCACCTGAAAATAAATGTCTGTATCCACAGGAAGTTAGGTTCAGGCAACACAACCACTTAGTTGCATTTAGGAAAATAGACTTAACTTTCTATGAACCTAAGTCATTACCAAGTGACTGACGACTTATATCCCTCATTACTGACTGGTGACAAAATCTCAACTTCCCACAGAACACAAACACCAGTCTCCTAGAGAAAAGTAATGTGTTTGTTTGTGATCTTTTGGCAGAATTTGAATATACGTATCTTACTCTGTTATTATACTATGTTTTCAGTATTTTATAATGACCTGAAACTAAAACTTGTTTTTTTTTTTGTAAAATTAGCCATTCATATCAAAGTGAGCATACAGTAGCCCAGAATGGACAAACCAAACACTGGCTCTAGAACAGTGTCTTTTGTGTTTTTACGTTACCTGAAGGCCACACAGTTCTCCGACACGCTTAGAAAAGGAGGGCTATATAAAATATCAAGTAGTTTGTAAGACTTTCAATAATGCCATCCTCATTGCCGTGTGTTAACAATAGTAGCTGATTATGTTCTCTTTGTGTTACCCAGCTCACTGCCACGGCCGCCAGGTCTGCCAGATTGCTGAAGTAGTGGATTCCTTTGTTGAACCCTGTCCTCAGCTGGGGAGCTACCTGTCTGTGGACCACCACTGCAAAGAAGGTAGGTCACAGTAAATGTAAATGTTCCAACACATTCTTTATCTTTTAAAAACAGATCTGATTGTTTTCCATCCCACCCTTAATTCACTTGTTTCCAAGTGGACAAAAGGTGAAATTAATAAATAATAACATAGAGCAGGGGTGGGCAAACTTTTTGGCTCAGGGGCCACATTGACTTTTAAAATTAGACAGACGGGCCGGGCCAGTATCAGATGGATAGAGAGTGTTTGTGTGAACCAATATACATTATAAATAAACGCCAATAACTAAAAAGTAAAGAGAACTTACATTACTTACTAACTTACTAATGACTCAGCTTTTTTGTTTAACTTGCTGGCTAAGTCTTCGTCAATTAGTTCTACACGCCGAGTCACTGTCCTGCGTGATAAACTACATTTTTCGAATTTGTTTTTGCTCTCTGGACACAAGAGACCTGTTGCAGAGGGGCTCCATGCAGGAAGCTGGCAGGAGGCTGGCAGGCAGAACCCTATATGTCACATGAGTCCCGTGGGTCTGATGTGCGTTCGTTATGCCGTATAAAACGGACCATGTCTCCGTGGCGCGCTGGCCTGTGGGGGAGGGGTGGAGGTGAGCAGACAGCAGCAGCTGGACTCGCAGCCTGATGCGCTGCAGAAAGCACGGCACGTAAAGACCGCTGTAACGCTTCTCCGTTCCCGACTTGAGTTAAGAAACATCGATGCTGGTCTTTTGCCGTCATCGTGCTTCGGAAAAACGCCCAACGGGCCGGATCCGGCCCGCGGGCCGTAGTTTGCCCACCCTTGGTCTAGACTCTAGAATTTGCTGCGGGCCAATAAAAACTGACCCGCGGGCCGCAGTTGGCCCGCGGGCCGTAGTTTGGACACCCCTGACATAGAGGGACACTACATAACTACCAAAAACAACCTGCAGCTTCATAGATTCATACATTTCTGGTCATTATCTCCATCCAGGGCTCTCACTGTCAGTGAGCACTGTGGCTGCTGTTTTTGACAACGTCACCATCAGCGTGAGGTGGCTCTTACGTGTGCCACAGGGAACGCCCAGCTGCAAGATGAGTACAGGAGACGGCCGAGTTATTTACCTGCATAGTCCAGAGGGGTGAGTAGTAATGTTTACTGAGGGGCTGAGACCATACGTGATGAACGTGATGACCATACGTGGGTTTCAAATAAATAAGACTCAGCCTGTAAAAAACAGTTGTATAGTGTGCTTTAGTGCTTTCTCGAATGCTGTCTCAAAGCTGTACGTTATATTATAAGTGTTTATCAGTCCTTGCCACTGTACTTACTGTATAAGTCCATCATATCCTTACGTTCTATCTCTTTACATTAATCAGGTTCAAATTTAGGCATTAACATTACAGTCCTAGCCAGAGGTCTTATGAACTGCAAGTTCCCACGAGCGTTTGTGCCAATTTCTTACATGCTAAAGTTCAAGTATGCCAAGCTAACTTTAAAGTACTAAACCATAACAGATGTACTCTAAGACAGTTTACATGTTTTTCTTAATTTCAGCACTTGGTCATAGTGTTACCAGACCACACACTGGTTTGTTTTATTCATGCAGTTCTGCTGGACAATATAACACATCTCCGAGCTGCATTCATTAAAGGAATATTCCCCCCACAGAATGACCATTTGTATATTAATTACTCACCCTGTGTCAGGGATTCTTGAACAAAGCTGTTGTTTTTTGCGCATGTCTCCATAACGAACGTTGAAAAGTATCGATGGAATTAAGTAAATAGGGGCCGCAACAATAGCACAACCATATCAAAACATCTGTTTAATATCTGCGATAGTGTGACATCCTGTCCAGTGTGTATCCTGCCTTCGCCCAATGTCAGCTGGGATCGCCCTACATATTTAGTTATATCAGTAAACGAGAACAGTGTATTCATTTTTCATTATCCCATATCGTAAATCCTGAAATTAGACCAAATCTTTAAGTGTATGAATGTGAACACATCTCCACTTATGTAAGAAAATTACTGATTAGACAGGTTTGTGAGTGACCTATGTAACCTGTACTGGGTTTGCTTTTTCTCAGGTTGGAGAGCAGCGAGGTGCACAAGTATACTCATCCAAGCACATTTGTTGTGGCGGTTGAATGCACCAGCAGCGGCATTCACATTACAGCTCAGAGCGCAATTGCCATTCAAGAACCCATCACAGTGTTTGGTGTCATCAGGTGCTATGCTGGGGAACGGTCTTTTCATGCAAACAGCTGTAAAACCCTTTACAGAGAGCCGTTTTGCATTCAAATGGTGGTAAAGGCAGGTGGGTGCCAACTTGACCTAAATACATAATTTATCCTGTCCCATTTGAAATCACTGCATCAAGTTTTTTTGTTTCTCCACCAAGAACACGGGTCTGAACAAGTTGTCCCGTTTGACTCTCAGTGGCTTTACGATTTAAATTGGGTATTTGTTGGTCAATAAGTATATTTAAAATGTTTTTTTTTTTTTGTTGCTTTGAACATCCCATGCTGAGTGCCATATAGTCCCATTATATTGTAGAGTAGCAATCTCAGCGGCCGACATCTCCAAAACTAGGCAACTTACACCAAAACAATCTAAATGAACAAAGTTGAAAAAAGTATGTATTTTTGATTTAGGGGTGAATTATGCCTTTCAATGTAATGCTTTTTTTCTCTTTTCTTTCTGAAGGTACAAATGTGACCTACAGAATCCAGAGGGATGAAACATTGTTGCTGGGTGTGTCTGTAATTAGAGGAAATGTTCCAAAGAACATCACAGTGGCTCCAGAAACGATGAAGCAGCTTGGGCCTGGCTGCCACCGGCTGACCCTCTATGCATCCAACATGGTTACGTACCATGAAGTGGGCACAGACCTCCAGGTACATTAACATCAACCAAGTGACCGTGTCATTTTCTATCATTAAAGCAATAAGCAACACGATGCATGTTGATTGTGATGGGTATGAAGTATGAGAGTTAAAGCATTTTTTTCAAAGAGTTGATTGCGTTGAAAACAACGCACTCATAAAAAATGTAGCTCTATAGCGCTACTAGTGGTCAAGAAACCCAAATGGTTCATTATCAGCCATTTTGAATTACCAATAGCCCAATAAGAAAATACCCCCAAAAGTTGAGAGATTGCTATTGCTGATAATAATAATAACAACAGTAATATTAATAAATTGTTGATTAGTAGTTACAGTATTTACCGATAATAGGTTTTATGCATATATTTTGAGTTGCCGGGTTGTGAGTCTTCATCCTTCACTGCAGTGAAAGATGACAACCCTAGATCATCTACACCAGTAACAATTTAATAATGACTTGTGTAACTGAAAACCTTGGTGGCTTGATACAATGTGGAAACATCAATAACAACAACTGAGCAACAGGCTAGCAGAGCCCTGCGTGTGGATGCGTTCAGGCGCAGCATTAAGTTATAGGTCACATCTCTTTTGGCAGCGATCAGTGACCAATGCACAAGTGCTGTGAAGGAGGAGTTGATGTGTTTCTCCTTTTTGTAATTCTTCATGTACTGCAGATGTGTGTGTTGGAGAAAGTAGCCGAGCTTCAGGCCTCTGTGTTGACAGAGGGGGACGATGATCTACACTCTCCTGATATTACTGTTGGTGTTTCCCTGGAACGGGGAGCGCCTGTGCTGCTCCTCTTCACTCTGACTGGAGACAACAGCTCACACTATGAGAACAGAGAAATGAACACAAGCAAGGACATTTTTCATATTGCAAATCCAATTCAAGGTATGGAAGACATATTCAAAAATGGTGGGCCATGTGTGGTTTGTGAACACCTTTTAGGAGTATTTGATGAGCTGATTATTTTTGAATGTATGTTTTTCTACAGGACCTGTACATATGAAACTCAGAGCATGGAACGTCTTCTCCTCTGTGGAAGTGGACGTGGATATGTTTGCTTCCTGTGGGAAAGATCTAGTAACTAAACTAAATGGCCATGGCTACTTGAGACGGGTAATTGTCTTTTTTCTTTTTATAGTCAAAGTATTTAATATATACGTATTCCTCCAACTCTCACAATTGTGCTCATAATTGTTGCTTATGTTTTTGTACTGCATTATTTAAAAACCCTTTTTTTTATTTTATTTTCCAGAGAAAGAAACGCATTAGAGTTGCCAGAGGTTCACTGGACATCATTGCAAAACCTTCAAACTCAGTAGCTACCAAAATTGAAAACATCACGCTTTCATTAAGTGATGACTCCACACTAAATGACCCCAAAAAACGATACGAGTGGACATGCAGTAAGAATTGTGCTTTTTATACTCTTTTTCAACTCAATGATTAAGTTTTAAATGTTTTGTAAGTTTCATTTTTATTTATTCTAAGTTTAATAGGGTATATTTTGATATGTTCATGTTGATTATCTGAGCCGCAGGTTTAGCCACAACATTACATATGCAAGAGTTTCTTAAACCCCACCATCCTTGTTAGTGCATTCTGACAATAATGATGGCAAATTAAAAAAAATGAAACAAAAGCACCTTCTCACATACAACTGTAGCAAGTTGAGCTAATTTTACGATGTAAATTGGTGAAAAACTGGTTCAGACTTTTTAACAGACTCATATTAAAACAAAATGTCTTGATGGCACAAGCATGATTTTGTGCTAAAACTGAGGCTAAAGCTGCATGTCCCAAGGAAAAACTGACCCATCCTCACATATTGATGTAGACGGAAATAAGCTTTGTTCATGTGTTTTAGTATTAAGTGTTGGATTATTGATTTAGTACTTTAAGTTATTAAAAGTATAGCGCTTTAAAAGGTACTCAAGGCACTTTACATGGTAAAGACAAACAATAGAAGCAAAATAAAAACGTACTGAACTAGCATCACAGGAAAAATGCAGATTTAGATAAGTGAGTTTTAAGTACTGTTTTGAAAGTGGCGAGTGATGGAGAATGTTGGCGTCAGCAGATCTGAGGTTGCGGGTGGGAGCTTGTCGGTGCAGGAGGTCAGAGAGGTGGATGGGCGAGTTTGAGAAGGGCTTTGTAGGTGATGAGGAGGATCTTGGACTGTATTCTTCGCTGTCTGGGAAGCTAATGGAGGTTTTGAAGGACTGGGGTGATGTGATCTCAGGTGCGGGAGTGGGAGAGGAGACGGGCAGCTGAGTTCTGGATTTATTGTAGTTTGTTGATGATTTTGGTGGATGTTCCATACAGGATGCTGTTGCAGTAGTCCAATCAAGAGGTGAAGAAGGTGTGGATAAGTGATGTTTCTGCGGCAGAGGAGGAGAGGGAGGGGTGTGGACGGACAATATTTTTGACAAAATGTACTTTTACCTGGGACACAAACATCGGCCTCCTGGACTTACGTCTGTTGCTCTGAGAGCATCTGTAAATGGTACATATGGGTTTACACTGGAGATAGTTGAAAGTGCAGTGTGTCGGTATCAGACGCCACGGGCCACTGACGAAGCTTCTGTATTTGACAAGTTGGGAATGAGACTGGATTGAATAAGGAAGGAAGTGTATATTGGCTCAAGATAAGTGATACGGTTCATATTTTCAGATATGGTCCAAATCTGAAACAAGTCATAAATCACAATAAATGGATACAGTCAACACACACACAACTATCCTAATTAGTTCTAAATGTTTTATATCAGCATGTCAATTGTTATTGCAGTATAATAATGATTTTCCTTGTTGATTTACAGAGAATCCATGTGGATGCCAAGGAAACTTTGAGGGACTGAATTACACCATTAAACAAAACTGCCTACCAGCTCCATTTCAGTTTAATAAATATTATTTTAATGTAATAAAACGATCTAACAATGATGTGGAGAAAAGTGAATATATATGCGTCACTTTTACCCCTGAGGAGATAATGCCAATAAGGTAATGGAAACCTTTCTGCTGTGATCACTAAGAGCACTAAACCGTTCATTCTCTATACTGTTGGAGACATTCTCACATTGTGAACATATCAGTAAGCAGATAGCTGAAATTTAATTGTTTTTTGAACATGAAGTGTAATTACTGTAGGTTGTTTAGCATGTTTCGCCTACTATATGGTTTGACCAGACAGCTTTTGTTTTTCGAAGTAAACATTCTAGTTATGTGTTAACCAACTTGTCTATGTATTTGTCATCTCACAGTCTTACTTGCACTCAAGGCTGTAACCCAATAACGATGAACATGGCTGCAACAATTAGAACGAATTGTGTAGAACCATGGTGTCAACAACTTGTGTGGTACATTGAGGACGTAAGAAAATCCAAAGACTGGGCAGTAAGTCTGATGAATCAATTCTGAACAGTCTCAGACTGAAAGATCAGATAATGGTATATGTTGTAAAAAGAAATCATTTGAATTAACTTTATAATTTTGCATTTTAATTTAATTACAGGATGTTGAAACAAAAGACTGCTATTCTGATAAAAGCCCACTTATACAGAAACAGAATGGTGGGACTCAATTAACTGTGGATTATGACACTCTTAATCAAGCCAAATCTAATAAACGCGATGTCAATGTGGTGATAACGTCTGGTGGGTATACATTAGTCAGTGAAATAATGATAACGGTGCTCTGTAAATTTTCTTGCATTGGTCTCTGGACTATTTATGTGTTCATACGTTTTCTGATGTATATTCAAGGTAAACTGAACGATGATGTGTATTCACACAGTAAAATTTTACTTCATTGCAGAGCCACCATTAATATTTTGATTATAAAGGATTTAAATGTTGTTGATATGAAACTGTTTTTAACTATCTAATCAACTCTGGCAAACCTGTTTTTGCAAAGGAGCACCTATATTTCTTGGAAATAATACACTATACATTCTCCTTTTCCTTTTAAAGTGTACAACACTGCTCTTTACAAAAGCTTTACCATACCTACATCATCTTCAGCGGATAATGTAAGTACCACCACTGAAAATACAGCTACCACCACTCAGCCTGCCTTGACATCACCTGGCGCTAATAGTGGCACCACTACCACACCTACCACCCCAACCACTGCTGGTCCCGCCTCAACATCACCTGGCACTAGTTACACCAGTACCACCCCAACCCCAACCACTACCACCCCAACTACTGCTGGTCCCGCCTCAACATCCGCTGGAACCAGTGACACCACTACAACCCCAACTACTGCTGGTCCCACCTCAACATCACCTGGCTCTACTGACGCCACTACCACCCCAACCACTACCACCCCCGCCTCAACATCCCCTGGAACCAGTGACACCACAACTACCCCAATCACTGCTGGTCCTGCCTCAACATCAACTGGCACTAGTTACACCACTTCCAACACCATTGATGCATCTCCACCAGCAACCAGCAATACCTTTGACAACCTTAAGTGTAGCATATCACCGCAGAGTGGAACAATCCTTGATGTTTTCACTATAACTTGCACGACTGAAATTCCTTGCTCTAACTGTCAGTATTGTTTTAAGACTAATAAGGGTAAGTAATCCAGATGATCAAACACGTAAGTGAGAAGATAACATATTTATCTAGCTTTCAATTATCATATACTAACTTTCAGAGCTCTCTTCCAGACGTATAGGCTAACTTATTGTTTTGTTTTAACATATCCAGGGACCTATCTGCGTTGCAGTAATAACAATGAAGTGAAGTCTGTCTTCCTTCCTCTTGGAGACAGCAGTTACAACTACAACCTAATTATCACAGCAACTGGAAAAAATAACAGCTTCGTATGTAGCACCACTATAGCTGCAAAGGTTTGTCAAAACGATGACGATTGGAAAAGTGGGGTACTAACAGAACAATATCTATGGCAATGCTCAAAGCTTTCTTTACACTGCAGTAAGAAAATGGCTTTTTCTCCTCAGGTGCTGGATTCCACAGCGACCTCAAACTTTTCCGTATATGATGTTAAGGCTTCTGTGGAGAATGTCGTGGCTCAGCTAAAGAAACAAGGTCTACTGTCAGGAGAAACTCTGGGACAACTCATCAATTCCGTGTCCAATAAACTGAACGGTCGATCTGATGAATCGCAAAAAGCTGATAGGCAAAAGGTATATAGACCTATTAGACCTATTTATTTAATTTGTCTTTCAACTAATGTCATCATTATTCACTATTACATCACACATTATTTCAAATATGTATCTTCTTTCTGATTCTCTCATTTAATTATCCTTATTGGTCTCTGTATTTTTAATTTACACTTTACACTTTTATTTTCAACTTTTTTGGAAATAACTTGGAACAATGTATGAAAGGTCCTCTAAAAATAAAATAATATCAATTATTATTATTATTATTATCATAAATCATATATGTTTTAATGTTTGCCTGTTGAAGCTTCGGGAGAAGATGTTGGACATAATGATTGACACAGTAAAAGAAGCCCCGCCCAACACACCAGAAGCAGTTCAGGTGATAGCAAGTGGACTTGCTGCTGTCGTCCAGAAGGGCACTGAGCTCAGCTCCTCTGCTCAGGTACTGTCCCTTGAACCCCACACGGAGTAGACAATGACACTATCGGAGTGAAAAAATCATCAAGTGCTGCTTTCACTAGAGTTCACGGCTTTTTGTTCATAAATTAGAAATATGTTTGTTTTGATTCCCGTCTTAAGGAAGAGGCTTCAATACTGTTTGCAAACCTAAGCTCATATCTCCTCCACATGGATGTGAAGAAAAGTGAAGACAACATGAATGAAGTTCTCGCTGCAGCCAACAACATTGTGGAGGGAGCAAGCACTATCCTGGACTATTCTTCCAATGTGAGTGTTTAACCATACTTCCCCACCCCTTAAGAGCCCTTACAGCATGTGGAAAAAAGTGTCTGGAGTTCACAGATTAATCTGTAGCCCCTAATACCTCTCCCTTGTCATACAACTTTGTTATCCTTTGCAGAAAAACGTCTCTGATGCCCTTCTCCTTTCTCTGAGCAATACACAGAGTGCACTGTTAGCATTTAAAGATGTCAACAAAGCGCCAACCATCATCCAACAAGCTCACATTGGTGTGTTTGTAAATAGGTACGTTCTTCTTCAGAGATAAATATAAAGCAATAGTTCAAAATGTAAATAAGAAAATGCTTTGAATTGCTTTCTTGTGGACAGTTAGATGATATCCTCTGAATGTTTATGTGGTAAATATGAGACTACAGCCAGCTGCAGGTTATCATTGCTTAGCCAGGCTTTACAGGAAAGGAGCAACATCTGCCTACCAGCACGTACTAAGACGTACTACTAACTCAATCTTTATTATTTAAAAATGGGGTTTTATGTAACTCCCTGGAATCTGTGATGACAAGACTAATTGGAAGTTACTTCACACAACCAAATTCAAGCACACTAAATATTGTTAGTGTTACAAACAGCCTGTTAATTAGTGAGCTACCTGTTTTCTCTAGTTTCCTTTTGGTAGCTAACCATTTATAACCAGTGCCTAAATGTATTTTCCTGTGAAATAAATACAAAATATACAAATATGGGGTGATTCTATTGGAGTTTAGCAGTTGGTTATTTGCTTTTAACCCAACAAAAAAAATGCATTGATGAAAATTGTGCATGTGTGTGCAATCCGTCTCGCACAATCATATAGGATTAACAGGGAATTTCTTTTTTATTAAAGTAGACATTAAGCTTTTGCCATTGCTGTGCTATGCAACTATACAGTTCATTGGAATTCAAAACTTCTAATATCAAACCAGGAAGGAACTAGATAAGCCTACCTCTGGCTTACTGGATTTGATTGGCTGCCTGGGGCAAGTGTGGCAAATGTTTTATAGATATGCGTCTCTGCGTTATCGGGGACTATACTTCTGGCATAAACATCGGCAATGGAAATAATTTGGGTCTGTGCTCAAAACATGCAGATTGATTTAAACCAGGGATACATATTTTGAAAATAGGAAGCATAACTAACTAAATAACCAACTAATGTATATATTTTCCCTCAGAGTGACACCGGAAAACTTACACACAGAGATTATAAATATTCCCAACAGTTCCAGCCCCACATTTTCACTCCCAACACTACCCTCCAATATATTAACTTCAGATGAACCAGTGGATATACGAGTAAGTCAAGAGTGCTGGTGTGTCAGATTTCCACACAAAGTAAAATACCTGGATACAATTGAGTAATTCAAGTTTGTTGGATGCATGTTAGATCCCATGTTTTTCTAAATTTTTCAAAGTGTCTGACCTGCTTATGGTGATTGAACCTACTTTTGAATACATTTACAGATGCTGAGTTTAGACAAAAACCCATTTTCCTGGAATGAGAGAGGGAACATCAGTGGCCAAATAGGTGCTCTCTCCCTCTCAAAGATAGATGGCTCCGGTATCCCTGTGGAGAACCTGAGCGAGGATATTAAGGTCAGTGCAGGTTACAAGGTTCATGGTTTGTTTATTGACACAGGGTTGCACAGGGTTGTAGTCACACTATATTATACAGTATGGTAGAGGATGAAGGATGAATTTAGGAATATCACAGCCTGAGGAAAGACGTTGGTCCAAAGTCCGGTGGTACAGCAGCTGATACTTTGCCGACTTTGGCGGCTTTGCCGGCTTTAGCAGAGGTAGAAATTGTATTTTACTATTCTTTCAGCTCTTTGCAGGCGCCTCTTCTCACCAATATCACTGATGCTCAGTAGATTGGTACCAATGACGTTTTCGGCTGTTATGATCAGGCACTGTAGAGCCCTCCTGTCCTGGGAAGTGCACATCCCATGGCAACAACTGTGTAGATGTTATTGGAAATATTTTCTGCCGTTTTTCCTGGTCCACAGATTCTTTTACCAAGGCCTGTAGGAGAGCAGGTGAACACCTCTGTTTTGGATCTGGGGAACTACAGCACAACGGTCATAAACGTCCCTTCAGGCAATACTACGCTGGTGTTAAAGGTCCAGTAAGATGTTAATTTCCACTTCTGAGATGTGTTATGAGCAACTTAGACACTATGATTAGTTTTAGCAAATTACTAGCAAGACACTCTCAGTACAACCACCACAATTGCTGAAGCCATACATAATTATATTTTTTGATGATTGTGAAAATACTAGAAATACATCTGGAATACAACCGCTATTCTACTTTGTGTGAAATTCTGATTGTTGTCTTTTCTTTTCTGGATTCACTAACTTTTGCATTGAGAATTTTATAATTTCTATATTTAAAGATGGTACCTTCAAAAGATCCTTTACCCTTCAAACTGTTGCTTGGTCATATGGACTACCCCACCGAAACAAATAATGTTGCAATGACAGAGATGCCCCACCAGGGAGCAACACAAGGTAATACATGTCTTTACTTTGATGGTTTTTAACTTGAACGCCTTTTTAAATGTGCTTTTTGATTCATTACTTTAATACTTGTGTGTTTATACAGAGGAGAGATACACTTGGCTACTTGACCCTAAGGAATTAAAAGGAAACAATGGAGTCCACTATCTTGTAGTGAGGCCCATTGTAGGTCCAGGTATAAAATCCATCAATGCCACATTATCAATAACCTCCTTCACTGCAACATGTACATTTTGGGATGAATCAGTATTGGAGTGGAGCACTTTTGGATGCAGGGTAAGTAATTTAATCTGCCTGTCATGTGTAACATGTTTGCCACACGATAATGACAGTTAATGTTGTCTCCACCTGAACAAGGTTGGTGTTCAGACCACACATTTAGTCACCCAGTGCCTCTGCAACCACCTCACCTTCTTTGGGGCTTCCTTCTTCGTCACTCCCAACCTTGTCGACGCGTCACGCACCGCTGAGCTCTTTGGGACTTTTGCTGAAAATCCTGTGGTCGTCTGCTTTGTGGGGTCACTCTTTGTGGCTTATCTCCTGGTGGTTGTGTGGGCACGACGAAAAGACCTTAAAGACACCGCCAAGGTACTGTATATGTCCTGCACATAAGTATAATTTACTTACCCAAAATGTAATCCTATTTACAAATTACAAACATGCCTTGTGTTGATGGCTGGTTGGCAGGTGAAGGTAACTGTGCTGGAGGACAACGACCCCTTAGACGAGTACCGCTACCTGTTGAGTGTCAGCACTGGGCACCGGAGAGGAGCCTCCACTTCCTCCCAGGTTAAGGTTATCGGTTCATAGCAAATAGCTAAACGGTTAGATTTGGCGGAGCCCGCATTCAGTATTTCAGTATTTCCCAGTGAAACAGAAATAAAAGCCATATTTGAGCATTGTACAGTTACAGGAGTAAGTCCTTTGCATTTATTTGGAGAGCTGAAAAGCACACACAATTATAACAGCTTTGGTTAATAATAGATGCATTGAACTTCTATTTTGGTTTTAACTTGTGTTTTTATCAGCAGATCATTCACATTTTTTTACATTTCTATTTTGCTTTGGTTTTGACACGGTTCTCTTTTAATCAGAATAAAAGAGAATATCTTGAATGTCATCAATTTCATTTTGAGAAAATGTTTTTGGTAATATTTTATGTTGCATCACTCATTTTCATCATATATTAGCAACATTTTAACAATTATTCTTATTGGCCTATTGAAGGCACAATCTAATTTTCATTTGTGTGTACGTCACAAAAATTGCCCTGAACTTTGCTGATGACATTTAATGCAACTTAATGAAATAATTATTCCATTTTGTCGATTCCTCAATTTTTGATTTAATTGCACTACATTACTGTGTTACAATATCTGTTCAGGCTTCCTGATGTTTATAGTTAAAGTGGAGGTCTTGCTGATTGCTACACTTAGCCCCACCCCCACCCCCCATTACCTTTCATGGATGTAAGTAAAGTGGTTATGCTTACGTTTTAGAATTGTCCATTAAAACTATTTTAGGTGACAATCACTCTGCTGGGTGCAGAGGGAACCAGTGAACCGCATCATCTGGCGGATCCGAAGAAATGTGTGTTTGAGAGAGGTGCGGTGGATGTGTTCCTGCTAACTACACCCTTCTCCCTGGGAGACCTGCAGGGCATCAGACTGTGGCACAACAACTCAGGAAGCCATCCTGCTTGGTAGGCAATTATAGAAATATAACAAAAAAAATCATCCTCAACGTGTATGTATATTTTATCTCATTAGAAGCTATTACACATAAGTCATGGCATTTCCTATAATGTAGTTGTTATGACCTAAAACAATATAATATGGCTTGTTTTACTATATTAACGATGTTGCAGATGATTACTTTATTTTCAAGGGAACAGTCTTCAAATATGATTCAGTTGTAATTTTCTTTAATTTCTGTATAGCAAACAATTTTGTAATTTTTTGTGTACTATCTCTTCCATTTGATGTCATTTAAACATTGTAACAACCTTTGCATTTTCACTATTTAAATGTTTTTTTTTTTCTCAGGTTTGTTGGCAATGTCATGGTTCATGATATACAGACGGAGGAGAAATGGCATTTTCTATGCAACTCCTGGCTGGCCATAGACATTGGTGATTGTTCCCTCTATAAGGTTGTTCCTGTTTCGACGGAGATGGATTTGAAGAGGTTCAGGTAAAAGAGGGAACAAGATTGTACTCACAAGCACAACATTGCAGTCAGAGATGAGAATCAAATAGAGACAAATTGAGTACAGCAATATTTTTAAAAAGCAACCATAACTCAGGCTGTCCTGAGATTTTTTATTTTCATTTGTTTATTACAGTTAGTGCAAAGGACATAATCCATTGATGAATAGATAAACTGTAAATGAGCCATTGAAGTAGAGTATACTTGTTCACAGCGATGCTCAATGAGCTAAGTAGGCCACAGTACAGTATGTTCCGTAATTTATTTTTTAAATATGTTGCAGAAAGATGAATAATTCATTTGAATTGAACAACATTGAACTGAATGGGCAATATTTTAAAAGTATTCCCTCACTAATTGGTTGCTCATGAAGGAGTTTTTGTTCCCCCTTGCTGCTTTTGTTTTTCAGTAACTTGTTCTTCATGAAGATGACAAAGGATTTCAGTGACGGACACCTCTGGTACTCTGTGATCAGTCGACCGCCGAGCAGCACCTTCACTTGTGTTCAGAGAGTTTCCTGCTGTTTTACACTGCTGCTCTGCACCATGCTGACCAGCATCATGTTTTATGGCATCCCAACAGACCCCTCGGAGCAGACCATGGACCTGGGTACAACACATTTCTATAACGATTACATTTACCAAAAAAAGAAGAAGAAAAAAGTGAATTTTGAATTTTGCCATGATGCACTGTGTTCATGTTAACTTATTTAATCCAATGAATCACTTAATTGATATTAAAAATGTGGGTGATGAAGTGATAATACACATTATAACACTTTCAAACTTTCAGTCGATAACCTCAATAGAAGCTTTGAGTGTTAAAATAATTGACATTGGGAACAGCCCTGATTTTAAGACAAAATACATATTCATGAATTTCTGGATGACAAAAACAGTGTCTTTTTTCTCCGTCTCTCGTCTCTCCGTTTCTTTCAGGTCAATTTGAGTTTACCTGGCAACAGTTCATGATCGGAGTTCAGAGTTCACTCATCATGTTTCCCATAAATATCCTTATTGTTAGCATCTTTAGAAACTCTCGTCCTCGAGAGACGTCTTGTTGCAAGCGAAAAAACAAAAAGCCAGAACAGAATTCTTCCTCACAGACGACCACCACCACAAATGTTAATGTCACTTTAGATACCGTCATCAAGGTAGGTGCTTCATGATTTTCATGTGTTAGGTAGATATTTTAAGTGTATGACCTGAATATTAAAGCAAACAAATTATATATAAATCTTCTATGACACCATGTGCATCTTCCAAAACATTATGGATATGTAAACAATTCTAAATTCTTGCATATGTTTTGTATGTCATTTTACATGATACATATACAAGCTTGGTATTTAAACATTTTCTTTTTCAGGATATCACAAGAATTGCCAGTTGTCTGTCAAAGACCATGAAAAGCAACATACCGTACACAGAGTGTGAGTTTGGGCCTGGACAACAAGTTGATATCAATGCTGTTCTGTCCGTGGTGGAGGACTTCATCAAACCCAATAACAAAACCATTGACGCTGCCCAGCCCAAAACGCTACCAGGTGTGTACCTGCTGTGGATGTGAGATACTATGACATTGTATGTGTATTCTATGACATTGTATGTGTATTCTGTGCAATTCATAAATGTACAGTGTCCAGGGAAATGGAGATTGAAAGGGTAAAATAATTGTGCACATTTCCAGAGGGCAGTCCTGGGTCAACAGTGGAAGGGATTCAAAAGAAGAGCAACAAAAGCCAGTATCTGTACCAGCAGCTGTGTCACATTGACAAAGAGCTGAGGCTGCTGGGACCCTCGGGCTTCCCCTCCCCACACAGCTACAGCCGGGCTCTGCAACAGATCCAGAGCATCAAGGGCTTTCTCGAAGATCAGCTTTTCACAGTCAGCTGCGTCAAACCAGATGAACTCAGCCAGAAGAAGTACGGAAGACACTAAATTCCAAAAAACACAAGGGCGCATTTGCATGTGTTAATCCTGTTATCTACGAGCTGTATATTTATTTAGAGTTTTTTTCAACTGAAGAATTACTCGCCCTTTTGCTTATTTCATGTTCATCTCTTTCTCATTTGATCAGTTCTTTATATCCATGACAAGGTAGTAGCTAATGGTAACTGCTTTGGAGAAAGTTTCTGCTGATACGTTTTGTGTTTACAGATTATGAATACAATGCTCCTAGCCCACAACTGTGAGACCATTTGAGACTAATATAACATTGGTAAAAGTCTAAAAATTGTGGCTTGTACATATTGTTCAAGTCACTGCAAATTGATTTTCTTTGTGTGTTGAAATGAATGGAATCCAATTGCTAATCCGGCAGTCGGAAAACGGCTGGCAGTCATTTTTAAAGGAAAAGGTCAACATTTTGGAAAAATGGGCTATTCACTTTCTTGCCGATGGTTTGATGAGAGGATCAATACCACTTTAAAGTCTTTAAGTTAGAGTTAGGAGATGGTTAACTTAGCTTGGCATTGGGAAAAACAACTTGCCTGGCTATGTCAAACGTTTTAACCATTTGCCTCCCAACGCTTTTAGTAGGGCAAATTTAATTTTTTTGGCTTCCAACGATTATGAAAACAAGACAATCTACATAAAACAATGAGTGTGTCACAATAACCAGATGGGACTGTCCTCAATGCTTAACTTGTATGTAGGCTACACCATGTTCTTCCTAAATACACGATGTTTCAAAATCCATGAATTATATTGTACAATAATCATAATCTCAATATTGACCAAAATAATCATGAACATGTTTTTAGCAGCTCTTAACCAAGACATATTATGCCGTTAAACCCTCCGTAAAACCACAACTTTATATAGATATATATATATTTTTTGCAACAATTAAAGAAAAAAGGTGGAAGGTGGATTGTATTACATTTGGACAGATCCAAGCTAGCTGTTTACCCCCAGTTTCAGTCTGTATGCTAAGCTAAACAGCTATAGCTTTACTATGCTGAGAATACAAACATGAGTAATCTGTAGATAATGGGCTAAAATTTACAAAACCATAATGTGGTATTTTTTCATTTTAAGTTGCTGTATTTGAGTGAATAGTATTCTTTCAATTCCAGGTTGAGCCCTGCCGACAGCACTGATAAGGATGCTAGTCAGAAGAAAAAGGGCTGCTGTCATGGAGGGCTACCCTGGTGGTTTGTGTTCGTGGGCTGGCTGCTAGTGGCCGCAAGCAGCTTTGTAGCGGGATATTACACGATGCTTTATGGGTTGAAATTTGGGAAGGAACGCTCTGTGAGTTGGTTGGTGTCCATGATTATCTCCTTTTTTCAGAGCCTCCTCGTCATTCAGCCCTTGAAGGTGAGAAAAAGTTTGCTTTCCCTCTTCAAACATCACTAGTAGCTCAGTATTTCCATTCTCATTCTTTGTGTTTTCTAAAACTTAATTTCCTATTATAAAACTCCTACAGAGATCATTATTTTATGAACACACGAGATTCATGTCTTTTACCACAGGTGCTATGTCTTGCAGTCTTCTTTGCACTTGTAATAAAGAAAGTTGATGAGGATGATTTCCGAAATATGGAGTTTGAAGAAAATCTAGGTAAAAAGATAAACACTCCCAAAATGTACTTTATTGGCCTCAAATTTTGTTTCGTTCAATAGCAGAAGAAACAAATAACTCTTCACCCACAGATTGTAAGGAGCAACAAATGGTCACACGGGATCGCAGTCTCTATGAGCCTCCTCCTGCTGCAGACATTGAGGAGATGAGAAGGAAACAGATTATGGAACAGAAAGCCTTTGCCCTCCTCAAAGAAATATTGAGTAAGTTTAAACACTGTTCTGTGATCATAAATCAGAGTATATGAATCATTTATTAATTAATTCAAATAATTATATTTCACAGTCATTCATTCATAAGCTACAGAATATGAAGCAAAACCGCAAACCTTTTAAACTTTTAAAAGTCCACAAGAGCTAGCTCAAAGTTCAGTTCACACAAATAAAATAATGGGACACTTGAGTCATATTTATGGTTTTTTGTCAGTCCAGACGCCAGGAATTACTTTTTGTCATTGAATCAATATTACATTATCAAATGTCACTAAGCATATTCTTCATATATGAGGTAATGCATTCATTGTTCTTGAACAGCAAATTCTAAAACAACTATATTATTATATTTATTTCAAACTGATAATCAATAGCAAAATATTTACTTTCACTTTTTCTATTGCATGCTCAACATGCACTGCTCTGTAGCCATGAAAATCACAGATGGGAAAAATAATCCTCAATAGTTGCAGCATCTGCTTTGATGAACTCTAATGTGCCCTTTTGTTGCAGCCTACATGGGGTTTATGTGGATGCTGCTGCTGCTGGCGTACGGGCAGAGAGATCCCAATGCTTTTTTCCTGAACCGTCACATCCGGGATAGCTTCAGTAGCAATACCTTAGACAGCATGAGTCTTGGAGATGTGTTCACTTGGGCCAACACATCGCTATTAAGTAACCTTTTTGGAGTTTATCAAGGTAAGAATGCATCCCTCATACAGAGGAGGAGTCCTGCTGTTTAAATCTTAATAACCAAATAGTTTGGTGTCACAGCACAAAGGTATGTGGTTTTAGCAGAGATTTTGCTGAATTATTATATACACAAGCAGTTATTTAACAATGTACAATGCCTCGTGTCAAATCAGATTTTCTATAATTATTTTTGTAAGACCAAGGTGCAAAACACACCCTTATACATCGTTTGGCTTCGACCCAGCTAACTGATGAAAGTGGTTAAGCATTGGATGCATAGAGACCGCACACCTAAAAACTGACTTTCATCCAGCACTGCCTGAGAAAAACGAACAAATAAAATGTTGTGTTGCAGGATACATCACGGATGGGAACTCCAAACTAGTGGGTAAAGCCCGTCTTCGTCAGCTGAGAGTGCTGAGGAACTCCTGTCAGATTGCAGGCCCTATGCGCCAGACTGCATCAGACTGTAATGCTCCATATTCGTGGGAGGTGGAGGACATGGGCTCCTATGGCACTGGCTGGAACCACTCCGTGAGTGATAATGTCTCTACAAGCACATCCGGGCCGTGGATGTACCAGACACAGTCTCAGCTCAGGGCTTATCCCATCTGGGGCAAAATGGTGCTCTACAGGGGAGGTGGCTATGTAGCGGAGCTCGGCCTGGATTCACAAAATGCCAGCAGGTATGCACATCAGCAAAATGGAATGCATCTTTCCTTTTTCATATTGGACTGTGAGTTTAAATGATCTCCAACGGGCTAAGAAGGTTAGGTGACCTATTTATCAATCAATGTATTTACATTGAAAAGATAGAGATGTAGAAAGCTGTTGTAAAATACTATTTGAAGACAAGTGCAACACATACATATAGAAAACAGATTCAGTAAAAATATTCTTGTGTACTTCATCTGCAGCACCCTTGAGCACTTGTTCAGAAATACATGGCTGGACATGTACACAAGGGCGGTCTTTGTAGAGTTCACCGTTTATAACGCTAATGTGAACCTCTTCTGCATCGTCACACTCTTGCTGGAGACCACAGCTGTAGGTAAGGTTGAGTGTTTCCTTTGAAAAGCGCAACATTACTCAATCCCGGCTTTGGCAGGGCCGCAGATGTAGTGCAGATTTGTCGAAGGTGCAATGTGTAAGATCTGACCACATGCTCCGAACCAACAGCGGCTGCATTTCACCTAGCGAATGCAAGCTAACTGCTAACTTCCTCCCAGCAAAGTAGTCTTCTGGTGGCGGGTAGGAAGAAACCAAAAGCTAGCTTGTTAGCATGCCCATTTCAGCAGATAGCTATGCAACACAATACATAAAGAACATAAGGTACATTTTAAAGTAACAGTTCACCCCAAAATCAAAAACACATATTTTTCCTCTCACCTGTGGAGCTTATTTTTATTATCTATCTAGATTGTTTTGGTGTGGTTGTCCTAATAGAATAAGACCTATTGGACACTTGGCGTGTGGTGCTCAAAGCGGCAAAATAATACATTTGAAAAAATGCATTGCGGCGATGTCTCTTTCCAGATCATCACGCAGACCTTGTTGTGAGCAGCTTCCTGTTCTGACATGAAACTGCTAACTCAACATGTACTTTTGGTGGTGTGAACTGTCCCTTTAAACCAAAATGTTGGCCGGATCTTTCATATTGCACCTTTTAAAGAAAATGTTCAGGAGGATAGTAACGTTATTGTAACACCAATCTGTCATACCCATCTGTTAGATTTTGTTGTTTCTTTATAATTTAACTGTAAGTTCCCGCCCTAAACAATGCTATATACTGCATTAGGTAAATGAGATCATGATATTCTGGATGTGTTTGAACAATATTGTTCCTGTTGATTTCATAGGAGCCTTTCAGTTCCACAGCGAGCTGCGAAGTGTTCGTCTTTACCAATCAACTGGTGGTCTTCACATCTTCGTTATGGCAGCTGAGATCATATACCTGCTCTTCATCCTCTATTACATGTTCCTGCAGGTGCACACTAACATCATGATTACAACATATGCTGACAGGGATTATTAGTCTGTTCACTTGAATTCTCCTTATTTTACCACAGTTATTATTATGTTTTACATAATTGAGGGATGTCTCTGTTACTTTTCCACTTGGATTTATATTCATATTATTATTATTATTAAGACTGTTTTGTGATAAAGCGATTCAGGGGTGTTTTTTTTATCATGTTTAAATATTATATTACGAACTGTTGCTTTTTTCATGTTACTTGGCAAAAAACTATGCAATTTTTCTCAGTTCACATCAAATAAAGGCATCAACCAATTATGTTGTGCAGAACAGACATTCAAAACAAAGCATCATCTCACACTTTTGAAGTTCACCTGGAAGTTTTGATATGAAACAGTCACTCAGAAGTACTAGTTATTAAATCAGATTGCACTTTGCGCAAAACAACCAACCATGAACGGAATTAAATTTAGGTTAAATAAATACTAATTATGAAAGAGGTAAAACATCTACACCCAGCCTTTTCATGAGATAAATATGTTTTCATGAAAACACATAGCTCACAAGTATATTATGTAGAATGCTTGTCCTTAAAAATTACCTTTTAGTAAAGGGTTGATTTTTCTCCCTTATAGAATTTATGTAACAAAACCATGTTCATGTCCACAAACTGGCTACGTTACAGATGACAATCATCTCTCTTCTTTTTTTCCGGCAGGGCAAATTAATGAAGCAGCAGCGCTGGGCTTACTTCAGGAGCAAGTGGAACCTTCTCGAGCTGACTATCATCTTACTGAGCTGGAGTGCCGTGGCGGTCTTCGTCAAGAGGACCCTGCTCGTGAACCGCGATATGACCTACTACCAGAACCACAAGGACCAGTGAGACTGGCATACACTGTGCTAAACCTTAGCTTTGATCTTGCATGACATGCAAAAACAAGTGTTAAGCCAACACCTTCACAAGTGTAGAAGATGCGCAGTGGGCTTTACATTGTGGTTTTGCTCAAATCTTTCCTGTGTGCGTAGATTTGCCAGTTTTTACGAGGCGGCCACAGCAGCCTCGGTGCTCCAGTATATGATCGCCTTCTTGGTCTTGCTGGCCACCTTCAAACTGTGGCACCTGCTTAGACTGAACCCCAAGATGAACATGATCACAGCCTCACTGCAGCGGGCCTGGAATGACATATCCAGTTTTCTTGTGGTCATTGTGATCATGTTTGTGGCGTATTCCGTTGCGGTGAGTGTCTTGCCCCTTTACCAAGATCTTCCCCCTTTACAAAGATCTAAGTCATTGGGGCTTAACATTTTTTATTATATACATAAAATATGTTTTGGGGATTTCTTTCTCAAAGAATTATATTGTATCTCGCGGGATACGTTGCTGTAGGGGCGACTGTGGCTCAGTGGTTAGCAAGTCGGTCTTTCAATCAGAGGGTTGGTGGTTCGATCCCCGGCTCCGGCAGTCTGCGTCGTTGTGTCCTTGAGCAAGACACTTAACCCTAATTGCTCACCGTTGCTGTGTCTACTGTATATCATGTAAGTCGCTTTGGATAAAAGCGTCAGCTAAATGAAATGTAATATAAGACACTTTTAGAAAAGGGAATGAACTTCACTAAAACCTTTAATTCAATTTAACTGGGAGAGTAGATTAGCAGGTACAGTAAAATAAATGTATCTTTTCCCCCTGCTAGAGGGTATATAGGGATTCAGATATTTAAAGTGTGTGTGTGTGTGTGTGTGTATGTGTGTGTGTTTGTTTGTGTGTATTGGAGTTATTGTGCTGTGATGGTGGTGGTGCTTAGGGACGATTACTTTAATATTTCCACACATTTTAATCTTCTAATTTACAGTATATGTTCTCTATAGTTAAAATATCAGTATATGATCAGTGAATAAAAAGAAGGACCTAATCTCAGTCCATTATCTCCAAAAATGAGAAAACTGAAGTCTTTATGGACAGAACATATATTAATGGTCCCTTTGTTGATATAATTGTTGATCTTTCTCTAGTCCAACGTAATTTATGGCTGGAAGATATCCTCGTACAGAACTTTGACGGATGCTCTCCTGACTGTCATCAGTTTGCAGATAGGCATCTTTAACTATGACGAGGTAAGTGAGCTCCTCCCCTACTCACAGATTTGGGATGTGAGCTACTTTCCGGAGTAATAATAGGGTTATACTGCAGAATCTCTAAATAATATCCATGTGCATGAAGAAGGATTGTTCCTCATCAGCTTAAACTGATATTGATGTCTCACTGATGCAGGTCTTGAACGACACCCCCTTGCTTGGCGGATTACTATTTGGTTCCTGTGTTGTGTTGATGACGTTCGTGGTGCTCAATCTCTTCGTCTCAGTGATCCTGGTGGCATTCCACCAGGAGCAAATACATCACAAGGTAGGTTCATTCTGACTCATTTTGAGCAACTAATCCAGGTTTTTAGACCAAATTTAAAGTCTAATTGAAACTTGTTTTGATACAGTATATTGTTGAAGGCATACTGTACAATGTTTCGGGTAACACGCCCAAGAACTCTATCCGCAAGATTAATCTCAGGGTTGATCAAATAATTTGAATGGTCGTAACATGAACCTTATTTCTAGCAACAAAAAAATACTTTCATTTTCAGCATAGAAGCTATGCTCCATGTACTACTACTGGGTGTGTAAGGAGGCAAATTGCACTCCCATTTGGAGTTTTTCCCATTACCTCAAAAGAAAAAAAGAAAATAAAGGTACAAATTGAGATCATGGGTCAAAAACACATGATATGTCTTCAGCAGAGCATCGAGAGCATCTCTTCAACATGTCTGATCACTCTGATCAAAAAATTATTTTGTCATCCCTCCTCTCTTACCCAGCTGTCAGACGAAGAGGAGATTGTCGACCTGATGCTGAAGAATATCTGCAGTCTTTTTGGGATCAGACTTAAAGATAAAAAAGACACCCGGGGGCCTGATGTGAACGAGGACGGTGGCTTGACCCTGAATAAAAGCAGAAATACCACTTAATAATTCCTAGATTGATGAGGAAAAAATCTGTCATCTGACAACTCAGTAAACACTGAGGAACAATGCTTTATTTATTTGTGTTCACTAATGCCTACATTTGTTGTTGTTGTGTAATATGTAATCAAATTAAATTAAATATATGCATGCACTGCTGTTTAGAAGTTTGGAATGGCCGGCCAGTAAAAACTTAATTGAGTCCAGTCAAATGTCTGAGAGGACTTTTTCAGAATGCCCTTTCATACTGTTGAATGATCGTAGAAAAATAGGAAAGTCTAAAAGTATACTTTATGCATAATGGGAGCCATAATGGTGTTTGTTGTTTGAGGGAAATACTGGGTGAACTGGGACATGCAGTTCCTGCATTTGAACTCAGGGTGGCACATTGACGTATGGGAACAAGGGTGGATGGGTGTGTGTGGATGGGAAGCACAATAGTTTTTGACCGTGGTCGAGCCAGCTTCTTGTCCTTTTTGGCTAAGTTCAAGTGTATCCTGTCTCTTGGTATTTTGTGCTGTGGCCAACATGTAAGGTGATGTTATGTTATGGTGTCATGGATTAGTCAAAGAATAAATGTACCAAAAAAAAGACAATGCTGGAATGGCCAGTGGATTTGTTTGCGGCAGAACACGCGTCCAAACATGTTCTCCTGTTCGCCCCCTAGTGTCTCTAAGAGTTAAAATGGTTAAAATTAGAGCCTCTACAATGGGTATTGTATAATCTATCCTGTGTAATACAATCCATCAGATAATATTACTTTATAAGGCAACAAATCTCCTATAGTCCACTTTAGAGACAGGATGAATTCTGTAGGTATGACAGATTCTATATGGAGTTTAATCAAAGTCAAAGTCAAAGTCAGCTTTAATGTACATTTTTTACATGTGCAAACATACAAAAGATCGAAAGTACGTTTCTCTTCTGTCCAACATAAAGTGAATAGTGAATAATAATAATAATAAAGTGCAAATAGGTTTTAAAAAAACAAAAGACAAAAACATATAAGCAGTTATAACAACATAAATTTGGAACTGTGAATGACTATGTATGTTAGCAGCAGTCAGACAGAGTTCTGCAGCATTTAGACATGTGTGTCTAAAGAGGACGGAGTGGGAGGGTGGGGAGAGAGTTCAGCTTCCTGACAGCCTGGTGGATGAAGCTGTTGGACAGCCTGGTGGTGCGAGCCCGGAGGCTCTGGTATCTCCTACCGGAGGGCAGGAGGCTGAAGAGACCGTGTGAGGGGTGGCAGGAGTCCCTCACAATCATGGTCACTTTGCGAGTGAGGCGGGTGTCATATATGTCCTGCAGGGAGGGGAGGGGGGGGGGGGGGGGGGAGTGAGGCACCAATGATCCGTCCAGCTGCATTCACTATGCGCTGGAGTTTAATCCAATTATATATGGAGTTTAATCCAATTATATATGGAGTGGAATCCTGATTAAAACATTTTGTGATCTGTGAAAGAGACACACAATAGACAAATCTTGGCAAATTACTTTATTTCAGGGATGTCATCTCAGCCTGACTCATTACATCATGTAAGTTACTTTTCACTTATGTTAATATTTTATCAAGATTACAACCACTTAAACATAGATAGCCTATATTACTCTGTGGGTGTCTTATTTAAATAGTTTTTTGCTATTTCACTGAGATACAGCCAGCTAAAACTAGCGGAGGTGTATTTACAACATTGTATCTTGCAGAATGATCAAGAATATGTGGTTATTTTCCATCCGCTCTTTGAGTTCAGATGCAAAGGTACTATGTCATGTTCTTACTGGCAAAAAAACAAAGCTGCATAGTTTCCAATAGATTAACCACATGGTTCTTATTTTCCTAGTCCTAAAGGAATAGAGAAGCCAAGATAAAGATTTTTGAAACATGTCAAAGTTGCTCTGTTTTTATTCTACATGACAACATTCTGTTTCATTCTGTTTGTAGTTGAGCAGGCTGCAGGACAAATGTCAAACAATTAATACGTATCCCTTATATCAGTTTAATAAACAGTGTATCTTATAAAACCAACAGTGATTATTTATTTTATATCACTTTAATTAAATTCAGTAATTTATGATTTGTCAACCAAAATATATATATTTTTTGTAAAATCTCAGTGATAAATGTAAAGGCTGTTTGAACAATGTATTGTGTAATTCATCAGTATAGATTGTAGTAGCGAGAAGGAAACATGTATCTTCCATCATGGAAGTAGAATAAAAGATTAATAATAAGACCACCCACAAGGCGTTCATTATTGGCAAGTTTTCTTTGTGAAATGATCTAATTATTTTGTCACTAAACCTTTATGCCCGTCTGTTACAAAAAAAGGTTTCTATTCTATGTTATATAAAGTATCACAGGTCTTGCAATGTATTGCAATACACATGTATTGTTTATAACATAAATCACAACGTGCCAAATAAGAAACATTCACATGTTAAGTGTCTTTTCTTTGATCTTGGAAACAGTAGTATAATAAAGAAAAACTTCAAAATTATGTTTGGGGTTACTAGTGTACTCACTCCTCTTTATTACATCTCGCCCTAAATGTTTCCACCAGAAAAGGTCAAAAGGTTCATTTATATTCATATTGCGTTAAAAACACGTAGGCTTTTCCAGTAGCTTTGTCTCACTCTCTGTGGTGTGTCTCACAGGAAACACTCAGCGGCACTTCACTGAAGGCTTGAACATGCATCTTTTCAAACTGCTTGTATTCACCTTCATTTTTTATGAACTCATTGCTGATTTGGATGCTAGGCCATTTTGCCAAAAAGGTAGAGTATGACTTTCTTGTACTAAAGCTCCTTCTTCATTCTGGATAATGTTGTAGCATACACTACCATGTTTAGCTTGACAACTTCTGCTTATTATTTGTGTGCTTTTGACATGCTTTTGTAATATTCCAAGGTCAAAGAGTAAGTAGTACAGGAGAAAGTTGTGAACGCTGCCCCAATAGCTATTTCCAGCCTGAAGAGAAGGAGACTCCAAACTGCAATCCATGTACAACGTGTAATGCTTGTAAGTTTTAAAACTTTGCAATGATGGATTTTACACATAAATCCCAACACAATACTGTGAGCCATAGCTGAGAAACCCACATGGTATTTGACATACTCTAGCTCCAGCATAATTCATTTGTTAATAGAGCCAAAACTTACCATCAAACTGATTGTGTTTGTGCTGAAGATGAAAGCTTTGTTTTAAGTCTCATGTTATCTCATTTTTTTGTTGTTGTAGATTCGGGAAGTGTTATTAAAGAAAATTGCACAAAAGAGAAAAACACAAAATGTCAGTGCCGTGAAAGATTTGTTCCCAGAGACAGTGATTCTTCCACTTGCAAATGTGACATTGGATTTGAGCTTGTCGGTGGAGAATGTTCAAAATGTGAAGATGGATATTTCAGTACAAAAATCAACTCGGTCTGTCAAAAATGGAAAAAGTAAGTCTGCCGGAATAATGTGTTTTTTTAAATCTGAACATGACATGCATATATATAGAAATGTATATATATATATATATATATATATATATAGACATATACACAAATTATCTCAACCACATCTTAAGTAGTTACCTGTTGTTTATGGCTGTATCCTTTATACCTCACTCTAGATGTAAATGTGGAGTGAAAATCAACGGAAACACAACTAAAGATGTCGTCTGTAATGAGTTACCGGGGTGTAGTGATGCAAGTAACACTCACATCACTACACCAAGTAACACTTATATCACTACAGCCACCACATCAAACAAAATGGTTTCTCTAATCACACGCTTAACATCCCAACATTCACAAGAGAGGGCCCATACTACAGGGATGCATTCTATGTCCACCACCACCACGGCTGCTCCAGGACACACAGACGCCTACATTGCTACAGGTAAAACACATCCTGCTATCTTTTTATGACACAACCTCAAAATGTTATAAAGCTCATTAAGTAACCTGTAGCTTGCTTGTCTTGCTCAGGTGTGGCCTTCCTCATACTTGGAATTATTGGACTGCTTGTCTTGACCGCTGTGATCTGCAAGCTGCACATTACTCCTCAACCAATAGCACTAAGTATGTTGCATAATTAAAAGAAAAGTGATTGCACCTGAAGGAAAAGTGTGACATAGTGGAAAGAATCTGGTATTTGGTTTCTTGCTGTTCCAAGCTGAATATGAAGCGACAGCCAGCAGAGCGGTTAGCTTAGCTTAGCACAAAGACACAGGAAATTGCTCACCTTTGCTCCTTCATTCGTGGCTTTGCACCATTTACCAAGGACATTTTAAAAGACTATGAATGTAATTGTGGATATGTTTTAAATCAATTATGCTTTCATTTTTGTTTTCAGAAAATGACTCACTGTGTCGGAGGCCAGTTGAGGAAAGCGGCGAGGACAGTCTGTCCTCTCTCAAACTGAATCCAGGGGAGCATTGAGGTCTCAAATGAATCTGTCAACTAACACTGTGAATTATTGGATCAGATAATCATCACATGAATAATTTGATACCGACCACTTATATTTTCCTTGTATTGTTGGTGTACATTACATGAGAAAGACTGCTTACTGTGTCTGTATTGTAGCGGGTATATGCAGTATGGTCAATATTTCCCTTTTGTTTGTTCTGTTGTAATGGAATATTGTGCAAATTATGTGAAAGAAACTTTTTGTTATTTAACTGTCAGTTTATAGTTAGATAGTAAAGGTGCCTTTTACTGCTGAATATGTCATCTTTTCTTTAGTAAAACCATTTTACTCAAATTTACTTTCTGTTTATACTTGTAATTTATAACATTTGCTGATTTTTTTTTTACAAAAACCTCAGAGACCATATATTATTTTTACATTAAAAATCCTTGTTGCCCTCGCTAAAATGCACATATATACATATGTTTTGAGGCTTTTTCAAGCTTTATGACATTATATATAGTGATCTGGTTTAATGGGCTAAGTGACACAAGTCTGAGAATTGTAGTAAAGTTATAACAATAAATGCCTTAGATGAATACATTTTACTATCTTCATGCAGTCTGTCTCTATTTTTGTCATGTTTTGATGATTCTGTTTCACCAGATCTTTAAAGCTGAGAACATGCTTTCAGGGGTGGGTGGTGTTGGGGAGATCCCCTCGTGCCTCTTTTTTCCCAGTGAGAGATACTTGCTCTCATGTTTTTGTTTCTGCCGTTGGAAAGATTGATGTTGTAAACGTGTAGACCTTCGTGTTGTTTATGCCTCACTGGAGACTTTCCCCAGATCAGTACAGTCAGAGGAGTTATGAAAGCATACCCTCATTATTTCTTTTTTTGACAAATGTTTGTATCGTCTTTTCCATAATACAGGAACAAACACGGCACATCAAAAAGTGCCTATAAAAGGAACTTGGAGATATTTCAAAAAAAGATATCAGTGGCATTTTTATTTGGCATGTTTATTTCATTATTTAATTATTTCTAATCAGTAATGTTTCGCTAGGAAATTGTATGTATCTGTGTGTATCTGGCTGGCTCTATCTGACTAAATCTATGTGGTAAAGCTTTAATTTGGTTACAGCTCACTGATTCCTTTAACTGCGCCCTCTGTTGGAATAAACTAACATTTCTTAGTTAAAAACTGGTATCTAAATAATTTACTTATTACAATACAACAATGTGAAAATACAGATGTTTTAGAAGTAAAATGTGAATGTGAAAGTATGAAAAGTGAAAGTATGATACCATATTACCATATAATAAGAAATCAGTGGTTTTAGATATTTAGATGTTTTAGATATAGAATAGTTGTAGTAAAATAAAAGTAGTGGATAGTGAAGTTAAAAGTACAATGTCGCCCTCTAAAATGTAGTGGAGTAGAAGTATAAAGTATTATAAAACTTGAGTACATGTGACTTTCTTCACTGTTGAAACAACAACAGAATAGTTGCTATCTGACTGTTATTGTAAAGCAAGTTTTTTTGTCAAATATTTTGTCTTCAACAACACTGATGTCCTGAGTGAATAAATATTTGGACATTTGGCCATACCCAACTCAGTCTTTCCATTAGTAACAGAGAGTATGCACATGCTGTACACTGGAAACAGTCCCTGCAGACACTTTCAGTAAATGTCAGTGAACCAGGAAGTTGGTGGTTTAGAATACATAGTATAGCAGGCTAACCAAACCTTTTATTTTTGTAGAAATAGCTGCAACAACTCCTCGAATAATCAGAACGAATGCCACTGACTGAAAATAGACAGCCACGGTCACAAATCATTGCAATAGATAACACATTCTAACCTAAAGGTGGTGTTTTTCTTTTGTTTCTTACAAAATGTATGACCTTTTTTTCTTTTTCTCAGTGTTCCTTTATCTTTGTATTTCTCTTTGAAAATTATTTTTTATGTAAATGACCTCTTTGTTGACGGATAAGCAGTGGGCACAGAGGTCTGATAAGATCTCTTCTTTCTAACTCCAAAGACTGGGGTTCTTTTTGGATCTATCTGATTTTACGTAGCGCTGTCTGCCACAAAAAGTTGAAATTCCTGCACAATACCTAAACAGTTCCCCTTCAAGACAAAGCAACATGAAAACCTCCGAGGGTGATTAACATTTTACTCTATTTTTCATATTAAGAAGCTCTGTTGGTTCTGTGAATGTCAGATTTCAAAGGATTTGCCTACTTCTCTATTCAGTACCATCAAATGTCATACCTTTCATGAGTTTTTATATTACAACATTCTACACGTAGGCGTCAACAGCACGTCTTACGCCCACCCACCAACCACAATCGTGTAGGGCATTGTGACGGAAACTCCAGCTGTCTACAGTGTCTCTCTCGCCCTTTGTGGCTACACAATGACGACTCACATGGCTGAGAACTACGTACTTAAGTACGCCTATGGTTATCTCACATTCTGACGGTGGTGGTTGTGAGTAAATGTGAGTGACTGAGCGAGATGTAAATGTAGTGACGGTACTGTTTTGATAGGTGTGATTTCAGTAGGGGGATGTCACTACAACACTTACCAAAACACATGATTTGGGGTTACTACTTCACACTGTACCACAATCTAAGGCAGGGGTTGCAAATTGTGCCACGTAGTAGCTTAACCAATGTCACACCAGCAATATGTTCACACCCAGAACACACAAAATCTATGCAAATGAAGACCACAACAAACATCAGACTCTCTTTCCAGAAATGTACAGGACCACAAGGCATGTATGAACATTAAAGACTCACTGAAGTAAGCTTTCAAAGTGACAGAGTGGACATTATTCATTGACTCTGGCGGCCACAACACCTGGATAGAGCTCAACAACAACAGTACGGCTGCAAATAATGATTGCTTTCATTATAGATAAGTCTTTTGAATATGTTATGATTCCTTGATTGATAGTATGGCATCTTCCATTTTGTTTTACATCTCCAGATTGCTTGTTTTGTGCAATCAACCAAGATCAATTTACAATAATATTAGAGGATTTTTTTTTTTTTTTTAATCAGCAAATGTTGGGTATGTTTGCTTCATAACTCATAACTGACACACAGTTTAATCGATTTCCAAATTGTTGATGATTGAATTTCTGTCAATTAAACACACTCATTTCAGCACTACTCAACAGTCCCTCCTTCTGAAGCAAATGCCAACCAACTGAAAACACAGTAAGTTGACAGCAGTAAATTCTTTAAAAAGTACAATGCATTTCTATTATAAGGAATCTTGTTCTTTGGATAAACCTGAAAAAAAAGATTCACAGTGGTTTAACATCTTTGAAATACAGCTCACAGAGACTCTCTCAGGTTTTATTTGACTACTAATATTCTATATTTTGTTGTACGCCTTATTTTAATCCTGTGGTTTTTGGGGGCTGCTGAAAAGTCAGGGAAACCCATCATGCAGAGGAGTTTACGTTAACATACAGGCAGAATTAACTGCTGGGACCTGTTTATATTAACTTATCTGTACTTGCATATGTTTCGGGTTTCTCAGAAACCAAACGGAGTCATATTCAGAATATTTGAGTTGCTTATGTTTGAGTGTCAAGTTCACAATATTGTCTAGAAAAAGAGGATCACTGCTGAGTTAATGTCTTATGTTACAAACCATTTCTTAAAAATGGGAACACATGAGATAAGATTAAATTTCCATTTAACTAGTATAGCACATAAAGGTGCAGATGTATGAATGGAGAGAGATGACTTAACACCTAAAAGTGTTAAGAACTGATATTTTCACAGATCAGCTAAAACCACTGCATTGTCCGATTTAAACCTCATATTTCCTCTTCTTTTGTGAACTATCACATATCACAAAAGGGCAGTTGTTTTGATGACATCTGCTCTGAATCCAGAATCAGACTAGAATCCTTTCAAATCCCAATCAAAGTCTCTGGTTTCAATAATCGGAAGAGAAAATAAACAACTTATAAGAACTAAAAGATTGACAATAAAGAATTAAAGAGCCGAACCATATTAGTTAGGAAGATTATATATATATATATATATATATATATATATATAATATGTTGGATCTATTTCATTAGATTATGTTGTTATTATTTATTTTTTGTTAAAACACTGAGCACCAGGTCGGGCACTTGTCTAGGTGAAGTGATTTAGGTAGTAGGTGTGTCAGTGCACACTTTTTTTTTTACCAGAGGAAGAGAGAGATTGGACAAAAATGTTTTGCTTTTGATCACGATAATAAGATCAACCTAAACTGCAAATCACTAATGGACATTGGACTTCTTGCCTGAGTTACAATCCAACTGAAAAGTTGCATCAGTGGCCTTTTGATGTCAGTTTAGTTTTTCTCTTTGACAAATAGCCACAACGTAAACACTTATGTCCTCATAAAATTAGCAATTTGGAAACATAATATCAAAAGAGATTAACGATTCACGAGGGCACTCACCCAGTGATTCCGTCAGGAGCTCCTGAAGTGCTTAGATGGCTTAGACGGCTGGGGAACATCTTAGGTTCCCCAGCCTTACCTTCTCTCTCTTCTTCTCTCTCCTTTTCTCCTCCTCTCTATCCTTCTGGATGAATTAATTTCTCTTCAATGCACATTACTAACTCTACTTCTTCTCGGGAGCCTCTGTGCTTCCTCGCTTCAAGCTTCCATGATCGTGGCTGTCTGGAGCCGGCCCTGCTGATGCCCCTCATCTCTACCTCCTTCTGCTGACATGGATCGTGGTTATCTGGATCGTGGTCCATGCCTACTCATTACATGAATCATTTCTGTCATATATGTACATTGAATGTACTGTAACTGTATTACGTTGTTGCATGACATCTACTGCCTCTGTCCATCCGGGGAGTGGGATCCTCCTCTGTTGCTCTCCTGAAGGTTTCTTCCCTTTTTTACAATTTTTTGGGGAGTTTTTCCTGATCCGATGTGAGGTCCTGGGACAGGGATGCCGTATGTGTACAGATTGTAAAGCCCTCAGAGGCAGCGGCAAATCTGTATTTGTGATTTTGGGCTATACAAAATAAACTGAATTGGATTGAATTGAATTGAATTGAATTGAAGAAATACAACTAGTTTAAATGGATTTTCAGGTTCACCGAATGGCTCTTCAGTCTTACAATCATGTTGAGGTACTATTTTCTATAGGTTGGCTTTTTAGGAAAGAATCGTTCACAGAATAATAGCCAACATCGGAAATCAGAGACCAGCCGACGATGTACTTCAGTAACCAAACCTGAAACCTGTATGGATCAGGAAATTTCCAAAGCGAGAAAAGGAGACCCTATTTTTGATCACATAAACATCCACTCTCACCGTGGAGTTTGTTCCTGTTTCTGTTGTGATCCCTGAGCGTGCAGGAGGTGGTTAAACTGCCTTATCTACAGTTTCTGCAAAAGTGTTTGACGTGGCAAAACCTGAAACACCTCCAACACCAGCACTCGCTTTATAGGAAAGCATCTAGAATGCAGATCCATATTAGTGAAGACATGCTGATGTCTCTGTTTTGTCTTTATACATCTGTCCCACCTATATGCTATATATGCGCTCTGCTTTTGATGAACAAACGCAAATTAATGTTGTTATTCAGTTTGTACTATCAAGTGGTCTTTCACTTCCTGAACTGTCTCACACAATGTCTCTCAGCGAGCTAACCACTTCTCACATCCTACTCTGACGTCAGCAAACAGCCACAATAAAACCCTGAAGGCACGAGCAGAGCACTGGTCATAATGCTTCCTCAGAGCCTTTCCCTGGCAGTAATGTGTGCATTGAGTATCTGGACTATAGCTGCAGGCTGTGGTGAGAGACAGGAGGAGATAGATGGGCATTGTTGTTACCTGTGTCACCCAGGTAAAACATATAGATTATTATTACTTTAAGATGACATTGAATGTGTTTCATATGAATGTGTTAAACTGTTTCATCTAAGTGTGTGGATGTTGACCATATTCTTGAGAGTGGCTGATTTAATTTGTTTCTTTATTTTTAAGGTACATATAGGAATGGTTTTTGCACAAAGCAAACTGTCTGTTTGCCCTGTAAAGAGGGCTACTTCTCGGACAACTTTACCTTGCTTGACAGATGTGAGGATTGCCGGACGTGCCAACAAGGTAAGAATGTAATTAATGGTAAACATTTTGAATTAGAATTAAAAAATGACATTCTTGCTCTCTGTGCATCTCTAGTGAGTTGATGTAGCCAATGCATTTAAATCAAGACAAAAATGTGTTGTCACCTATAAGCCCTGTGGCTTCTGTTCTTGTCTGTCTGCAGATTACGCTGAGAAATGTACACCGACCACAAATGCAAAATGTACGTGCCGTTCTGGTTTCCTGTGCTCCAACAATTTCTGTTCAAAGTGTGAGGAAAACCAATGCGTCACAGGAGGGAAACTGAAGAGGACAGGTGAGAGTGTACTTTTTATTTTTTAGAACAAATAAATATGTTTTTTTGTCAATTACTGTATTTATTGTTTTATTGTTTGTCAGGTGGACATCAGAGAGCCTTTTACTATAATGTAGGTTGGAATACACCCAGTCTTCTTTTTTCACTTGAAAAGGGTATTTGAAAACCACATAATTTAAAATGGATACAACTGAAAAATGTAATGCAATAATTTGACATCTCTTATTATCTTAGTTCACACTCACAATTGGGGAGGTTTTCTTTTTTTTTGCGGTCACATCTGTAATTCAAAGTGTTAATGTGGCCCTTTTGTACTTCAAGCGAGTAAAAGCAGAGCAAACTAACTGTATCAGGGAAGCTCAGTGTCAAGAGGTTTGCCACAGTGTTTGCCACATTAAATCTCAGGAAATGCAAGTAGGGCTGACTGGCATGTGTTGTCGTTCTTTGATCAGACGTCAAACTCAAAGATGACCTTTTCAATAAGGGGAAGATAGAACATAGCGTACTTGAGATCACAAGACCTTTACACCAGTCAACTCAGCTGAGATTTGACTTGAACAAGAGTTCTGCCATGCAGCTCTGTGAGGCTCCGCCCTGCTCAGCATGCTAACAGGCTGATGCTGAAACAGTATAAAGTTTACCATGTACACCATCTGAGTTTAGATAGTTTGCTTTACATCATGAAAAATTTGTTGACAGTAATTAAGTCTAGGCCAAATTTGAAAAACGTATTGCATGAATAAAGAAGATTACTTTTTTATTGAATAAATGTAGACTCACATTTGTGTCCGTCTGTCTGTCTCTGCAGAAACTGCCGTGGGTGACGTGTTGATACAGTATTCATATACGTGTGAGCCTCAGCCTTCATGCCCTCAAAACACATATTATGATGTTGAAGAGGATCTCTGCAGTAAGTGGAAGTACAATAAATGTTTCGCTATACTTTTACACAAATACAAAACGACAATAGAGCTGAGTTTAACTAACTTGACTTGATGTTTCATCAGAGACGGACAAAGAAGGAATAGACTCCATTCATCTGATCCTTGGCATCGGCTTTGTTTTGCTTTCTCTCACCCTCCTTGTGTTTCTGTCTTATGCCTTGATAAAGAACCTGAGGAAGCACAAAGCATGTAAGTGGGCCTTAATGGAAACGCATATATATATATATATATATATATATATATAATGAACATGATGAACTGATTTTCATACAAACATGCTTTTTCAGAAGCATCACACATGTTTCCACTTCCTTTAAAAAGCAGTTCACAGTTCAGTTTACTATATTTAATAGAAATATTTAAGAAAAAAAACTTAAAGTAAACCATGACTAAGAGTGGGGTGTGAACATCTGAGTTTAGGTGAATACAATCAATATAATATTATGACATGACTGCAATGTGATGATGCTACTGATTTCAAAACATTTGTTTGTATTTATTCTCTCATCCAGATAATAATCCTATGGAAGTCATAGCAGTTTCCACCAATGCCTGCAGTGACTTTCACCTGTCAAAGGAGGAGAGTGGGCTCAAGCTCATCGTGCAGGATGAATCCAAGAACAGCAACAGTTTGGACATTCTGCATCTGTAAAAAGTCAGCACTTGTTGATAACAAGTAACATAAGTGTAAGATGACACAATGAGTCGGTTCACTATAATGATATTGATGTAATGGTACAAAGCATCTTGCTTGCTATCAGCAGACATTTAAATATAGAGAAACATGTTAAGGGCCAAGATGCACACTTGTGAATAAAAGGTCCCTGGGCTTGTCTGACCAACATATGAAGGTTTAATGAGGAAGGTTTGAAACTATGGTAAAAAAACATGTCATTTTAGACCAACTAAGTCTTACATTCAGTTTTTTAGATGATAGTTGTTCTTTTGCCTTATTTGATCATATGACTAGGCAAAAAGGCATGTTATACTTTTTGATTGATTGACACATTTCTTAAAATGTGACGGATGGTATAATGTTCTTATGTAAATTTAAAAAAGCATTAATGCAATGTAGAGATTATATTACACTGTTAATTGTATTAAACAAATAATCCACAGTTTTAGACCATATATACAATGACTGCATATGGGTAGCCTGTAGTTTGTGGCCGTGGATTATTATGCTCATAGACTGGCTGGATAGATTATGTATACTGTATTGTTTATTTCTCCCCCTTGTGTTTGTTTTATTTTCATTCATTCATTCACGTTTTTTTTGTTTTGTTTCACACACATACACACACATATATGTGTGTGTATTCATGTACATGTACAGTATGTGTACTTTTCTTTCTTGACATGTTAATTAAAGAAAATAGTGAGAAAAGGTGGATCCTGGTATAATATTCAGGGAAGTAGATTGTTTTGTCATGTAAAAAGTCTTATTTTTCTGTATTTCTTTTTGTAATTCTTCATTAATTAAAATAAATCCCATGAGTCTTGAGGTTGCGTTTGCTATTGGTTGTACTTCCTACATCCTCCAGCGGGGGCACTGTCGGGCGCGTTTCTGCCGACTGATCATATGACAGCTGGCTGCGTCCCACTTCCCTTCCTCGCTGGGAAAACGCCACATCTGACAACTGGGGAGGGAGAAACACAGACCCAACCACAGGGGAGCGTGAACACCCGACCTCAAGATGCTCGCACTAGTGAACCGGCTTCTGGACTGGTTCAAGTCTCTGTTCTGGAAGGAGGAGATGGAGCTGACGCTGGTCGGCCTCCAGTATTCGGGGAAAACCACATTTGTAAACGTGATCGCTGTAAGTCTTCAGCTGCTAGCTACCTTGCTCGGGGTAGTGCTAATACTATTAGCGCTAATACTGGGATAACAGCTAAGCTAACTAGGTCTGGTTTTCGGGTCCAAAAACGACGCGACGTGACTCTGTTGGGACACCAGCATCCAAAGAAACGCACCTTAAAACCAGTCCGGTGTTGGACTTGTGTCGACGAGTGTCGACCAGTCAGCTGAGCTAACCGGTCTGCTGCTGCTGGGTCCTGGTCGGCTAGTTCTTCCTGTGTTGTGATTGTTCAGCTCGCTAAACCCAGACGCAACACATACACACACGCACACACACACACGCACACGCACACACACACACACACAGTGCCTTTGTGGGGACTACATGTTATCTGTACTAAACGGTGGGCTCGTTAGACAGAGTTCAAAGCTGAGAGCCATAAAAACATGTGGACCAATAACAACAACCAACCACACATAGATAGGCCTCATAAGTCACAGGTGTCCTGAACAAGACTTTAGGAGGATTTTACATAGAGGTAAATCTGGAGCTGACCCACTGACTGAATGGGTCAGTTATTATTCATTTTGTGCATCATTTTTTGTTGTCGACAAAAAATATATTGTCCTGAGTTTTTGTTGGTGCACAATGCAGGTGGCCAGTGACATAAACCAATTAAATGTAGCATGTAACGTGAACAGAAATTGATGCTTTCCATCTGACGTGAGTCCTACTGCAGCAGCTTTAAATGCAAATTGTGATACAGTTTCACACACAGGTTTTTGGTCTAACATCCTGTGACTGAGGCTGGAGAGCATTTCTTTTTTTTATGAAAGCCACTTATCTTGAGCAACTTTATGCAACTTTGAGATTTCTCAAAACTGGTGGTTTTCTGGTGGAGCAATTTTGTATTAGCTAATTACTCGACAGTCACTGAGCTTTTAACAGAATATTGTGAAAAGTAAGTTTGTAGTTGTGATGGCTGTCATGACATTTTGCACACGTTATTTTAATCGATTTCAGTACACAACGTTGTAAAAAGTATTTTCATCTGGATTGAAGGGTTTTTAAAATGTTAAATGTGTTACATATCTCAAAATAGAGCTGAAGCAATTAATTGATTAAATGTTTTATATCTTTATGTACTGAATATATTTACTTTTTGAATTGTAGCTTGGACTCAACAAGCCATTTGAAGATGTCAACTTGGGCTTTAGAAAGCAGACAAACAGTTTTTTTTAGACATTCAAAAGAACAAACACGTAGATTAATCAGAAATTAAAATTGTTGAAAGAAACGCAGAATTTCAATGACAATTTCAAAAGTACAATATGATGTCACCGTTGTCACTTTTACCAGAGAAGCTCTTACTACTGATGTTGATGTAAGTGTTCAGGACAAAGCAAACCCCCAGGGTGTATTTTAGCATTTAAACATTTTGGTGCAGTCTGGGCGTCAGGTAACAGGGCGCTTGCCTGAGGAGGAAGTTGGGTAACTCAATGTAACTCAGATCCTTCCTTCTGAAGAGATGAAGAATACAAAACACAAACGAGTGTATGAATGGTTGTTGTGGGGGTGGATCCTCCTTCCCAGTCACAAGACTGCTGCACTCACTTCCACTTAGCTTCATCAGCTGACTCCAGCAGGTCATGTGCTGTGAAAAGTGCGTACAGCAGGAGGGCAGGGAGAAGAAATAGACACAGCTTGTGAAGTTTGATGTTAAAGAGGGAATGCCACTTTTTTTTGCTCACTTCCGTTTGCATCAAAGAGCGTTCACAAAAGCTGGAACATGTGAAGATATAGTGTTTGAAAAAACGTATGTAGGCCTAGTCACTTGGTTGTTTTAGTTTTAAGAGACCATTTGTGCTATTTACAAATACCAGTTTCTGCCTTTTCCCAGGATTGGATATAGTAAACTAGCTTTTTAGTCATATATTGCAGCATATATTACGGTTTTTGCAGTCTATTTAAATCTTAAATACCGTATAGTGAGCAGTATTAGACTTCAAACTACTAAAAGTATGCATCACTGTAAAAGTGCAAGAGATCCCAAGCAGCATGTCATAATTATATTACATTTTATCAAATAATTACACACAGCTGCACATATGACTCCTACAGTTTCCTTTATATTTAGTATGGATGTATGATACTGCTTTAGTGATTGATTACACTGTCCTATGTCCACTTACATCTCGTTCCTCTTAGAACATACCCGGTTATGTACTATGGCTGTTTAGAAATGTAAAGTGGGATATACTGTGGGACGTTAATTAAATGTGTACATATGCATCTATGTCTACCCCACCCCACACTTGAATCAATGCAGTTTTATTGTAAATTACTTATACTTGTGTATTTCCTTTTCAGTCTGGGCACTTCAGTGAAGACATGATCCCTACAGTCGGGTTCAATATGAGGAAGGTCACTAAAGGAAACGTCACCATCAAGGTATTTTAATACTTCTGTAATAAACTAAATCAAACCAGGACGCTGGTTTTACAAGGACATAATGACTATGAATGATTTGCCCTTGATTCTGTACATGTAGATCTGGGATATAGGAGGGCAGCCGAGATTCAGGAGCATGTGGGAGCGGTACTGTCGGGGAGTTAATTCAATTGTGTGAGTATCTCAGTTTTGATTTTCAAGTTTGTCTGAAAAACAAATGAGAATAAATCTAATGAGCACTTTGTGTTGAACTAGATGTATTGTAAATGTATGTAAAACACCTCTAACTAATAATTTCGTTGTTGCTGATTTTTAGGTACATGGTTGACGCAGCAGATCGAGAAAAGGTGGAGGCATCTAGAAACGAGCTTCATAATTTATTAGACAAACCTCAGTTGCAAGGAATTCCTGTAAGTGTGATTTCTGCACCAGTTATGCAAAACTGTGTGGGTTCTGCAGTTGCAGATTTCAACAGATTTTTTATTTTTTTTAGGTTTTGGTACTCGGAAACAAAAGGGATCTTCCCAGTGCTCTAGATGAAAAGCAGCTCATTGAGAAAATGTAAGTATGAAAGATGGTGCAAATTTCTTAATGTATTCAATTTCACTACAGCTGAATGCCCATTTATGTAATTTATTTTATGTACAGTTGTGCACTGTGGACTCTTAACGTCATGAAAATAGCCCTATTTATTCTTGTTCAGTGGTTTACTGGAGGAATAATTTAGGATATAATATTAGAATACTGGTTTTCTTTTTTAAATCCCATATCAGTTAAACCACCTTTATGCTAAAGATACAAATTTGGACCATTTCTTTTTTGATTCCTCTTTTGTTATAAACGGAGTGGTGTCAAGTTGTAGTTTACTGAAAGGAACTGGCTCCCTCTGCTGTCAGGACATAAACTGTGGCCCACAAGCTGCAGATGAGTGAGACTGATGATCAGCCTGAACGCATACTTCTCATAGTTATTTATTCACGCACCTTATTTTCCCTTCAAAGGAATCTGGCAGCTATTCAGGACAGAGAGATATGCTGTTACTCAATTTCCTGCAAAGAGAAAGACAACATTGGTGAGTTGCAATTAATGACTCAAGGGGCTCTGTTAAGGAAACTACACGATATTTCATTAATAATGGAACAATTTACACAGCATTTATTCATGTAGTTGTTAATTTCTTAGATTAATTGATTTGTTTCTTTTACTTTTGTTTGTTTAGGAACATCAGGTTTCAATATAAACCTACATTCTTGTGTTTTGTGCAGTATAATCATTATGGCAAGCACTAAATAAGATTCTGATTATATTTTAATGGGGTTTCTGTGTAGCTGTTTACCAAATTGTATGCAATTATGTATTGTGTTGCTAGTGAGTTTGAATCATAAACCGATCCTCAGATTGACCCAGCATGTTTCTTTGATTGCAGACATCACACTTCAGTGGCTCATCCAGCACTCAAAATCTAGGAGAAGCTGAAAATGGAGTTGTTGTCCAGCCCTTTTATTGTCATGCCCCCGACCCCGACTCACACATAAACTCACATGCTGCTCTGTTCTGCTCGTGACACACATGTATTTTCCCCCTGTTCACCTTGTGGTTCTTTCACAAATCCTGATAATGCACTACTAAAAAATGTGACTCTGATACCAAATTTAAGAAATGTTGTTGGCATTATTCGTCCTGTAAAGCTGTTCTTTAACTTGGAGGTGGAGCATAATTTCTGTCTACCATTTAGGCATTACCCAGTTGATCATACCCAGTGTTTTTCATAACACTAATTAGGTGTACAACAACGTTCTCTTGAAGGATGGTTGATACTGTCAAACAGGCCTCACATAACGAGAGATGTTATTTACACAGTTGGCTATCGGGCTCTGCTCTGCGATCGCCTTTGATGACTGTCACCCTTCGCATGATCAGGTTTTCTTCTTTCGTGAAAATGTTTTAGAAAACTGCATTTAGTCTGTACAAATAAATATCAAGCTAGTATGATTTTTACTGATGTGAGGTGTGTGTGTATGGATATATGATTTATTTAAAGTCTGAATGTACTAAAAGAAGAGCTGCAAGGAGTTGTGTGGTGAATATTGGCCTCTGTTTGTAAGTAGCCTCAGTGGAATGATGTGTGTGCTGCCTCGAAGCTGAGAGAGTGGCATAATTCAAAGTGCCTTGTGCAGTGTCTCTCACCTCTGAAGCAAAGCAGCATGCAAGGTGTGCCTACCTGGGAAGAGTCAAATAAACAAACACCACTTCAGTATATTCAAATAATAAAAAGGCATGCTTTTTAATTAAGACGATTGTCCTGTTATTTCTACACCCACTTTTTAAACAATATCATTGTATATGGAGGTGTATGGAGACGTTTAGTAGATTAAGCCTATTATGATTTAATCGTGAGAATATACAGTTAGGTCCATAAATATTTGGACATTGACACATTTTTCATTATTTTGGCTCTGTACACCACAACAATGGAGTTGTAATGAAAAAATCAAGATGTGCTTTAAGTGCAGACTTTCAGCTTTAATTTGAGGGTATTTACATCCAAATCAGGTGAACGGTGTAGGAATTACAACAAATTCAAATGTGGCCACCCTCTTTTTAAGGGACCAAAAGTAATTGGACAATTGGCTGATCAGCTGTTTCAAGGTCAGGTGTGTGTAATTCCCTCGATATTTCATTTACAAGGAGTAGATAAAAGGGTCTTGGGTTCATTTCAGGTGTGGTATTTGTGTTTGGAATCTGTTGCGGTCAACTTTCAATATTAAGTCCAAAGAGCTGTCACTATCAGTGAAGCAAGCCATCATTAGGCTGAAAAATCAAAACAAAACCATCAGAGAGATAACAGACACATTAGGTGTGGCCAAATCAACTGTTTGGTACATTCTTAAGAAGAAAGAACGCACTGGTGAGCTCAGCTACACCAAAAGACCTGGAAGACCACAGAAGACAACTGTGGTGGATGACAGAAGAATCATTTCCCTGGTGAAGAAAAACCCCTTCACAACAGTTGGCCAGATCAAGAACACTCTCCAGGAGGTAGGTGTATCTGTGTCAAAGTCGAAGATCAAGTGAAGACTTCACCAGAGTAAATACAGAGGGTTCGCCACAAGATGTAAACCATTGGTGAGCCTCAAAAACAGGAAGACCAGATTAGAGTTTGCCAAAAAACATCTAAAAGAGCCTGTACAGTTCTGGAAGAACATCCTATGGACAGATGAGACGAAGATAAACTTGTACCAGAATGATGGGAAGAGAAGAGTATGGAGAAGGAAAGGAACTGCTCATGATCCAAAGCATACCACCTCATCAGTGAAGCATGGTGGAGGTAGTGATATGGCGTGGGCATGTATGGCTGCCAATGGAACTGGTTCCCTCGTATTTATTGATGATGTGACTGCTGACAAAAGTAGCAGGATGAATTCGGAAGTGTTTCGGGCAATATTATCTGCTCATATTCAGCCAAATGATTCAGAACTCATTGGACGGCGCTTCACAGTGCAGATGGACAATGACCCGAAGCATACTGCGAAAGCAACCAAGGAGTTTTTTAAGGCAAAGAAGTGGAATGTTCTGCAATGGCCAAGTCAATCACCTGACCTGAATCCAATTGAGCATGCATTTCACTTGCTGAAGACAAAACTGAAGGGAAAATGCCCCAAGAACCAGCAGGAACTGAAGACGGTTGCAGTAGAGGCCTGGCAGAGCATCACCAGGGACGAAACCCAGCGTCTGGTGATGTCTATGGAATCCAGACTTCAGGCTGTCATTGACTGCAAAGGATTTTCAACAAAGTATTAAAAGTGACAATTAGATTTATGATTATATTAATTTGTCCAATTACTTTTGGTCCCTTAAAAAGAGGGTGGCCACATTTGAATTTGTTGTAATTCCTACACCGTTCACCTGATTTGGATGTAAATACCCTCAAATTAAAGCTGAAAGTCTGCACTTAAAGCACATCTTGATTTTTTCATTTCAACTCCATTGTTGTGGTGTACAGAGCCAAAATAATGAAAAATGTGTCAATGTCCAAATATTTATGGACCTAACTGTATATCATGTTTTTTTATTGAACTGGTCTTTCTGGTCAGTTTCACAGAGTCAGTGTTGGAAAATAAAATACAATATAAAATAAAAATACCAATACTAACCGCTTAAAATAAGCACCACTTCTCTGGTTGAGGTTGCTTAGAGCCATGCCAAGTTTCATATGATGGCCCTGAGAGCTCATGCATATATTATATATGTATACGTGCACATGTATGATAATGCAGAGTGTATCCATGCATGTGCAAGTGCTTAGTACTGTGATGGAAGATTTTCTCTGTCAATCGGAAAGGGGGAATAAAGTCTCAAAATCATAGTTGTCTTTGTCCGTCTCAAGACAGAGGCCCATTGTCGTCTTTTCCACTGTGACCTTCCAAATTACTTTTGCTCACACTGGCTAAATACTTTTTCATTAGACACAGACAAGTTCTCTAATTTATGCTCTACCTTTTGTAACATAAGCAATGTTATATTTTAACATTGCAGTACAGATATACCAGTATATATATGTGCAAGTGAAGCATTACATGGCCTCGTCGGCTTATCATCTATCTAACCTAACCATGAACCTACATTATTTTTTTTTTTTAACTCTGTGCACCTGAACGTCTCACTCTTGTGGCTGTTTTCTATTGGCGCAGAAGTTGAATTGAGACACGTCAGGACTGCCACGAAACGCCACCAGGAGATTGACAGCTCTGCGGCCTATCGCAGGACGAGCTCGCTTCCTCATTTTGCGTGACGAAACAAAGAAAGCGCCAATCACAGCCCAGGATGTGTGAGAGGCCGGTCTGTTGACAGGAAGCGTGTGAGGTGGAATCACCACAGCCTGTCTGTGCTCATAGTGTAGCCTGGCAAACAGAGGACCTCACAGTCGTTCATCCTTCAGACGTGTGTGGACTTAAATTATGCGTTTAAAGATCGAGCCGGGGCAAATATGCAATGGAGGTCAATAGTAGTCGGTCTGGTCGTATTGAGAGTCTCTCTCAGCTGTGTGCTGTGGCTAGCTTTCGGACTCGGACCTAACCTTAGCTTGGGGTTCAACTTCCCAATTAGTTTCAGTTTGCAAAAATTAGACTCGTTATTCAGGGACGAAAAGGGGACCGATCCCAGCGGCAACTCGTGGTCCCAACGAATACACGGCCACAGACATGAAGAGGCGGCGACCACCTATGCAAAGGTTGGAGAGGAGTTCCCCAAGAGCTCCTACCTGAGCTTCTTCGATGACAACAAGGACGAGTACGTCCGGAAATACAGCTCCTTCCCGGATGTACTGAAAGCCAAAATGAAAGACATGGCCAAAGAAATGTTTTATTTCGGGTATGACAACTACATGAAATACGCCTTTCCCGAGGACGAACTGAATCCCATTGACTGTGAAGGGAGGGGACCAGACGTGCTAAACCCGTGAGTCATTCAGAGCTGATCCTGACTACCTGCAGGTCAATGCTTTCTTCAATACAAGTGCATTCATTGCTGTGCTGTCAGTGATGGTGGTTTCAGTCTTGCAGACACCTGTTGGCCTCCTGCAGGACCGAGAGTCCGTTACAACCTAACTGTGCTATTTGCATGTGCATTATAGTCAAATTAGCCTGATCCTGCTCTCAGTGCTGCCCGCTGCTGCTCAGTAATGCACAGCTTATGTTTCTTATGGTGACAGTTTATGACACCTTTGCATTGGTACAGTGCAACTGGGATCCCTAAAAAGGTCATGGAGGGGGTTTATGGTAAATTAAGGAGCTGGTCTTCATAGTATCATTCATTTGAGATTAGGATTAGACCTGGTTGGAAATATTAAATCTAATGAAATTAGAGACATAAAGGCTGCATCTGATGATTATTGTATTATCAAATAATCTACTGCATTTTTGATAAGATCATTGTTTGGGCTTTTAATTCCAGAAAGAAAAGTGAAAATTAGATTTCCATCACATTTCCCAGAGCCCCATTGGTGACATGATGGGGGCGTGGGGCGACCGTGGCTCAGTGGTTAGCAAGTCAGTCTTTCAATCAGAGGGTCGGTGGTTCAAACCCCGGCTCAGCCAGTCCATGTCGTTGTTTCCTTGAGCAAGACACTTAACCCGCACTGCTCACCGTTGCTGTGTCTACGGTCTACTGTATAGCATGTAAGTCGCTTTGGATAAAAGCGTCAGCTAAATGTAATGTAATGTAATGTAACATGATCAAATCGCTTGTTAATCCATTTATTATCACAAGTCTAAGAATACCAGAAAAACATTTGACAAGATGGAAATAGTACATCTTTGGCTTTCTTTTTGTTAAATAAATTACTTCAAATTACTTTCATGATTAATATACAAACCAAATAATTTTGGATTCATACCTTGTTGATTAATTACTTGATTAATCAAGTTCTCATGTTTTAAAAACATCACATTCAACTAAAAGGGCAAAAGGCAATCCAGAAAACATTACATGTGTTTGCATACCAAAATACTTAGTTATTATGTTCTGCTCAGGGAGTACCATTTTTCTTTCAGTGTGTAAAAGTACACCTGTGCATGTTATTCTCCTGTGCTGAACACTGAAACAGAAAGATTAGAATTACACTAACATATCAAATAAAAAGTGTCCCTCTCCACACTGCTATCTTAGACTTACAGGGTCAGGGGTTTGTATACAAAGTGATACCAATGCAGTCTTTGCATGGAGTGTCGAGACAACAGCAAAAGAGACAACTGAGGTTAAGATTAATAGGCTAATGTTTTAAGTTTCCCAATCCCAGCTTCTCAATTGCAAGGATTTCCTGATTTCCACTTAATATTTAATACATTTAATATATTTTGGTTCTGCACAGTTGGTCAAGCAAAATAAGTTCTTGGGATTTAGAATATTGCGATGTTTTTATACATCAAATGATCAAATAATAATCGTAAGATTAACTGGTAATGGATATAATTATTAGTGGCAGTGCCAGTAAGTCTGTACTGATAATAATGATGTAATGAGGGAGAATAACCACCCTTTGTCTTCAGATCAACTTCCGTGATTGTTTTAATTTTCTAAATTGAAAAAATTGAATTGAATTGAATCTAAGTGATGTCAGACTATTCATGAAGGAAACTCTGAAATCCACAGGTTTTGTTTAACCTGTTTTTGCACTAACATCTAAACTTTGTTGTTGGATTTAAACGATTATCTCTATTGTGATCCGTTAATGATTCCTCCCTCTTTAGCAATGACACCACTGAGTCTGTTTCATTTCAGGTCAAACATCAACATAAACGACGTCTTGGGGAACTACTCCCTGACCCTGATTGACACCTTAGACACCTTACTGGTGAGTTATGCTGCGTCCTTATGCCAAACAACGTCATGAACGACTCCAGAGTTGTTCTTTGTCATGGCTCAGAGTTAAAAATAAAAAAAATAGAATCTGTGCAGGATTGATTATAATATTTTACCCACTGATTATATTCATTTTAAATACAGGTTGTAAAGCAGTTCAATCCATTTATCCCCCCCCCCCCCCCCTCCCCTCATGGTCTGAACATCACCTGTTTTCTAAAAAGCAGTGTTTTGCATAACAGTTAGTGGTGCAGTGGTTAGCACTTCCTGCGTTGTAAGTTGTGTGTTTTCTGCCACAGTCGTGACATGGTGGAGCCAATACTCCTGCGTGTCTCCTAAACCAACAACATCATTTCTATACACAAGTTTCAGTTTCATAAACATGCACTAGACTCTTTTATGAATTTGTACTCTGGAAGCTCACATTTTAAACCAGCGCTTCTTCACATTAGATGTTATCTATAATGATAACAATAGAATTTGAGCAAACTACCTGGCTGCCATTCAGTAGTTTTGCGATAAGATAAACCCGTTGATGCAGTATGTGGTTACACAATGTGGTTTTTCTTTACAGGTGCTTGGCAATGTGACAGAGTTCCAGAGGGCTGTCAAACTGGTTATAGATACCGTGTCTTTTGACAAGGACTCTACGGTGCAAGTGTTTGAGGCAAACATCAGGTACACATATTGCTCCTATTTTCAGCATCATACCAGAAGAAACAGCCAAGCTTGGTGCACATCCAAATCTTTAAAGACTAAACATGATTGCTTCTGTAGCAACTTAATTGGATTTTTGAATTACTGCATGAATAATTCATAATCCCTTCCAAACTTTTTTTCAGAACCTGCTTCTGTGTGGATCCCCAGTGTAATATTCCCTTTTTCTTTGAAGGATCCTGGGAAGCCTTATCTCATCTCACATCCTGCTGACGGACCCGAAACATCCATTTGGCAAGGTCGACTTTGATGGTTACGATAATGAGCTGCTTCACTTGGCTCATGACTTGGCTGTCCGCTTACTACCGGCCTTTGAGAACACCAGCACAGGCATCCCTTACCCCAGGGTGAGGGGGACTGTTCGAAACGATTTCACAAGATGCTTGCTAGACACATGGTAGTTCTGTAACTTCACTCGCATGATAACTACTGTAGGCTGAGCTATATGACTGATTTTATTAAAGTAGTTATCATGTGAGTGAAGTTGCACGACCTCCTGGAAACCCTACTGTAAAGATTGACATGTCACTAAGCACCTTATATTGATTTGTATTTAAAATGCAGGTGAACCTGAAGACTGGAGTTCCTCCTGATAGCATCAATGAAACTTGTACTGCGGGAGCTGGGTCCCTGCTGGTGGAGTTTGGGATTTTGAGCCGCTTGATTGGAGATTCGACATTTGAGTGGGTGGCCAGACGAGCTGTCAGAGCTCTGTGGAGCCTGAGGAGCAACGAAACCGGTCTGTTAGGTAAGTACAGCTGTGTAGTTACACAATAAAACAAATGTTTTCTTTCTTTTTATTTTCTCAGCTTTTTTAAATGTATTTATTATAATTTTATTGTATTTGTATTATTATATTTTGTATTATTAAATTTAAAATGTATTTTTTTAAATAGAATATAACGCATTTTTTTATTCTTTAGGTAATGTAGTTAATATCCAAACAGGCCAGTGGGTTGGCAAACAGAGCGGTCTGGGAGCTGGTATGGACTCCTTCTATGAGTATTTGCTTAAATCGTACATCCTGTTTGGTGAGAAAGAGGATCACAGGATGTTCCAAGCTGCCTATGAGAGCATTCAGAACTACATGAGAAGAGGGTGAGTCCCACACTGAAAGAATGTGACACAGAGTGTATTTGGGTGACAGTGGGAGCTTCCCATGAGGACACACCTGAGACAAAAATGAGACAAAAAAAAAGAAGCGACATTTTTACATTACATTACATTTCATTTAGCTGACGCTTTTATCCAAAGCGACTTACATCAGTAGACCGTAGACACAGCAACGGTGAGCAATGAGGGTTAAGTGTCTTGCTCAAGGACACAGCGACATAGACTGCCGGAGCCGGGGATCGAACCACCGACCCTCTGATTGAAAGACCGACCCTCTGATTGAAAGACCGACTTGCTAACCACTGAGCCACAGTGGGATGACATTTGGATGTTGATGGGGGGAAAAAAGCAAACACACTCAATTTAGTAATGTGTCATAATGTGAACCCTCTTCTGCCTCTGTGTGTTTCCAGGAGAGAGTCATGTAATGAAGGAGAGGGTGACCCTCCTCTTTATGTTAATGTGAACATGTTCAGTGGTGAAATAATGAACACTTGGATCGACTCCCTTCAGGCCTTCTTTCCTGGCCTGCAGGTTAGATTACACACACAACCGGTCGTTTTTACAACAAGTGTAAAATATGTGTTGTTGCATTCAACTAAAGTAATGCGTTGCCACTCTGTGCACTAGGTGCTGAATGGAGATGTCGATAATGCAATTTGCCTGCACGCCTTCTACTATGCCATCTGGAAGCGCTTTGGGGCGTTGCCAGAGAGATACAACTGGCAGCTGCAGGCTCCTGATGTGCTCTTCTACCCCTTGAGACCAGAGCTGGCTGAGTCAACCTATCTGCTGTACCAGGTAAAGGCACCATAAGAAGCTGTTGTAGCACAGCACTGGTGGTGGTGGCGGCTTGTTATCGTTTACTCAAGAGGTATTGTTCTTCTCTTCCCACAGGCGACCAAAAATCCTTTCTATTTGCATGTTGGAATGGATATTCTTCAGAGCCTTGAGAAAAATACCAAAGTCAGGTGTGTGTGTGTCCGTGTGTCCGTGTGTCCGTGTGTCCGTGTGTGTGTGTGTGTGTGTGTGTGTGTGTGTGTGTGTGTGTGTGTGTGTGTGTGTGTGTGTGTGTGTGTGTGTGTGTGTGTGTGTGTGTGTGTGTGTGTGTGTGTGTGTGTGTGTGTGTGTGTGTGTGTGTGTGTGTGTGTGTGTGTGTGTGTGTGTGTGTGTGTGTGTGTGTGTGTGTGTGTGTGTGTGTGTGTGTGTGTGTGTGTGTGTGTGTGTGTGTGTGTGTGTGTGTGTGTGTGTGTGTGTGTGTGTGTGTGTGTGTCCATCCTTTTCTGTGAATTTTACAATCATTTGATTCTATAAGCTGAGTGGAGCTTTTCGTCTGCAGATGTGGGTACGCCACTCTCCACCATGTTGTGGACAAATCCAAAGAGGATCGCATGGAGAGCTTCTTCCTCAGTGAGACATGCAAATACCTTTACTTGGTAAGTATCAGCCTGAGCATGCCAGAGAGAGCACATTTGTTATGTATATATATTATTCTAGATATGTTGTAAAGTGTTGATAGTTGTAAAAAACACCTATGGGTGGATTTAAAATGTGTATGTCACAAACTAGACTGTTCTAGCTGAGCAAATTTTCATTATAACCTAGTTACTCTATATTCTTATATTTAATCATTTATTTTGCAATTAATGTAATTGAATTGATAGCTCCATTAATAGATTAATTTATAGCTGAATTAATTTGTTTTTAAATCAATGGATTAAATGTCAGTAAATTGATTTTTTTTTCTCCCACACAGTTCAAGGCAGCATCCTCAAATTTCTTGTTCTGTTCACACAATAATTTGCATACCCAGATGTATTTAATTTTCAATTATCTGAACCAGATAAAAGCAGCAAATCCCAGCATTTGACAAGCTGGAATAAAGAAATATCAATGACAAATCATATGTGATTTTGCTGGCAACACCAAGCCATCATCAGAATACATCCCATAAAGTCCTAAAAACACTCTTGTATTGCAGCTCTTTGATGAGGACAACCCACTTCACAAATCCGACAACAAGTACATCTTCACTACAGAGGGCCACGTTGTGCCGATCGACAAGCGCTTCAGGGAGAAACAGTGGACCGACTTGTTTCCCTGTGAAGAGGGCGTGCTGGCGGAACGAGAGCCAAACCACCGGCCGCCGCCGAGCAACGCCAGCAATGTAGGGCTGCCATCCTCGCCTAATCACTGTTATGTTGTGATTCATACAAATAATGATTTTAAAATGCATTTTCAAGGAGCAATATACGACAATCAGAGCAGCAAAAAAACATTTGCAATGTAAAGATATCGTGTAAAAATGTCTATCAGAACAGAGAATGAAGTCACTCTTCCTCTGTGTGTTATTATTCAAGCTTCTCCTTGCTTTATGTATATAGCCAGGCCCGCCACGTGCGCTTTTAGTGCACGGGAGCGAGCCCCAGTTGTTAGCTCACGGCCACCTTGCTGCGCTGCTGTCATACGTCGGTTACAGCTGATAACCCGATCGACAGTGTCGTCGTGGAAGCGTAGTACCCCCCCCTCCAGGTCCCCCTTCAGGTAAACACTGTTAGCTCTGTTTGTAATGTTAGCACAGATAGCTATGAGCCGCTGGCGAAGGCGTCGCCATGTTGAGCGTCGTTGAGAGCCTCAAAATGTTTCCAATCCCGTATTATGCACCTTTCCCCATCATATACACTCTGTCTTACGTTTCTCTCTCTCTCTGACAGTGCAACCGGATCCCAGAGGGGCGGCGGTACACTCTACCATTGAAGAGTGTCTACATGAGGCAGATCGATCACATGGTGGGCCTTTTCTGAGTAAGGGGACGCATGAGCCGGCCTTCAGTACACCATTCAGTACACCTCCAGGTGTGGATGCTGTGAGGTTTAAAAAGAAAAAAAAGGATCCACTGTCAAAATCCTCGTCCCATCTGTTCTGCTGCTCCGGATCCAGACAGGAAACTGACACTAAAGGAAACCTGAGAAAGCAGCTCGACCGCTTGCTGTATTACGTAAAAGTCTGTGTGGTTGAGCATGTGGTCGACAACGGTGAACGGCTTTTGTGCTGGAAAAGTCATGCTTTGTTACCGTTTTGCCTGGTGACGAATTGAGATTGTGCAAGTGGATTTTAGAATTACTGGTGTGTCAATGTCTGTTTAGTTAAGGTATGTGTGTGTTTATGTTTTGTGAGAAAATGTGTGTGTGTGTGTGTGTGTGTGTGTGTGTGTGAGTGAGTGAATCAAAACGTGTTACTGGGAACAGTGCCATCTAGCCACACGTGTAGCCTATACAAACAAAATCTCTCTCGAAACATGATGATTAGTGCCTCTTTGCAGTTGATTCACTTGACTATATGCGTGCTTTTAAATAAGGGCTGCACGCTAACAAATATTGACAGTGAGAAAAAGGCTCAGGATGACTCGCTGTTTTTAAGTGCCTTTACATGTTTTCTTAATCTTTCTGGATGCGGAACAGTGCATATTATTTCTGGAGAACATTGTATTTTTGAGGCCATTGTCGGTATTGCACAATAGATGTCATTCCATGTGTATGTACTGTTTTACACTGATTATGACATTTAAGGTCCTTTTTTCTATTTTTTTTTTTGACACAAAACAAGCCATAAAATGTATTTTTTTATGTTAATGAGCAAACAAGTGTTTGTTTTCCATCATTTCTTTGTCATTTGTATTAGTACACAGTCTCTCCGACATTGTTTATTCTTGTTTGGAGTAGTTTCCATTTGCTATTTCTCTTTGTTTCTTTCTCACATAATTGCACATAATCATACTCATTAATTGCCGTGTGGTGAACTCAGGGTTGAAAGGAAAAACAAAAATCAATCAATGCTTTCATAAAAAGTACTTTCTCCAAATATTGTCGCCGACAATGTTTTAGGATTGTCTTAGGGTGTTTATATTGCAAATCTTCCAACTTGGTTATCTTAGGTCAAAGAATAACCGCACTGAACTGAAGTACAGTTGTACTGTGAATATTCATTATTGTTCCAAACATGCAGAAACCTTGTGTGATGTCTTCTGAACTGATGTTTGGTTTGTGTCCAGCTCTACTGAGGTATCTCTTCTTTTACCAAACAACCTGAGTGTCTATGAAGCGCAGCAGAGCTTCAGGCTGCATGGCTCGATTACATCACAGCATCGGCATCTTCCTTGGCTTCAGGAGACAGCTGTTCATATTCTCAAGTTTTGTCTAAACTGCTCCAGGCCGCAGGGATGATATCTCTGAGCTTTTAAATTGGCTGACACCACCCCAGCCGTTCTGTCTTAGATTATTCTCAAAGAAATGGTGTGACATTTTGGGGATTATGCTTATTCACTTTCTTGCTCAGAGTTAGACGAAACGGTCCGGACCACTTTGTGCCACTTTGGGACCCATTCTTGGCTTGCATGCAGATCACATAGTAGGAGCGATTTAACTTCACCAATATTTGTTCCAGAAATTGCAGATTCATATGCAAGTCCTGCAGGACTGAGGCATGCTCATGCACTTGTCAGCACTTTGGTGTTAGTTTTGATTAGCTCAACACAAAAATGAAGTGGGTCGGAATTAATCTCTTATCACAAATTTGGTGAAATGGGCCCCTGTATGGTAATCCACTCTTAGCAGCTGGTTAGGTGTGTTTAGCACAAACACAGGAAACGAGGAAAGGGCTATCTTCAAAAACAAGAACGTGTTAATAAGTGAACTTCTAAGATGCTAATCGGCAGATTTCGGTGGGCAGAGTTCCAGTGTTTGTGCTAAGCTAAGCTACAGCTGTAAAGAGATGGTGGATGTAGCTTTAAATTTACCTGACAGACATGAAAAAAGTATCAATCTTCTCACATGACTTTGGGAAAGAAAGTGTGCATTTCCCAAAATGTCAAATTATGTCTTGAATTTGTCTGACATTAAAGGTAAAGGCTGTTTACTTCCAAACACGAGTGGTTTCATAATGCAAAAAAACAACCTGAAACATTAAATAACAGATTATGAACAAGACATTGCTGTGTTGTTTTTTATTGGTGAAAAATGGGAAAGTAGTCTACAGTTTTCTACAGAAGCTTTAATAGGTTAAAAGGTTTACAAATTTGTGTTTCTGTACAGGATAGTTGGCTCAAAAGCCTGCAGATTTAAATAACTTTTAGACAAGGATTTTAATTTAAAGTTCATCTATCACTCTACAGATCCACGTGGTATCACCACTCTTCCTGAACTGTCCAATAGAAAACAGTTTAATTATTTACACTGGCCCCTTTCAACTATTACATTTTCTAAATCTTAAAATTTCCATTTTTTTGAATTGTGTCTCAAATTGTGCTGCAGAGCGTCTGTACATAAAAGCCGTTTCTAGTGACAAGTTCTTTAAAATCTCTGCATTTGTTGAGGCCCTGTTGTTTTCTTTTTGGCTGTATACTGGTTACTTATGCAACGTTGCATTAGCCGGACATCTATTCACATTAGTACATGTGAGAAGAAATCACTTTATGCTGACAGAAGCTCTTGATGTCTTAACTACAGATTGCATAGCCCTCCAAAAGATGAGTTCAAGAGACTCATGAGAAAAAGTTAGCTTGACTAAAATTCAACTCATCTGAAATCTGCACAGGATTTTCTGACTGAAGAGCTGCCTTCTGGTCTCAGTTGACCCAAAGTCTTTGGTCAAAGCTACAATTTAGTTTTGAACACCACAAATTGGTTTTAATCTTTTGTGTTCGCTGGTTTCAGGACGGTGGTTTGAGGGGATGGTTTTGGTCTTCGATCCTCAGTTTGAATTGAGAGGGGATTTGTGGAATGTGACGGGGCTAAAACATCACCCTGTAAAATGAAAAGAAAAAAGGTTTTATTAGCTAGTCCAAAAGTTAGAATCTGGACGATCATCACAATACGGTGCCACCTTCACTCACCTTCGTTGGGTTTCTCTGCATGGCTCCTAGAAGAGACCACAATCTTTCAGGTTTTCTTTGATGATGATGTCGGTTACGGCGTCAAACACAAACTTGACGTTCTCTGTGTCTGTAGCGCAGGTCATGTGAGAGTAGATTTCTTTGATGTCTCGACGCAGGTTCAGGTCCAAGAACTGCATTTTGATGTAGTAACCAGCATCCTCATAAGTATTGGGGCCTTTGCGAAAGAAATCAAGAGGCACATTAAACAGTTTGCCACTTTTTAAAGTCCTTAAATGTGCTGCAAATTGGGGGTTTTAATGAACCTCACCATCGTATTCAGGGAAGCACATGCTGAGATGAGCCTTCTTGATCTTCTCAACAAACACATCTTTCTTGTTGAGGAAGAGTACAATGGAGGTGGCGGCGAAGTAGCGGTGGTTGCAGATACTGTTGAACAAGTGCAGACTCTCGTGCATTCGATTCTGAAAGAAAGGATTTGTGTTTTTACCAAATCCCAACGAAGAACCGTTCAAATTATCCAGCTATTGATTGTCGCAAAAAAAAGAAAAGAGACATATTGTATAGAATACTGGTATCCTACCACTTCATCATCCTCCACCAGCACCATGTCGTAGGCGCTCAAAGCAGCAATGAAGATGATACAGGTCACACCTTCAAAACAATGGATCCACTTCTTCCTCTCTGACCTCTGGCCACCCACATCAAACATTCTGCACGGGAACAGAAGTGTACATTATGTCTTGTGATATATTGCACAGTGGCAGCACAGATGATGAGTTATTCGAGGATACTTCACTGAATCACCTGAAATGGAGATCTTTGAACGAAAACTGCGTCTCGATGATACCAGTGGTCTTCACTCGAGATCGCAGCACGTCCTGCTCAGTAGGCACATAGCCCGGTTGGACCAGTCGCTCCAAGTCATTCAGGTAGCTGAGGGGGAATGAAAGTCATTCAATAACAAAGAAAAAAGGGATCATTTTGAATCTCAGTTTGTGTGATGTCTTACTATCCGGCGGAGTCGTTGAGTTGGTACTCGGAGGCCCTCTCAAAGCACGCCTGTATGCCAGTGTCCTTCCACAGACGCAAAATGATGTCTGCCAACTCTTTAGGCATGCTGCCTTCCTCAATGGTGTCTGCAAGATGCATGAGTTTCCTGGCATCGTCCTGCAGGGCAGATACAAGAGGACAGAGACACACATAGTTAACATTTAGTCGTCTGCTACAAACTGGAAATCAATTTCCACAAAACAGTCTTTCTCAGCTATTACCTGCTGATCAGCGTGGCCAAAGTTAATATTGAGTGTGGTCATGGCCTTCACAATGGCCATGGTGGACTGCAGGGTGTTGCTGTAGATGATGACAATGAACTCCAAGCATTCTTCAAGTGAGTAACCATCTTTGTGGATAATTCTGATGGGGAAAAGACAGCCTTAGTATGTGATTTACGGTTGGGCAGAAAATAAGATTTGGTGCAAAAGTCAAATATCTTACTTCATTTGTTTGACAATAGTGCTTTTGCCTGATTCTCCAGCACCTATATGAAAGTAGAAAAACATTTAATGTTGTTATTTGTAATAAATAATACATCCCTGCTTTTATACCCAACTTTATTACAAAATGGTCAACATTTATAAGGATTTCAGAGAAATATGACTATATCTTGGTCCTATAGTGTTGGTGCTTTTATTAACGTTGTGTGTTTCATTAATGATATTAACTGCAGGTAATGGTATAGAGGATCACAACAGGTCTAAATACTTCTTACTTCAGGTCTAATCTTGTTCAAAGCTGATGTCAGGTGGAACTTTCCCTGGCCCTGACCTACATTGTCATGAGATGATTAAGGTGAGTGTGAAACAATATCTGTAACCTGACAAATATTCAGAGCAGTATAGAGCCAACTGTACCAGTATAGTATAATTAAACATTGTTTTATACAATATTAAGATATTTGGGTGGAAAAAAAAGTTAGTCCTTAAATACAAAAGATTAACCTAAATAAAAGAACATACTAAATTCCCCCCTTGATCGACTAATTCAATCTATTCAGGTTATTGTATTTGAATGCTACAGCCACAGGCCCGGTTTGTGTGGGGCAGTAGAGTATCCGTGTCCTTCAGGGTTAAGCCCTCGGTGTTGGAGGACCCGTTGCTTCAGGATTAACAAGGGATTGAGTTGAGTGATTATTAAAGTGTCTAATTCAATGTCACAGGTTATTAAGTCTTTACTTTACTCAAAAATGCTGTTTATTTTCATCACCGTTAATATAAACAAACAGGCTTTTTAGACTATGCAATTATGTACATTTTAAAGGTCGCTCAGATTAATATGGTCTACCCATAACGAAGTTACGTCACACAAGATCTGCATGTGTTAATAACTTCGAAATAAAGTGTGAGATTAAACCAAGATTTTAGGAGACAAAATAATGCACCAGCTAATTATGTCCCAGAGACTGGATTAAAGGTAAAGTATAGCCTCACCGTGGGGCCTTATGAGGCCCTTAAATATGTGTCACCATGGGGGTTACCCAAGTTTCCTGTATTGTATCCAACTTGACTGTCTTTACCTAGCAGCAGCAGCTTGACGGTTCTCGCATCTAGGTCGGCATCCTCTTTCAGCTTCTTCTCCAGCTCTCTGGAGTGTTTGTCCTCGGCGCTCGCTCCAGCCCCCATCCTACTCTTTTTCCCGGCTTGGGCCCCTCTGCTCAAAAGCTAAGTGTCAGGACAAATGGAAGTATGTCCTAGCTGATCGCCTCCTTTCTGTCGGGTGCCGTCAACTGCGCCGCAGCAAACACTGGAGGATGTTTGAGTATTTTCCTGTCTTAGGAGAGGATTTCGGGCATCCTCTGCCCACCTGACTGAGGAGGGCCAATGGAGCACAAGGACAGGGCCGTTTTAGGGCAGAGCCAAAAGGTGTGAGCAGAAGCGGACATACATCAGTGCAGGAGTGATCTCACCTTTAGGGGGACTTTGCTGCGCTCAGCGGAAGATGAACATCGGCTCAAGTGCTTATCTCTCGATGCTGTTCTTAGGGGCCTTTAAAAGAGAAGCATGTGAAGCTAAATAACTGTCTAGGCTATAGCTGGGAACCCAGTTGCCCAAATTAGATTCATCTCACACCAGCACCAACATAACAATAAACCAGAAGTGGGAGTAAGAGTGGTTTTACATGCATAGTGTTTGCAAAGAGGTCAAATAGAGGGATTAAAACAAAAGAATACACTCAGCAAATACTCACGGCAAATGATCAAGGCCCCACCTCCCAGTCCCAAAATGAAGACAAACTGACATTTTTCATAAGATACTGCAGACTGAAGGGTGAGCTCTGAAGTGATTAAAGAGATTTGCAGTTTCACCTGACAGATCTCATTAACCTCAATCTGAAGCTGGTTAAGGATCCTAATCTACTCACCCTTAATTACGTATGTATGCGGTAAAGTAACCGTGTGTTAGCATTGCACAGCGTTTGTCTCACACTTACAGTAACTTTATCATTAGTCTGTTGTGAACGCTCTGACAGTTTTCTCATTTTAACTTTAACACACTTTTCATTATAGGCTTCCCGAGTCATAACTGTGAATGAAAACAATGCTGCAGATCAGCAGAGGTGGAATGCAACTAAGTACATTTACTCAAATACTTTTCTTGATTATTTCCATTTCATGTCACTTTATACTTATAGTCACTTATATTACATTTCCCCAGGTAAATATTGTGCCACATTTGACAGCTGCAGTTACTTTACAAATAGAGAACAGATGATCTTATGAAACATGATAAAATGTTATAGAACAATACATTTAAAAACAACTTAATCTTGTTCAGCGAATGTTATATTATTATATAAATAATTATCTAAATTGTGATCATGTGTAAATCACTCAAATTTATTTATTGTGTACTTTTACTGTTGATAATCAAGTACATTTAGCTGAAAATTATATATTTTTATTTAAATAAAGTAACAATGCAATACATTTACTTGTAATGGAGTATTTACAGTGTGGTAATGCTACTTCTACTTTAGTAGAGTCTGTTTGCTTCCTCCATCACTGTGTATCAGTAACACAAACAGTACTGAAGTCAGTGTGTAACACGTAACAAACCCTTCAGACTATGTAGCAAACAGAACAGAACCTCTGTTATTATAAAATATAGAGCTTTAATTTATTAGTCAGCAACATTGATGAGGAAGATGGTATTTTTTTTATCATTACAATAACATCAACTGTGCATTATATCATACACTACTTTACCTCAATGACCCAGAGCAAAGTCTGCAAAACAGAGGAAATAAAATAGATGCACATGTTTGAAGTATATGAAAATTTGAGAAGAGAAAAAAAGAGGGAAAACAAGAGACATGTGAAAGAGAGAAAGAGAGAGAGAGAGAGAGAGAGAGATTTAAATCTAAAAGCACAATCTGAGCTTCCCGTACTTTCAGCATCTTTCTTGCACTGATAGTATTTCCATATTCCCACAACGAGAAAGACATTCACCAACATCCACAGTAACGTAGCATTTTAGACAAATACCATACACATTACACTGTACATGCCATGCACAATGAAAAGCCACCTTCTGAAGATTGTGGTACATGTTTCTCTTCAGGTCGAGTGGTGATCAGCGTGTTCGCGGTTGTTGTGACTTTTGTTTCACTGTATGGAACTTTTGTATGACGTCTGTGGCACACATGATAGCAGTATAGCACTGCATTGGATTGAAGAAAGTATCTGACTGTTGTTGACCAGCTGATACAGAAAATACAGAGCCATTTGTGGCTTTAAGTTAATAGAAGCGTAGATTGTTTACATGATTAATGATACATATTCACTTAGAGAAACCAATATTTAGCATGAAACTGGGCGGAATGCAACCTTTAGATTCATTGAGAGCCAAAACAACCCTTTGAGCATACAAACTACATGCATGTGCCACAGATACATGTGAAGTATCTACCATTTTATCAAGATTACCAATTTGGCAACAGAAGGTGCTTTGTGTCTTGTGTTTTTTTTCATTTTTTTTTTTTAAATCACAAACAGTCACAAACTCACATATAGCTGCCTGCTGGAATTTCTTATCTCAAAAGAGAAAAGAGAAGGCAATGTTATATTTTCAGCTTTTGTGCCGTTAAAGGACCCTTTTCCCCCCAAAACACAGCTTATTACAAAGATCACGTTTGTTAAGGATACAACATTGAGATGTGTTATTCACATATAAACAAAACACTTGGCAGCAACTGATTTTGGAAGAGTTTGGGCGGGTGATGTAACATCATTACTTGAGGCCAGGCTGGACCACAAACATGAAAGGGGAGACGTCCTACCTGCCTCACGGGGCCTTTCATTAACATGCGACTGACCGTGGTATGCTGTCACGGCTGCAGTCTGTCGGCATTTCTTTTATGTTCTCATGTCCCAAGAAATGCGGTGATCATTCTGTTAACTCTATCTTGCAGTGAAACGAAACTGTCTGATATACAGTAGAACGTTCTGGAGAGGAAGTTTAGGGAAGTTCGAGAATTTCTCTGAACCAGCGATTCGACTTCCAGCTTAGACACTGAATACCGCCAGCAGTCAAGTGATCCAACATGGTCGCCTCCAACAGTTTTCTGAATACGTGTTCATCGGTCCTTGTCCATCTGTGAATTCTCCCAAAGTCCTCGGTTATTGTTGCTCAAAAACACCAAACATAAAGATATTCTCAACATAATAACACATTGTAAGAAACAATAACACTAACAAGAATACAACAATATTTGCACAAATTTACCTATTCACAAAAAAACAAAAACATGTTTTCTAGGTAGGTACAAAGAATTACTTTTTACAACCTACAATAAATATTGTAGGGGAAAAATATTTTTCCCCAACAGTTACATAGAAACTGTTTGATGCTGTTGCTTTTAGTTGCAGTATCTGTCTTTTAAGATAATTTAATCTTTCTAACTGGAGTCATTCCCCTGGTTGCAGTGTTTCGGAGGTGGTGTGGAAAAGGTAGACTGGGGGAGTGTGATGAGGTGTATATCCAGCTCCTCATGTCTCAGCGGGAGTTGTTTGCTCATCGTGATGCCGGCGGTTGCGAGGCTTCTTCTGTTCTTTCAGCTCCTTCAGGCTTTTGGCTTTGTTGTCCCCGAGGCTGACGTCTCCAAGCTGCCAGTAATCCTGGCAGTACTGGTTGATTAGGCCCATCTCCGGCTGGCTTAGGATGGTCAGCAGGTCTTTATACTGACCGGCACTCGGAGTCCAGGCACTGGACTGCAGCGGCGGGAGGGCCGGACTGCCCGTTTCCACCAACACGCTGTTGACCGTGCGACTGGAAAGGACCACGAGCTGCAGTTTGACGAGCGTGTGTTTGAAGTTTTTCTCTGTGGATGTGCACTGGTAGATGCCGCTGTCAGAGGACTGCAGTGAGCGGATCAGGAGGCCTTGTTCTGTTTTTAGGATGCGGCCCTCTGAGCGAATCTGGAAAGAGGGGCAGTTAGGAGGACAATTCAAAAACTGTCTTTTTTTGTTAAAAGTGAAATTCAAACAGCATTCATTCATTTGAAACCACACATCTGCTTTACAGTTTAAGCTCTGCTCACCTCTTTTCTCCTGTCACTGTTTTCCTTCTGCAGGTGCCACTTGAGCAACACATGAGGAGTCCTGGCCTGGCACTCCAGGAACGTGGTGCTGCCCTCCACCCCATACTGAATGCTCTCCAGAGTATTCTTATTGGCTATAAAACGATATGGAGAATATATTTGATGTATTATTCACTGAGAAAATATATGAAATAAATAGATGGATGGTCAAAAATGACTTGGAATAACCAGCCAGAGGAAAATAATAATTTTAAATGTTCATGTTTCTTCCTAAATTGTGTGGGCACGGTCTGGGCTTAACACAGTTGTCCTAATACTCACTGTTAGAGTTATAACCTCTGCATTGGCGGATCGGGTTGCCGTACTTTACATCCTGCCGACGGCTCCGTCTAGAGGGGTCGGATCAACAATACAAAATAATAAAAAGCTTAACTTCCCATATTTTGAAAACATTACATGCTAAAGTAAGAATACTTTGTTCTAAATAGACAAACAAGTTGTGTAACCAATGCATGCCAGTGTATACTATCTTAACTCACCTCTTCTGTGAGGAGGAGTATCTGGAGCAGGATTTGCCGTCCCAGGCGCAGTACGGGTCTCTGGCCAGACAACAGTCAGCACAGACCTCCCCGTACACATCACAGCGATGCAGAGCCAGGTGGGTCACCCCCAAGACTGATCCCACATACAATTGTTGCTATTAAAAAAAAAAAAGAGGTAAATATGATAAATTTAGAGATATAAACCGTTTGGATAATACTTTAATACAGGATGTGTACAGACAGATTGTAAAGCACTCAGAGGCAAATTTGTATTTGTGATTTTGGGCTATTTGAATTGAATTAATACACAGGTGTGCAATTTCTTATTGATTTCCTAGAAAGATTACATTACATTTCATTTAGCTGACGCTTTTATCCAAAGTGCATAAGTGCATTCTACGGTTACAAACAAGAATCAGAACAACAAGAATCAAGAAGAAAGATAAAAAATGAAGGAACATTGTAATAGAAGTTCCCACTAAAGCATTCCCACTTTTTGTTGTAAATTACGTCATTTTTCAACAAATTTATATAATTTTCTTATTGGAATTAATGACTATAAAAAAGTTATTTTTCTCAGATGTCTGATTGCTGTGCAACAACTAACTTATTTCTTTAACAATTTGATAACATTTTGGCTCAGTGGTTAGCAAGTCTGTCCTTCAATCAGAGGGTCGGCGGTTCAATCCCAGGCTCTGGTAGTCCATGTCGTTGTGTCCTTGAGCAAGACACTTAACCCTAATTGCTCACCGTTGCTGTGTCTACGGTCTACTGTCGCTTTGGATAAAAGCGTCAGCTAAATGAAACGTAATCAAAGCCACGTCAAAGCAACATACCCGTTTTGATGAAATCTTCATGGTGGTAATTGCCGTGGGAACCTGCAGTAACACAGTTAACAACAGCTTTAAATGAGCACACAATAATTATTTAGTGTCTTATTTTTATATCTCAGACAACAAACTGGCAGAGCACAGAGACTGAGGACGGAGAGACCAGAAGTAAATAGAATAGGTTCAGAAGACTTACCTTGAAGACCTCCACTTCCTCTAAGACCAACTCCTCTGTCTGCAAGTCGTCTCTCGGCAGGACAATCACTTTCTGGACCGTCCCCCGATCTGTAACACATGATAGAAGTTCAACTGCCGCCCCGTTGACCTTAGCTTAGGTTGCACTCATTCCATCCATCTGCTCATGTCTGTTTAACAAAAAACTGCTTTGAGAAGTCTCTAAATTTAACCCATCGATGCTTAAAAGGCAAAGCAGGATTGTGCTGCGTGTGTGTGTGTGTGTGTGTGAACCTGCCAGACAGAGAACTGAAAAATGACTAATTAGATAATGTCAGCACATAATGTCAAGTAAGGGCTTCGAGCACCGACCTGTGCCCAGGAAGAGCACCTCGTAGCTCCCGTCAGCGGCCGTCACTTGGTCCACTGCAATTGTGGTGAACTCATAGTCCACGTTGGTTCTGACCACCAGGGGGCGCTTGTGCACAGGGTATACAGCATTGTGCATGGTGGGGTGGTTTCTCATGAAGTTGATCACCTCGTCTGGGTAATCCTTTGTGGATTTCATGTTGGGAGTGAAAGTGCCTCCAGGACACTGTTGATGAAAAGATTTAATAAAAATAAAACGGTGAACCCAGCAATTTACCAAATTCTTTACGAAGTAAAAACATGTCCTTATAAAAGGATGACACACGATTGTGTGTGTAGTGGGAGGAGGCATGTGTATTCATGATTGTTTACTGTTTATAACTCACAGTGCCAGGTCGTGGGTAAGGGATCTTCCCAGTGTACGCCACCCACTGGTAGTTGGGCCCCTCCTTGTGGGCAAAAGGCCCATTGAAGACCATACGGATGTCAGCCATTGAGTAGACGCACACTGCCGAGCCTTGGAACACAGCTCTGGAGAAGGGCAGGAGAAAAAAGGGTGAACACACTGAGAAAGTGGCTAGAGGCAAACAGATAAACTCACTCCCTGAGATAATTACTACGGGTGCTCTCTGCGGCTGGTAGAATCTACTTCCTTCCCACATACTCTGGCCTCTTACACAAACGAAAAGAAACATAATGACGCACAAACACTCTCAAACCGACTCAACTAGAGTCAAGCTGTCTGACACACTGACATACAAACACCCACATTCTGCAGCGAATCGCCAGAGCTCAGGCTCCTGCTGCTGTGTGGTGGGTGTACCATGTTTGTAACTCCTGTCATGGGGATCTATCATTAGCGCTGCATGTGTTTTTATCAGCTGGGTTTAAACGTGCCTGACGCCTAAGGGGAGGATGGAACAAAAACAGTATTTGTTTCTCAAACACATTAATCAAGACATGTTTATTATGGCTCGGTGCGCACCTCTCCCTGCTTGAGCGCAGACAGAATCTCAATTTATGTCTGGTTGGTTCCTTGAATTTGAATGCGCTGTGTTGAATGACAACTTGCTATCAGGCCTGACCTATGAGGAACTTTAGGCTCAGTCAGTCGCTCAGACGAGCGCGACTCCCTGCGGGCTCCAGATTCACAGCCTTAGTCTTTGTAGCCTGAATCTGACAGGCCGCACGCAACACGGCATTTCAATATCAGAGAGAGCGCCGACACCTTCATGCTGACTGAAAATGAACAGAAACCTCAGGAGGAAACCAAAATACACTTTTCCCCCAAAGTTTGAGTTTGATGAGAGCCGTCAGTCACTCACCCTGAAACTGAGAAGACGCCATAGATGACGGGATTTTTGGTGTCTTGAGTTGGCTGGATAAACACATCCCCTAAAAGATAAAGACATCATTTATAGTAATTAGTTACAGTAATAAACCATGAAAAGCAGTGGTGGAAGTACTTAGATCCTGAAGTGAAAGTACATGGACGACAATCAGAAAATAATACATTTCATGAAATAATGAAATAATAATTCATTTTACAAGTAAAAGCCCTGCATTCAAAGCCTTACTTAAATAATCTTTAAGATTCTCATTTAAATAAACACATGAGGAAGCACGATGGTGACGAGCCTCTGGCCCACTGGGGAAAGCCCTTGCAGCTGCTGCATTATGAACTGGGTGTCTGTAGTGACGAGTGGCGCTCGTGATGCGTTTTCCATCACCCAGCAGTGGGTGAGCGAGAGAGATTGAGAGCAACAGACTGGTGTGCGACACGCTGTGCTGTTTTCTTCCGGTCTCTGATAGCAGTGCGAGTAAACGGCTACTTTGGTTGAGCGAACAAAGAAAAGAGCGACGACAACAGAGGAAAACTACAAAAACAAGTGCCAACGGACGGACGTCACACGGACGACAGACACGGTTTGGATCTCTTAGATCTAAAAGCACGTTTGCAATTAATGTTTATCGCCAAAGAGAATACAACAGATATCTTCAACATTGTAACTTTAAATAAAAGAACATCATTATTATTGCTTAAGTATCAAAAGTATAACTACTTTGTGCCTACATTACTATACCTGGCATTGTTAGATTGTGCATACTGATGAGACAGTGCAGTTGGTGGTAGTTATTTTTAGCTACATTTAATCACTTTACTGTTGGGTGGTTTAGTTTCCCACCAGAAGGCTATAAGATAAATCTGAAGGCTTGTGAGATGAAAAGGTAATAAAGACGAAAAAACTAAAAAAACTCTAAGACTAAAAAGTCTTCATATTTTAGACCTACACGCAAATCTTTGCTGTTTATGTGAAACATTGGATAATTTGACCTCTTCTGGGCCTCAAACAATTATTCAAATTCAACTGACATTTAAAGGGGGAATCACTCTCTCATACAAGCCTGAAACATATTGCAAACAGCCTGAGAGCAACTGCTTTAATTTCAAACTATGCATTGTATTAAACAAGCTTTTCATATGTTTTTGTATGTAAAATCAAAAGAAACCAGTAAATACAGCTGTAAAAAGAAATATAGTGGAGTAATAAACACAATACATTCCTCTGAAATGTAGTGAAGTATAAGTTTAAAGAAGCACAAAATGCAAATAAAACATGGTGTATTAAGTACATATTAGGGTCTGTGTCTTGTATCAAATCATCCCAAGGCTTTATTAGTTCCCAGACTGCACCTGGTTCCAACCCAAAGTAATTGTAATCGTAACATATGGAGTCTTTTCGCCTTCCAGAGGGGGGGCAAGGGAGACCTCATGAATTGCGGTTACCAGAGCCTCAATGAGATCCCGAATCTAAACTCTTCCAAAGCTTAAACTACAGTTCTTGAGTCTCAGCAGGGAATATAAGTGAAATAGAGATCACTGGTGAAACATGACTTTAATAGAAGCCATATGCATCCACTGACTGTGGGGGTGAGGCTGTTGTGAACCCTGCGTATCCTCTTGATGGCTTAATGAGAGGAAAGTGCAAGGAAAAACAATATGGAAGAAAAGTGGAATAAATTTAAACTAGACAAGTTGAGTAGAATAACACTTCACCAGTTGAACACACAAGTGCTCTGCATCCACGGGAAACTAGTGGAAAGGTTTAAAATTGCCTTCAAAAGAGAAGGACAACAGCAACCTAAAGTCAAAGGTATTTAGAAAACACAAATTACAATAAAGAGGCATAAAATCCTCTTTGATGCCATGAGATCTTTTTTCATTGTTATCCATGAAGCTATAGAGGAAGACATTAGTCAGAATGTATCTCTCAAACATCACCTGGACTTAAGAAACATTAAGTAAACAAACAAAATGTTAACCCACAATTATGCATGTACGTAGCATTCAGGGTGGAATGTGCCAACACATGATTTGATTCTTATGGCCTTTGCTTTATCTAGCGTGCACACAATAAAGCAGCTTAAATTCACATGGCTCGTGTAAAAACAACATCTGACTCTGCAAAAGCAAACTCTTTTGATCATGAATTTGAAATGATAATAAAAAAGACCTCCTTACATGCCAAGGTATGAAAATGGCAGGTAATGGCTGCACACTAAAGCCAAAATTAACTTTTGGCAGACAAAGAAGAAATTCATAACCCATCTGACGCCAGTTTAACAGACCTCTTGGCTGCAGACGAGCACATTGAAGGAGAAAAGAAATAACTCAGCAGAGAACTAGAACAAGTTGCGTCATTGCAACTTTAGTTTCTGATGTGTCAACATCACACATCTCTGGTTGCTGTAAGCACAGAAACAACACAGAGGGGGAATAAAAGTAAGAAACAAGAGAAAGTGTACGATGCACTCAGGGAATATTCACGGGATGAAAGATGAACTGTCAAATCCCTACAGATAATAAATCATTACCTCCTTGACACCCACCTTTAACCCTAACGTCGGGTGATTTCCACCCGAGCAATTGTGGTTACGTTATTTTCATTGTGTTGCTTTTGTCTGAGTTGTGTGGGTCCTTGTGTAGCTTCATGCTGCTCACAGACGTTATTGAAGGTGGGCGTGTCTCTCTGCTATATATTTTGATGAGAAGTATATTTTATCAGGTACATTATATCAGGTAAAGTATACCTGCCGTTAGTGATGGTGTTACTATTTTAAACGTTAGCATTCTTGGTTAAGGATGTGCTTCTAAAATATGTTTGTAATATGTCCACTAAGAATAAGTACAGAGAAAACTGAAAAAACTAAGCAGAAAGGACCTATTTCTTCATATATGGAGTGAACGGGGTTTGTGGAGTACAGTGCAACATAACTCAATGAAAAGAAGAAATGTTTCCCATCACAATTAAATCTCAGAAAAAGCAATAAAACTTTAGCGCCCACACATTCATTCTCATTTTTGTCTGGCAGACACGTTCATCTCTCTAGCGTCTGTGTGTCTTTTCCTCTGTGTTTATATTCCTCCTCGTCTTCGGCACAACACTGACTGCGTTCGCCTCACCATCTGAATCTACTCCACTCTCCCTCGTGTCCTCATTCAACCACTCTGGTGCCTCTGTTGGGCTCCAGCAGGACCGGAGACAGAATACATTGTGGTTGTGGGAAGACTGACCACAGAGCTGCGGGATGTTGCGCTGCACCTCAGGACTCACAATGACCTCACCGCGAGACCCGCTGTGCCGGGGATAGACGACCAGAAGTGCAGCGACGCTGCCAGAGGAGCTCTTTTCTGTCCCCGACACCGAGCGCTCTTAACGCAGAACATACATTTTCAACTCGCAAAGCCTCGTCACAGCAGGAATAAGAGACGCTGCTCTACATTTAGCTCAAAACTGTGCAGGATGCATAGTTATGCAACGACGCTGTCCCGGATGCACTGCGTCGTCAGGCGGTATGAGCGCAGTGTATTGTGCATTTTAAATTGCACACCTTTAACTCAAAAGCTGTGTGATTGACTATGTATTTCATAATTGAAGAAGCTTTGGATTTTGTGATGGATTGGCCGGATCACACTTATATCAAGAGCTTTCTTTTTGGTATTCAGTACATGCCTGCTGCTTAGTTGCATCTGTTGTTTTACCTTTAATTTGAATGGTCACACCACGCGACCATGTTAAGAGATTATTGTAGTTCAAGAATATTCTGGGCGGTGTAACCTCTGTTTAGTCTTTTGTTTTAAAAAAAATTGTAATTAAGTAAGGTGGCTAACTAGATAAGCTCCACATTGTAGCAGTGGTTAGTATTTGTCCGATAGCAATGGAGCATTTAGTGCCACAGCATTATAAGACTAAACGTTATTCTATGTTGTACAAAAATGTTTAATGACAAATTATAGCCATTCTAAAGTCCTTGAGATTTATGCAGTGGCCCCACCAGTACTTTATTTCTTTGCCATCTTCTAACAAGCTGCCTTAGAGAAGACTTGAAACTTGATTGAGCATTATCCACTAGAGTTTAACTTGAATCCGTCTTGTCAGCAGGATTTAGGAAACGTGAGGTGCCTGAAGGTAAGGGGGGGACTGATGCCAGCTGCTTTCTACTCTGATGACTTTGTATGTATGTGTGTGTGTGTGTGTGTGTGTGTGTGTGTATTTGGTTTTCAATCACTTTTTCATTTCTTTAAATACAAATTAAAAACATGTGGATGATGCTGGAGAGCAGAGCGATCACAGTCTCACAGTGAGGATGTTACCTTTCAGGATGTTACCAACTGGAGCCATGTTGATGTTCAAAGGAATACACATGTCAAGCTTAACATGTATGAGTCAGTGGTACGTTAATCTAAAGCTGCAGCTTCCATGGGATTCTTCCCAGCATTGCTGTACATAAGCAGACACATGCTGCTGTAAACGCACACACACACACACACACACACACACACACACACACACACACACACACACACACACACACACACACACACACACACACACACACACACACACACACACACACACACACACACACACACACACACACACACACACACACACACACACACACACACACACACACACACACACACACACACACACACACACACACACACACACACACACACACACAGAGAGAGAGAGAGAGGAGGCACTAATGCTGAAGGCCGTAAACTGTAACATCATGGTGAAAGTATGCAAAGCAAAGGGAGGGCAAAATGTGAAGGGAACTCTGTAAATGAGAAATGTGTTGATACCAATGAGAGGTCCATCTGGAAACCCTCGTTTTGGATTGTAGTTACACGCTCATGTAAGAATTCCCACTTTCCATCTTCCACATATTAATTACGCGCTTCACACCAACTCTAAGCAGAGTTATATATGTTTTCTGAGTTGTGGAAAATGATCTGTAAAATATATTTTGGATATTTTTTTTTTTTTATTTAGGTCACAAAGATTGACTAAATGATGAACAGGTGGTGGACACAGGTGTATAAAGAGATGAAGTAAAGCCCCATGTATCCTCTGAAAGGGTCGGTGATGGAGGGAGACTCTTAAACAGGGAAATAATAACTCACTTAGTTCATCAAAGTGCGTCTCGCTGCCGTCGGCTCCAGGCACCGAGCAAATGAGTCGAGCTTTCAGAAACGTGCTCCACTTGTTGACCAGACAGCAGTGTCCACCGTCATCATTCTGTGGGGAAAAGACAGCAGTCATCCAGCCGCCTCCATGGAAAGAGACTGAGCAACATCTGACTAGCAGCTGTTTGAAACAACCTTCCACACCAACTGCACCGGGTCTGTTGTTATTGGGCCTGTATGAATAAAGATCAGCTCTGTTTCAGCTTGGCCCATCTGCACAGGAGTCAGCCAACGTCTGAGGTAGAGCCTTGGGAAATGATTCATGGGCTGGGACTCAACACATTTTATGGAGTCCAAATGATTTGCAAAGCTGGAAGAAATACATGCAGTGTCTTTTTATACTACTACTACTACTACTACTACTACTACTACTACTACTACTACTACTACTACTACTACTACTACTACTACTACTACTACTACTACTACTACTACTACTACTACTACTACTACTACTACTACTACTACTACTACTACTACTACTACTACTACTACTACTACTACTACTACTACTACTACTACATCTTGTGGCAAAAGGGTTACATGTTTAAATATCTTCCAGAGACAGATATAAATGTTTATTCATGTTATTAGGGAGGCAATGTCGGTCAGATGGTGCACCACATTGGTACAGACTGAAATAGTTGAACTACTGGATGGATAACCATGATATTTTGTAAGCACACACATGGTGGCCAGAGGATAAACCTACTAATTTTAGTGATCCCTCTGACTTTTCTTTTAGCGCCACCAGCAGGTTGACACGTGGTGTGTAGTTTAGTACCTTGACAGCTGTCAGGTGGATGGGCAGTAAACTGCCACCAGCAGGTCAGGCTTTTCACTCGGCCAGTGAAATATCTCAACATCTCCTTTCCAGATTTCCACAGTTCTAAGTATTTTATGGACTTTGGTGCGCCACCAAGAGCTTGACAGTTTCGTAATTTTGGTACAGATATTAATTTTCCCAATACTTCCTCAGTTTTGGACACAGTGTCATTATTTGTCCATCCTCGGTGAAAAACAACACTCTGGCTGAAAGCCGTACATCGCTGAGTGAACACAGCTCTAGCTTTCTGTGGACGTATACAAGTGTATACAGATGTGGACTAAAGTAAACTCTGCAGCTTAAACATTTCGTGCAGAGAAAAAAACAACAACACTTTCCAAACTTAGCTGTTGAGGCAAAGATTTTCAAACTGGTATTTTGTTTGCGTTATTGTCTCGTGCTCAGCAATTACTGATGATCGTGGGGAACTTTCTTTATGGGCCTCTAAGAGACTTTGAAACAGGCATCAGACTATAACTAAGCATTACGGAGACATATAAACCTTTCAGCTGTGATGATCAGCATGAGGGTTGCCGACTGGTGTGATAACTCACCAGGCAGATCCGCCCTATCCTGGACTGGGTCATGGGACTCTGGCCCATTTCTGAGGCTTTCTCGCGAAAGAAGAAGTAGAGCTTGTCATCATTCTTCTCAGCGCTGTCTGGGATGAGGTGTGCGTGGACGAATGTGGGATCTGTAGAAAGGAAAGAAGAGATGGAGAGAATGGAAAAAACAAGGAGAATAAAACTGACCAGTTATTATGTGACGATCCCCAGCTGAGGCTTAGCTGTTAATGTAATATTATAAGTCAACCAATTAAAGAAATCAAAGTTGTGCATATCAACCTCCACCTTTTGTCTAATTTTATTAATAAAATAAAAAGTTTACACAAGTACAAGATCCATTTACATGCGTCCAGTGTAAATGATCAGCTGTCTGACTGAGACGAGTATCTGTTTAGTTTTAAATTATCTCTTTGTTATCCTGGACAGTTTTCCCTTGGTTTGCTATGGTAGGGGGACAGTAACAGGGAACGTTTTACAAAAAAAAAACTCAGTTAATCCAAGTAACTCGTAATGCTGCAGCCTCTTATTGGTTGAAAGGTTGGTGGATTTTGACCCCTCTTACTAAAATTGATAGCCAGCAAAAAATGGTTTCAATGACTATTCTTTTTATAGAAAGACACAAAAGAATGTGGACCTATCTTTTGAGAGTCTTGTAAAGCAGTAGACATAGTCAGGAGCTTTAAAATAGTCAGGACCTTTAAGTCATATCCATGAAAACAAGGTTTTAAGTCCTGTTTCATAGCTCATTTTAGCCTCTTGGGGACAAACACTCTCACTAACTTGACAACAGTAAATATGTCACAGAGAAACTGAGGCAGAGGTCTATTGAGAATCATTACTGCTGTAACCTAAATAATAGCAGCCTGGAGCCAAGAATAGCACTTTAACCGCCCTGACCCTTAACCAGCCTTTAATTTCTTCCTAGTGACAATGCTTAATATGGCATCCCAGTACGCTCCCACTGGCTGACGTAGTGGGTCACCGCTGGGTGCCCCTCCTCACTGGGACTGACCAGGGTCCCAAATGGGGACAAACCAAAACCAGGAGGAGGGGGGATAACCAGGAGCCGCATATTGGGGGGAGGGGGAATATCCGAGGGATTCCACATGGCTGATTAGCAGGACTCAGGTGTCCCGATTCAGTGTACCATTACCAGGGGACTGTTGTCAGGGCAACAGGGTCAGAGGAACATCTGAAAGCCAGCGACACCGCGGGGGTGGGGGTGGGGGTGGTGGGGGGTGGGGGGGGCGTGATTGATTTGGCAACATCAATCGAAAGCTCCCAAACAGCATTCAGAACGCTGTCACAATCACGGTTCGTTAGAGAGCGGAGGCTACTCCGAGTTATTATTGACATTCAGTAATTTGCCCCCGCTACTACACTACTGACCTTGTGGTCAGGCTCTGCAGGCATGTGGGCAACAATTAGCGTAGTGCATTTTATGCTTCGAGTCATGTGGTCATGTGTGTAGCTGGAAAGATCCACAATCTCATTCCTAGAACACGGAGCTCTAGGAACAGGATGGTGTGTGTAGGGCAGTGCTGAAGCCAGATTCAGGAAGTTGCGAGCATCATTACAGCAGTCAAGAGCTGAGGAATAAATTAGAATCAGTCTGGAAAGAGATGAGTGAAAGAAACGATGCTGGCTGCAGAACGGGCCGTGAGTTGAGACATTACCGTTTAACCATCTGGAGTTGTACTGATCAGTCCTCATGGCTGTCTGCTTCCCCAGAGTACGGAAGATAGCGGAGTCTGTTCCCATGAAATCAATGTAGACTCCTGAATACAGCTCTCCATCTGTCAGTCACACAGGAAGAAGGAAGGTTGTTGAAGAGGTGAAGCCACAATGGATGAAACATGTTCAGGTTTCAGTCACGAACACTTTGTCAGTCACGTCTCAGATGAAACTTAATTAAATAGTTGTATCAACCCCCCCAGGTTTCATCAGACCGGTGGCACGAACAGCAGCTGTGGCCGCTCTGAGTTAAGATGTTTTTAATCTGCCTACTATTTTTTTTATAAACAACAGTACAGTGCCAAGATGTACCAGACTTAAAATCTCATCAAGCCCTGTCAGAAATGTCACGTCCGGGTTGAAAATGTTGACCTCTCAATTATATTGCAATTACATTAATTAGGCCAATCAGTGAAATTCCAAAGAACAGCTGGGTTTACACAATGTTATCAAGTTTGACATCAGACTTGATAGGTCATACATAGATGGTAAGAAAAGTAGGAAGTTTAAAAACGCCTAAACCACGGGAACTCCAGCTTCCTCTGTTGTTCTCCGTGTGGTATGTTTCTGCCCTGCCAGATGTGCAGGACGGCCTGTAGCTCATTTTCTTGGTGTTACAGTTTAGTTCAGGTCAGCTGGAATTAAGCAGACATAGCGAGGCCTCTCTATCCTTCACTCTGACACAACCGCCAGCAGGGCAGGAGGTCACAGATAAACTGCCATGTCTGACCACCTGTAAGCTGCTGACAACCAAAGACCACCCATCCACACGAGGGCACACACATCAGCCTGACAGGAACACATTGGTGCAACTATGAGGGGACTAGAGCGGAAATGATCGGCAACTTTCTAAATGTGAGTGACTGTCTTTGGGTTTTTGACAGTTAATCGGACAAACAAATGACATGAAAAAAATCCCAAATGGCTAAGAAAAATACTACTATTTTTCCTTTTACAATTAATTTTCCTTTCATATACAAACAATTAAATGATTGATGAAGAAAATAATGGGCAGATTGATTGATAATGAAATTAGATGCAGCCCCAAACTGTATATTTGTATATCTGTATATTACCTTATGATCGTTTTTAAATATACTTACAACATTTTAAAGAAAATATTGAAATCCATTAATGCAAAGTTTCACAGACAGAAGCGTACAGACTAAAAGACATATTCAGGAATGTTTTCACAGATAACCATTTAAAGCTGTGTATACATGAGGGGGAAAAAAACAAGCTGGGACTTACTGATCAAAGCAGAGACGCTGTTCAGTTTGGGGTCATAAGGACATTTTCCTTTCCCAGAATCCACTTTACCAGGTTCAAGTCGGAAGATATATTCCTATAAAACAGTAAAGGATTAGGAAAACAAAAAAAACTAAAATTAATTATGTTTCTCCTTTTTTGTAATTAATAACAGATTTATTGTGTTTAAGGAATCATTGGTGTGTGTGTGTGTGTGTGTGTGTGTATGTTATTCTTTTAATGCAGCATGTACAAGGCACTTTGAAGTATACGTGGATGTTAAAAGCAGTTTCAAACAAACTCTCACAGCAATATTGGATCTGCTGAGGGGAACAAAAAGCCAGTTATCTGTGAGATGGGGAGGTGGAGGAAAATGCTGAGAGTAATCCAAAACTCATCCACCATGCGTCTGATGTTAGTGGCTCAAACAAGAATTAATTATTCCACAGTGCAAGAGGACATCTTGAACATCTGTGTCAACACTGGGTATGTGTCTACATGGACTTTTGTCAGGTACTTCCAAGCTGGCTGATGATGTTTGACAGGTAGGACATATGTAAGGGAAATTAGAATAATGTCAAAGCTGTGTTAGTTTTGACCCGTTCTTGGACATTTTCTTTCAATAATAGAACAAAAATGTGTGTGGAGGAAAACTGTCTTTTAGAAAAAACAAATCAATCTCTGAAGAGGTGATTATTATATCCATTGTCGAGGCAAAACAAGCATCATTAAAAGTCAATGTTTGGCAAAGAATATCTCCATGTTATAATCTATCAAGATTGTAATACTGGTGCTAAAAGCACAGACTAACTAAATAAATATTTCATGTGATGGAAAACAAAATTGGGAGAGAATGTTGGATCCCATCACTCAGTAAAAATATGATGAAAACGCTGCATTAGCACGAGAACACTTTACAAAACATTCTTTTGTGTGGAGTGCTATTGGAGGGAAACCATTATTTTTTTTATTATTTGCAAAAAATATATATAGTCACATTCATATTTTGAAAGGTTTTTGGAGATTCAGCATGATGTTTTTGTTGCGGTAAGATGTGTGAAAACCTGTTACTTTTTGGATAGCTGTGCTATCTCTACGACTCCAACTGAGACTGAAAAAGTACTCCAGGTGGGCACCAAACTTAAGAGCCTTTACAAAACTCCCTTCCGCCCACCTTCGCCTCCAAAGGCTCTGACGTAGTGCCGTAGTCTGCTGCCCGACTTGTTCTCCCTCCAGATTGGGCGGCGTGTAGGTAGTGGGACCCCTAAAACAGAGACATGGCACAGTGGGCCATCTCATTACGACATTCGACAGCCCAGAACAAAGTGTATTTAACTTGATGATGACCAGGACAGAAACAGAAGACGGAAAGAGGAAAGTGCAAAAAACGAAGGACCGTGAAAAACAAGTCGCCTCGAAGAACTGGAAGAAAAAAAATTAAGTGCTCGAAGTGGCGTAATGAGAGGCTTGTGGGTGACGTTCATCATTTAGTAACCATGTTGGATTAGAATCAGTGTCAAGCAAACACAGCTGCAAACTCCATGCATAAACCATGCAGTGCTGGGAAAGAAAAAAGAAAAGCACTGAACTGAAGAAAAAAAACATTACATTTGGCATTATATAAAGTGAAGGATAGAACAAATTAAAACATACATTAATATAGATAACAAATTACACTACTGAATCACAGCAGTCTAGTTTAGATTTTATCTAAAATGTGTAGGTTTTTAATGTAGAACTCAACAGGTTGACACAAACCCTGCAAAAGGAGCTAAAAAGGTATGCAGATGAGGGAAAAGTTGAAATTAAAGTGTGTGAAGCCCTCCGTGTGCTGAGCGGAAGAATTTAGGAACAATTGGTTTCTGTTTGCATCTACTGCTGGAGAAAATCTTTACAGTGTGAAGTAGCAACATTTGGGCCTTAAGGGAGAAGCTGAATGACACAAGGCTGGACTGACCTTTTCATTGAAATCTGAACCCTCCATTTGAACAGTGAGAAACAGGCAATGTGGTGACTATGAAATGTGAAAGTGTATGGACTGTAGCCGGGCCAGCAGCTGCTGCAGCTCTGCATGGCCGCCGTGCTGGAGCGAGGGAGGGATGGAGGGAAGGAGGGACGCAGGGGCGAGCTACAAGGCTGATGATGGATGAGAGGCTCCATCGGTAATGATGGCCTTCCAGAAGCTCTCAGCCAGATAGAAAGACAGGCCACAGGCTCTGCTGTCTATAACACAGATGAGGAGGGGACTACAGGGAGGGGGATTTGATACAGATATACTGTCAACATGCTATTCCCAGCGGTAAGAACAGATTGGCGCCTCAACAATCCCTAAGCGGTGGCAGTTAGGTATCTCACCAACAGCAATTTTGCAATAATCGAAATCCAGGACTGGCCATGAGCTTCTTTGAGTCTTTTAGACCGTGAAACCGCACAAATTGGTGAAAAGTAAGAAGCAGAAAATGATGGAAGGGAAGAAGAGGCCGTGAAACCGGGGAGCAAGAGCAGAAGGAGATCCTCTGACCCGAGATTGATTGACAGATAGGTTCTTAAAAGAACCTGAGAGTGAAGGTCAAAATGTCTCCACGGCTGTCGGGCAGTGTCTTTGGTTACCTGTGACCTGCGTCCTCGGTCCACGTAGGTGCAGATGGGGTTGTACGCTCCTGTTCCACACACATACAGGTGGGTCCGGTTCCACGGCTCAATCAGGCGGATAAAGTTTCCACATTCTCCCTGTTGGACAGCAAAAACAGGATTAGAGATTTAGGTAAAAAAATGGAAAAGAAAGGGTTACATAATACATAATGTCCTTCTGATGGTTAATAACCTCTCTGCCTGGCTTAAAACCATCACATCTATGGTTTCCCGCTGTTGGATGGCTTGTGTTTGGCAGTTCTGTGTGTCGGCCTGACCCAGGCTTCACATCAGACCACACTGTCAGAGGGAAAAATGTTCCCAGACACTATACAACAGTACGGCAGAAAAGTAGTGCATCTCATCAGTGAAGTGTGTTTGCTATGGGGACTGAGGATAGACACAAGTCAATGTTCTGTCACACTTGAAAAACATCCTGGTTCAACCAAACAAGACCTTTGAGTGAAAAATGCATTTTCTTTTAAAAAACAATTCTAAAATCCAATTCATTTTGTTTTTGTTTTTGAAGAGACATGCTTTTTGTTTTGAGCTTTTCAACATCTCACCACTGATGTGATGTATTTCTATATTTAATTATGTAAGTGGTAAGTTAATTTAGAAGATGATAAGCTCTGTGCTTTCGAGGTCTGCAGCTTTCTAATCTCTCATTTGTCCAACCAGCTGTCTGCCTTCCTGGTCTCAATCCACCCAAATCAAAACTCTCAACAACAGAAATGTACGGGCCGATGATATCCGTTTAGATTTATCCGTCATGTCAGCCACTAGTGACAGCTGGCGAAAAAGAAAAGATGTACAAAGCAAACAAAAAAGAATGTATGCAGGATGGGGGATGAGCCATTTTGGCAGATCTTAGCAACACGACAGATGCACAAGTCAAAGATTTGAGAGGATGTTTTTTTGTGTGTGATTTACGCATGTGGGTCTGCGTGTATTATTCAGCGCACAGTTGTGCTCCCCCACAGTGGGCACAGTGGGGATGATTGCCTTTGACCTCCTGCCTGAACCGACATCCCCTCTGAATTGCTTTTGAATTGTCATCATCTGTCATTCCCTAAAGATCGGGACAGGTTTGCCAAGATGATTCCTGTTAGCCAATTGTATTTCTTATTTTAGTGATGAAATTTCAAACCCACCTCTTACACTCACCCCTACACACACACACACACACACACACACACACACACACACACACACACACACACAGCCAATAAGACGTAGCCGAAGGCTGTGAGAGGCGCAGGTCGCCAAACACGCATAAATGAACATTCCAGTTGGATAAACAGCAGCCTGCGCTCTGTACCAGCAGGGGAGAGCAGGGTTATTAGCCAGAGCCTCATCGCCCTGTCGGTGCTCACCGCTCCTGCCAGCGCTCAGCCCCGAACATGTGTGAGACGAGTGTTTCGGGGGGGTCAAAATGTGTGAATAAAATCAAAAGAAAAGGATCTGGTTTTTATATGAATTTTATATGAGTTTCCAGGCGGTGGGTGTGTTTGAACGTCTGAATCGTATTAACACTTCAGACAGGCCTGGAGCTTCCCGTGGCTGTTTCATTTTGTCTGCCTGCCTGGACAACACAGGGTGAAAATAATTATCGTGCAAAAAAGAAAATTTGATTATGTTAAAACATTAATTAGAAACATGCATAATTAGTACGAGAAATACAGTGAGGTGCATGTAAAATGTTTTCCGCCTTCGAAGGAGACGACTGAATGTCGCACGTTCCAAGTTCCTGCCAAAGCTTAATTGGTTGCAGCTGTATGCAATCAGCAATCAGTGATGAAGAGACAGTAAATAAGAGCTGCACAACAAATCACACATGGGAAGGAGCGTTAAAATATCCTCCACTGACCCCAGTGCCACATTCAAATCATGCATGTCACCAGCACAGACACACTCTGGATTTTAACACCAGGTATCACCAGATACAATTATGTCAAATGTGCAGCAGGTCAAAAGGGACGAGGGTTTACAGCTGTGCGTTCATCAGGAGGAGAAACATTGTGGCTCTTACAGGTCTTAAGAGTTGATGAATTGCTTGAAAGGCATGTATGAGTTCACCTGCCAGGGAGTTGTATTTTATTTGTGGTCAAGTTGATTCATTGTTTAGTCCATAATATCTTAGAAAAGAGTAACAAAACCAAAAAAATATAATTCTAAAATCCCTAATATAATCAAATTTACAATAATATAAAACTGATTAAATCCATATATTTGAGAATTTTTTTTTTTTTTACAAAAAAAAGGTAATTGACTGAGTCATCGATAAATCAATTGTTTCAGTACTTTCATCATACTATTTGAATACTTACGTTGGTGTCTTTCCCTGACAGGACACATTCAGTCTTCCTTTGTTGGGGAACAGGCCAGTGGATCTGACAGGTAGAGATCAACAAGCTGGTCAGATATAAACCTGTGCAGAGCTAAGCCAGGATTATTCTTTGTGTGGGACATGTCTTACAACGAGCGGCTCCTTGTTGATGTCGTGCAGGTCCAGAGAGAGGATATAATCTTTGCTGCCCACATACATGCGGTCGTGGTCCTCATCCATGCGAAGGATGCGATAGTCAGTTGAGTTCAGCAAAAATGAGAAGTGATGAGCTGTGCCGGTAGACTTTAACTCTGTAAAGAGACAGAAAGAGTGGAGATATAAATATGTTTTTCCTTTAAGCTGAGGATAGTAGAAAAACATACAATACAATTGGGAAACACAAACCCCAGACATGGCCACAAGAGAAGTGTGTAGGCGGCTCACTTTTGGCACATAGACGCCGTTTTGGTTTGCCAAAGTTATTTCATTCTTTCCCTTAGGTGATATTCTCTCCATTTCATTTACAAATCTAAACCACACACACGCGTGCATGCTGATGTCAGGATAGTATGATAATGGTGTGCCAAAATTTCCCTCGGACTCTCCGAAATTAAATTAACAGAAGCTGTTCATTTTTTCCTTTTCTTTCCTACAATTACATCCTGCCATTATGAGGTTATGACCACACTTCATTTGGTTATGGCAGGTTTGACAAAAGCAAGGAGGAAAACATTAAATCTCACAGGAGTCAGAGTTGAATGGCGGCATAAACCATAAATCACCCACTGATGTATGGCAGCATTAAGGTGTCAAGAAAACTCAAAAACACCATATATTTGGCCTGTTTTTTCCTCACACCGGATGCTTGATCATTATTGGTATCCTGATATGCATTACATAACATGGCTTCCATTAAAAAAGCCAAATAGATAATGTTCAGGACCTGGCAGTCTGACCATGGCTTTGCGTCACCTTTTCTTTTTTATTCTATGGAGCTGTGGTTGACATGATAGTTTCCACTATAATCCCTTCTTGCAAATTCTCCCCTTCAACTGCAGCAGAGAAGACGCCGACTACTCCAGGCTTAGTTCACACCATATCATATATAACACATTGCCACATCCTTTCCTCCATATAACTATTTCAACATAAAACGTCTCTCAAATGGTTCACATACAGCTCTGAGCAGATCCCTGGTGGGTGAGCGTGAGTTTAAGTTACACTCGGGGTGTGCTGGGAGATAAATGGAGATCTGGGGTATGGAAAGCAGTTTTTCTCCTGGTCGTCTCATTACATACTGAGCTTATAAGAGGACTCTCTTTCTCTTGCTCTCTTTCAAAACTACGCTTGGGAAAGTGGAGCTTGAGAAAGTTGAGCCTCCACTTGTGCTGTTCTATTTACGGGGAAAAACTGGAGGACCAGATAGAGGACCTGTTCATGTTCCACTTCAATGGGACCAGACAAATGCTCCTACTGTTCTCCTCAACAATGTGTGAGACTCCCTAAAACAGCCTTTATTGACCAGGAGGAAGCAGAACGTCTTGTTAATTTCAAAAAGCAACAGGATGTCCTCCACCTGCACAGGACAGTTTTTAAATATTAACATGAATCCTCTGCCAGAAAGCTTCTCAGCTGCTGAATTTCTGAGCTCCTCCGGGAACTGTGAAATGCTGCAGCATCAGGCACGCAGTGGGATGAATAAGGTAGTAAATAGGAATAGACATGCCCGTCACCCGTGTAATTCTCATAAGTTGCCTCTAAACACGCGTATGCTTTAATACTCGTTTCACAGCCACACACAAGTCGGCGGTGTGGATGTTCTTCAGCATGAGTGAAGAAGACATGCGTCTTGCAATTTGACGGCAAGTCAAAAATAGGGAGAAAAAGGAGAATGAGAAACAACCAACCTACCACTGCTGCCACAGTTTATAATCACATCTCATTATCATCAGTCTCACTGTGTACTATTCACTCATTTAAATTAAAGTTTGGGAACACGGTCATGGCGGCCAGAAAATAACGATGAACATGCCTCCCGGTCACAGGAAAATATAATTATGGCGAGGAGCTGCACTCCGCCGCCGCCGCCTGCCGTGTTTTCGTGTAATGCAAACATTTCTTACTGCAGCTAATTTACATTAAAAACCTTCAACTGGCGAAACACGGGGTTGCTTTTATTGTGAAGAAGTCATAGGAAATACAATGCATTTGTCACAGAGGATGACACAAACAACAATTGCAAAAAAGTATTTACTTTAGTATTAAACGGCAATTTAGATCTGTCCGCCAGGGTGTCTGGTAGTGATTACAAAGACCTCGCTAGGAAACTTGGTGATATACACCAGATCCTGAGATAGACACTTGTACCCTAACATTGCTAAGTTTAGCAGCTGGTTTTTACAACCAGCAAGGAAGGACGTTGCCAAATGAACCAGAACTGAAATTCTAAAGATTATAACTTTAATTAATATTGGTTTTAACCGTATCACCCAGCCCTAGATTAGAGCACACCCATGAGCTCGGTAAAGTAGGACACGGGTGCAGACAGTGACAGCAACAAGATGATGAATCACAGCCCCTGGATGTTCTATGTCAAAATCTATGCTTGTGCAAAAACCACACACACACACACACACACACACACACACACACACACACACACACACACACACACACACACACACACACACACACACACACACACACACACACACACACACACACACACACACACACACACACACACACACACACACACACACACACACACACACACACACACACACACACACACACACACACACACACACACACACACACACACACACACACACACACACACACACACACACACACACACACACACACACACATTCTTTCTCCATGAACGTCCCGTCTCATTTTCCATCCTTAACTGCTTGCCCACCACACACTAAGCCAGCTAGCTATTCTGGCAGGCCCAGCGTCCAACGATACTGGAGCTTCAGGGACACCAGACATCACCAGCTGACATCCCACATTCATCACCTCTGCACTCAGATTCACACTCGGGGACATCTGAATGGGAGCCCACTGGTGGTGACTGGCTGTCACAAGTCCGACAGCAGTTAGGTCACCGGAAAGTTCAGAGACAGACAGATGAGACCGACTAGACTAGACAGGCAGACAGATAACCTCCCATGTTACAAATAAACATTCATCAAATCACATTATCAGTTAGCACTGACTACCTTTCATCTTTCGCCCACTCTTCAAGTCTAGCTCCATTCAGGGTCACTGGATCAATATCTATTACTTTTGGAGCAGACCTAATTTCATAAACATGACCTGAATCATCCACTTCATGAAAAAAACAAAAACACAAACAGAAGCAAGTGAGGTCCAAACGCAACTCTTTGTCAAAATCAAATGCATAGAAACATATTCAATTTGGGAAGAATATTTTGAAGCTAGACATTACTGCAAAAATATTTTATTAAAATAATATTTATATTAAAATAAACTAACACTTGTAAATTTAAATAATTATGTACATAAAAAGGAAGAAATATTTTCATGGAAGTCTGCAAATCCCTGATAATAACTAAAAGTAATGAACTAGTAATCTAAAGAGCAAAGGCTGGCCAAAGCATAAAATCAGTCAGTGGGTGACATATACACATCACAGCACCCTTTTTGTATTCAGTTCAACTACATACAATTGCATTGTAAAAAATCATAATGCATAATCCTAAAACATATATAATCATATGACTTCATCTACAGCAAATTTGACTCCTTTCAAAGTACATTTAAAGCCTACATAAATACTACCCTAAATGTCCCTTCAGCTGAAATACAGTGATCCTGTTATAGTTCTACGGCACACAAACTCTATTCAACATGCCATTTTGATCTGTGAAGATGAAGTGGAAATCAGGAGAAATGCTCCACCTTTGCGAGATGAGACATGCTAAAACACATTTTCTTTGAAATAATGCCTGTGGCGTGGTGAGATAAGGAGTAAGGCATGATAACAGTCCACCTCAAAGCGCTCCACGCTCTATTGTCAGTACAAATTCATGTTTTCAGAAGCATTCCTGTATTTCAGCTCAGCTCAAATTGAACATGCCACCGAAGCCAAGAAAAATGTTACAAAACAAAACCCAGCCTCGACATTGTGTGTTAAACGGTTGAATTTATAACCAGCTGCTAAACTTAGCAATGATAGGGTATGAGTGTCTATCTCAGGATCTGGTGTATATCACCAAGTTTCCTAGCGAGGTCTTTGTAATCACTACCAGACACACTGGCAGACAGATCTAAATTGCCGTGCTCTTTTTAGTGTGCGTGAATTGTCTTTGGTTTGTGGACGACCTTTTTTTGTTGGATAAAACTCAATCCGTTCCTACGACTGGGCCAGAATATGAATGTCATCTGCTGGTAAGCTGGGCCTGTCCACCTGTTGATGTGATCCCTCTGCACTGTGTCACTCTCTGCTTTGTTCTGCAGCCAAGGTATGTCGCCCTTCAGCCAAGAGTTGCACCTTGGCCTGGTTTTCCTGGGTCACCCTCAAAAGGGACATGGGAACCTTTGTTTTTAATCTGTAATGAAATGTCGAAAGATGCACCGCTGCTGCTTCTTTACATGCCATTATCAGCCTAGCAGATCTTTCCCATCATTGTGTGTGTGTGTGTGTGTGTGTGTGTGTGTGTGTGTGTGTGTGTGTTACGGGTGAAAGCTAAGTGGGGGTATGGGGGAGCAGGTAGCAGAAAAACCACAGATACCTGCCCAGGCATCCCTGGCATGTTGTAAGAATTCCCTACAATCTACTCATATTCACCTTCTCATAAAGTAGGTGTGGCCCCACCTTACTGCGGCTTGTCTCCAGCCAAGCGTGCACGGATGTGTCTCTATGTGGATTTTCTTTATCAAGTGTGAGACACACATAGCTTATACTGTATATCAGGACTTTCTTTTCAGGACAGCATTGCTCATTTGTTACAACAAGTAAAGTTACATTACCTACTGTTTGTGCTGGTAATTACATGTTTATCCTCATGATTAGAAGATCAATTCCCCTCTCATGGCTGTACACTAAGTATGGCGCTAAAGCCAGGAAGTGATCAGCTTAGCTTAGCATAATGACTGTAGAAAAGGAAACCAAGGCAAGGTGTACACTTGATCTCTCAAAAGTAAATATAATACACCAACCAGCACCTCTAAACCTCACTAAATTAACTTGCTGAAACTGTGTAAAAAAAACTAAAATCCTCCTAAAAACTTTCCTAAAAATTTTCCATTTCTGAGAAATAACATCTTAAATCAGTGAGCTTTAGAGGTGCTGAGGCATCTTGTAAACCAATGGATAGATTCCCACTGCTTCCTGTCATACTGAACTAATCCAATAGCTTTTGGACTCCAATGCTAACAAACACACGACTGGTATTTCCCAAAATGTCAAAGTATTACTTTAACCATAATCATAATCTTCCCCTAACTGTATCCAAGTGTTGTCTAAGCCCAAGTAGACATTTCCTCAGTTGTTTAGCTGAAAACATTTGGATTAGTTTCTGTACCGTAAATGCACACAATCAAGGATTGAGAGCATGTGTGTGTTCAGTGCAAATCCCAAGTGTATACTGAGTAACTCACTCCGGTGTATCTTTGTAAGTGTACGCGCACAGAAGGGAGAGGTCATTGCAGATATCAGAGGGGCTGAACAGCAGTGGGAAGCCTTATCAACCTGTGTGTTTGCCTCCGCTCAGCACCTCATAATCAGCCTCTCACCACCCACCGGGGCCAGGACTATTGACTCAGAACACATGTCACAGGAGCTGATTGCTGCTTACCTGTGCCTGTCAAGGACAAATAATTGGCACCAGATTACGTCTTATCTCCGAGCTTCCGGATGCTGTCACTCAGATGCTCTTCACGCTCGTCTGCCACTGATAGACGGTGTGTGTGTGTGTGTATACATATAAATAGAAGTAGAGCTCTCTGATCCTCACATCAAATCAGTGACACCTGTCTCCCTCTGCACAAATCAAGAGCAGAGAAAGATTGATTTAAGTAGTGAGCTCGCTTCCTGAGTGGCAACTAGAGATTATAACAAATCTACTTCTGCCGTTTCTGATGACAGTTAAGGTTAATTAAAGCACGAGGGAGTAGATGAGGATCTCTGGTTCAACTGACAGGAAAGGTCACTTTAGTGTATTTATCCCACTGTGTCTGGGTCTGCAAACCCAACCTTCATTAAATTCATGCTACGCTATATACATTGTCATCAGAAGAGGATATAGTGGAATTACATGCAGAGAGTAATTAGTAATACAGTAAATGGAATTACATGCACATGGCAGGTAATTCCAATGGACTATAATAAATGATTCTTCTTTATGTTTAAGAAGCAAATATAAAAAATATATTCATAAAAAAACTCATATCTTGTGCATAGTCCTTTTGATATACATTCAGTAAAGACCCTGCCACAACCAATGCAGTATGACTATGAAGAGCCCGAGGTGTCTCATAAGAATACTACCAGTGCTTTCCCCTTAACACACACTGCCACAGACAGCTGCCCCCAAAAGCCCCGCTGCAGGGTCGCAGGTGAAAGGTTAAAGGACACAAGGGGTCCTGGGTGAAAGCTCATCTCTAGCCTCCTTACACACTTCAGCATAATCAGGATTATCTCTGGAGGGGTCAGGCAGGGTGCCTGCTCCAAGATGGGTCAGGAGAGAGCAGGGTGGTCATGATACTGGGGATACGGGGATGGGATGGTTTGAGGAGAGCAGGGGGAGATGTCTGCGAGGGGGGAAGACACACTGTTGTAACTGCAGCTCAATTGAGATACGATACTGCTTCAAAAAAAGACAAAGCAAGCTGTTAATCTGGTTTTTACAATTGCATTTTCTGCTTGCTTTCACATAAATAAGTATAGTTGGATACATTCAATAGGCATACAATTTATAATTCTAAATCCATACCATTCAGGAAATCAGTGTGCAGGTCGCCCCGACTCTTCTTTTACAACAATAATCTAATCTCTGGATTTTGGAGAGCATGGAAAACACTGTCTGGCTCCTTTGTTTATAAAATGCTCTATCCCAAGGCGCTGCTTGGGCCCGTGGCTGGCTGTTGTAAGCACTAGTATTGCTGTGTGTGGCATTGGGGCTGTGCAGATGCTGCAAGCTGCTGTAATGATGATGAAGCCGTGTTTGTTGTTGTAGCTGTGCCGTCGCTCGCAGCAAGCTGGTCGGAGCGGCTGCCGTGGTCAACGGTGACAACACAGGTTCAGGGGATTATGGAAAGGGCTGAATAATGGGACAGCACTGGTGTGAATGAGTGAAAAACCCTCCCCTCCCTGGCTGACCTCTGACCTGGCACTTAGAACAAATACTCTCCCTCAGCTGCACCAACACACGCTCAGATGCACAATGCTTTCTCTGAGGAGTCTGTTCATTCTTATTTATGGATTTCTTCTAATCCTCGATTCAATTGGGAGAGTTAAATTTGCATAGTTCCTGAGCAAAGATGTCGATAAATCAGTTCTTGTTCCGCTGATTTTAACCAGAACTGAACGAAGCATCATTTTAAGCACGCCCTCTTGCTTCCTCGTGTATCAAGGTCATGGCCACAGTGTTGCTAGCTGGGGGCAATAAGAAGGGGGTAATTAGGAGGTAAATTTAGAGAGACCATTAGCAGCAACTGTTGACTCAGGGTCTGCTGGGGAATACAGCCAACTCTACCCTCTTTGGGTGATCCAACCCATCCACTATATTCCCTGAAGTCGTTTTTCACCCACAACAGCAAATGGCATGGTAGAAGAGTGAGAATGGAGGGAGGAGTCTCGAGGGATGAGGAGGCTGACAGCAACCCTAAGAACTTTAATTTATCAAAGCAGACAGGAGAGAGCCATGGAAACTCTGAGTCAAACTCTGAGAGTGCTCCTCTGTGCAGCCAGCACACAGCGAGGCTGAGATCCCCTCAACTGCTGCTGAAGGGGCAAAAAACACAGCTCACAAAGGCCCAGAGAGGCTCTCCAATGTGCATTCTAATCATGGGTTGGAGGACAAAACACCTTGATTGTGTGCCCAAATACACAAAAACACTGATTGAGATCTCATCTGCCAGCTTAGGTAGAGGGCAGGAGGGAAAAGAGAGGAGAGAGAAGTTTACCCCAGAGAAGAGAAGGTTGGAAGAATAATGAGGAAGCAGGATTTGGCGTAACGTATCTAGACAAATTCACATGGTAAACAGATGGCACATACCTGCATTTCAGAAGCTATGTGCTACATTTCCACTGCATGTATAGGCCAATGAGCAAATAGGGACTATTATATAAGACACACAAGATGCTTACTATTAGCTCTAAGGCAATAGATGCAGAGCGGCATTTTCTAGCAGGCGGGAAGAAATAGTTCAAACAAGGAATCTAATGGCCTTTGGGAAGGAACTGAGACTTGGTTGTGCTGGTTTAAACGCTCTGGAAATATATTCAAACCCCTCTATTGGCAGTGTTTTAGGGGTGTCAGTGTTACTAGTGCAATGCTTTTGTAGCATTTATGGTAGACACCCTGGATAGAGTGTCCTCCAAGAAAATGCCTAAACACCAGCCATGGGAATTACGACTAAGTAAAGGAGAGTGCTATGAGATGTTTATGTTATAAGGCCACAGAGTCCACAGAGGGAGGCAGCCGAGGTGGACGGATGGGTCAACAAATCCTTGGACTCTGACACTAATGCTGTTCTTTTCCCGTTTCCTGTCGACAGTCAACATCTTCTCACCATGGCCAAGATGTTTCCTTAACCTTCGTCTTCTTTGTGCCTAAACCTTACTTAACCTTGAGAACACGCTTATATGTGTTATTCTGAAGGTCATGCATAGGCCTCTTTTAATCTGGAAGACGTATTATTTTGAATGAGTAGCGGTCTCAGGCATTTTCTTCCTTTTCTCAATCAACCATTCATGTGGAGGATTTTCAATTCACAGCACGCGATGGACAAAATCAGATAACCAAAATAAAACATAATTATCTCTCTGTGAGGAGAGATGAGAAAACAAACATCTTAACAATCATTTATCACTTTCCTGTCCTTCATCAACCTCCTCACGATTATGAGCATGTCCGCCAGCTTCCAGCACACCATCCAGAACATTGCACTGATTCTTAAAAACATGTTGTCATGCAACTCGTCCGAAAAATGATAGCATCCTCATGTATCTTGAATCTCCCTCTCTCTGCCTGTGTAATGGCTCATCACCTAACTTCCTCGAACACCTTTTCTTTTCCTCAGCTTGTCTGATCCTGCCAGCATCCTCTAGCCCCGTCTGCATACCAACCTATTGAGATAACGCGCTCCTTCTTTAACACCTGGCCTGCCACAGGTGGAGGAAGCAGGGTGATGAGGGAAATGCATGCATGATGTGTTCAGTGATGATGCATTTTTATATGACAGACTTTATATGACAGACAGACTTTGGATTAACCCATTAAAAGTATTTAGCGTGAATAAATAGTTGTTGAGAGACGTCTAATGCGATTCAACACATTAAGTTCCAGTTCCATCAGCAAATTACTGAAGAGGAAGTTACTTGACGACATATTCAAACAAGGAGCAATAACTCTGACACATCATGACATTGCAGTGCTGCTTCCTAGATAAGATGGCATTTATGTTATTTTAATGAATGACTGTCACACACACACACACACACACACACACACACACACACACACACACACACACACACACACACACACACACACACACACACACACACACACACACACACACACACACACACACACACACACACACACACACACACACACACACACACACACACACACACACACACACACACACACACACACACACACACACACACACACACACACACACACACACACACACACACACACACACACACACACACACACACACACACGTTTTTGTCAGCTACCCAGGAGACAGCGACAGGATGACAAGGCCACTGACTGGAGCTGAAGTAATGTGTGTCTTCAACTAACTGGCCACCTGAAGAGACGGGGCAAATGAACAAAACTTGTAACATACATTAAGACAGTTGAATGGAAATGCACTCAGTAGCTCAGCCGGAGCATTCAGATTAAATGTGCCAAAGAAAAATGTGGTTTTATTTGTTAAATGCATAGAACACTTAATTATCTTATTAATCAATTATAAGTTCTTAATAATTGGTTTTCTAATATATATTACTTGATTTACAAATGAGGAATCCATCATTTAAAAAGTATGAAAACCTAATCATGAAACGCTTAATAATCAAGAATAAAACATTTATAACTGTGTTTATGAATTGCATACTAGTGAGTGACTAATGAGAGTTCATGTTGGAACAATGCTTTATAAATGATGAATTAAATGTTTAATCATACTTAACTAATGCCAAATGTCATGTAGTTATTATAAAGTATTACCATGTATTCTATATTTTCAGTGAAACGAGATGGCCATTAGACGTTTGTGATGGGAATATAAACGTTCTCTCTGTCCCAAATGGCCAGCCAGGGCAGCTAGTCGAGCAGCAGGGCCGTGAGCATCTGTGGAGTTATCATACTACAAGTCGCTAATGGGCAAGCGCCAGAACCCCATCTGCCTAAATAATACTGCTTCTCTTCTGCTGCATACATCCACTTGACCCGACGAGGCTGCTAGACAAAGGCAGGGTCACCCCCAACCAGGTACGTGTCAGTCCGGCTCCTGGGTCGAGCCTCGTGCACTAATGCCATATGACAGGCAGGGGACAGGCAGAGAATGCGCCACAATCAGGCGGCTGGTTGTTGAGCAGCGTGGCATGGTCCTCAGATGGGGTGTTGGGAGTCCGGGCCTGCAGTGAGGAACTGCTCATTCGTCTCAGGCTTTGTGCTCAGTTAACAACGAGTGGGAGTTTTGCCACAAAGACCGAGAGCGGCATGCATAACCTCAACACTGTTGTTGGGTCCACCACTTCAATCAAGACTGAAATATCTCAACGACGATTAGATGGAATCCCATGAAATTTGATGTGTACATTCACTGTCCCGAGAGGATGAATCCTAGTAACTGGTGATCCTTTGACTTGATACCACCATCAGCAGGGCTTTACTTTCCCTTTAATATAGTTCAGCATCTATGGGATGGATTGGCACAACATCTTTTATAGACATTCATGGTTCCCAGAGGATGTACACTGAAGAACACAGGCTGATAGAGCCACCATGAGGTTTATATTTGTGTTTTTTAGTTAAAGGGCCTATTGAATAATAAGTAGTAAATGGTTTAATACAACATTTCATTCAAACATTCATGTTCCTTTCAGGATGACGTAGTAACGGTGGCACAGCCATCATGTCAAAATGTTTATTACTTTGCTTTATAAGCTAAAACCTGCAAAACTAGTGACACTCACATCAGCCTCCACTCTACTTGGTGTTCAGTGTGAATTTGTTAGACTGCTAATAAGCAACTTAGGTTACCAGTAGGTACAGTAACCTTAGGTACAGTAACCTGAAAGCTGCAGGTCTGCTGAGACCCTCAGCTCCTTCAAATCCACACTGAAGAATTTTCTGTTTGCTGTTACCTTTAATTGAACCAGATTCAAGGATATTCATTTTATTTCTTTAACTGCACTGCAACTTTTATTCAATTTTATATTTTTTGCTTTTTGACAGTTTAATGTTTTAATGAATGTTCTTAATTGTTTTTTAAATCTCGTTTTCTTCTGCATTATATTTTGATGCGTTTAATGGTTTTATGTGAAGCACATTGAATCACCTTGTTGTTGAAATGTGCTATACAAATAAACTTGCCTTTCCTAAATGATAAACATTATATCTGCTAAACATAATGCTATGTTGCCGCCGTTAGGATGCAGATGTTTGCTTCACAGATGTTAGCATGGCAGTAGACTCTTACTTTCTTATTCTCAATACGGTTTCTGGCTAAACTTACTTCCTTACTGTCTTACTGCAGAGATATCCAATACAATATAAATATTTAGTTCAGTCTGCCAGTTCAATTATTGGGTTGATTTGCACTTACATGGACGTAGAAGGTCAATCCTTTTCAAAACACACTCCCTATGGAGAAGTTCTTTGCAAACAAATCCAACATAACATTCCTCCAGTAATCCATTCCATTAGAGCCTGACGGTGCAACGCTGAACCAGCAGATCAATATGACATTAATTACACTCGGATCACAAACTCTGCATTTCCAGCCACTTAAGCTCTGCAGCCCCAAGCTTGGCTGAGAAAAATAAATTAACCATCAATGTACTCGGACGATTCTCGAGTGTATTCTCAAACAAAACAAACACACAGATATTATCTGCTTAGTTATTACAGGTAACTTCTGAGCTGTTATTCCTTTGGAGCAGCCAAGAAACAATATTATGTTTTCTTCTTACGGGCTGGGTGAGAGCAGCTTGAGCCCCACAAATGTGAGATGTTTTTGCTAGTGTTCCACTTTTTGGGTTTGGGCCCAGCACTGGCTCTGCTTATACTAAGTATCCTCTATCCCTGAACCCTTCACAGAGCAAGCAGCAGTGTTATCTGTATGTTTCAGAGTCTTTGGTGGCATGATGAGTTTCATGGTGCGCAAAGAATTACTGCAAGTAATATGAACAAACCGCATCACACTGGATCTTTTCATTACAACCATCTTTTGTATGTGCCTCATTCAACAGCAATCTTCTTTTTTTTGTTGTTGGTACATTTAAAAAGCATGACATTTAATACAGCCTCATACCAATACACTCACACAAAAGGACCCATGTATACAAACACAGATTTGGTCCAAACATTCAATCAAACACAGCTGGACAGTTTGGTGAGAGCTGTAGGAAGAAAAGAGAGAAAGGAGACCAACTGGTGAGAAAAAGCTGACTGGGTGCTGTGAGGCTCAGAGTCCACGTTAACTTGTCCATTTGCTGTCTGTCTGTCTGTCTGTCTGTCTATTTGGCATAAATGGGGGGCAGACGAGTGGAGAAAACAAAGTGGGGGATGATGACTGTCAGTCAAGGGCATTCATGTTTTCTAAGTGGGAGAGTGGTTGTATGATGGGAGGTGGTGTTAGAGGGAACGGAGGGAGTTGGAGCAAAGGGCTGAAGTGGGGGAAGAGGTGGCAGAAAGGAATGTTATAGAACATTGTTATGGAAATAGTTTGGTTTCAGAACATATTCAAAACTGTAAAGACTGCAGCAAAAAGATAATATGGAATTATTTTCACATTGATGCATGGATCTTTGTGCTTTCGCCAGATGAAAAATAGTTCATAGGTTGTTTTTAACTTGTGCAATTCATCAGCATATGCCATCTGTCTTGTTTCTCGGTCAAAGGGTCTCTGTGATAATTAGACAAAGTGATAGCTGGGCTTTTCAGAGCTGTGAAGGAAGACGCACATCACACAGTTGCAGAAAATAGCAAACAGGTGCAGAATTGAAGAGCGATCTCACAGGTCAGCTTCGACCACCATCAGCACTGGAGTTATGTTTGTTCAAGTATCCTCCAAAAAGTAAATGGGGATTTCAGAATGTGACCAGAGGAATGTTGCCTGTGAGGGTCTTTCCCAGCAGGACTGGCCTGCATTAGCGTGGACTTCACAGAAAATAATTACAGACTAAAACATCCATTTACATTCCAATAGGTTAAAAATGTGCTTTTAAAGCAAAAAAAAATGTCATTCAAGATGAAACATGTTGGCAGCTATTACAACTTAAATGGATAATGTGTATTGTCTGCTACAGGCGGGCCCCACTCTCTCATCCCAGCCTGCAATTAAAGCAAAGCTACCCGAGGTCAGGCTGACTGACAGGCCGACAGACCTATAGATTACTGTCTGTCTGTGTAATCCACAGCCTTTTTACTCCCTTCGGTGACTGACGCTCTCACCCCTCCCATTTAAAACACCAGTGCCTGTTGAGTTGACTGCTTTCATGTTTGATGGACAGGTGGGACATCCTACCCTGTGACCCCGTGACCTTCTTCCCACCCGTGACCATAAGGGGCGGTATGCAGAGTGTGGCTGCTTTGAGGCCGTGGGGAGAGGACATTTGAATGGCACTAGTTAGAAGAACTTCATATTAAATAAGGATACGTTTCCCGAATGTAATTGTGGGGTTTGAATGGTGAGGTTTTGCAGACAAAAGAGGCTTAAGTTGCAAAACTGAGACGGTTTAAAGAAGAGAAGAATAAAGTAAAAGATGGATTAAATCCTAAAACTATATGACATGTCTGCCCAACACAAATCACATCAATGCCTCTGGCTCTTGTAAACTCTTTATGCCAATACCACACTGCAATTTCTACACACCAGGCATGAAATGGGCAAATAAGACTGACCCCCTGTTCAGATTTCAGTCTCTACACCAAAATGCCAGCAAACCTAAAATGGTCATTTTTGTGGCATGTTATTTTTGGCAGTTCTGCTCATGGAGATTTAGTATGCACACAATAGTAGATACTGTAGATAATTGTTGAAAGTACTTTTCAACAGTTAAACAGTCATGGTGCAACACGATAGAGTCTTGTAATCACTTGTACAGTCGGATCCAGCTATTTGGCTTCAGGCTGACGCCACACTACACTACTAAAATCTACAAGTCTGTACTTAAACATCCAGGTGGAAGACGTTCAGACAGTTCTGACAAAAGAAAGTATTAGCTGGAAATACCTGATTTGATTGGAGGATGAAAGAGAGAAAGCAAGATATAAAAGAAAAAGAAAAAAAAAAGAGCTAGGAGACAACATGCGTGACAGAAAGAAATCTTAGTCACAGTCCCTCCATCCGTCCTCGCATGGGGTGTTGAAGGAGGCCAGTGATTGCACGGACACATGGAGGCTAAAACCCCGCTTATCTTACGCTGTCATACCTTCTCATAAATCAGCGCTCAGCCATCCGCTCTGCACTGATAAGGCAACCAAGCAAAGACTGATCCACACCAGAAATAGAGAGATAGAGATTTATATTTTTTTGAGTGCCCTCTCCCGCTCTCTCTCACACTCCCTTCTTCTTCGCTATCTGTTTTTCATTCATCAGATCTGAACAGAAGACAAGTTTCTTTTTTTCTGCTGGGGGCTTGTTTGTTTGCAGCTTGCCATATTTTCTCTTGTAGCGTTTCCAGCAGTCTGGTTATGATCATCTTAAGAGCGAGTGAATCTTTCCCAACAGTCACACAAGAAAGAGTTGGGAGTGCTGAGAAATGTTCTTTTGATCGTCACGCAATAAAACATTAATAAAAATGTGGCGACAAGGCTTTTATTTTAACTGGATATGTCGGTCGGATCTTACTGCAACAGGACTACCGTGATACCAAAAGTATGCGGAGGAAAGTCCATCTCATGATGCAATACATTGGTCCAATCAGATGATGACATTTCTATGGCAAACCCAGAGGTTATCTCAACAGCTGCTTCTTTATCGTTATAGTTTGTCACTCGTGGATTGATGGTGAAAAAAGACTGTTTATACAAAGGTTAAAAAGACTTGTAGAGCACACACAGGAATGTGGGACATTAAAACTGGATGTAACATAAAGGAGCTAACGAAGCTCCCTCAAAAGTTAAAGAAAATATCCCTTCCAAGAACGTTACCCTGTTTGAATTTCTTGGTGTGCCTCATTTATAATTATGAAACATTTAGGTTTTAAAAGCAATTAAGGGCCTTTCAGATATGACGGTAGTTGCTGAGTTCAGGGCACTTCCGTTGTCATGTTGTGTCTGGAAGGACCTTTACATGTTTAGAGGTTTAGAATTTAACTTTCACCAAACCCAGTGAACTGCACACCTCATGTACCTGGATATGCGGTGCAGTGATGCTGAGCGCTTGAATACACTGGTAGTGTGTCGAGAAGTAGCAGGAGTTCAAGTCATCTGCAGAACTTGAGCATTCATCAATGCACATGTACATATTAATATCTTTGCAACAACAAAAACAATATGGCTTTTAGTGATGCAGAACAATCCTGTTAAATGCCAACGAACACAGTGCGGCGTGGTTCCTGCTGTTCTTGGGGTCTAATTTGCTTGAAACGCATTACAATGGCTTGTGACTAATTAATCATGCATAGATGGTTAAATAGGACAGTGTAATCTGGCCACGCTGGTGAAAAGTTACATTTCACGCTGTGCACCAGTTCTTTCTGTGTGTGACATCGGTGGAATAAAAAGCCACAGACTAATGAATTCCAAGTGTTTTATACTTTCTAAATGCGATTACACTTGAACAAAGCATCATTTAGGTGGGAGATCTTCCCCAATGTCAAAAGACACTTTTTGTTTCCTCTGTGATTCTCAGACGAGTCGACCACATTAAAACTCGATCTGTCAGCCGTGGAGAAGAAATGTGCCAGGAGGTGCCGCTTCCTATAAGCTCTCTGCGGGGCTGTCTGTGGTCTTCCATCATTGTAGTGCGGCGGAGCACATGGTCCAGAGGAGCACATCAATTCATCCAACATGAAATCCTACAGAACATGAAAGCGCCGGATCACAGCCAAGCTTTGAGTGATGACTGTTTCAGCGTTTGTGCCAAGAGGAGGGAAAAAAGTGAGAGTCGAGAATGTTGAGACACATAAAGAGAGAGAGAGAGAGAGAGAGAGAGAGAGCAGAGGGAGGAAGAGGACGGAAAGAGAGAGATGCTTTGAGCGTTAATGCTGTGCCAATGTGCCACTCCCCCTCCGCTTCCCCAGGCACATGAATGAAGTAAATGAATGATGGACCCAGCCCACACAAACGCCCCTCTTCTATTGAGACCGAGCGGTCCATTCACGGGGATGAGTGAGGCGTCGACACCAACAACAACAACAACAACAGCAACATAGGAGGCCCTTGCTCCTATTTCTCATTCATACATATGTATATGCAGTCACACAGACACACATGTGGCACAGATACCATGGACAGCACTGCCAACATACCATTAGGGACACCTAGAGGGTTCCTGAGAACAGGGCTGACTAACAAAGCGTGGAGGCAAAGGGGGCGTGAACGGGGCAGGCACGGAAAAAAAGAATCTTGGCATCACGTCAATGCAACCGCCACAATGATCAGGGATGAGAGGCCATCTCCTCCCAACCACAATCAGCACATTATCAGGAAGCCCATCAGTGCATGAACCCAGAAAACAAGGGCTGGAAACCTCATGTTCCACCACATTCTGCCCTTCCTCCTCCTCTGCTCGGCTGTTGGCTCTCTTGTTCTTCAGGGACGCCATGGGTGCAGGGGGGTTCTCGCCCACACTGGGGTGATCTCACTCAGAGGTCTGACCTTCAAACTCAGGCGTTACTTTCCCAAAGCCACAGCAGCTAATGGAACGTGGGGAATACAAATCCGATTGAAACGAGATCAATTTGACAAGGGAGGCTTTGCTATTTACCAAGCATTTACATCTTGACCATTGAAGGTGGGTTTTGTAATGATGTTAGCATCTGACGGAGTACTCAGTTTTCACCAATTATGCATCCTGTAGAGAGAATGCATGAAGAGCGTACGAAAGCAGGAGAGGGCTGAAGATGAAATACAGCTCTGACAGGAGCAGGAGGAGAAAGAGGAATGTTCTGGCTTTTTAAATCCAATAGTGAGACACCACTACTGCAGCCTCCCACAGGATCATGGTCAGGCTCAACCACAGGCCTAATTTCTCCCATAATCACATAGACAGCTACTTGGTCTTCATCCAATTTATACTGTTCACACGGAGAGGCTTGATGGACTATTAGTCTCAATCCCCCACACCTGAAATTAAGTTTGAGGTTGCCCAGCTTCTGCCTAAAAAACAACTTTGACTTTTAAATTAAGCATTTCCCATCAAACTTGGCCAAACTGGCAAAGAGTCTGCTGCAGCACTTTGATTGTATAAACACTCTGCAAAAAGAAATATTCGTACTTTGGCTTGACATCATTTTGCATCGTCTATGAATAAATGCATGGTCCAGAACGCACTTTGGGCTTGTCCAAATATTCAGAGGTGCCGAGACAAACTGTATGACAACATGTGAGTGTGAAAAAAGTCAGCACTTTTCATTGACTCCAAAATCAAACCTTGCGGTGCGAGGTTATTGCCGGGGCTTTGGCATGGAGCTGAACAGTCACCAGCTGAGGTGAACCATCTCAACCGACACTCACACACCGCTAATGGGAAGCAGACACACAATTTGTTCCGAGTAAGACTTTGTGCACCCACACTCCTCTCCTCCTTCTCAAATCCTCCCATCTATCCACACTCTGGCAGAGATAGCAAACCTGACACTGATGCCCTGTAGTCCATTAGCACTCTCGGAGAGCCCCGCCTGAGTCTGCTCTATTGCTCCCTTCACATTTCCCTCCACTCAGCCTCTCTTCCTGACCGTCCTAACTTTGACTCTTGCACTGCTTATCTAAGTCGCACTGTCTCTCCGGCTCCTTCCCTTCCTCCTTTCCTCCTGGATGAGTCTGAGTTGGAACAAGACAAGCTCATTGAGTTCAACATGGCAGTCCATGTCCATAGGGAGGACAACAAGTCACTCATGTCCAAATCAGATAGCATTGATGTGATGGGGCCGCCAAAGCTCCCCTTAGAAATGCGGTACCGACAATATCTCCACAGATAGCTCTCCTCCAGCCTGTCTGCTCTGATGTCATGTCAGACACACCTAAAGCAGCTTCTTCTGTCTGATCATTTCACAGCCAAGTGGTATTTCATTTGCAAAGATATAAACAAATGCATTTTTTCTTGAGAAACCACTTTGAAAAACAATCCATTATCAGAATTATTCAATCGCCTTCCCAGCAAATTTGCTGTTCAGTAATAATGTAACTTGAAGTCTTTATGAATAAATCTGGAAAATTCTAAATGACCGTCATCTGCCCAAGTGACAATAAATTGTCTCTGTTGTCTATGTCTTTTTTATATTTATCTTGTTTATTGTATATTGTGTATGTATATAAGTACGAAGAGCTCAAGAAACCGGAGTCAATTTCCATGGATGTGTAAACACACAAACATAATAAAGCTGTTTCTGATTATTAAATATTTGAAATAGTTATAATCAGAGATGCAGTATTTCTACTTGTTTTTGAAATGCAAAAACTTGAGTCATTTGTAATTGGTATTTGACAGCCCCAGTCAATGAAAATTGCTCGATATATTATGTCACTTGCTCTATGCGTTGCTCCTTGTATACGCCACTTGATGTAGTACAATGCAAAGATTCAACACACCATGGTTTGCAGAAATACACAATGCCACCATTGTTTCATGGCGACTGAGCGGAAAAATCTGGTTTGAAGAATTCCTTATCTGTAAACACTGAAGATACATAATTCCATTCTCTGTATACAAATATCGTAATATGTAAATAAATTACAATTGATTCTACATTTTACCTTTTGACAAAGTATTGAGGCACACACACACACACACACACACACACACACACACACACACATTTGCGTTTTCCCACCCCAAGTGTTCACAATCGCCTCCATATGAACGAGGTCAATGACACTGCATTAACAGGATCCCAACGCGGACAGACACATGATAATAATTGATAGCTGTCTGGGTAAATAAGTGGAGAGGTGACCTTGACCTGCTGTCTCCTTAATTTCAGGCTACATCTGGAGAGCATGTCCAGTTGGCCGAAGCCTCGACACGGAGAAACCACTTATTCACTCATTTAAGTCTCAAACCCTCCCCAACACTTTCACAAGAGTGCTTTATAACAGTCTATTGTTTTAGCAAATTGATTTTGTAGTTTGTCTCCCCTAAGCCTGGAAGCCTCATCGCTGCTTTACTTCAGGATTTCCTGAGAGAAGAAGAGACAGCAGACATCAGGGGAAATAAGCACAATGCTGTGATCGCGTCCCGAGTCTCCTCGGTGGAGAGAAAGAGAATCATGTGGACACACAAACATCGCAGACATAACCATATGGGCTTGACATGAATATTAAAAAGACTCTCTCCTCATTCCTCTGTCACTTCCACACACACACACACACACACACACACACACACACACACACACACACACACACACACACACACACACACACACACACACACACACACACACACACACACACACACACACACACACACACACACACACACACACACACACACACACACACACACACACACACACACACACACACACACACACACACACACACACACACACACACACACACACACACACACACACACACACACACACACACACACACACACACCTGAGGTTGATCACAGCATGCATAATAATCTGTCTCTAATAATGATTAAAATCACACCTCAAGAGTTACGGTCTCCGTTACAAGCCAGACAGAAGACTACACAAACCCCATTTACCTGCACGAGCCAAATCACGTTCCTCCAACATGAGGAAGAAATGACATCTGTCGGATGTACCACTGTGGCTTAAGCCTATTTTTATACTGTCTGACACATTTCGATCTTAGAAAATGGCTGCAGCAGGAAACCAAGAGACACAAAACACACACCAGGATGCACTGTCTATCACACACACACACACACACACACACACACACACCATAGTGTATGTCACACCCTGCTGAGCGTTGCCCCCCTTTACACAGCAGACAGGGAACTGGAAGGGTATTTTGTTTTAGCCTGCCAAAGCATCCCCCGTAAGTGAAATATCATGTACCCACAGAAGATTTGACTAAAACACTATTAACAAAGAATGCTTTAAAAGTAAAAGTCCTGATCTTTTTTGTTCACATTATGTGACTGTGGTCAGTTAGAGCTCTTCCAAGCTCTTTCCATAATCTGTGCATACAACACCAACAGCTTCGGCCTCACTGTCAGATGTAATCAGCACCGATGGCAAAGGGCTTCATTCTCCAGTTGCAACGATGAAGCCGCTTCTTCTCTGGCGCAGTGCTGACTGATTCGCATGGGAACCACTTGCCATAACAAACCAAAGAAAGAAACATGAATAATGAGAAACAACGTTGAAACAATTCAAACAGTCATATGATCAACTTTAGTTTTGGTATATTATCCAGACTTCTGTGCTTCTGGTTGAGGAACATTGTGTGTACAGGAAGAAAAAATACGCGAACAGTGGTAAAAAAACAAAAACAAGTCAAAATCCAGAGGCTTCTGCCGCTTCTATGTTTATCATGTAATTTGTTGGTCACTTTAGTTGTGATGAAATAAAACTACCCAGGAAGCACATAGTGATAAAAACAAATGTAAAGTCATTTAGACAACTCACAGTGAAAGAACAGTTTATTCTGAGGAGGCTGGGTGAGTGGTTTCATTTGGATGTAGTGCATTGATATCACCACAGGGGGCGATTCCAGCATTAACAAGTGCTTAGGCATGACTCTGCTTGCCAGCTAAGAAGAAATAATGAAATTGGAGAAAACTAATTTCAATCTAGAGCTTTTCACTGGGAGCAACGATGTGAATGTGCATGTCTCTCTGTGACACCATTAACAAGTAGAGAGACAGCAATGTTTTGAGTGAAAATTACAACAAAAAGGGCTACACAGGGAATGTAGACATTATTTCCTTTCAAGCCTGCGATGTAGGTTAGCACTGCACTTACTGCATGTTTGCTGAGCTGGTAGGCAAAACCTTTCTGTGCATGTACCCACGCACACCTCCCTTATGCATTCCCCTGCTCCCTCACCAGTGTGCCCTACTCTCAAGGAAAGTCTGGGCACTTTAGAGACCCCCCCCTCTCCCTTTCTCCCCTAGTGCATGTACTACATCAGCTGCTGTGGCGGCATACTGGGTGCTCTCGTCCCTCACCTCACACTGCCAACCTCTTAACAAGCAACTAGAGAGGGTGAGAGTGTAGAGTAAAGGCAGAGGAGTAGGACGATGAGGCAGAGGGAGATAAAAAGAGAAAGAAACAGACAGGAAGGACACTATATTTAGCAGGGGAGCTGTCGCCTTCTGTTTTTCTCTCCTGAATAATCATAGTTTGACAGCAGGCATCCTGCAGAGCACTACCCCCCTCCCCTCCTCCATCAGTGGCGTCATCTCTGGAGAGAAAGTACAAAAGTATTGTAATAATTGCTGCGGGCTTGCGTGCCACAGCCACCACGCATTGCTCTGTGGAAACATCTTTGCAGTGACCTGACATTTTCTAATGGAGATAATGGGGAAGGGAGGCCGCTTTGGACTAGTTTGCCAACAGGTACAATGTTGTGCGCGTTGTGTGATGCACGCCAGGCGCACAAACTGCATCCAAGTACTGTGTGTACGAATGAGCAGCAACGTGACCAAAAGACATTTAGAAAAAACATGCTGCCATCCGTCAGTTCTAAGAATTTGAACATATGTAGGAGAGAGACAGTACAAGGCTGTGACAAACTTGTTACACTCATGTTCGATGATGATTATCTGCTGGGAAAGGAGTAAACAAGCACAGCCGGTAGGGAGCGGGGCGCAGAGGATTTGACTGAGATAACACTGTGTGCACAACGGACTTTAGCCTGTGCAAAAAGCTTATTTGCTTTTGTGGAAAGAACTAACACGCCCATGTTGCTGCTGGTTTTCGGCTTGTTTCTCACAAATAAATGCAGACTTATAATTTAGTTGAGAAGAAAGTTGTTTTTAATTTCCTACCTTGTTACATTACTTTTCTTTCATAGCCCCATTGCGTCTTCCTGGCAACAGTATGTCCATTTACAAATGTCAATATGTCAGCGTTTGGGCATGTTGACCACCTCTATACTGCATATGAATGTTCATCAGGCAAAGCAATAACATAAGCACCTCACACTGTAGATGCTCACTAATGATCAGTGTATTATTCATAAATTAACAATGACATTGTGGCAATCTACCAAGTAAGTTTCACGATGCAATGCATGCCTCATTATGTTTAACATCTCTGATGATGCATGTAATATAATGCACTATAATGTTTACTGTGTTCTGATAATATGGCGTATTAATGACCTCCTTTTAGTAGCTGAACAGCAGGAGTGTTTCTGGGTTATGAGAACAAGCAATTACCCAGATGATGTCGCTGGTTCCATACGGCCTGTTCACTTTTATCTGAAGGAGACATATCAAGGCAGTCAAAGCAGCTCGGGGATATGTGTCTGAAATGAAAATGCCTTTATTGTATTTTTGTAAGTCTGTGGGATTGTTGCAGGTGAGCACCTTGTCTCTCAGGACTTCACTGGCCAGACTAAAGATCCACCCAGGGAAGCCAGAGGTCATGTGCTAGCAGGATAAGCTTTCAGCAGCTCATTGATTGCTGACACTTGATTGCAGCGAGGCTGAGGCACTTTGCTCCGTCTCCTGTGCCACAATAATATATACCGTCTATACGAAGTGAGTGGGAGATACACTTTGGTATACCTCTGACAGTCTGGAGAGAGGTTTAATATCTCAGGACACGACAAGGAAAATTATAAATTTCAGCTGAGGAGTCAAAAAGACAACGGTACAGGACCACCTACATGGAGGAACGTCACACTCATAGTTCTTTAGGAAGACAAAGGGCCTCTCTCGCGTACTATTTATATACACATAAATCTGCCTATAGAACATAATCTGTGGAAGCTTAGGTCTATTGTTGGAGAGAACAAGCAGTCAAATTCAAACTCAGTAGCAGCCCCTACTTCTTCAAAGAATAACGAGGTGGAGGACATCTCGCCATTTCTGATCTTAACCCTGAAAACTGTCAGGAGAGATGAGCCGATAGCGAAGTCTTTGTTCCGGCGTGACAATCATTGATGCATTGCGTGGGACACAAAGAGCGCAGAGGAAAGTGCAGAGGCTGGAGTAACCTCAAGATTGTCCCTGGGAATTACAGGACCGCCTGGCTTTGTCTGGCTTTCTTCCCAGAGCTAACTCTATGCCCAGGTGTTCCACCGAGGACTAAAGAGGCCGGAGAAAAACAAAGTTAAACACTTTCAAATGGGCCCGAGGATTAGCGCAACAAGCTATTACTTGTTAATATGGTGCCATTCTCCCACAGTTTGAGGGCAGTTAACCTCGGGTGTGACTGGCTTCTGTTTGAAGGGTCACAACCTCGCAGAGCCCCACACACTAAAATAGCACGTGATTATAGACCTTGTTTAAAAGTAAATATAGGCGCTCTCAGCAGCTGATCTAAGCCAGCCTCGTTCAGCCTTTTATGAGAAAGAAGAATACACCGACATAACTGTGACTTGTTCTTTATGGAATATCATCTAATAGCTATGCTATTTGAAAATGGAATTGTCTTAGCAGCCCCAACTTCCCATTTGAATGAATTGAACTAAATATAGCATGCTGTCTTTTGAAGTCTGGGTTGATGATCTATCCCTACAAGGTTTGAATGGACATTCCTTTGGTTCCAGCCTGTTTGCTCACTTGGTCCTTATCACAAACTCACTCAGTAGTGACTTTAGGAACCTCAAAAGACAAAATGATCTGCTTAGGTTGCTTATGGTTGTTTAGTTTTAAGTAATCTGATGGTGAACATCTCACTGGGTTGCTGTTTATTTAATTTTCTTTTTTTTGGGGGGGGGGGGGGGGGGGGGAATCCTGCAGACAAGGAATTTAAATGTTGAATAATGATTAACAAAAACTAAAATGTAAAAAATATTATAGTATATTCCATCTTTTGTATCGAATAAGGGACAATTATTGAACATTCATATTAGTAAAACTATATACAAAATGGAAAATAAGTACTGGTTCAAGCAATACGTCAAATACCAAAGTGCAGGATTTTCCTCTTAACCTGCGTCACTGCGATTTTACATGCCATCTGATTTGTTCAGGCTTTTATGCATGAAAATCACTTAGCTTTCAGTTATGAAGAGTTCCAGGAAAACTGTACAAATGGTACAAAATAAACAGATGGAAAGTATTGATTAATAAATGGCACAATGGAAATTCACAGGTGGGGGTTTATAGCAGATGATCACACTGAAATGCAGTTATAATACTGTATACTGTATTTTCCATAGGATATGTTATAATGTTCCTTGAGAGAAAAGTGTGTGTGTCCATATGTATATAATCCCTTGTCTGTTTCTTTGATATAGGGCAAATAATTGAAAAGCAAAGACAAACTTTGGATTTCAGCCAAAACCAGCAACATCTTGTCTAAGAGCTTTATAAAATGCAAATAATCTGTGGAAAGTGATACTGTGTAACCTTCGTGGATAAACATGTGAGAATGAGTCACAGACAGAAGCAAATCCAAAATGCAATTAAAGAAAAGAATACTCTTTTAGCTGTTACAGTTGGCCAACTACATGTGTAGCTCTTCTCCTCGATCAGTTTTATCATCAAAATTGAAATGCTTATTAAAAATTAACTTAGAATATGTTATCAGATGGCACTTATTACAGCACATCTGTGTGTCAGCACTCGACAGTTATCATACAAACTAAAGCCAAATATAAGTACACTTCCACATAAACAATTTATAAAAGCACATTACGGAGCTATTCCCAGCAGTACGGTGCAAAACCAATACAATTAGGGAATGCACAGCCTCAGGTTCATTTCTATTCTCCAGCTATCTCAAGTTGCTCTGTGAGGCATGAAGTAACCTCCAAAACTAATTAAAAACCAAAAGGAACTCGATTAAAATAAGCAAAAAAGAAATTAACCATTTTCTACCAAGTATATGTGAGACCAGTGGAGGGTGAAATCCAACTTGATGAGAGAGGAAGATGGTGAACAGGTAAGCATTGTATCTGATCAAGAGAGGTTTCAATCAGCTTAGCAAAAGACCATGACATGAAGTAACAACAATCGCGTGCAAGCAAATTAGTTATTTCTGCTATTCCAGTGCTGATTAGATATGATTAGAGACACATGACAGATTGTAGAACATATTTCCCATCTACAAATGTTCCGTACATGATTCCAAGGCCATGATTAGCAGCTCTCGTTCAGTGTTTCCACATGTTCAAACTCGACCCAGAGTTGATATCTTAATTGTGGCGACCTCATGACCGATGCTTATTAAAATCTTCTTATAGTGGTAGGCCACTAAAAAACCTCAAGAGCTTTACAAGGACACAATGGGCACGACGGCGCTGCAATGACAAAACACCGGAGACTGCACCACTGAGACCTATTTTAACAGGACAGTTCAACACACACAGGGCCTCATGTGGCACCGGCAGACATTCATAACATGCTGGATCTGCGCCCTGAGTGTGTGCCCAGCCAAGTGTTAAATCGGACTTGATTTCAGAAGGGAGCCGAGGTCGCACAAAGGCCTGTTTGTGGAACTAATGGCAGCCAGGCGATTAAATGAAGACATATTCTCTGGTCCTGAATAGTCAGGACAACCAGCAGCACCTCTCCTCATCCTTCTCATCACGACACACAATCAAACTCTCTGTTTGCCAGTAAAGGAATAAATGACAGGCTTGCCAAGCTCTGAATTTAGCTAGTGCCAATAGTTTACCCACAACAAGACCGAGGAATAAAAGGCTGATGACAGAAACGACCATTACTCTGGTGATCAAATCTACATATCCGTGTAGAGAAGCACAGAGCGACACGAACTGGGTCACAGACGCAGCAAGTATCCGGAGTGCCTTACCTTTGAAGGACAGGAAGATCCGGGGAGCGGAGAGGGGCTCGTTGGAGGCGGGCAGCGCCCCGGACGATAAGGCCAGCAGGGCCAGTAGCCAGCACAGTTTGTCCCACAACATTGTCCTTCTGTTTGTTAACAGAGCAGAAGAAGAGTCCAGGAGCTGAGGGACAGATGGGGATGAGCATCAGTCGATAAGCCTGGACTTTAAACCAACTGCAGCAACCAATTTCAGCCACATTGTGTGGTCTTAATACAGCTCTTTGGTACTGAAGTCACACACCAACACAGATCATCAGGCAGGGACAGACACAATGCTAAAAACTGGTTATGTATCATTGTATAGGTGCCATGCTTTTATTATATGGGGGAGTATAAATGCTTAAAATATTGACCAGGTATATCATATTAGGGTGTGCCATAGACCAAGTAATGTAACCTCAACCATAAAACCTGACAGGTGTAGACCCCGTCATTGGGTGTTATGATGAATCTCTCATTGTAATGTTTCCTCTCTTCTGTGTGCTGAGAGCAACAGTGTGGATGAACGGAGTCTCCTTCCCGCTGGAGAAAGTGGAGCTGCGTGCACCTCTATACTCACTTTTCATACGGACACAACACGTGCAAGGAGCGACACATACCTGGTCAAGAAGTTATTTCACTATTAAATGCAAATAAGTGCATTTCAGCACGCAGACGCCTCGTTAAGCCTTATGCGCGTGCACAAGCACTAACATGCGGGTATGTTAGCCACAAAGGGAGGTGAAGTAAATAATATCCCCATAAAAGGATTTAAAGACGCTCCACGTTATCAGCGTCCGGATGAGGTGCACAATTATATATCTATATATATATATCTATATATATAGATATATATATGTGTGTGTGTGTGTGTGTGTGTGTGTATATATATATATATATATATATATATATATATATATAGCGGGGCTGTGTTTTGTCCATGCAATTATCCATGCATCTCGTAAACGTGGATTTAAGTCTGAGGTCAATCTGACAGTCAGGGTTTAAGATCAAGTTCCACATTGAGCCATGGAGGCACAACTCCAAAGGAGACCGACAGTTAACCAAAATAAAGCGTGACTGTATGGGCTTTGAGTTATGAGCACATGAACACGAACCACGTGCCGTTTATAAGAGGATTTTAGATAGTGAAAAGTAAGGTTGGGTGCTATAGTCACTAGACTGCATTCGATCACTGTGAATAAAGCAGATTGTGAAGATACAGCATCACATGCAGCCACAACTTTCAGAGCTTCGTGCACGTTGGAAACCAAACGCACACACATATTATTTGAAGTATTTTAAATGTGTATTTGAGAGGATTGAGATCATTTAAAACTACCTCCCACGCGCCAGAGAAGATCCGCCAAACACATACACATAGGTTAACTGAAGTATGTTACTTAAATTAAACTGATCTCAATATTCGAACATAAAATATAAAACAAAATGAGAGAATATTTAAGATATATTTTAAATATTAGAGCCAAAATATTGCACATGAAGTATGCATCATTCTTGTGGACCCCTGGCGTCCTACTGTTTTATAAGAGCATCTGTCTCTACAGATAATGAATCAAAACAACACTTGCATTATGACCTACCTTCTAGTCCCGTCCAGTCAATATTGTGTTAAAGCTGGTCGACATTTAAAACCATCCACTCCAGATCCTTTGAGCTCCTCTGTCCGCACGCAGGAGTATCAGTGTATCCGCCGCAGATCCTGCACGATTATCCCCAGAGCCGAACAAAGCTTGGATTTAAATTAACTTGACGCAGCCGCCTTAACTTGAAGTGATCTCTAAATCGCATCAACAGATTCTGTATTTTCCACTGAATGAGGCTTCAAACAAAGAGTTGTTCCTGGAGAAGAGTGGCAGAGAGGAGCGTCTAGCACGCGCAGCGGCGCTCAAGTGTGTAGTGCAGGAAAGCGGCTTGTGCAGGTGGACACACTGAGGTCTCCGAGCAGTGGACACACCCACGGGGGGAGGGACCCTACCTTAGCATCCCTGCGCTCCGCCCCGCCCCCAGAATGTAGCACAAAGCCAGTCTGCTCTTCATCTTCTTACTCTCCAGAGGGGCTACAGAGGTAAAATCACTTAAAATGAAGAAGGACAGACTATCTACTTGGGCAGCTGGCAGATATGTTCCCTTCCACATAGGGGATGTATACGTTACCCTTGAAAGAAGAAACATAAAACAGTTAGTTTTAAATGTAGTTTTAATGACTTTAAAACCATTTGGAAACAGATATTTGCGCTTGCATTGTCTTACATTTCTCACTGATGTTATAGTAATTATCATATCACATTTCTCATGTATTCATATTCAGTTTTTATCCTATAAAGTGTTGGAACACTGTTCCATTTAAGCTACGTTTGCATTGATGGTATGTTATAGTTTATTTGTTCCCCTGAAGTTGATTCATAGTGTTGGAATGAAATACTGAAGCCTTTGTTTTCATTTCCATTATCAAAATAAAGATAAATTAAGATAAAATAAGCAAAGGCATTTGTATGGAATCTCAAACAACATACAATTTAAATATCCCCATACTTACTTTGTTGAGGAATGCACAATGTGAAAAAATGCACTTGCTCGCTGTCATACAGGACACATGCGGACTTGTGATTATAGGATGTCGACTTTATTTTGTCTAAGAGAAGCAATATTTCGCTGAGACAAATTCCCAGCCATGCAATCAGTGTCCAAACTGCCAGCAACAATGAGGTTTAAAGCCCTGCATTTAGATGCACTCCTTTTGAATGTCCAGAAGAAGCTGGAGATTTAAAATAGTACTGAGGTCATTTCACAACTTGATCAGGCTGTGACTGCCAGCTACGGGTTTTTATTTGCTGGCTGATGCCAACGTTGAGTTGTGCTGAGAAGCTCTCCGATGCCAGGTCTGAGCCAAACAATTGTTCAGTATCTGCTGGTGTTGGCGGTCTCACAGTGTGGAACAGTGTTTGCTTTTTGAAGGAGACATGAATCCTTTACTATATTTTGACTCGAAAAAAAAAAGAGAAGAGAGAATAACCAAGCCGACAATCATTTCAGATGAGAAGACACATTTGATGCTTCTGCGTGACTGTTTGGCACAACAGGAATGTGGCCACACGTTCACTTAAGAAACAGTTGAAAAGTGGCCAGATGGAGATAAGGTAGATTTATTCTGACACCTCGACGACCTGACAGAGGATCACAGGCTCTCGCCTCAGATAGGCATCAGATATTCATGGGCAAATGGAGCCTTAAATCTTTTAATCTCACTCCATCCCTCCCCTGATCACACTGGCTTATTTTGATTCTCATCCAGTCAACGCACAACACAGCTGACACCCAGGCTCTTATTATTCCATAAATGATAAGTACTGTATAGCGTAGGTTTCATGCATGTCTTGGAAACACTACTATTGCTGAAATGTATAGAATTTTCAGGATACAATGACTTTCTTTTATTGAATCATGGCTGTGGAGCTGATTTACTGTTTCCTTTGCGTTAGTTCACAGGAAAGATTATGTTACAGCGACACACTATAAAACCTGCACCACTTAAAAAACGGACTGGGTGGTAATTTCACTGCTCCATTTAAAATAACCAATTTAAAGATGAACTAATTTGGATGTTTATTTTGTCATTTATTTTTGTCAAAAAACCTTTGTACTTTCTATCTTTTTCTATCCTTTGTGTTGAATAAATTGGATTCATAACAAAAAGGTACCTTCTTGATAAATGGGAAGAAAAAGATACCGGATCTCTGGCTGTGACTTTGAGTTTTCTGTCCCTTGAATAATGTCTCAGAAAGACAATGGTTACATTAGTTTGTATGCAAAAGAGGCTGAGCAGTGTGACTCCAGGCTTTGAAGCTCATAGCAGTGGAAGGAAGGGAGCATTTGCCATTAAAAGTGTTGCATTTCCCCTGATACCGGCAAAGAGCTCTGGGAAAGAAAATTACCCTCACGCTGACAAGCTCACGCACACAGTGTGGGAGATATGGATATGCTATAATCCATCTGATTCTCGGACGATCTTGAAAAATCATCAGTCTCATTCTCTCACTCAGTTTAACATGTGCAGGTGGGCGTTTGTGTTTGAAGGGTGGTCTGAGCACCAGACGGTACGGAGCCAAATAAATAACAACTTTCATAAATATCTGGAACACAACTCCCAGCCCCTCCAACAATAATTCAGTCAAACAATAAAATCTCTTTCCCAAAACTTCACATATCAGCAGTTCAAACAATCTAAATGTGCCGCGGCCAGCCCAGTTTAATTGTGCCATTACCGATATTCTTTTTGTTTCCCTGCTCTATTCCCATTTTTTACTCTCTTTTTTGTCTCTGTCTTGTAGCCAACAGCTGCATGTTGTTTCCTATATTTCTTTTTAATCAACAATATTATTCCCATCTTCAGGCCTCTGGTGGCCTCACCATCTGTCACTTGCGTGAGACAAGAGGAAAGCAATTATTGAATTCTGGCTTTGAGGAGCGCCCGCCTTCATAAAAGTCCCTCATGCTTTCCAGTTTTTCCTCTCGCGTTGCTTTCTCTAGCAGCTATCTGACGAGTACAACGTGGAATACAACAATGAAATCAAAGATCCTCGCTGGTGGTCAGACCACAGAGGCAACACATTTAAAAATATATGTTTTTTTAAATTAAAGCCTTTTTGTTCTGCAGAGGAGAATCCAGGTTTGTAAATCTGAGTTTGAATACTGCTGGTGAGAGACTGTATTCTTTTTTCTCTTGAGAAGGTAAATGTTTGATAAAGATATTACATCACTTCACTTTTATCAGACTAAACCTGCCAGTTTTCACGGAGCAACTTTGACTCCAAGTTGAACATATCTATTTAAAAACATTGTCATTTTCCTGGAGGATATGAAGGCAACGCTGCATAGATTATTGTTATCATTCTCACTGAGTTCTCTGAGAGTTGCTCATTTATACATTTATGTATCCACTGTAACTCTATAACGAGGAAATAATGCAGCGCATTAACATTCACTGTGGTGGTTTTCATGGAAACAGGTGCCAGTGAGGAATACAAATCCAGGCAGCATAAGAGCAGAGGTCACTCCCTCATGTGAGTTTCATTACATTCAATGAATTTTCCTTTCACCTTTTGTCACCAATGACTCCACAGAAAGTAATTATTAACAGGCTATGACAACCTTAACCTCTGTCTGCTGGCTCCACCACATGATGGGGAGGCAATTAACAGCTGTTCAGCACTGATGAGGTGAAGAAACAAGTGCACCAGCACACCGCTGCGCACATCTGCATGCACGCACGCATCTAAATGAGACAGACAGATGTGAGTGCACGCAACTGACCACACACATGACACCAGCAACATGCACACAGAGCAGATGATGCTGTGACACACAGAAGGCCCTCACTTTGTGAAGAATTTAATGAGGGAACGTGTACTCATCCCTCCACCTAATCGGGAGACTGTTACCTTTGGGTGTGATAAGATATTAAAAATTCACACGGTTTCTGCAGCGCTTATGGCAGCATGCTCATTAGCATTTAAATTGAAAAAAGATAACGCCGCACTTCGCAGAGTCATGCCTCCAACACAAATCTGGCAGACAGAGGAGAAAACTTGAATCAGGCCTGAAAACTTTGGTCGTTTTTAGACTCCTGAGAGTGGAATATGAGATTTTATAATAGTTACGTTTTTACTTATGCTATTGTACCTCAGATATTATATAATCAACTGTGTATCTAACTTTAGACAATGAATTTTAGACCAAATAATATGTTGTTTTAAAGGAAAGTTTGCCTCATGTGCTCAGAAGCTAAACAAAACAAAAGATAATTGATTGTAAAAACTCAAACAGAAATGCTGACTAAGTCTCTTGTTGTTGGAGCAGTTCCACTGATTTTGATTGTTGCTGTAATATTAGAGCCACAATTCTATGTTTTTGTTTAACAAATACAGCAATAAATATATATTAGTCGTCATTCATGCCTGCAGAAGAGATTTCCATTCAGACTACAGAAAGTGAAACTACATTTTGGTCTGACGTGATGCTGGCGATGTTGACTTTAACAATATAATATTAAATACACTGTGAAGATAAAACAATAGCCTCTCTGTTATGTTATTAAATGTAGAGGACAATGGCATTGCTTGCTCGTGAATCTGCAATCAGCTAACCATATATGCTGTTTAGTGCATGTATTATAGTATATATGAGTATAGTCCTCACACTCGGCCTGCTGTACTCTGAAGATTAATTAATTAATAGCACACTTTTCTTCATGCATATTTTCCCATCCAGATCTCCCTGTGCTGGTCTTGATTGTCATTTTCCTGCTTGTTTTTGTCTCTCCGTCTTTTGTCACAGAAGCTGACTGTGACTCAGCTGGAGCTCTGCGGGGCTAAAAATGGGACAGCTGCCTCTTTTTTTAAATGACACAAGTTTGTCTCATTGTATCTGGCTCACATGTCTCCTGCCTGGGAAATGGAGGGAGGAGGGCAGCTGTGGTGGGATGATTTGCTATGAATTAAAGCTGTTTCCTAACAGGCTCCACAGGGTCTGATCCTGTCCCCTGCCTGTCTGGTGGATTCTCTCCACCAGTTCAGAGGAGAGCATGTATTATGTTACATCAGCTCTTTTTTCTCCCTTGTCTTTTTTTTTCTTTTCTCCACACAGTAAACTGTATTGCAGACAATAACAATGGCTTTATATTTAGCATGACTTTGTGGTTGAAGGTGCCCCGAGTTGGTTGAGGGGGGTTTGTGTAATAGTTTTCCCATGCAGCGTTGTTGGCGCGGGGCTCCTGAAGGTCCATTCTGTCAGTGTCATTCTTCACCAGCATCCAGCCACAGGTCTCTGGCCAGAGGGAAAGACAGCAAGAGGAAATGACTGTGCTTTTTGTTCTACGCTGCACTCAAAAGTGGTCAGCTTTTGTAGTGGAGCTTAATCTAATATTGTCTGTGGTCTGAGGGAATACATGGGACTTTTGTGTTTTTACCATGGCTCTTTAACTATTTAAAAAGAGTGAGAACCTTTTCAGTAGTTTCTTGCTTATTTTCCAACATTGTGTTTCAGCTACTGAAAGACTAGGAAGACGTGTTGGCTGACAATACAGCACTTTGCTGTTCCAAACCAAACTAGAACACAGCTTTGTCATTTCCCTTTTTGTTCTGCTCTTTTGTCTTTATCCTTCATTTTGTTCTTCTGATTTGTGTGAGAGACATGTTAAATATAACTGAGGACAAGAACAATTAAGAATCTTTGTGTGATTCAGTGGGTGTAATTGCCTCTAGCAGGTATTAGCTTGAGGCATGGCTCTGCCAGTGTCGGTCAGTAAATCCACCTCCACTGAAATATCTCAGCAACTGTTGGATGGATTGACATTGGTTCCCAGAGGATAAACCCTAATTATCCGCTGACTTTTCCTCTAGTGCCACTGTGAGGTTTGTGGTTTTGAGTCATTTTTACAACTATATTGGAGGGATTGCTGTGGAATTTGCCTCAGAATGAATTAGAATTACTTTGGTCATCTCTTTTTTTTTCATCTAGTGTCATCGTCACGTCTAAAAGTTTCCTATACGTTATTGTGTTTATTGCAAACATTAGCAACATTAGCAAAGATGAACATGGTAACATTATACTTTCGTATCAGTGTGTTAACATTGTCACTGTGAGCATGTTAGCATGCGCTTAGCTTAGCTCAAGTACAGCTTTGTTTTTTTAATCAGCTGACATAGACTGGGTTGTGTGTGCTCATAAAACCATACACTGTTTACAATATAACTTAAAATGCCTGTCAATAATGCACCTTCCATTTGCAACTCTCTGGACTATGCCGAGTCCCTTGTCCTTCACCCTTCCCCTCAGTCCCGTCTCATCCTCCTGTCATCACTTGCTCTGAAATGCATGAAACAGGTGGCTTGAGAATTCAAAATGACATGGGAGGGATGGTGACCAAACAGTTGTGTGTGTGCGTGCACGTGTGCATGTGTGTGTGTGTGTGTGTGTGTGTGTGTGTGTGTGTGTGTGTGTGTGTGTGTGTGTGTGTGTTCGTGTGTGTGTGTGTGTGTGTGCGTGCGTGTGCGTGTGCGTGTGAGAAAGACATAAAGAAAGGAAGAAAGGGAAGGGTTACCTAAAAAAACAAACAAAACATAAAGTTGTTTTTTGCTGATAACTTCTGCAGTGCCGGCTACCACTTTTCTTCAGTTTTCTTCAGTTCTCTCTCAGAGTAATTCCACATTTCTCTCCCTGCCAAGACTGTCAGCCTTCTGTCAGAAAACACCTTAATTGAATTAAAGTTAATGAAATCCATCTTGAATCAAAGCATGGGCTCTAAAGTAACACAGATGAAGAGCTGGAAGCAATGACAAATTGGACAGTTTACAAGACAAAAGCATTCATGACTGACTATGTCTAGCTTAGTTGAAAGAGTATAGTAGAATACACTTTAAAGAATACAAGTGACTTGTACGAAGAAATACTTTCACGAAAACACGAAAAATCCACCAATGGCCTGAAAGAAAAGGGTTTTGTCAGCTCTGCAGAAAGAGAACAAATCTCCCTGGACATCTGTGGCCAGAACATCCAGCAGCAGTTGTGTTGTAAAAGATCCTGTAGTAAATTGTCTGGAGACAGTAGGGCACATGAAGCGCATATTCTAAACTACGTCTTTCTCTGAGGCTTAGTTCTCAATTTAATTAACTGTGAAAATGTTGTAGGGGGGGATGTCACAACTGTGGCTCCCCAGAAGAAAGGCCCTCCGTCTTATCACCTTCTGATTGGCCATCAGCCCTCCCTCCTCCCACCACCCGATTTACCGATCAAGCTCACACATTTCGCCAAAATTCTGTTCGCAAAGTTCTTGTAGTGCTCGTCATTCATCTTTGAATCATGGCTTCGTTTTCCTGTAAAAAACAGAAAGAAAAACAGAGAAAAACATCAAAAATGTTGAATACAATAGTCAGTTGCTATATCATATCATGTTGACAGTTTAATGGTCAACTAATGGTCAAACCTCAAACAGCTGCCAGTAAATGACACATCTGGCTCCTATGTCTGCAACATGAAGAAGAGACCTCAGCCGAAGCAGTTGTGCCAGCAGTCGTTAGCCAAAGTAAGCTAACCTCATCTTGTTCTGTGTGACGTTGACAGAAAGACACTTTGACCTGCTGCTGTTGTCCACTGTAATGAAGTGGACTGTGAGTGTGTGTGTGTGTGTGTGTGTGTGTGTGTGTGTGTGTGTGTGTGTGTGTGTGTGTGTGTGTGTGTGTGTGTATGGGCAGTTTGTACGCATTGGTTATTTGTGGAATGGAGGTTCCTTCACGTTGTTGTCTGTTACTCACACAGAGCAGACATGTATTTTATTATCTTAGACCACATGGATACCAGCTTTCAAGTTGGGTAATAATCACAGAAAAAAATGGGCAATACTGGAGGGGCCAGGTTCCCAATGTGTCTCTCTTCTGTGTATAGCGTTTCATTGTTTTTGTCTCAGTCTCTTTAAATCTGAGGATAAAAACTAAAGATGTGTGGCAGAGGTTGCACAACCTCCCAACAAGATGCGTTTCTGATACAAACCAACAGGCCAAATTAGTTCAGCCAAGGCTTGGATGCTCCAGCAGTCTTCTTCTGGGCGTGTGATGGATGTTGGCCTGTGCAAATAGATTCCACATTAACACATGCACGCTAAAGCAATGTTGACAGATTCGACTGTTGAATAAATACCCTTGCCTCAACAAACATGGGGCACATTTTCTTCTGAGACACATTGTAAACGGTTCAGCTTTTCTAGTAAGTGCGTGAGTTTTGTACTGACTGGAAGGACATGAGCATGTGCTGCTATACAACGTATTCAAAGTAAAATCAGCTGGTCCTGAAAACGATATTACACTCAAAGGCTGGTGGCTGACAGAAGCTGTTGAGTTGCGTTGAGTTTGACATGTTCATTCACTTTCTGTCGGAGGTATCAACATCGCTACCTTATCTTACACACAGACACATTGACACTCAGTCCACTTTGTACGTAAAGCAGCAACACATGTAGTCAGCAATCTGATTGGAACAGAGGAGCCGATCAGACAGACAGCCCATGGAGAGGTGGCGCCTGTCATGTGGAATGGATCTCATTAAAAGTGAGCCCCAGGTCACACTTTGATGGACAGGGAGACGTCAGTCATCTGCCAACTAGATTAGCAGGGACAGACGGCCCCCCGTCCTTCCTCTCTGCCCCTTGAGAGCCCGCAGCATACCAAGTGGGTCCATACCAAGTGTGCCCCGCAGCCTCCATCAAACCTCTCACCTCTCATCACTGAAACAAACGAGCACATCCACCTCAAATCCCAAAGAAAAAAAACACCTGCTGTGCGAAAAGGCAGGTGACAACAGACATTTTCCTCTCCACCTTTTCCCTGGTGTATCAGGTGTTTTGCAGTCTCAAAGCCCTGTCTGAACCTGTACTGCTATATTTGTGTGAACACCTGATGTAATAATTAACTTCTAGAACCTTAACGTTTTCTTCCCACAGGTTCTATAAAGTGAGGAAATGCTAAGACCATGACATTTTTGTGTGCAGTCCATCTTTGCATTTTTTGGTATTCTCTATTACGGAAATACAGTATAACTTCAACTCACACAGTTTGATATCTTTTGTTGAGGTTTTCTCTGTGACTCATCCTCTGCAGACAGGAAGTGATGCATTTAACCTCATGAGGCTCTCTAAATGTAGTGGGCACCATCAGCTGGTTAGCTAGGTTAGCATAACGACTGGAAGCTAACCTCGCCCGGCATCTCAAATTAATACTATAATGATTAAAACAACAATTTGAGGTTTTATGGAAACTTGTGTTCATGACTATTTGGCCAAGACCAAGTCACTGCAACCAGGCTTCATATCAGCATAAAGGGATGAGAGTGGTATCAATGTAACTCTCAACAAATAAGCACTTTCCCAACAAACTATTCCTTAATACCATAATCCAGATTCACAGTAATATAACTTATAACTAAGACTATTATGCATAAGTTATATACAGCATTACTTAGCTGTGACTATCCTTTGGATATCAGGCTGCATGAATGCTATAAAATATAAATATACTACTAAACTGGTCAAAATTGTGTCTCTCATTGACAGGAAGAAGAAATACTTTAAAGATGCTACCACTGGATTTCCTTCTCCTCTAATTGCTTGGTTCAATAGAGCCATGCGTATCTTTTTATGGGCTGACAAAAGTCCCTCTTTCAAATAAAATCATCAGCGGACGAGGGTGATCTGGGATGCCCAACATTAGGTTGGTATCATTAAGTCTCCACACCCAGTCTGTTATCTAAATCAGATCTATCAGAGACATGAGCTCCTTAGCCATGGGAAGAGCTGGCTCCTTACTCAAACAGGAGGGGACACCTTTAGAAGCCGAGACACCAGGAGAAGATCTCATGAGATCTGAAACATGAATCATATTATACCAAAGATTACCTGTACCCCTCGTAAGGGAAGCAGGATAGTGCTGAGGCATTGGAGATCAAAAAAGAAGATTGATAATAGTTTCAATGTTTTCAGAAATATATGGAATCCTTGTCTGGAAGATAGGTCGAGATTATCACCAGGACAATTGACCCTTTGCTAAACCCCGCCGCCTGCAAAAAAGTGATTTCAGAGAGAAGCAGAGAGATGTGTCAACAATATGTGTTTGAAGGATATATAGGATGTCCAACTGACTCAGGTTAAAATATAAATAATATAGAAGCTAAAGCCTGCAGATCACAGTGAAAGTGAACCACCACATCACCTGGCGATCAAGACAGAGGACAAAGAAATAAGGAACAACACTGAGATAGAAATACACTTGATTTGAAAGCTATTAACAAACTGTATAGTTCTACTACCGTTTTCCTCGTCCGGTCTCTTCCTCTTTTCTGTATTTTTGTCTTAAGAACAAGAACATGCGCTGTAATCATACAGTGACCTCCTGTTTATCCCAACATTCCCAAGAGTTCATGTCTCCAGCAATAGACCTGTGGCATGATGCCCAGGACTGGGGCCATGCATGGCTCACTTTGACAAGCATGCTAGTCAAGGCTGTGCTAGCTTCACTCACAGCAGATCAGGATTCCCAGCAATCTCTGACACGCGGCTGACGTAATACAAGGTCCATTTGAATTACATCTAAATCTGGGGCTGGTAAAATTGAAAAAGAAAATTGGCAAAAGATGAAAATAATTTGGGCTATTTACGGAGCTGAGGAGGGGCGCTACGCAATGTGTCAGTGTTTAATACCCCTCATCGGCATTTTGATTTGTGACAACTCACAGAGACGTATGAAGTATCCCACATTGAATTCATGCTGGAGTCTGATCGGCATGCAATGTGTCATGCTTGATGCATCCGTGGTTATAAAGGCCAAAGGTAGACAAGACCGATATGAGGCGAGGTCCTCTCCATCCTCCGTGCCCGCCGGCTTCTGTAGAGAGCACCGCTCTTAAAAAGCACAAACAAATCTTGTCTACTAAAAGGTCTGTACTTACTGCTTCCAGGAGGTAGCCACAGCCTCGCAATCTGAGTCGGACGAAATGTCGACTTCTGTCTACTCTGTTTTTATATATTACCAATCTAACAGCCAGTAATCAAAATGGAAGTATTAAGCGAATTGTTTACTCTAATACTCTAATATTAACACAATTGGCACAGTAAGTAAAGTAAAAAACATTATCAGCTTTACATAGCCTACATTCTACAACTAGAACATATTTTGAAGGGATAATGAAGCATTAATAACGTTCACTCAATATCACCCAAAACTCAGCAACATAACACTCAAACATCTCGACACTAGCATGAACGCGTGAATGAATTAATGACTCTCCAAATTACAACTCCAGATAGCTGGTTGCTGGGTTGTTTGGTTTCCTGAGAAACAGCAGATATGTCTTTTGCATGCATCATTAGGTCCCTTGGGAAAATAAAGACATTGAAGTCTTCGGCAAATTGACTGAGGGGTCAAAGGTGTGCAGTTGATGTGATATTAGCCAACCTTTTCTGAAGGATTGTGACTTTTATACATTTTTGCAATATGAGCTACTACAGAACCCCATGCTGGGAATTTCCCTCCTGAGATGGCCAGGACCCGGTTCACTGGGCTCTGACACGACCCCAGTGACCTCTCTCGTTCTCACTTGTCCAACCAATGTCATGTAAACTGATACGTCTGGGAAATGTTAAGCGGCGTACATGCTTTGTTGGTCTCTTTTGAAATGTTTTGAAGTTTGGGTGAGGCATGTTCATTTGTGTAGAACATGGTAATTAATTAGTCGAGGTTATTAGTATAATGTGGATTAAATTCAAATGAGCTGAGGCGCCTGAGGAGTGGCAGACCTCGGTGCTTTGTGTACAACAAAAGACGAAGAGGAGAAGTTGACGACAATGCAGCAGTAATCACATTCATATTAGTAATCCCTTCCTGAAAACAGTAGGGAAAACCCCACATACAGCTCTTCCTCAGGCATCAAGACCATCTGGAGTTTGGAGGTTTGGTGGAATCCCCTTATTATCCACACAAAGACTATCAGATGTATAAATGTTAGGAAATGGCTATTTTACAGACTGAAAGAATGATCGGTGATGGTGGGATTATTTTAGCCAAACAACAAATTAGCGACCTCACACTGCATTCACTTAGTAGAGTGTGGACGATTAAGCTGTGGTGGTATCCTTAAAGAAATAACGTAGCAACATCATTAACATAGACGACAATGATAAACTGCACAATAGCATCATGTAGTTTGCGTTACTGTCGTTTATTGTACATTTTTATAAGACATGCCATGGATACATTTCAAATGCAAATAATCCATTGCTAACAGCTGAATGTTTTGCTGATTGAGATGTTAAGTGTGGTTTTCTTTGCTGCATAGATAATAACACATGCTTAATTCATCCCCCTCCTCCCGGTGCTAATAGATACTCAGCCTGACTATCTGCATCTTTTTCTCATTAAAATGTGCTGGCGAGCCTGCATGCACTCACAGCAGCCACAGAGAGGGAGCGATCAAGTAATGAAGCTGCTGCCTCTCACAGGTTGTTGCCTTATACTCGTTTCCCTCATTTGACTGTCACTCAGCGAGATACCACTTTCTGCCGCTCCCCTTTGATCATCTGTCATCCCTGCTAATGCAAAACGACCGCCGGGGCCTTGTAGGAAATCAGCCACATCTTTAGTGTCACTTCTCATTAACACAGGAAGTCAGGTACGAGAGGAGGGCTCTCATTTACTGTATATCCACAGGGACCTGGCTGACCCTACGACAGTGAAATTATCTAATTGCAATAAAACCTGCATTTATGGGTATTTCCTATTGCATGGCATTGAAAAAAAAAGAAAACAAAAGTGACAGTTGCTGCCATTAGCTGTAATTGTCTTTATAGCTCCACAAAGAGATCGTTCCTACACCTTCACCAGCACTTTTGCAGACATTTCTCTCCACTCACACAGCAGGAGGACCCCTCTGCCTCACCCACATCTAGTTCTCAGGGCACAGCTGTTCTCGCTGCCTGCTGTTGGGTTAAATTTTTAATATTTATGAAGCTTCAGCAGATTCGAGCCTGACACTCACCTGCAGTGCAGCGTACTGTGCGAGCGAGAGGAAGGGAGGGAGACCTCGTTCATGTCTGACAGCCCACCATGGAGAGAGAGAGAGAGAGAGAGAGAGCTACTGACACACTGATGCTTTAAGTCTCTCCTCCATCCTCCCTGCATGTATGTCGTCCCTCGGTGCAGCAGCTAAAAGCCCCTGCATATCAAAGCAGCGGCGCCCATGTGGGTTGATGTGTGTTCACCTGTAGCAGCATCTGAATCCACTGTACATGCCTGACTACTCTTCTCCTCCCTCCAGTCCCAACTGCGTTCTGTTGCCAAGGCGATGTAAACTGTACAACACTGTGGGATGCCTCTCTCGCAACGAGGCACAGCGGGATTGCACATATACTGAGATAGCGTGTCTCTAAAGTGGATTCACATTAACCAGTTATTGTCATTATGCTGCAGAAACGGTTTCCTATCGGCTGTTATCACTTATTCCATTGAGCTGCTTCAGCATGGCTCACACACTCCCGTGGCTTACTAATATTAATGTTAATAACAGCTGTGCCTTTCCCACTATGACTTGTCAAAATGTCTGCTGTGAAAAAATTACCCAAGAAGTCCAAGAACACTTATAAGTAATGTGTAAGTTCCATTTAAAGCATCAATTATGACTTATTTTATGATGTGACAAGGCTATGGTTAAGGTAAGGTTAGGGAAACATTGCATTTTGGGTTTAAATTGCTATTTCATTAAGGCTTGGGGATCTTTGAAGCCGCGGTTATAACAATAACCATGTGGTTAAGTTTACGAAACCATCCTGATCATGGTTAAAAGAAAACCAAAATGACCGTAGGAGATGGGAATTTTCCATTCGTTGACTCTAAACTCCTCCCCCTATGGACTGTCATCACTTTACTTCCTCCTGCAGATGAACAAGTCATAATTCCTCCGGCCATAAGAGAGTTTTGTCACTTGAACTGGTCATTTTGAGGTATTTGCTGAAATTACAGATTATAACTTATTATCCCTGTGAGGACAGTTAGCATCTCAAGCAGCAACTCATTCTAACCTTCGCAGCCTTTTTGCACCAAGTGAAGGGCTTTCCTAACCCAACCAGCATGATGAACTCCGACCTTGCACCCCCACAAGAAATCCATCAGCACGCCGTGCTTTTTTATCTCCATCCTAGGGGCATGACCGTACGGCTGCCCTACATATTAAAGTGGTCATGCTCTGAATTGGGGTTATCCCTGCACCCACTCCAGCAGACCACCCTCTGGTTGTTTCTCCTTATGTGCACAAACAATCCTGTCTGTTGTGGTAACAGGGCTAATAACAAAGGGGTCGGCTTATCCGCTGTGGATTCATCCTGCTGGCATGACGTCCATCCAAGCATGTCTTTACATCAGACTCTCTTCTTGGCGGATTAGACCAACTGTTAGCCACCACTTCCTGGACTTTCACTCAGTGGCATTAGCTAGTGTCATCAGTCCCCTTCATGGGTGCGTGTGAGCATGTTTATCATGATATTCTGATAATCCTGTTGTAATTTGACCCAAATACAGCATTACATCCTGATTCATTTCCTGCACATAGCCATGTCAATACATCTACAATAAAGAAGTAAAGCTATCTACACAACCATTAGCCTTTTTATAGTCACCATGAAGACATGGCTGTTGTGTTTTTATAATTATATTCAAAATTATTGATTGTCAGTCTTTTTATTAGTTTAGTTATGGATTTTCATAGTTATGTTTCTGTCTGATTGTGTCATCTCTTGATAAATAACTTTAACCTTTTACTGTATTTATATATGTTCTATAAATAAACTGACTTAACAACAATGACATGACGGGCAGATTGAATGCATCATCATCAAAAGCTCATACAAACCATATAATCTCTTCCTCCTCTGGCATCTCCGGAGATATCGCTTCCTAGGGAACAGCTTTACAAGGCGACATGTAATGCACCCCGCGTTCTTGTGTGTCTTTCTGTGCGTTTAGTTTATTCAGAGGTGTGTGTTGATGTGGTGCTGTGAAGGGTCTGAGCCGAGCCACCTGCAGCACGAGTCTGAAGGCAGCTGACACGTCCTGTCACTGCGACCTGGCACTGTCCCGCCTGAGAATAATCCCAGCCAAAGTCCTACGCTTCACAGCCAACACAGGAAGCACAGCTACACACACACTCTCTCTCACACACACACACACACACACACACACGCACGCACGCGTTCCAAGATAGACACAGTTTCCCAAACCTTCCCCTTTGGAATACTGTCACCTGTTATGTGTTTCCATGGAGACCGAGCACACTAACGAGGCAGGGTGTGTGTTTCAGTATGTGAGTATTGTGTGTGTTTACATATAAAGGGGGGGAGGAGGCGGGGTGTCATTAGGTAAGGGCAGGTGATGGGAAGCAGCTTATAGGTTATTACGGTGGTAATATTTCATCTGTAGCATAGAAAATGTTGCAAGTACCCATTAGTTATAGTAAAAGGTGAATTATTTAAGATATACATTAAAAAACAGATTTGTAAATAAGATTTCCTAATCTCCATTTGTGACATCAGACCTAATGAATCATAAATCTGTGTCCAGAGAGGCGGGATAAATGAAGGGAACTGCAGCCAATTAGCAGTGGAGATAAAGCAGATGGCTCCTTTGGCTGCAAAAATGGGATTTTCACTGACTCCCATGACCTTGAAGACTTTCTCAACAAGCAAACACCTCAAACTTTTGATTGGTCACAGGAGACATGTATAAAGAAGGATGCAAATCATGTCAAATGTCATCCAAAATCGTAAAGACGTTTGAATTAGTATTATATTATACTAACAACCTTTAAAGAATGATAATAATTATGCCGTTTATCTTTTGTGCCATTTAAATCATGTCACGTGTGTATTCATGCTCCGACGAGGGCAAGTGTCAACAATAACACGTGGGAGTGGATTAGTGAACATCTTAATCTAGTGGCCTTCGGAGTATATGAAGTAAATATAACTCTACACCGATTACAAAGTTACTCATCAAGTCTATACGTCTCACTGCGCTCGATTTATAATATCTGAACTTGCATTGGATCTCGGACAAAATCCTATACTTTAAATGACGGTGAAGATGTCATTATTCACTGACACTCAACACATGCTCAACACATGAGAGAATTGATTCATCGTTTTTCAAACCAGCTGCACATTGTCACAGGGACTGTTTTGTACATTCCACACCTTTCTCGAGCACTGAAACCAGGTCATGTAATCAAAAACCCTGCGTGGAAAGCCCACGGCCTCCATTTCACCATCTGTGAAACGGAGGGCCTCCTCCAGACCGGGATGACAGACCCCAGGTGCAATGGCCACAACACTAAAAACCATTTCCCCCTGTACTCTTTTTGGTTCCTTACAGTTAGTGTGCGTGTGTGTGTGTGTGTACATGTAAAATACACTCCCCCTTTGTCAGTCAGTCAGACACCCATAGGATTTGCGCTCAATAAACTCTCTGCCCTCTGCACCTTAAAGGAAGTCCATCTGCTCTGGAGAGGGTTGAGCAGCCTCCAGGCAGCTTGTGAGATGCGTGCGTACTGAACGGTTCACCGCTGATGACTGTGAGGAGATTTCCACTTCCTAAACGGCACGCTCTTCCTTTCCAGATCCACTCTGGCGCTGTGGCATGTTTAGCATTGCCGGTAATTAATGTCAGATGCGCTGCAACAAGAAGCTCCAGGTAAAGGTCACAAGACCTCAGAGGGAATAAGCAACAGCTGAGGATAATGACTCGTCTCATCCACATCTGTTAGACTGTTTTAGACTATTTCTGTTTAAATGTAATGGGAAAGTCCCATAATTCTTTTGTTTGAAATGTTCATACGTTATAAATGTTTTAGCGTCTACAGTTCACACTTGATAACATGTTTAACAGCTGCAGCAGTGTAGCTACTGTACAGGTCATCACAGTTTCTTATTTCATACTTTCTTTCATTTCTTTAATTAATGTTTGCAAATACTTTTTCCTTTTTTACTGCACAGCAGCCTGCGCGGAGCAATCCTTGCCTCACATGTGATACTTATGCCCAGCTACAGCTACACAAGAGATGTAGACAGCTTAACGTGTCTGTCAACATGATGACATTTTATTTGGTGCTTCTAGCATCCCATAATCCCCCTGGATCGTTCGACACACAGCCTGGTAGGGGAAGAGTAGCAGGGAGGTGGTGTTGGCATACCGGGGCTTGTCAGTGTTCCTTTACTGTGCATTCGATACTAAAATATGTTCAGTGTCACTGACTTCATGAACCATAAAATGGGGGGAAAAAAGTATATTAATACATTGTCGAAATATCCTTTCTGGAGACATGACCTGTCTCTTTCATGATGACTTGAAACTAAAAATATAATTGACTTTCTATTCTGTTTTATCCAGGCTGCTGTGTTACCAGCGAGTATTCTGACTAATTCAAGCCGCTGTCACTGTAAATCTACTCTCCTCTTCTTTGGTCCCATTGAGAGCAACACCATAAATCAAATCCTAATGAGCTGCCTCATGCGTTTAAGGAGATCACCAGCGACATTGTTCTACTATTTACTTTCTTTGGTCTGGGTGTCACAGAACAAAAGATTAATGGGATTATAGGGACCTTGTCCCCGAGGGCCTTTGAGAATAAAATGGTCTCCACCTGGAGGTTTGGAGCTCGTAGCTGCCTGTTGACGTCTGCTGACCTTTTGGATTGCTCATACAATGCACAACACTTTTAACTTTTGCCTCCAGCTCTACATGACCCATAGTGCAGTTCATAATAGTCAAAGAATAATAACCATAACGTACTGTAATTGTTAAGGTATATTATTCAGATGTCCTTAATCAATGGATATTTGACTTCTGTACGTGCCACATAATTTGGGTTAATCAATCACAATTCTAACACAGTTGCTGAAGCGTGGTTTAATGTGACCTCACGAACTATACACGGTAACACGTTTAAAGGTAACCTCCTAGCTGCATAATGCTGCATAATGCTGCATAATGCTGCATAACGCTGCATCCCTGATCTCTCGCCGCAACCTTTCAAGCTAATTGCTACATACAATGGGTGTAATTAATTGTATTTCTGCAAATTTGTCACTTTTCCATCAACTGGCTAGGAGAAAATAAACTAGATGAAGTCAAGCATTATCAAATTATGGGAACATCGGAGAAGACTGCAAAAACGACTGATTAGTCATGTCAGATAAATGTTTGCTAGGTAAGTTGTTATTCGGCAAAGGTGTTTCAATAACACCTCAAAGTGAGTGTAAACTAACGATATTTAAAATGTTGCCGTTTCCATAAAACTTTTCCAATGCGATAACTCATAATGCTTATTAAACATGGGAAGAGAAGCATGATTACAGGTTGTGCTCGGAAAGTTACCAAAAAACGTTATTCTGCTGTCGGACGGCTTTCCGTGACTGGTTCTTGATAGAGAAAGAAAATAAATAAAACATAGTTAATTCAGAACAGAAGGAACTTTTATTACCTACCACCCACTCACTAAACACAATCATTGTACATTGAAATATTGCACTTAAAGTTGTATCCTTTATGTAATGGCAAAAGACATTAAGTGAACCAAAAGCCATGTTGTTTTGATGGTGGAAAACCACCTGGGTTTCTCAGCGTAGCCTGTTATTATTATTCAAGCTCCTGACTAGACCACAATCACAGCCGTTTCAGGGCCGTTCTGACAGATTAGGAGAGACAGACCTGCTTCACAGCTATCAAGCTAAAAGGATATTTTCACAGGGGAAAGGTGACCAGTTTAAATGCTCTCCAATCCCCAGCACATGTGTGGTAAAATATATCACCGCTGCAAGAGAACTGTCAACCTGTGTCAGAATTAATCAACCTTTGCGACACAGACCCAGGCACTCACACTCATAAATCTGCACATGCATGAAATCCAAACAAATACCTTTTCACTCCGTGTTGATGGAGCTCCTTGTAGAAGGGACCCATTTTTGTGTAAAGTAGGAAACAGGAATAAAAAATGATTAAACTGACAAAACAGCGACACAGCATGTGTGCACTAAAATGTGAAAGTTTATTGGAAGCCTGTTGGATACCAGAGGGGCAGCAATGTTTAGTGTAGCACTTTTCATGCACTGGCAGGAGTCTAAAGGAGAGGGATCTTCGTCGGAAGTGTTTACAGCTTTACTGACTTCTCCCCCTGCGCACTGAGGCTCTCTAATTACAGAGGCCACCGCATACTGTCCGTGCTTTCTCCTCACGCTTCAAACATGATGCTCCATTCACACAGGGTCTGAGCGCTGAGAGAATAGCAGCCGCAGCTGTTGCAGTGTCATCAGAGGCTCATCCAGCAGCATGAGGTCAAAGGTCGGATACAGCTGGGTTCATGTTTACAGGGACATGCCAGATATTCAGATTCACATTATACAAAGGAATCACTGAGCAATGTTTGATTGAAAGGGAACTATGATACAGTACATGGCCAAAAGTATCCACATTCCTACATTTGGGTAACTTGGAGGCTTTATAGTTTGGGCGGGTTACAGGTTGGCATTATTCTATATTTGTAGTACTTGTTAGGATCAAAGGGATTTGTTGACATGAAATATAGAATATCATCATCTTTTAGAAGATAGTGAATAACACAATGAACAAAAACTATGCAGTCACGAAACTATTCAAAAATGGCATGTATGTGTGATTGGTTGGGTGAGGTGATAACCTCTCTCTTGGGGAGTCAGGAGGAAAAACAACAACTAATCATCAGTGATGGCCAGGCGTGCATTCCTGACAGAAAGTCTCTCCAACACAGTTGCTGTGAAGACCCTGGAGTATTCTCTCAAAATGAATAATATTGCTCTCTTGAACTTTGACTCTCTGCCGTGCTGAGTTGTGATTGTTTTGCCCCTGTTGGAGTATGATTGCATAAGGCCCTTGATTTTAACAGGCCTCCACTTTCTGTTCGGACGCACATGCTGGGGAAGAGGTGATGAAGTGAGGGAATGTTAAACCTCAGGAGAAAAACACTGTAGCGGCTCTATTTCTAACCATTGCACTTAGATTTGTAAAGGCATGACACCAAAACAAGAGCGTCCGTGTTAATTTACTGCAGTCGTGTCTAGATCTCATTTTGAAATTTGAGGGCGCTTTATGAGATTGTTTTTGCAAAACTATAGTGTTTCACAGAATGCAAGTGAAAGGAAAATGCCTGGTAAAATCCTGACGCATGCCCTTGGAAAATAAAATTAGGATAATTAGATTAGAACAATAAAGCCAATAGTTATCATAGTGTCGTCTTTTAACTGCTCAATTATGCTGTCTTAAGAGGCTGCGGGGATCGGATTCGGCCTCGGGCCAATCCACATGAAATGTCAGCTTCATAGAAATGGCTGGGTGTTCCCTCAATTAGAGGCATGTTCTCACATTATTAGCAAGCTGAAAAAAAGGTGAGGTTAAGGCGGCTTCTCCAATTCAGCTTTCTAAATAATTTCACCATAAAGAATAAAACAGGTCTAAATTATTTTGGGGTCATCCCCTTTATTAGAGTGTCTAATATTTGTGTTAATGTGATATTTAGCACAATAAAATCTAAAGTTTATGTTTATAATTGATGTAAGATGACACAACTTGTCCATGTCTTATGTTTAAAGAAAGACAATGGAAACGTTGGTCCACAAAGATAGAAGTGAAAGCTTTTTGACCTTCAAAATCTTTGGAGAGACTCGTAACTAGTACAGCTCCACTCTGATTCAATAGGAAATAATGTTTTTAACTCTTTCAAGAAGATCCAATGATCCACCGGTGACCTTCAAGCTCACTTGCACAAGTTCAGAGCTATCTCCAGTTTCCAGAAACCGATTGTGTGTGTGTGTGTCTGTTAAAATGTCTGACCTTTGGCCGCTGCAATAAATAGACTTATTGGGTTAAGTCTGGTCCTCCAACATGTAAAGGGGTCTTGGAGTCTGAGGACGTCACTGACGAGACGGCGAGGGTTGAGGAGTTAGGGGACTGGACAGTAGAAGGTACTCACAGCAGGAGAGCGAGGGTTTTGGAATGAGATTGTATTTAAGAAAAATCCAGCCGTCCGAGGTGATTAATGCATGGATCCCTATATTGACGTTATCAAAGCAGTAAAAATACATTTGCAGTTTCCAACTGCCAGAATATATGAGAATACTCAAAACAAAAGGAACATTTTCTCACTGGCAAAACTATCATTTTTCAACCTAAAATAAACCCATTATTGTTCTTTGACCACTTTAGCATCCACATGCTGACCAGCTGAATTTGTCCAACCAGTCAGCAATGTTATGTGATTGTTTTATAATTTGCACAAATGAGCTGATGAGTATTTATTTCTTTTTTTTGAGGGACTTGCAAGTGGGGTCTGCTCCCCAATGAGGCTCCTGCTCCCTCAGATGAGGTGGCTGCCCCTAAACCAACAGAGTGTGCACCACAGCCAGTGGATTTGTAGCAGAGTCACATTCAACAGCAGTTCATTAGCCGTGGAGAACCTGCCAGATTCCCCTTTGTTTGCAGCACACAGCTGGGCTACTATGAGCATCAAAACCGTGGGATTGGATTACATTTTGCTTAAAGATATCTCAGGATAATCAAATGTGATGCTGCTGCTAATGTGAGGGACAACTATGTCATTCAATACCAGATGTCTTTCACGAAAGAATTAAGGTTTATAGGAAACAGAGTTGCTCTATTATGTGTCAACATTTCATCGTCTGTCAGAGCTCCAGCAGAGCGCCAGTCGTCCCTCAACATCCGTCCGAACTTCCCTGCAAGCTTCCGACTTGGCGTCTCCAGGGGAGGCTTCAGCCCATGTCTACACTAATTGCTCATTGATACAGATTGTGATTATCTGTGCTTACGGGGTAATTATGTAGTGTCAGAGTCACTAAATCAGGGTTGGAATGAGGCTATCGCAGTGTTGCCTCTCCGGGGATTAAGGGGGGTTTGTCTGGGCCTCTGCGTTATCTCGATCCCTCTCCTATCCTTATCTCCAGAGCGTGAGCTGGGAGAGAAACAACAGCCGGGCCACAGCCAAAGCAAACAGATAGTTGGAGTGCCAGGCATGCAATGCAAAGACACAAAGTGAGAGAACGATCCACACACACACACAGGGTTTGTCTTGTTGCTTTTGTGTGAGCCATTATGAACAAATGCCATTTCCTATTGAAAGATGAACATTTTTCCTGGAAAAGAAAACAACTCCAATTGAACAATTTAATTAAAATTTGGCCGTGAGTTTGGCTCCAGCATCTTGTCAGCCGCTGTCTTTTTTTTTTTTTTTTTTAAATGTGTTTCACCACGCTTTTATACGGAGGCCAGGATTCAACAAATACTGACTAAACTGGTGGTCGACCATTTTATGGCAGGGTGTTTTGACATCACATCATGTGGTATTATATACAGTCTGTGCAGCCGCAAAACTAGGCCAAGGCTGAGCGAGTGCCACAATTGTCCTAGGCCCCATTTGTTAAACTGAATAAGAGCCATGGCACAAAGCAACACCAGCAATGTGACCGCTGAGAAAACATTACAGCAAACTAAAAAGTTATCTTGTGCACTTCTGTTTATTTAAATGCATAGAGGAATAGATACAATAACTCATATATTTAAAATGACCCAAAGTTTACTTTGTGACCTGTTTATAAAGGCTACCGCAATGATTTACTGTTTATGAACAATGCTTCCATTACAATATCCTCTTTGTATCCTCTGAGTGTGTGTTGTATTGGCTCCATAGCAGTTCACTGTCTGCAGGGGTGCCTGTCAGTCAGAATAAGTGTGTCGAGGCCTCCACACAGAAATTACATGCATTAATTATTCAGGCAAACTGTCTGCCTCTAATTGAATTTTCCATCCAGGGACATTCAACGTGGATCTTATGAATCCGGGGTGGGGTCCTAGAACAGTGGAGCCTCATTTGTAATTGCGGACAAACTCTTTTGTTGCTTGATGGTGGGTCATTTATCTCTATCAATAAGCTATTTCCACGTTTTTAATACATTTGACAAACCCTGAGAAGCGATCCCCACTGTTAGTGGCATCATGCATTGTGTTACAATATTGGAAGCCTTGACATCTTCTTCATCTATGGAAGAAAAAACCTGAATCTTGATAGATTACAACATCTCAATAGCAATTAGTTGACCATCTCCAATTGAGATATATATGTTATGTTGCAATATGGAGTCCACATGCCTTGATAAATATGTGTTCACTGTCAAAAGTAAAAAAAAAAAAATGTTTTGTACTTTTCATGAAAACATTTTGATGGATCTAAATCTTGTCTTCTTTTCCCTCTTTGATCCTTTGCTGACTACACAATGGTGAAAGTACTGAGATAGGAACAATATATCCTTCTCAAATTGATATAATTTTAGGGCCGAACAATACTATTGCCAGACAAAACATTATATCGGACCATGCTGTAAAACCCCAGATAAAAATGTTGTTTACATTGCCAATGTTTTTCCAATTCCCTGAGCATGGCAAACACATGTGTTGTAAGGTTAGAGAAAGGTCATGGTTATATCAAATATTATGGTTGAGGTTATCCAACTGGTTCATGATTGTGGTTACAGTTAATAAAAAGACACTTTTAGGTCTGTAAAGGGACATAAAAAAAACAAATCTATGGCAAACAATTCTTCCTTTACTACATAAGAGACACACTATTTCCTGCATTGGCATTCAAACATGTAATTCATAATGTAAATTATGAGGTGAAGAATATTCCAATATGGATTCCTCGGATCCCAGGCTGGATTTTACTGTTTTACCAAAACCATTCAATGACAGCATAAAATATTGAGCATCACAAAGGTCAAAGAAAAGAGTCAGCGTTATACGCCCCAACCATGGGGAAAATAACATGGATTCCATATGTCAAAGGTTTCTTCAAAAGAAGTCAGAATGTCTCTCATCGAAACAAAGAAGAAGGGAAATGTAATAATACTCAAGTCTGAGAATATTTCGTAAGCCCTTGAACGTTTCTGTTTCTGCATCTGCACAATGTAACAGCTACAATCTTTCATGACCACTGTCAAGTCCCAAGGTATCTTCTCTGATGACAGAAACTTCCCACGACCCTGCATCCATTCTTTAAATACTCTCTACGTCTTTCCCCTCTGAGGTCCTCCGTCCTTCACTTTAGAGCATTAGGAAAGTGATTTTTTTTTCTCTTTCTTGGTGTTAGCTCTTTCTTGTCTCTGGCAGCAGTTGTTCAGCTTCAATGGGGATCTGGATAATATTGTGGAAAACTTTAATGTCTCTTGGAGCACATCCACTTTGCTCAAGACATGCGATGAAAGTTATAACATGTTGAGGGAACTGCACATCAAGAATTTAGACTCCAACCTCCCATGTCCTGGCAGTCATGTCTTAATATTGGAAAATAGCACTCAACCACTGCAGTAACAACGAAGCATTAGTGATGGACTCGTGATTTGCATGAACGATTTCTCTATTCATATGTACATATGAAATCCCAATGAACACAACTTTTGGAAAATCTTGGTGGTTCAGTGTAAGGAGCAGGACAGACCCATTGTGCAGACTCCGAGACACGCAGATACTATGAAGATACTTTTCTAAAATAAAAAGTATTATGGCTGGAAGATACAGGTACACTAAACTCCTACTGCATCTAAAGACAGAGACAAAGAACAGAGGCACTGAGCTGCCTTGTTGGGAAGTGGGAACAGCTGAGCAGCAGGTCTGTGAGTGCAGAGCTAATGAGGGACAGGTGAAACTAATTGGGGCAGGGGTTCAAAACTGGGAGGAAAAAAACAGGCAGGAAGTGAAGGGATCTGAGAAGAGAGGTTATCAAAATAAAACAGGAAACACTAATGAATAGGTGACATGAAACAACTAAACTTAACCTGAGAGGTATTGCAGATATGACACTTGAAGAGAGTTTGACTAGTGATTTTGCTCTAACATCTGTAAGCTAAATATGAAGCTACAGTCAGCAGGGTTGTCCAGTTAGCTTAGCTATACTGAATCTCACTAATTAACATGTTATATATCATCTGTTTAATACGCACAAGAAACAAAATGTAAAAACAGTATTTATTTTTTAAGGGGTTTATGTGTTGGACTTTTCCTTTCTAGAATACAAATGAATGTGTCACCAGTTCCAGAAATATGCCTATAATCAACATATCAGCTCTTAATTATAATTAATTAGTGCATCTAATGGTCTCAAATTAGATCAAAGTTCCCTCAAAGTAGTAGTAAACAAAGTATATTGTTAATGTGTTTAGTACCCTATTCCAGCTGCTCTTATGGGCCCTTTTCAAAGCAGTCATTTTGACATGTCTGCGGAGGGTAAACACAGGTGTAAAGAATTACATTATTTATGGGCCGGTTTCATGTGGACCTGGGTCCTGCTATAGGGCATAATGGCTGTGACTCTTAATAGAACGGGACCATAACACATTTTATCAGTTACACTCGTGTTTAATCTGCTATGACATTTCAAAATTGCTGTTGTGAAAAGAGTCTATGGCTTTGTCTAATGTCTGGTTTCAACCTCCATGCATCATGATGACTTTGCCGGTGCTGTTTTGCCAATGCTTTGCACGCTATTTGCTTAGTTCTTATTGCTGGACTCTCATCCTTTTTCTCTCTGATCTGCCTCTCTTATCTCCCACTTCAAACAAAAGTCACTCCCCCTCAAAAAAAAAAAACACTGTCTCACAGCCGCTAAAGATGCTCCTGCTGCTTTCAACTCACTTGTAGCCCCCCCCATCCCCCGCCTCCCCTTTCACTGCCAATGCACGGAATACAGATTATCAGCAGAGCATCTCTTTGTTGTTGCATGGAGGGAATGGGGGTATTTTAGTTAGATCTCCTGGATAACATTCGGAGCACCCAGATTTCATTTCACGCAAGGCTCTTTCATGCTGACAGAGTTTCTCATACTGGGATGTGGATATGGTTATTATTATTGTTGGGGATGTTTGAGAGGGAAGCCTCAAACTCACCAACGTCAGTGTGATACTCTTGAAGAAAGCTTGCAATGTGATGACAAAACAAACGTGTGGATGTAGTTCATGTTCATCTCTTTTTCTCTTTCCAAACTGTTTGCTCATACTCTTTACTGGAGGAGGAACTGGGAAAGCAGACTCCTGCAGACAGACAGCTCAGTGATGTTGCTTTTTACGGCATGATGGACTGGCTTTATCTGAGGCCATCCTGGCCAAGCTGGGAGAGATCTGATCTGGGTTTTTGTTTTGATCTCCTCAGACTACTTATCTCCGAGTGATTTGGGTGGTATATCCAGCCGCAGACGTAGCGTCCAGAGAGGAGCCGACACGCTATGGTTACAGGTTATCATCTCCGCTCAGACCCGACCCACTATGGCACCAGCTGTCGCATCTGCCATCACGATTACCTCCCCAAACTGTTCTATTGATTGATTGTTTGGGTTATAATTGCCTTTCCATTTCAGTTCTCTGAACCATGCAAAGGAATAGTTTGACATTTTGGAAAGTAAGCTTTTTTACTTTGTTGCTGAGAATTAGAGGAGAAGATCCGTAAAGACTCATATTTGTACAGTAAATATGACGCTACAGCCAGCAGCCAGTTAGCTTAGCTTAACATGGAAACTGTAAACGTGGGGAAACAGCTAGCCCGGGTCTGTCCAAAGAGAACAAAATCCACCTTTGACACTTATTAACAATCAGCACATTAAATGTGAAAAAACATTTTGGTAAATCACAGACAGGTTTTTTACACAATTATCTTTAATTGTTTTGGCCATTCAGGTGACCCGGTCTAATGTAAGCCATGTGAATGGAAAGTAAACACAATGAGAAGGTCGCCACATGAGGCAGAAACAAATATTTTGGTTGAATAATACATCACCTGGGGCCGGTTTTTCAAAAGTAATCTGATCCGATTACGGCTATCGGATTGGATCAAATCTTGAAAATGGATTCAGAAATTGGATTGGATCACGTAATCTAATCTTGTTGTTGATCCGGATCAAACCTTGAGTTTGGGTTTTTCAAAACTTTTTGGTAGGATTGGGATCATTTTGATCCCAAAAATCAGGATTAAACTGATCCCAGCAGGAGGGTGGATTCATGGTGGATATCAGTAATAAAACTAGGTAATTAAAATTGGTTAGTTAAATAATACAACATTTATATCATGCATTTTACAGTATTTATATTTATTCATCAATTTCACTTGAATTGTTCAACAGGAAGTACATAAAGTAGGTAGGCTATATAGGCTAGCAACCTTTCAGTACAGCAAATTATAAATTATGACTATTTCGGGGGCAGAAGTACAGATCCATCTAGCAGAGGAACAGTTTATTCTTGCCCGACTGCAGCAAACCAAGGCCAGACTTGAGATCCGCCTCCTAAAGGCCAAGTTTGGACAAGCTGGTCTCTCCACAGCAGACGAAGCAGATGATGATGATGAAGAAGAAGAAGAACTAAGAAGTAATTTATTTTGTTAAGTATTGGACATTTAAGCCTTTTTTTATCCAGTTCAATTCAATAAATCTTTGTTTGAAACCTGTTCGAAACATCCATAATGTATTTGTGAGTGAAGTATGTATTTATTTATTTATTTGTTGTAGGTCTCAGATGAGTGGACTGCCTGTTTCCAAGAAATGGACAATGGAGGGGGATGTTTATATTGTTTGTTTGCTGTTCCGTTCAGTCCTATTTTCTGTTCAAATAAAGCATATTGGAGTGACCCCACACTATTCTACCTGTTCTTTACATAGCTACATTGTGATAGTCCCATTTAGACCACAGGTAATCCAGATTTGGTAATCCTGAAAAGTTTGAATCCGGATCAGAGTAATCCAATCCCACATTGCTTTGAAAAACCACCATAAAAATGGAATGGATTACGTGATCCTGGATAGCAGAAAAAGATATTTCCAAATCTGGATCAGTTTGATCCAGATTAAAACTTTTGAAAAACCGGTCCCTGGAGAGTGACTGTGAGGTTCGACTATCTGCTGTATCCAGAGGCCAACATCAGCCTCAAATTGCAGAAACCAATAACTCTCACCTCCATTTGTAAACCTTCTTAAAGCAATATTTACAACATCTGAACTGTATCTCCAAATGAGGATAGTTTATTTTGGATTAAAGAGTGTTGACTAGGCTTCCTGTCACAGATGCTGTCATACATGAGAAGAATGTTTACAAGAACAGAGAAGGCTCTTCAGAGCTATATACGGCATCTGTGAAAGCATTTGTCTTCAGATAAAACTATTAATAAACCACATTATTACAACTTCTGTATCATCTTAATAATAAGTTGTGGGCCTTTGGTGGCCTGGTACAACTGATAACATAATGCTCACTAATAAAACAAGATAGGACTTAAAAGAGATAGTGTCAGACTACACTTTATCAAGTCTAATTCAAGGAATGCCCATATCTCACTTACTTATTACTCAAGATATCTTTTGGGTCATTTCTCAAATTATCCTCAGGGTAAAGAGAGAGCTCATCTATCAGGACATGCCTCAATGACGAGCAAAAACAAAACCATTCGTAGCGATCCAGAATGGGCTCATATAATGTGATCATATAATGTGAAGCATCTCACTTCACTTCACAACAAAACCAGGATCAGAGTGTGGATCGGGTCGAGTTTCTGGCCAGCTTTTCCCTCTTTGGGCCACAAAATGAGTTTCATGGAGAAGTCATCACACTCAACACATGCATTACCAATTAAACTGATTTACCCCATGAGGAGGGTTCTCATGGATTGATTTTGAGATTTTAAATCCTCCTTTTCTTTCTCAGAGATCTAGAAGAATTTCTTTGTTTAACTTTGTGTTTATCTTATTTTTACAAGTCCACTGTAAACATAGTTAGTGCTTCTGTTTGTTTCTACCAAGTCGCCCATGGAGACAAGAGTCTTCAGGACACCTCTTGTGCCAGTGCCAGATGGCGCTTCTTGTCTCTCCCTCAGTGCGGGCTATAGGTCGATAATGAGATCAAGTGAAAGTATTATTCAGATTGCCAATAGGGTCAAGTGTTTTCTATTATATTCTCCTGCCATTTTCATACACCAACAAATGCAGATATGTTATATCATCCCCATTCATCTGAAGACATAAACCAAGCTTGCCCTGACCTGAGAGACATTGATAGGATGCAGTCAGGAGGGTGGTAGAAAGAGGAGGTATTCAGGTCCAGTCTGAGGAGCGTACTACACCGCCATAGCACACGAGCAGAGATTGGGTTACATGCAGAGATGAGCAACAGAAGTGTCCTCCTCTTAGAAGTGGCAATGGCCTGCTCTCTTTCTCCAGGGCATTCCACACACACCAGGTCCAGGGAGCGGCCCACGTCACACGATCCTCTTTCTGCTTCACACACCGCCGACAGAGCTGTCGTCAGAGGGATTTACCAGCGGTGTCTGTGAAACCGGAGAGTTGCTGGACAGGCTTCACACTGGGGGGCAAGAGGTGAGGGAGGGATGGGTTAGTACTGTTGAAGAGGTAATGCAAACCTCAAGTAGTAGAGCAACCGTGGCTTGGTGGCTTGCCATAGGGCTGCCTGAGTGTGGGGAAAGCCAACACGCCGCCCCTAAGAAGATCAAATTACCTCACTACTTGTTGCCCGGTGCTATATAAACTCTGGCATGTGGCGGTGACACCTGATCTGGACTAAAAGGGCCGCTGAAGAGCTTCTCTGCACCGACTGTGTCCACTGCTCTTTCAAGTCCACTGACCCCCCCCCTCACTGCCCAACCCACTGGCACGGCCACCCTCTCTGGGGCCACCAGTGGACCTCCACCACACTGCTTTCACTCAATCTCAGTCATCACTGCTCTGCTAATGAGGGTCTCAAGGGACAGTCTGCCCCAACTAAAGGGACACTGGGAGCAGGGAGTTCCCTCTAGCTACTGAGGGAACCTCCCACCTCCACTTTAATGCGTCCTCGATGTGTGACAGCTGTCCATCTGCCTGCCAAAACACTCCAAATGTGAATGTGCATGATATTGTGTTTGACAGGCCCACACACAATCACAGAAGCTGAATGTTGCACTGAAATGGAGATTTAAAGGGGCACTCATCAGGATTATGGGTAGTACTATCTAACACGTGACTATCTAACAGCTATGTAATGTTTCCCGAGGGATCAGAAAGAAGAGTTTCAAAATGTAAAACCCTAATGATGCCATTAGGGTTACCTCGGGTCAGGCTTGGAGACTACTTTTTTTATGAAAAACCTGTGTGACAAATTTTGGATGTGTATTTCGAAAAACATTTACCAAGAAAGTGAAAGTCGATTGAAAGACGATAGAGTTGTTGGAGCTCAACCCATATTGAGGACTGAAGTTAGGATATGTAACACACACATCAGCTGTGTCTCGAACTTGCAAATCCCTCAATTTATGGAAGTGCAATTCTAAAGAATCACCAACGTATCATTTTAAAGTGTTGGACACAATTTAGACCTCATATTTCAATACATTTGTGATAATATTAAAGGCCTATTTCTCTGTTTACATCTTTACATTCATATGATATCATTAATTCATTGCATTATGGACTTTTCCAATACACTTGCACTAATGTTATCTCATCACTTTGTATCTGATTCATGGCTTACACAATAGAAAACATCTTGTTATGTGATGTTTTAATATGTTAATACAAATACAGTGATTGAGTTACACATATGCATGTCAATAGAGTAATTTGACAAGAGAACCGTTAATGATAATACAGTAAATATGTCACTTGTGCAAACAAACACCTGCATTAACCACAGACATTACAAACCATGGCCACCATCACATCAATAAACAACTCAAAGTTGGCCGTTCCATGAGCCCTGACTGCAGTAATGAGTGCAACAATCATCAATTATTCAACTTTATTGAGCGGGAAATTAGTTTTCTACTCTCCTTACATCAGAGACTTGGTGGGCTGGCAGCTTCTAAGAGATGTCCACCATCTGACATGAATTTATCATAACACAGAAATCTAGTGTTCGATTTCACATACTTCTGTGAAGATCAAGCTAAAGCACATGGTTGACTGAGTGTTGTTACCTCGCAGAGATGGACCATGGAGGGGAGAGTGAGCACGAAGTGGGAAAAGAGGAGCAATAAATGGTTTCATCCTGGAATAAATCCAGATGTGCAACACACCAGCAATGCCTCTACGTACAAATAAGTCCTGAAATTAATAAGAGAGTCTACATATGTAGAAGACATGTTATTCTGTGCGTGTACTGTTAATTGAATTGTAGTTTAGGAATTCAGAAAAGCAGTGGAAATTAAAGGTTTTGGCAGACTCCTGTGAGTACACAGGCCGAAAATGAACTCGTCTGATGTGACATAGCATTTCAAGTGGTTTTCTTCTACTTGTTCAAGAGCAACTCTAGTTTTGAACCCCACTGCTATACGCTGCATAGGCCTCTGGTTGTTGTGTCAGTGTCAGCTTGAACAATCCTGCCTGTGACCTCTGAGATGCCTTAAGCTCTATGGAGAGTCACTTCAGATGGGATTAAGGCCCGGTGTAGAAGAAGAATTCAGCAATAGGAGACAGCTCTTTTGTTTCAGCAAGCTGGGAAATGGAAAACGACCACATATTTCTCCAAAAGCTGCAAAGAAGCAGCGCAAGAGGGAAAAAAGAGAGATTAAAACACCAGAGGGCCCCTCTTTCTTCACTCAGGATGTTGTTTATATTGTTGACAGGCCTTTTAACCTCCCTAAGCTCATTCTGTGAGGTCTCTTTGGGATCTCACTTTGCGTTTGTAGCCCGTAGTGTCCATACAGCCTGTATCCAGTCAAGCAGCTGCATTATTTATGAGTGCTGCGGCTGTTATACTGACTCCCTTATTGAGATTGTTGGTACCTCATCATGGAACAAAAATAATGAGGGGACAATAAATTTAAGTGCTGTCAACAGCCACTTGAGTGAACAACATGTCAGGTTTCTCTCCCCCAGACCCTGATGACATCAGACTTCTCTGCGTGTAATGTGTTTTCCTTTTGGACAGGTCCAACAGATTGGCCTCAAGGCCCATTTCACACTGGATAAGTTTCCATTTCAAGGCCCAGCCTGACCCCCACCTCCTGTATCTGAGAAATGAAGTAGGGTGCTATCCTCAGAAAATCTGTTTTATCTTTTGTCATGCGTTTAAAGGCAATGTGACAGTTTGCTTTGGGGGCATAAATTATGTCAGACCAAAAACAGACTCTAATCCAATTGTTTGAAATGGATCAAAAGATGGGATTCTGAATCACAGTGTTGTGCTGAAATGTTGGATAAACAGGGAATGCTAAGTCTTCATTGCCTGCATGCAAACTGGTAACAATATTCATCAGACCACCTACGTACGGTGCAGTACATTCCTCTCTTCTCTCATCAATGCACTTTCGGTCTCCCACACTGTATATAGACAGGTAAACAAACACGTTCATGCGCATGCCTAGAGATGCACATTGCAAACATTGGAGAACAAACACACACACAAGCACCCACCTGTCCAGATGTGCAGACAGACTTAAAACGTACTGAACATTTTTCATAAGGGAAGTGTTTTAAGTAGACAGCTGTACATGTATAAGCCATGAGCTCCTCATCAGAGTGTACTTCCAGATGTGAACACAAATCAGTCACTCAGAGCAGCCCCACGCTCCTTCTCCTCACGCAAGCACACAACAAAATGGGTGTTTGTATCAAGGGAAATCATAACAGGAAAGGACCAAAGCGGGAGCGTTACCCCAACCGAGGGAAAGTTCCAGCATCTCAGACACCTCATTACCATCTGTCCATGGACAGAGAATCAGCACACTCAACCAGTCATCTGACCACATGGTAGCAGTAAAGACATGCCTGCAATACCAGAAATACACAGACATATCAAAGCATTTCAGTATGTTTAAATGCAGGAGAGTAATGGGTGTAATTATTGTAACTTCATAGTGTTGCTACAACCTCTTCCAATCATATTCTGTTGTCAATAAGCTTTTTGTCATGTCACTGAATCAGAATGTACTCTTGTCCCGTAACACCTCATCACAATAAACTTCCAGTCACACTACATTATCCAGAGCTCGGTGAGGCCAGTTTTGAGAGTAAAACCACTCCTGCTCTGACCCTTTCACCCTTTGCATGCTAACGGGCCAAAACGTGATATAAAATGCTCAACTCTGAGATAGAAGAGGCATGTGTCTCTCACATCTGATTTCATTATTCCCAAAACACGTTTTTTTTCACATTCAATATTATTGTCCTTAAAGGGTCTTTCTAATGGGGAAACACTGTAAGTTAAGGGTTAATTTGAACCATTTGAACCATTTACTGTGAGTCTGTATACTGTTCTCTTCAGCATTTTATCATTGTTGGCATAAAAGGCACTTAGTTGAAACTACCTCTGTTGTATTTTGATCAGCGGCAGTCTCAAGGAAGTAATAACCGAGTGGGTTCCTTTCTCATTAACAGTGGTTTTGCTCTGGGGCTGTCTGTGGTGCTGCCTGCAGGAGCTTGGTAACAAGCATGAGGACCCTCTTAGTCTAGCTCTCCAGCAGAGTGGCATGTGGATGACTTTGCCACAAAAACTGGAGGGGTCCTGCTGGCCAGCCTGCCTTCATTAGCAGAGTTAACCTTCAAAATGTGCCGTTGCATCCTGCTCTGCCCTCGGGTCTGTTATGGCTGAGAGGAAGTTGGAGTAAGACTTGTGTCAAATACACTGTCAACGCGCTAAACAGGAACAGCTTGGACACAGCCAAGTGGCAGTCGAGAGTCCCGCTGGGCAGGGAAAAGTTAGCTAAATACCACAGGAAGTGTAGTGCTTGTCTTAGAAATAAAACTGCCTCCTGTCTGCAAGAAAATGCCTTAGTTCCAAGCGAAAGCTTTATCTGATAACATGCCAATGGTAAACTAACTGAAGGAGGACCAAACATGCACACCAGTGGCTGTAACACACTGTAGCTCGACTGCACCACTGAGTGAATGGTATTTATGGGACATCTCTGTAAGGTAATGCACCAGCAGTCTCTGATCATGGTTTCACGATGCAATTTTTGGATTAGCGGTCACTGGATCCAAAGACCATTTGCAATGTGGCATGGATGATATCACGACATGAAAGAGGAAAATAGCTGTCCTGTATGTATTAAGTATACACAGTAATCATGATGCCCGCCCTCCATCTTGCACTGGTTTACCTTTCTCTGGAGACCAGACTCTTGCTCTGAAACACGGGAAGTATTATATGACCTGAAACTAACTAAAAGAAGCTGTGGAATTTGTCAAAATGGATATGTATTGATGTCAAATGATAGGGGCTGTTCTGAATCAGTCTTTTGGAGTCTAAATCCATTAAATGAAAAGAAGACCAGTGCTGAATAAAAGTCCTATCTCATCACATAATACTATTAACTATATTATATTATATTATTGTCCACACTGCTTTCATTTCAAAGCCACGTCTTTGACTTTGAGATGAGTCTGAACTCATCTGGACGAACTTAAATAGAAAATGAAGTGAGACCTAAGGTGAGGCTGGCTCACCCAGGTGTCACACCTTTGTTTCCTTAATTTCCTCTGCAGAGCACCCTCGTGCTCCGTGTGAGGCTGTTTCACGCCTCCCCCTCTGCTGGCAGGAGGCCTGATGAGGTCCAGATGTGGTCCAGATGAGCCCCCTGTCTGATGCACGGACCTGAGAGGAGCTGCAGACTCCAGGGGCTCGTCGAACTGCCATGGGTTCTGTTCTGTTTGAGGATTCAGTGCTTTTATGAATGTGAAAAGAGCATGTCTGGTTGTGCCCGAACACGGCACGATAAACTTGGTCCATTCTGTTTGAAAAGGGTCATACCAACCTTTTGTATTCAGTCTTAACCTTTATATTATTTTTAGAAACCCATGAATTGTCATAGTATTGTCAAATAAATGCACTCTCAGGCCCTTTGGATGGGATAGCTATACTTTGTTTGCACATGCTCGGCCAGTGTGAGATTTGATGATTATTCCTGTTTTTTGCTTTGGTACAAAAATAAACCAGTGCATGCAAATTATTTTTTTCTGGCCATGGGGTCATATATTTATTGTCAGAACCATTTTTGTTATGGATTACTGTGACGCACTGGATAGCTTCATTTATATTACAGCTTAAAGTATATTCATGCTTATTTGGGACTAATCAATTATACGGATGTATTTGAAAGAAATAATTTTGCCTGTGTAAGCGGCTCACATCTAGATGGTTGTGTGTTTATATGCTCGTAATGTTAGCTTTCAGCCCCTCAAACACAAACGACAGTACTGATCCACAAACTAAATAACAGTGTTTAGCCATTTAATTAATGTAATAAATCAAATAAACGCATTGTTACTCTTGCGTTCCCATTTCCACTGACACTCCATGCCATGACGGAGAGACAGTGTGCTTAAGTGTGTGCATGTATATACTAAAGAGGGCTGGTTATGATGTTACTGTAGCATGAGTAAACTGTGACTCTGGTACAGTGCAGGCAAAGCTCTTTCCATGCAGGGAGGGCTCCCCATAGCAACAGCTGCATGATGTCAGATGTGGAGCAGAGATTGGACAGATGTGGTGATTTGAAGTCTGCAGGAGATTAAGCATGCAGCCGACAGAGGAATCAGAAATGCTAAGCAAGTGCACGGCGGGACAGCAATATCATTTAGGTGCTTCATTTCTACTAAGAAGATAAAGACTCTATTAAAAAAAAAACAAGCGAAAGAAATATTTAAAAAATATATGGAAATAATTTGGAGCTCTGGTCACATACAATACACCACTTATTATATTATATTGAGTTACTTTACTTTTTTGGCAACATTTTTGATTTTCCTAATTAACAACCTGTGACATTTGTTATGCTTCTTATCGGTCGGTAAACCTTTCCAGGAAATAATCATGTCTCTTATGTTCCTTTTGTTTGGCCACAGGTCAGAGGTTGATATGTGTCAGACATACTTAAAGTTCACTTCCAGGCCGTGTCAGTTCTCTCAGGCTCTGTCCTCCTTGAGAAACTCCATGGACCGTCTATTGAACAGGATTAGATATACAGAGATATGCTTAATTGCCCACAATTCCTGTCTGCTGATGTGTCTCAAACTATTGCGTCAGCGAAATGGATCCCATGACAAAAATATGTTTTAACAGACTCGAGGATTATCCAATGCTGCAGGGAGAAATGCAGCCAAATTTATCCAATTATCTTTTCTGTGTTGACATATTTGTCATAAGCCTCAGGGGAAGGCAGTAGGACAAAGAGCCTGTAGCAGTTTGTTTTATTTGTGTCTTTACAGGCAAAAAAGAGTTGAGTCATTTGATACTCTAAATTACACATTTTCTCATTTAACTCTAGTGACAGCTACGTATCAGATATTTCTGCTGACATCCCAACTGTAATAGAGCTGAATGGATTTTAATTATGGTGAATAAACCACTGAAAAGTTCCATTTGAATAACTCAACAGCAGTGTGTCTTTCCAGAGACAATGTCCTTGTTACTCAGCAAAAAACACATTGAGCAGTTTTTATTGAAAATATTTTCCCAATGAAAACTGTCTCTGCTGTGGTTACGTCTTTACATTCACCCTTCCATTACAACAAACACAGTGCCATTTGTTTGTTTTGTTTACATTTTAATGTGTAACATTAATATGTGCACACATTCAAAGACAGCTTTTTAGCCAAACGCACAAGACTTTTTTGTGCCAATTTGTCATGAAACGTCTGCTTATGTTATATGTGTGAAAATAAGTTAAGCCACAGTAAAATAAATAGTGAGTAATGGGACTAAGAAAGAAGAAAGGAAGTAGACTAGCAAACTAGGAGTCTAGTTTGAGAAATGTATTTTTGTTTCTATCAGTGATGGACAGCTACCTGGCATTGGGTCAGGGGGCATTAGGTTAGAGGGAAAGCCATTGGGCAAAATATGAAATGCTCAGCATCAAATGTCAATGTCCACATATATGTATGCCTAATGGGTATCATGGTAAGCTGTTGTTTCACATTTAATTGAAGGTTACATAATCATGTGTTTTGCCTTTACAGTTTGCAGAAGCTCCATTTAAGGAAACATAACTTTACAACTAATACATCAACCACGTACCTTATTACCCAGCACCTCAAAGAGGAGAAGAAAGCTGTCTTTTTCCCTTCTCAAACAGAGCTTCGGAAATCTTATCAGCACCAATAATATATTGTAGTCCACCTTTATCAGCACTGTCTCCAATATCAAAGTGTGTGTAGTGATTGAACACCCAGAGAATCCAGGTAGATTTCTAAAGCAGAGGAGGAGGGAGGCAAAAAGTACTGATAATTAATGGCTGTCACAGGTTACGGTATGGATGCAGAACGATTACAGATGACATATAAATTGCTGTGTAATTTCAGACGCTATGGGCGTTTTCAGTTGGAGCAGGTCCCCTCTTGTACTGTCTGACAGATGATATTCAAATGGCAGTCAAGGCCAGAGGGATAACATGCCATTGTTGAACCATTTGATATGCCAAGGACATATAATGGTCCGGGGCCACATGCAGAACAGCAGATCAAACACCTTCTAGGATTTCAGGAGAACGCAGTGTAACACAAAACAAGCTCTTAGAAAAGACCCACATCATTATATTGTAGAAGGGAAGTTCACATTGTAGTATCAGGTATTCTGACAGGCATGCAAAGAGCAACAACATGTGGAGACATTGGATCTTACCGTCTATTGCCTGCTTTAACAATTTGATTTGATGTAATCTAGTTTAAGGACATTTGTGGTCACTGATTAGTCAAATATGCCCACGCGCGTTTGACTAGAGGGCCTCATCAAGTTTCCTTGTTTGATTTATGTCTGAACAGCTGCAGAGGCGGCACGCACACCAGCCAGGCCTGACACAAACACAACATAAAGGTGTGTCGGTAACACAATCTCCTCTGTCCCTCAGCTACTCCGCACAAAGTTTGATGATCTATGAAGGTGATTAGGTTCATGTCAAAGGGAAGACATGCAAGGCACCAGGAGTCTTAACGTGTTGGAGGTGATCCAAGTACAAAAGTACTGATGGTCTCTGTGTTGCTGGAGCATGAGCCCCAAACCACACACCATGACTATCACAACATTTTGATCAATGGTCAGAGAAACCTGATGGCATAGCTGAGCGGAATCGAACAAATCCATTAAATGAGGACAGATCACATGTGATGTGACCCTAATGTAAACCTTAACACACATTTAAATACGTAGACGGATCACGTGGGGAATGTATTTGAGTTGAAGAGCAAAAGTCATGAAATGCACACATATGTACAAACTGTGCTATTTGATGCATGTATCAGTAGATCAGAGTACCAAAAATAAGCATTACATCAATATCCCAGGAGAAATGTCTAATACCATCTTACAAAACAAAAAAACCTCCTGCTTTAAAATGTTCACTTTTTTTCCGTATTTTACTCATATTGTTAACAAGACAAAAACAGTCAGCTAACAACAAAGCAAGCAGCTCAGTGAGGCTGTAACTTAACTTCAACATGCTACCATGCTCATAATGACAATGTTGACATGTTGATGTATGTTGATGGTAGTGTTGACCATGCACACCATGTTACTTTTACAGTGTAAGTACGCTGACATTTGCTAGTTAGTACAACATAGTAGTACAGTTGAGGCTGTTGGCCGTGTCATTGGTAAATCCATGTATTTGATCATATGGGGAAATATACATTTTGACCTGATGGTGGCGCTAGATTAAAACTCATTGGATCACCAAAGTCATTATAATTCATCCTGAGTGGGATGTGAATGTATGTCCTAAAGGTCATGGCAACCCACACAATATACTTGGCGATATTTCACTTCAAACCACAAACGTAAACTTCATCTTGGCACTGTAGGAAAAGTCGTAGGATTACCAAAGGCATTAGGATTCATCCTCTGGATTTCAATACAATCCATCCAATAGTTTAACTATTTCTGGATCAACATATCAGACACAGTTTCAATACAAGGCCAAACCAGATTTGTGTCATTTTAAGGTTTCTATGTAATACATGCATAAACTGCAATTCTCTAAAGCTTTCAATGTCCTAACATGCACCGATGAAGAGTAATCCCACATAAATTCAATAATACTGCAATCACTGCGGTCCAGATTTGAACATTCATAACAGATTATCATGCGTGATATAGTGGATGTAGCTTTGGTTTTACAGTTCATTGGAATTTGTATATTTGTGTGTGCATGAAATCGACATAAAGAGAGCTACATGGGATAAGACCAATATGTGCATTTGTATGAGGCATTAACTTACAATTCATAAAGGACATTTAAAGCAAAAAATGTCTTCTTAACCACGATGTACTTGACTGAGATGATCAGGTCTGTACGTCGATAGAGAATTGATTTGCAGTCAGTAATTTCTGTTCCACGGTTTTGCTTCTAGAGACCAGAGCAGGAGACAAGGGGACATCTCCTCGTCACCCCTGTGAAGCCATCAATCAGGTCCTGCTGACAGTTATCATTCACTGTCGAGGCTCTTTGGACAGTTAGAGGGAGTGTTGCGATAAGACCACCCAATCTGATCTGTGATGGAGGGTGGCCCATGTCCTGGTGACATGCAGCCCCTCCTGTTTGGATGGTAGTTGGTCTACAGATGCCCTGTCTTTCTTTTCTACATCGTGAAATCTCAAAAAGAAAAGATACACCAATGCGATGAGCAAAAGAGAGATTAAAAGAACATGCGGAGGAATAAGCGGCAAGTGTTGTGGTGTTGACACTAATTAGGGAGTGAAGTAACTTCGAACTGCAAAAACATTTTGAAAAAGTCTGGAATTTCTAAGGTAAGAATCTGAGATCAGATGCAACGGGGCAGAAACAGCTGGAAAGTCGCTCTCAGAACGTTAGAGATTTGCATGTTGACGTTCTGAACGAAGAAATTCAAAGACAGAGATAAGACCTAACAAGAAGTGACGGAGATGCCTCCAGTCAGGCTTAATACACTGAGTGTTTAACTCAATAAACAATCTGAAGTGGTTATGGTGATTTCTTTTATACCATTTCAATGAGAAAATAAAAAAAACATAAACCAGGAAAATTGTTTCAAACAACGATCAATCAACAGACTGTAAAAATATACTGATTTTGATTATGTCACAATAAAAGAGATCGTCCCTTTGTATTCTTTGATTAAACAGTATTCATTGTATTATTGTAATGATTTCTTGAATTTTTTTCACCCCTCATTTCATTATTTGTAATTATTTACTCATTCATACAGTTTTCTTTCTTTCCATAAATAGCCGTTTTGTTTGTTTCTATCACTACTGCTGCCACAAATATCATTAATGATTTTAATACGTATGCCCAAACTGACTCCACTCTCTTCCCTACAACAAATATTTACCACATATCTTCTTTTCCATACATGTACATATCTCTATTTAAATATTCTGTAATTCCTGTCTTTGTTGTTGCAAATAATTAGTTTTTATAAGACAGGTAAAATGTATGTTATGATCAGTGAGAAAGGACAAGAGGAAGGTTAGGCAATAAGAAGATTAGGTATATTAGGTGTAGATGGCAGACCAGGAAGGCAGGTAGACGATCCTGAGACACAGGAGAAAAAGAGTTATTGTCACCAAGCAACGCAATGAAAACACTAAAACTACTGAAGCCAGAAGCATAAGCTGCCACACGAGCTGAAAATATAATAATAATAATAATAATAGTCATCATCATCATCATCATCATAATGATAACAAACTTAATTTGTAAAGCACCTTTTGCACAAGAAATGCAGCACAACGTGCCTTACAATAAAGGGAGAGAGAAATAGAATAAACATTAGAAAAACATTCATTGGAGGCAATTTGAGATTTAAATAAACGTAAACTCTGAAATCAGGAAGAGACAGTGATCTGGTGAGGACTGGAGGAAAGCCAGGCTGGACACACTGTGGAGTTGATGAGTAGATTGATGACAGGTGTGCAGAGCAGGGAGAGGTGATACGCTGATTGATGGCAGGTGTGTAGGCTTGGACCCAGGTTGATGGCCCAGGTCTCTCTATCTCTCTCTCTCTCTCTCTCTTTCACACACACAGACACACACACACACACACACACACACACACACACACACACACACACACACACACACACACACACACACACACACACACACACATATACAGAGACAAACAAGGAAGAAGGAGAAGCAAGCAAGAGACACACAAGTCGGAGCATGGCCACGGTAATACCACAATAATGCACATCTCATTTACAATACTCTTATTGTGAATCAGTAATTACACCCAGAATCAACACAATGCTATCTCTGTCTGCCTAAGAAACCTTGTTAGAGGATTTTGACTATGATACAATCTTAAGTATTCTTGAGCGGGGAAATACATAGTTCACAATAAAAGCATAATTTAACCAACGGGAAATTGCTGGTTCCTTACAATCCCAAGGTAGATGCATTTCATGAAAGCCCAATTGTCAGGATAATTTCTCTCCTGAACTGAAGATATTCTCAAGAAACTAGATCCCTGCTAACGTGCAGATGCGTCGACACACTTGAGGTTTAACAGGCTTCCATTAAGACACACACATTTACAGCACTCCCCTCTTTGCTCTCACACCCACGCAGCATTCAGGGACCGGCTGCCCCAAATGGCTGCGTTGTCGTCAGTGCTCTCCCCTGGGAAGAGAAAGTGTCTCAGACTGAGAGAGGCTCTGTGCGACGCATACGAAGACAGGAGGCTGGCATGTAGATGAATCATTTAAATCATAAAACTATAAAGGTGCAATTTAAATATTCTCAGACAAAGTAACCTTACATATGGATGCATTTTATTTGGCACTTTAAATCCTTGGCATAATGTACAGTTTGAGGTCGGCGTTCTGAAAGAGACATTGTGATTTATGGCCTCCGTTTGTCTCAAGAACTTCATCTGAAGACAAATGAAAAGACCTCTGTTCCTTTCACATATACAGGCGGACTTTATTATAGAAATGGTGTTTCTTTCTTTGACTTTCTTTTCTTCATGCACACACATAAACATTACACCGATTTGATTTGCAAACTCCATTACATACAGTAGATAAGCACAAATGGGGACTTACCTATCATGGGGAAAAAGAGAAGACAATAACATTAGCATGTTCCCCATCAGCCCTATCCATTCTCATTTGTGTAAGAGTGCAGGCAACATTACAGATTGCTATAATCCCTCAAAGCTGACAATCGTGATATGGCTGTTAATGTTGTCACTGTACTGGTTTGTGCCTCCAGGACAATGAATAATTTGTTCAGTCATTTTCACTCCAGGAATTGGCTTCAACGCAGGTGATTGTGTTTCAACAATGCTGCGCATGAAAAATGCACCGAACGTTTTAAAGCCAAGAGCAGGAATGAAAATGTCCTGCGGCCAGCTTAGAGTGGATCAAGTTGTAATGTCGGCAGAATGAGAAAAGGCAGCAACACTACGTCTTCATCTGTTTCCCAACACTGTGCTGAGAGGTTTATCAGCTGAGGAAAACTAATGTAAACCTACTGCTGATGAAACTAGCCATGTGTTCTCCGGTTTCTTCCACAGAGAGAAGACGGAGTGGAGGAGAGCTTTTGTTCTGGGGTAAAAAGCTGCTGTTGTGAGCACCTTTCAGCACCCTCTGATTCAGTGCACATTTACAGGGCCCCACGACACAGGTACTGCCTTGTAACAAGGTTCAGAAATAGCCATGATTCTGTCGTCGGGGGTCTACGACCAGGATCTCTGTTCCAGCTGTGACAATGCATACTTGGCATGTAAAATGTTCCTGATACCCTGGGAAATTACGCAGCAGCAAGACATGATCATTCCCACTGGTAACTTTCCAGATGTATTTAGAGGAGACTGTGCTTGGGAAGGTCATGACAGGGAAAGAAAGCAGGAGACAGACAGGGCACCGGAGGAGAAGTGAGGCTCCTCTGCTGCCTTATCTTGAACAGACGAGATGTCCCCAGCATAGTATTTGTCAGTCAGAAAAAGGCGGGACATATTGGATGGGTTTGTGTGTGTGTGGTGGGAGGGGGCGTCTACATTTTACACTCCTGACCTACCAGATGTTGAACGCAAAAACACATCATAACCTCCAACCGACTTTCAACAAGCTATCAGAACAAGTCAGTTAAAGGTGTTTAACATGAGAGAATTTGACCTGAATGGTCAGCAAATTGTTCAAGTCAATTCTCAAACAGCATAAATAAAGTCATAGTAACACCGATAAACACAAACAGCTTGATACAAGCTTAATCACGCTGCAGAGGTAACAGCTGCCAGGTGCAGTGATGCACATTGATGCAACTGATAAACTGGATAAAGTAGTGCAGGCAGGGGATGATAGATCGAACGCAGCTAATGTGCTATCAGAATGGACTATGAGAGGAAACGTTGTATAAGTGCAGAATATAGCAGTAACGGCTGATTGCAAGGATGGTTATTTCCACTTCATGTGACTTGCAATAATAAACTGAGGCAGGGAATTGACCTGAAATGATGTTTCATCCATATGGCCCTTATGTTAAATTCATCAGACATATTCCCATGGGTTATTATTATTACTGGAAAATGTTAACAACATAACTGCCTGCAATTTCCACACCAAATGAAAAAATAAAATAGCCAAAATTATTACACAATATCCCCCTGATAGAACACCGTGCTACCTGGCCATGCCAGTAATTATAGACATACCCTCCAGCTAATATTGACTCAGTATATTATTGTTTCTTCCCTCAACCTTATGGTTGCTCGGCCCTTTGCTCACTCAACCTTATATTACATAAAAAATTAAACAGGCCATTAATAATGTACAAGAATGAGGGCTTGAACTCTGCGGCTGTGAGAAATTGTATTAGCTGGACAGAACCGGATTCTGAAAAAAAGTTGCTGACTCCAGTTAATCAATTAGTTTGGCAAGTTGTTATTTTTAATGTCTCTCTTTGGTTGCTTGAGCACGAAGCTAAAGACGTAATTACACACCAAGGTAACTAAACACTTTGTGGCATGTAATTCTTATTTGGTGAGCGGAGGCTGGATCGAATATGACTTGCTTTTGTGGCAGGGTTTGTGCTGCTCGCTTCAGGCAAATCTATTGCTTCTTCATTATTTTCATTTGACTATGGTAACAAAATCCTCCTGGTCCCTCCCCACACAACAATTAGTATGAATGGTCATTTATCTAAAATGTGTTTGTGTGTGGTGGAAGAGTAAATATGACAACTAGCATCTGACAAGGCACAAATACAGGATAAACAGACATGTGTGCAACGGCACCTCATCCCACTATAATATAGCCTTTACAGTACCTATACAATATAAAAACACAACATATTTCATTATTCGCCGAGCATTAGCTGAACCATGTCTTCAAAAAAGCAAAACTAGCATTTCAAACGTACTTTTAAGATTAAGTTGTGTGATGTGAAGAGAACTACAATTACCAAATATAAAGTGAGTCCCAGGTAAAGAATCTTGGGTCTAAACTTTCTATTATTAGTCAGAAGATGATAATAATTCAGAGAGCAATCAAACCAGCTGCCAAGCTTCATGATGGGTGCCATAAATAAGAACTTTCAACTTTATGGCAGAAGGGTGGCAGTACCGATTTGCTTCACAAATCTTCGTCAGCATTCATGGAGAATGTTTTTCACAGTGTGTTTACAAAATAAATTCACAGTTGTATCAATGTGCAGGGCGACTGCTTCTCTGTGAATCATAATAAGTAAACTGCGTGATAATTAAATGAGACAACTGTAAATTACACGAGGCCACAACGTTTTTTTCAGTATCAAAAAAGAATAGAAGGAAGCGTTCCACATGTCTGTTTTCTATATTAAAATAATACTACCGCTGCTGTCATTGCTCCATCAGGGCTGGAGTGCAGAACCATGACATCATTTCCAAATGTTTTGAATGCATATAATGTTCTCAGTGACAGTCTGCCAGTGAAATTGGTTCTGCTCCGAGCAACAGCCCAAACACAATATAAGCTGTGCTCTGAAGTTTGTCCCCCACCTGACAATCACAAGGACATTTTCAAGATGATGTTATAGATTAGCAATCAATAACAGACATCATTTTTCAACTTATACTTGAAAGGATAAGCCAGATGGTGGAAATTGCTCAGACAAGCATGCTTTCCGTACGAGCCTGTGACGGTATAGTCTCTATTGTGTGTATGGGGTGACCACAAACACATGCTTCTCCTTGAGGGAGTCACTCTCCATGGGAGGTGTTTTTTGATCGTTTGTCAAAACGGACAAAGAAAAGATTTGAGATGACCACACAGTCATCCAACATGTAAGCACATTGCACAATAATCCATTTCATCTTTAATAATACATGGACTTGATTTCATGCAGGAATCAGCTTCTTTAAGCTCCTTCTTTGAAAGAGAAAAAAAAATGGAAAAACTAGATGGTGTCTGGTGAACTGCCTGTCCGTTGGAGTTGATGTGGACGGATGGTACATTTTTTTTTAAAAACATCCAAAATATATCCAAGTCTAATAACCTTCTTGATGTGTTTTGAACATTTAGAGCATCTTTGTCCGTCTGCAGCAGCTTGTCTTCAGACCTCCATTAAAAGCAATCAAATGATGCTGCTCCCTCCCCTTCTCGCCCTTGTGGACTGACAGCACATCTCCACATCTGAGAGTCCTGCTGACTGTGTTCTTCTTCCGTCTCGTCCCTAGACTGCTGCTAAGAGCCGTCCAGCTGAGATAATTGGGCCCCCCGTCCACCTTTTTCTGACATTCGCGCTGCCTGCAAGCTCTCCCTCACACATGCACGGGATACTAACTCGCAGCTCTTTTACACATTCATTTTCCTCCCGCAGACTGTTTGGACGGGCTAATGACGACATCTGTCACTGGGAGTGTCTTTGGGGTCTTTTGACAGAATGGAGAAAAGAGCTATGGAAATTAGTCCACATAGATTAACAGAAAATAGGCCGAGATTCCTCCTCCAAGTGACTTCCCTTCTGCCATTTGGGTGAAAAAAAAAAAAAAGGGAAATGCCAGCTTGTCCCTCACCTGCTGGCTTTTATTTTTTTTTAGATGTCTACATAAATCAAAAATTCTAAAATCTACTAAAATTGTTGGCATTGTGTTCTTCTTTTCTAATATCTGGATGGTGGGATAACCTTGGTGTTAGCTTTTCATTAAATAATGTCAGTTTGTGCTCCACCCAAGACTATAATCTGAAATTATATTTCATTCCAGTTCTTTTCGACTAACCTAGGTCATGAAAAGATACAGTGCATGAAGCCTAAGTCCATGTGAATCTTGGTAATAAATACTCTATTTATATGCAAATACATAGTGTGCCTAAATCTGTTGCTCTGCAAATGTATCCATTTGATTGATGTCACAGGACACATTGACCTACATGGAATTACGATATGTGATCATGTCAACCTACCAGCAGGATTGACAGAGCTTAAAAATACAGCAGTAATTTAAAAAAGGACCTTGCAACATCTAAAATGTGATTAAACCGTATAGGTTTCAGCAAATGTGCCAGTAGTCCATTATCGAAACAGACTGATCACCAAAATAGGTTAAGTATAATGGTTTCCCTTATTTATGGCACTAAATGTGATCCCTCTTGCCATTACATTTTTGCAGAATCTGCTCAATTAGGTTTTTCTTTGTGTGTAAACAGAAGGCACATTTCTATGTGGCTTTTTTTTTTCATTAAGACCGCAACATTGGCTCATCTGATATAACCTGTGTAGTCTGAAACATGCGTGAGGGTATATTCCAAAGTTAATAATAGGGTAAAGTTGATGACTATATTTAAACTATTGGTATAATTGGAATCATACGACAGATACATAAAGATGTCTCTGTAGAGCACAGACACGTAAACTTTGACGAACAGAACAATTTTAAACTCAATACAACATCATGTTTCACCACCTGAGGGAAGGGTATGATGCTGCGTTTTATAGCTTGTTGGCAAACCTAAAGAATGTGATTCAGATACAAGCTCAATAGAGAGGATCTCTTTGAATCATGACCTTCACCTTTAATACTATACGTTTAATGACATTCTGCTTGAACTAAATGTTTCTCTTACCCATTTCACATAAATATGGTTTGCTGGATTACATTTTACATTACATTTAGCTGACGCTTTTATCCAAAGCGACTTACATGATATACAGTATACAGTAGACACAGCAACGGTGAGCAATGAGGGTTAAGTGTCTTGCTCAAGGACACAACGACATGGACTGGCTGAGCCGGGGTTTGAACCACCGACCCTCTGATTGAAATACTGACTTGCTAACCACTGAGCCACCGTCGACATTTACAACTGAAAAGAAAAAAATGCAACGGCATGTTGTGTCAGGCCTCCACTGCAAATCTGAACCTGCGGATAATCAATGTTTAGTTTATTTTGCTTCCCTCTGTTTTGTTGCCAAGCCACAGAACAAGGTCTCCACCAAACTGTGAGGCTTTGTTCCCATGTTTGCCTGTATCCTCAGACAGAGAGACTCCATATGCTGTTCGTCACTTTGAAAGAATTACGCTCACCTTTTAGTCATTTTATCCAAAGAAATGCCCGGCCATGGTGGGAATGATAAAACGTGTTAGCTCCCTGTCCTCCACGGTGTTTGTCATTGACTGCAGCTCCTCAGGCTCCCCAGTGTTCGTGTTACTGCTCTCAAAGGAGCTGGTATGTTAGCACACTAAACTCACGCTATCCTCTACACTCATTGAACCACGGCCATAGAGAGGGTGAGGGCTGGTTCCTTCATTGGAAAGGTCAGAGGAAAGGCTTCATGTTCTAAATCCTGCAGTGCACAACTGGAGAACATTAACATTGCATCTACCAAGAATGGAAATTGTAGCTGCAAATGCACCAAGAAAAGTTGGCAAGAACAGCCGTTACCTGAATCCATGGGACGAACTCCTAACCACATAGAATCCACTCCAAGTTCATCTTGTATCTTTCAACACAAAACAGAACCTGGTCTCTTGCTGCCACTTAGTGGACACGAGGTGTACACAAACACACAAGGATCAGGATCTTGCTCAACATATTCTGCCAAAAACAGAGACCTACAGCGTATTAGCTCCCGGCCTGACCTATATTGCTCCCCACTATCCTCATGCAAGAAAAACAAACACGAAGAAAAGTTAGTTCATAATTTTGTTTTACTTAAAAAAAAAAAAATTTTACATACAACATTGAAAACCAATGAAATTGAAAATGTAAAAATTGTTCAGTTTTAAAACAAAATGTAAATTTGGGCAGTTTCATAAAAGAAAAAGGAGAAAGAAAGAAAAGACTACCTGGACACATTTCATGATTCTACATACAGGCCACACATAAAACATGGGCAAAAATACTCAGAATAACGCCATGAATAACACCTTCTGCACAACATCCATTGTTGAGGATGTGAAATCATTTTGACTGTTTTTCTTCTTTTTTTTTTTCAGTGTACAAAATAAGACCAATGATGTCCAAGGCAGAGGAACAGGAAAGACAGTCATGACTTCTCATGCTAAGGTGGGCAACCATGTCATATTAACAATTATGTTATTATCAAAGTGAGGATGTGTTTAGATGAGATCACTCGAGTTCCTTGAACCGTGCGAACATGGCCTTGCGTACTGCTTGTTTGTAGGTGGTGTGGTCCCAAACGACAGGCTCTTTCTTTTTCTTCTGCGAGAGAGAGAGAGAAGTGAAATGAAAGGTTTAACAAAACTAACAAGCGACACTACATATGCCATGAATAAAAAAAAAAAAGTTTTACACCTACCGGTACAGGCTCAGACCCTAAACCAGGTCTATCGCTGTCTTTATTCATCTCCCTGAGCAAAGAGAATAAATAAAAGAGGCCAAAACGTTACATAATCTCTTAAATGCTTTGCTATCCATTTGACGAAGTCGATGAAAATCACACCCACCTGGAGCTTCCAGCCCAGCTATTATGATGCTGCGGCTGCTGCTGTTTCCTTCTTTTCGGTTCTGGCGACCTGGAAGGTTCTCTGGAGTTCAACTGTGGACGACACTTTCCACCCAGAGTTATCAACTGACATCCTCAATACTCTCCTCAGCACATTTTCTCCACCACATGGATTTCCACTTACCTCTTTTTCCTGGTTCTCCAGAGCCTCTAGCTCCTTCTTTGACCTCTTGATCTTCAGGTGGATCTCCATGTTTTGCTGTTGAGAGAATACAGAGTATTAGAGGCTATATGTATCGAGTCACCGTCAACTAGTCTTCATACAGAGGTTCATAGCTCATACTTTGTGCAGGTCGGAAAGCTGCTGATGGCGGATCAGAGCGTCCTTGTTGGGGAACTGTCTCCTACATAGCAGGCAGGCCATCTTCTTCCAGTCCGTCAGCTTGGTGTCCGAGTCTTCAGCCGGGCCACCCTGACTGCTTTTAGCTGCATCCTCCTTATCTTCTTCCACCTCTTCATCACTTCCAGCCGCATAGTCGGATGCCAACAGACCCAGGGAGCCCATTGGACGCTGGGGAAGCAAACCACACAAATGTTACAAACTAAAAATGGATCCAAAACACATGAATAAATCATATTATTTATTATAATAAAAATATACTGGCCACTTGAACATTTTATAAATGGTGCTTTGAAGGAAGTAAACAAAGTGAGTCAGGTATGAGGTACACCCCGAGTAATGGGCTGACCATGAGGGTTCTTACCTTTGACTTTTCATCCTTCTTTAGAGGAGCGAGGGGCTTCTTAAACAGATCATCTGCACCCGATATCTAAAGATGTAAAACGAGAACCGGGACAACGATATTTTAAAGATATAAAAAAAAGAAACACTTTCGTCTGCATTCATTGTAATAAAAGACGGCACATAAATGTGGTTGTTGGAGACAAGTCTCTCACCTTCCTCTCGAAAATAGCAAAGCCAGCGTCAGCCGTCTTGGATTGCCTCCGGTCATCGTCCATTCCCATCTTCAGCAGCGGTGATGCGGAACGAACACTGTCTTTTTGACGATTCTGGATCTTTGCCCAGCGCTCCATGTCTTTCATGATCTGCAAACAGCAACACATGTCTAAACTCTCCCGTTTACACATCTGCATTTTACATTGTGTGAACTGGTATTGTGACCAAAGTGCTACCTTGACGGCAGCAAGACTTCTTGGCTTCTCTGCGTCCTTCTCTTTGTCCTGTTTGGAGTCGTCGTCTTCTTTCCTTTCGGGGGTTAATGGAGAGGAAGTTGGGACCGACTCCGGAGCAGAGCCGGCATCAGGAATGGGAACTAGTGCCGGATCTTCTTCAGTGTTTGGAGGCTCCAATACTTTCTTCATTTCCAGGGGAGCGTCTGCTGCTGGGTTGGAAAGAATGGCCTGATCTTCAGCGGTCATGATCATTGGTTGGGTCGGTGTGGGATTGCCTCCTGGAACTGGGATGTAAGTCTTTGATGCAGCGTCCCAGTACATGTACTCTTGGGTTTGAGCATTGTAAAAATACTATACATAAACAAATGAGGGAAAAAAAAAATTAGAACTTAATGACAACAAAAATCATCATTTAAGACACATTTATTGTGGCTATGGGCTAATTATTGCATGAGAAAATTGTAAATATCCCCACTGCGGGACTAATAAAGGATCATCTTAGAAACATAAACTGCAGTCTGTGTCCTTTTATTAAGACATTATTCAAAACACATACTCTATTATCATAATATAGTGGTTCCTTGGTAGGTTTGTAAATGACAACTGGAATAGAAGTGTGATGTACTGGCTGAATGCAAACTAAAATAAGAGGCTGAATGCATGTGCATGCTATAGGATGCAGTTACTTCTTGTTAGATGTATATTAGCTGTACATTAGTAAATATGACCTGGTAGGTTAACACATATGTGGCTTTTGGATATACAATATTACAAACACAGTTTCTCCCTCGCTATTCTTTTCCCCGCTCATTGAAAGCACTGGATTGTCGTTATATTCTCACCCGAGAGCCAGGGTCGTAGTAAAGCGTCGTCTCAGGATCGTAGAAGAAGCCTGACGTGGAATCGTACAGGTAGTTGGTCATGTCTGGAATCTCAGAGCCTGGAAGAATTGGGACAAATAGAAAAGACATGTACATGTATTATTTGGCAGAGGCCTTTGTCCGAAGAAAGGTACAAATGAGGTCCAATCCAACTAGAGTGGAACAAGGAGAAGTCCTTTCGTCTGGAGTTCTTACTTTAAATAAGCTACACTGGCAGTTGGTTTACTACAATGCTGTAACTATACAGACATACAATTGTCAATACGTTTTCTGGATTCAAACTTTTGATTTGATTCTCACCATAGACGTAGGGCTGTGATGCATCTGCGGGGACTGTCATCCCAGCTGATTCTGTGGGCGCATGAGGTCTACCAGCCTGGTAAGATGGATCCACAGCTGGAGGCTCACCATAGCCAACTCCCTACGAGGCATTAAAGGAGATGTACAGTTTAATGCACAGCGTCGAGACAAGCCATCTATCCAAGATCAGGGACGTTGCTTTTTAATTTGCAACCTACCTGTCCAATGCTGGGGTCTAATGACAGAATAGGATTAGTGCTGCCTGACATGAAATCCCCTGGTGGCAAAAATAGGTTTAAGTTTAGTAATAATAAACAGTGTCTAGGGACCAAGATATCAGAATGTGTGGCTAAGTCCCACCTTGCATTCCAGCGGAGGCCCCAGCAGGTGGCTGCAGAGGTTGCAAGTTCTGTGGAGGTTGTGGGTGCTGCTGCTGATGTGCCAGGGGGGGAAAAAAAAAAACACACAGGTCATCCTCTTCTTTTAACTTTGTAAAACTACACAATTAAGACCACAACTTACCCCCATCATGCCGGCCTCAGGTGGAAACCCAAGGATGGAACTGCTTGTTTTATCAAAGTCTCTTCTGAAACTGAAACAGACGGACAATCAGGTACAAATGAGACGGGACGTATCTACAGGACAAAGCGGATCAGAAAACCCCTGCAAAATGGTCGACTTACTTTTGGTTCTTCAAAGGTTTCGCCACCTCCGCATAAACTCTGACGCCATCAACATAAAGGGGTCTGGGTTTGGTGAGGAGCTCGACAAGTCGTGTCACTTGCTACAAAAGAAGACACAATTCTAAGAGCTGGGAACTCCCAGGGCCCCTGGACAACAACGGCCATCACAAACGCTGACAGAACATGACACAATCAACAGCAAACGGTGTGCGTTCATATTTTAGATACCTCGTGGGAGTCCATGTCAACAAAGCAGAAACACTTGGCTCCCGGTGGCTTGGCCTTGACTAGGCGAACATTTCTTTCATCCAGATACGCAAAGGGATCCAAGGCTTTCAGGATAGTCTCTACTGTGGTGGTGGGCTTCACATTCTTTATTATCATGGCTGCACAGTGACACAAAGCAAAAGTGTTGTTTACCCGACTTGGTCATGAATTACAATAACAAATAGCATATGGCTACAAGCTTTAGAGAAGGCCCGAGAGCTTCGGTCAACATACTTTTGCTGTCTTTAAAGACGGAGTCAGATTGGTGTGGACCGGGAGGAGGAAGGTTGCGGTTGCCCCAAGACTCTGCCTGTTGATCCGTCTCCTGCTGTTGGAGCTGTAGGTCCACCTGCTGCTGCCAGGCCTCAGGAGTCAGGTCGGAGCTACGCTGCCACTGGCCGAGGGGCAATGGCTCCGGAGGGCTTTTTAGTTTGGTACCATCCAGGTTGGTCTTCAACTTGTCTAAAGGCTCGTCTGGTCTGGGCAACTGGGGCTCCTGGAGTTGAGGTACTTTATTTTCTGATTCCTAATTCACAGACACAGGAAGGTAGGGACACTTTCAATTGAGCGGTTGCAGGTAAAGTGAAGTGATACTGTACATGGGGCGACTGTGGCTCAGCGGTTACCAGGTCTGACTTTCAATCAGAGGATCGGTGGTTCAAACCCCAGCTCAGCCATGTAAGTCGCTTTGGATAAAAGCGTCAGCTAAATGAAATGTAATGTAATGTGAATGTCTGTTTGCTGTTATATAAGCAAAAATTACTCCATCCAGGATACAATCAAAGGTTTCTGCTGTCAAATATCTGAAGGAAGTGTTCAGGTTGTTCTAATGGCTACGTTGTAATAAAATAATACTAGAGGAAATGTCAAATTTACTATGAGAGATGGATAATAATTTTCTCAGACTGCACTCACACGAACACTTCTTTCACACTCTTCTGGCTGTATGTACTTCATGGATGCGGTCCTAGTGCCAACCTTTAGGGATCCCTGAAAGAAGAACAGAAATGATCAGTCAGCATCATATGACATCTGTGACTTATATTTAAATAATACCAATGACACCCAACATGCACTGTGGCAGGTTAAGCCCTCCTCTTCACTGCTGAGGATGAAGCGGGAGAACACTTATGGTAGTGAGCAACGCCCAGATTGAGGATCATGCTTCACACAGGCAGTTTGCCCTGAGACTACGCTGAATAGTTTAAAAACGAAACTACAAACTAGGGCTGCGGCTAAATTATTTTCACTATCAACTAATCTGCTGAATAATCTAACAATGAAACAAGTGATCATTTGGTCCAGAAAATGTCAGAAAAAAAAGTCTGACTGCCCATGTCAGACAACTTCTTAAGTCCCAGGGTAGCATCTTCCAATTGTTGGTTTTATCCAACCAAAACAAAGATATGCATTTTACTACACCAACAAAAGCAGCAAATCTGCAAAACTTAAAATGCAGGAACCAGGGAGTGTTTGGCTTCAAAATAACTAAAGCAATTAACTGGTTTACAAAACAGGTGCCGATAGTTGACCGCAGCACAATCCGAAAGAAAACTGGTCTACGTAGTGCAAAATGATAACTAAGCTCTCGATAGGTAGCAGTCATATATAACCTATATCCAAGACTAGACTGCATTACTATGACAAATTAGCAGTTTCAAAAAGGTTCATGGGAAATATGGAGCACTGCGCTAAACATCCTTATATCTAATGTGGGTTGCGTAACAAAAAGCTCTATTTAAATCCAGAGAATACCTCATTTGCACCAAAAGGATTAACCATTAAAAACATACATTAAGTCGATCCCTAGAGCACAAAGCTAAATACTTTACTATTCATGTCAGCTTTCAAGTGGCGATTTGAAGATGACCTTGCAACTACATGCATCATCTACTTTTTATCCTGGGTTATCAAGAAAGCATTGGCCGAAAGCAACAAAACACACCAATATTAGCACTAGCAAAGCCAAACAAACTGCTACCCATTTCACCAACAATTCACCTGATCCCAACTACTCCGAGCTAATGGGCTACTCCATACTTTCACACACATAATCAAAGCACATCAATTCTGGCCAGTGTTGAAGACATTGTGAATTCATTTCACATCTCGACACAATGAACAAACTGCTCAGAGCAGATCAAGGAAAGTAGAAATCCTGGTGGCCGAGGCCCAAAGACGGTGAGTTCAAGAGAATACCCTCAAGAGAAGTCAACGATGAATGGAAATGTCTTGGACTGCCAAAGAAGGACCGCAGCAGATACCTGAAGATGACAAGAGCATGCAGGCACACCAGCGGCTGTGTGAGGCTGCATTGCTCATTGTGAAGGAAACCAAACTGGCAAATAAATAAACAAAAGTATTGATGGTCCCAAAGAAAAGGAGCGGATCACCAAAGTGCACCAAGACCACAAATGTCTCCATCAAAATGCGTGAATATCCATCAAACCGTTCACCACAAATTCAACCTCGCTAGAAGAAAAGTCAGGAGATCCCCAAAGTGATTCCATCCTCTGGGAACCATGAATATCTGTATCAAAAGGTGTGCCAATCCATCAAGTAGATGTAGAGCTGCTTCACTGGATAAGTCAAGAAGGTAATCAGAACTGTTAGGATTTCGACTCCGGACACGAATAGCTGAACCAAATTTAACGAGAATTCATCCAATAGCTGTAGAGACATTTCACGAAACACCAAAAATGTAAACCTCATAATGGCGCCAAAGGAAAAGTCGGGGAATCACCAAAATCAGTAGGCCTCATCCTCTGGGGCCCATAGTTATCTGTACAAAATGTCACTGCGATGCATCTTATAGTTGTTGAGATGTTTCAACAACCAATAGCCTGGCCGTCATCCATAAAGCCACGCCACTGGCATGTCTAAATATCTTAAATAAAAAAAACAATGTAGACTCATACATGGCTGAGAGAATTATTCCAAAGTGGTGATCGCTAAAATGCTTTACCTTCAATTGCAAATATATTCTTCTTAAAAAAGGTATGCTCTCTCTCTCTTGCTAATACAAGCACGTGTCCTGTGCGGTAACAGTTAAACGAGCTGCAGAGTTCTCACTAATGAGGTGGAGTTCAGACAACGCAGCCTTCGCCTTCCTCTGAATGAGGCCGGTCCAGCAGCGTAGCAGGCGCCATCGCAGCAACGCCCCACAGATGACGCAGGTTTGTAAAGCAGAAGTTGCACCTGGCTAAACCTCTGCCGGGCGACAATGCAGCATCCTCTGGGAAGGTTGTGTGGTGGCCAATTAATTACATTAATTACATATACATTCCTGGTACTTTGGACGCCGTCACTCTTGTTCTAACGCTGACCGCAAGTAAAGATGAAATACTCGCCACAATCCCCCCCCCCCCCCCCAACAACCAGCTACTTGGGTTTATTTAACGTGGGGCTGTTTCCGGTCTGAACGTCTCAACACACAGGTAAGAAAAGTGTCCAAATCTGCAGTTGCTTCCTTGACAACAGAAGCTTCTTCGATGGTCGTACAAAGCAAAGAGGAGGAAACCAATATTGTCTAAGACACAAAGCCGTGAAAGTGCCGCAACCGGTAATTTCCTTTGATTCTCTGCGTTTCAAAGGCTAAATCACAACAGATGTCATGGTGGCGTTGTACAGTACTTTCAATGTCATCAATTAAGTCTTCCTAATATTATACAACCTCTTGTTCGACAATTCCACGTAAGGACTGATTTCCCCCTCCCCCAAATATCTATATTTTTATGGTTAAATCCATTCCAAGATGAGGCAGTTTGAGGTTGACTATGAGGGCAAGCAAACAATACGAAGGAACCCTATTGTATGTTTGAGCACATACACAGTTGAAACTTGTAAAATATATTTTCTAAATATTTTAAGTGTGAACAAGTAACTTGAAGTACGACCATGGCGTTGTGGATATATACCTAGAATGTAATTTATGTAAAGCTAGGACCAACTGTTGAGGTTTAAAGCATCTGAAAATGTCAACAACTGACATCTCCTCCCCTAAAGTAAGCTCACTAAATGGTAGAAGCAACCCCTGCCCCGGTTCTTTCCCTCCCCCATCTACTAAATGCCCTCTCAACCCCTCATAATCCTGATGGGAGAGACGGCCTTCGTAGAGTGACGAGGATGGGCCACCTTGTTGGACTCCATGAAGTGGACTGCATCCTCGAGGTTTAAAAACTCCACATAGGCCGTATCGTAGCTGTAACCTGGGGACAGCATTTGAAATACAGATGGGTTTTTGTTAGTCAATGCCAGCAATGACAGTCACCCACTGAAACATGAAAGACAGCAGTTCGTGAATACATCGAGATCAGCGTGAGCGAATTATTCACCTTGACTTATATACATACCTTTTCTGGAAAACATACATTTTGTTTAAATGCTTTTGTTCTATTTCAGTCTTCTGATGACTGATGTCATATCAAACTTGGTCTGTTAAGGCTCGGCTCTCTCAAAGCCTTTCCTAGCAGATATTCCCAAACCAGTGGCAGTGAACGACTGCGTGGTGTGCACCGTGGAGACAGAAAGTCTACCAGTCGTGTTTATATCAAATTAAAAGAAGGCACCTAATATCTCTCTGTGATGCATTATGCAAAGAATTAACAGCATTTGAGGCATGATAATCTTCACAAAAAGGCGTGGCATCATCTATGACCATGATGAGGATCCACTGTGGAAAACACTCTAGAGCAGATGTTTAGATCAGCAAGATGAACAAAGCACTAACAAGAAGGTCTCCATTTCAGGTTTGTGACATTGTGTTTCAGTACGTTAAGTGTCACAGTGACACAGTCAGTGACTCACTTGCCACAGATCTTTTATTACTGAAACTCTCCAAAGCTCCTAATATTGATTCCTTGGTAAGTCCTCTAATTGACACAATGACCGTAAATCCTCGGATATGGAAAAGGATAGAATAACAGAACCCCCCTTCCTTTTTACTGAGCGAGTTCACACAGACCACCAACAACAAAAGCAACCAACAACGTAAAAAGAAAGAATGCGAAGTTTCGAATGTCGTAAAAGCGAAACGTTGTGGGACATGTTAGCGATCGACTGCCCCAAACAGCTTCACAAAGTAACTTAATTCTTACCTGGCATAACATTTTTGATTTTCATCCCCTGCATTGGCACACCATCACGGACTGCAAAGGCACCAAGAATCTGCAAAAGAACGTGTCAAAACGCGTTATGCTATGGCTTTCTAAGCAAACCATTACAGCCACATTCTGGCAACCATACGTATTTACACAAAGTGGCTTTTCTGTTGGATTATTACCTGCTCCATTGTGGCAGTCTTTGGAATACCAATTATGGAAATTGTATTGGAAACTTTGTCCTCTACTGATGCATTCCTGTAATCTTGATCCTTTCACAGAAATGTTGGTTAAAATTCAGGTTAGGAAATAGCAAACTTATGCTAAAGGCAAATACAATTCATAAACAAATACTAACACCAAAATGTAAATCAACGTACCTTAGAACCAGACTCACTAAACTTTGAAGGAGTGATGGGTTTAGACTCTTTGATGAGTTTCTCTGGGGGTTGAAGTGCCTGGTGCTTGTAATCAAAAGCCCTCCCGGGCCCCGTTCTGTAATCGATGTCCCTGTAGTCTTGATCTCTCGGCTGTACAGTGCTGCTGCTGCTGCTGCTGCTGCTTTGGAAATCACCTTCTGTCCCCATCTTTGCCCTGGCAGGTCCTTGATTGTGTGGAATATCTTTTAGTCCTTCGAAACAACCACTCGGCTTCTGAATCACATGCAAGGGCTGATTCTTGTCTTGATGGTAAAGGAGCCTTTCGTCACAATTTGATTTAGTCGGCCTGTGCTTCGGGTTCCCTTCTCCAAGCCAACGTTCACTCTCATTTTCTCTCCCAAGAGGGCCAGTAAGAAGACTTATTTCCTGACGTGGATGGTCTTGCGGAGCTTTGCTGGCAATTGATGGTAGATTCATAGCAGGAAAGTAGTCACGATGAGGAAAGCCAACGTCTTTCCCCGGGAATTTGACAGATGGCCGATCCCTTTCCTGAAACGGTGGTGGATCTCTAACATTCACATCTCGGCCAAAACCTACAGGGAAGCTAGGTTTTGGGGCATCTCCCATACCTTTACCAACTTCTAAGAGCGGACTCTTGTCCTTTCTACGGTTCTTCCATTCCTCTGCAAGAGTCATTTCTTCACCACTTCGATAATCCATCAGGGGGCTGCCACTTGAATCTGGATATTCTCTCTCTCGGATTAGGTTTTCTGCACCCATAAACTCTGATCTTTTATGGCCAGCAACATCTGGGGGGATGTTTGATCTTGCCCTGTCCACCAGCGGGACATCACTATTTCCAAATCGTAAGGGAGATCGATCCCTTCCTCTAAAATCAGCTGGTGGACGATTTCTAAAATCCATATCAGAATCGAATCCACCTCTTGGATTGAAAGGTGGCCCTCCTCTTCGGTCGGTGTCCATCACTCTCCGTTCACGTGGTGGTAAGTCCATATTATAGCCATCAGAGTCATCAATGCCCACTGGGGGCCTGTCACGCATGTCCCTAAATTCATCATTTCGCTCCATTCGGTCCATAGGAAACCCTCTTCTTCCATCCATATTGGGATTGTTGAATGGTGGCCCGTCAGAATGAAATGATTCTCTGTCTCTCATGTCCATAAATCTGCTGTTTGGCTCCCGTGGCGGCATACCCCTCCCTCCCATGTCTACCGAGTTCCTGCCTGGTCCCGGGAAACCAGAAGAATTCATCAGTTTGTCTCTGATGGCAATTTCATAGTGCCTTCTTAGACTGAAGTCTGGCTCTTCTCCAGCTCGGCTAAAATCTCTGTTTTGCTCTCTGTCTCTCATATCCCGTTGGTCCATATCGCGCCCCCTCATGGGTGGCCCATCCATCCTTCTCATGTCCATAGGTGGCATTGGGCCCATGTTCATCCCATCTCTACCTCTATAATCAGGCATGGGACGATCTCTGCCGCCAAACCTGTCTCCGCGATGATCACCACTGGAATATATATCAAGATATTAGGCTACAGATTTGTGTGAAATGCACATAACCAAGGAACAAACCTTATTCACGAGTGGAGCCATATGAGAATATTTTAAATGCTAAATATGTGCTCATATACAGGCAATTCATATCATTCATAGCACTCATGTTTTCAATATCGAAAAATGTCATATACAGTGATACCATATTGCCCACCACAAATATGCAGTTAATACAAAAAGTATGTGTATTTCTTGCTACCAAATAGATATTAGTGTTTAAATCATGAATTATGCTTATTTACCGAAAGGGCGGTCCTCCCCGTGCTCCTTGCCCTGGTCCATCCCACATGTTTGTAGGTCAGTATCTTATCTGGAGGCAAAGTTAAAGGTTTGCATTATTTTATTGGATAAAAGCGTCCGCTAAATGAAATGTAATGTAGATTAATGCACCACTTATGATTCGGCAGTGCCAAGCATATCCATCATAATAATACGGTTTAATAAATCAACGTTGACTACACAACCCAAAATGATTGGTAAGAAGTGATTAGAAACATTTGATTGCAGAACAAATATCTTTAACAATCTGTACAGCAGACGACATCCTCTGTCCGGATAGGAAAAAAAACTCTTAATGGGGAAAACCAGAAGATACCTCAGGAAGAGCAGCGGAGGATAGATCTCTACTCCAGGACGGACAGACAATGTGCAAAAGTGTCGAGTGGACAGAATAGACCGACGTAAAAATCACAGGACGACACAATTCTGAACACAATTATAATGTAAACGTTACGTGAAGAAGTGATGGAGAATATGTTGTCTAATGTGTGTCACGCCGAGGTTTCAGTGTCCGTGACGATGCTTCAAAGATGGCTGCACACGTCAGAGCCTCGTAACACTGGAGGTGGTGTGATTGCTAACGCTGGCCCGCTGCTCAAACCTATCCTCACACAAGGCCTTCCCCGTCTACGCCACAACATAAATACAAGGTATTGGTGTGGAAAGTGACTGCACTTCAATTAACAAACTAATTCAGAGGAGCGATCGCATCGTAATAACAGCGGCAGCGTAGATAAATGAGCGAGAAGAGACCCTTAACGGCTACAACAAACGTTAGCCCCTCGCAGAAGATCAGTCACGGGGCGGAGCTAACGGCTAACATTGACGTGAAGAAGCCGGTTTCTTTGCGTAGCTGAGAAGCATCTTTGGATCTTTCACCGATTGTATATTTCAATATTATCGAGTATATATTGTTGCTTTAAGACCCACCTTGTTGTTTTTTGACCTCAGTATCGATATCGCACAGGATTGTTGTGCAGGTCGTCGATGGCTTCAGCGAAATGACGACAAATGGAGACGAAAATCCGTCTTCTTCTTCTGTTGCTACAGCGGGGATGAATCTCGTTCTTCTTCGTTGTATACCCGAGATACTACAGGCAGACTGCTGCCACTCAGCGGTTGTTTAATGCAACTACTGCCACATTAGATTGTTTGCATGATGACATTTACATTTTTTATATCATGTTTTGTCATGCAAGGATGCATGAAAAGTAGTATATATCTATGGATATATATTTATCCATAGAGATAGATAGATAGATAGATAGATAGATAGATAGATAGATAGATAGATAGATAGATAGATAGATAGATAGATAGATAGATAGATAGATAGATAGATAGATAGATAGATAGATCGATCTAAAAGAGTTGGATCAGTGAGGGACAACTTGAGAAAAAATGTCACAGTTTCAGCAATATCAGTATTGCTAATTTTATTCATTCACAAGCGTTGTAGCAACCAGTTAGCTCAGCTAAATGTTGCTAAATATACATGTAAATAAAAAAATACACATGTTTACAATGCAAAAATACATAGTGGTACAGTATATGGACTTAGTTATACATTTTGAAATGTTCGTATAAGAAGCGACAACACAACAACATGACAGCTAAATCATCACTTCACATACAACGCTCTAAATGTTGTTCTGTCTGTTTTAATTGTAGTGTGAAAGAGGACGGAACACAAGTAGCAATACAGCAGCGTAAAACTAAACAGAAGGGCAGCTAAAACATTTAAAAGAAATCAGTAAGTAATTATATTCAAGTTGTTCCTTTTAAAACATTTCAGCACAGTACATTACTGCAACAAATATTAAGGCACTTTAACTTAAAAATATGCTTTCTTGCTGCCTTAAAATTGTAAGTTGACTGAGGTTGTACTGCACTGAAGATAAATCAGCAGATGTCGAGTCTCTCTGTTAAGTTGAATCCACTAATTGTTGACTGTATATGATTGTTACGTAATAACTTGTAATACTTTAGGCAGTCACCAGTGTATCAGAGGAATTAAGTTTTTTTTTCAAATTAAATATATATAACAGTAAATGTTTTCCAATTAGAGGCATGGTTTCTGAAGAGTTAACTCAAAAACAAATTTGAATGTAAAGTGTTTTAATAAATTAACACATTTTCAAACCTTGATATGGTCAACTAATTCAATCGCTCAACTCATAATTTTAAGTCACAAGACATGAACTCAAGATTGTAATTTTCTTAAGCAAGTAGCAACTTGTTGAAACCAACAAATACAACTATATACAATGATTTCACTAAATTACACAGTTTTTTTTCTTACACATTTCAAGGAAAAGGAAACAACAGAAGAGCTACTTTGCCACTAGCTTTAAAGAGACTGGTACACAACATAACAAGGGAGAGTGGAGAACACTATTCAATAGACCAATCACTACAGAAGGCAAAAATGAGGAAATACATGGTGTTATGATATAACTCTGCAAACTGGGGGGGGGGGGGGGGGGGAGTCGAAAAGCATAGACATGGTAACATCATGCCGAATAGAGTGGCTCTACTGCACATGTGCTTGTTGGTTGGCAAGGGTCATCTTCTTGTATTTGTTGGAGGCCTAGTCTCCCTTTCCTTGTGGCAACACTTGGGGAACATCTCCATTGCACCGCGCCGGTGGCTGCTCCTCCTGTCTGGCGGCACTGGGCAGGGAGAGTGCAGAGATGGCAGTCTGTGTGTCAGGAGCCGTTTCACTAAGAGCAGCCTTTATGCTCGCAGCAACACTGTCACTGCTGCCAGCTGGAGGAGCAGCAGCACCACTGGGGGTGTCGGGGTCGGCTGCAGCCCCTGCAGCGAGACCGGAGGCCCCGGAATCTCCCTGCTCAGACGCCCGCAGTCTCTTCATGAGGGTGGTTACCCGAACAGCTTTCTGTGATTTTAAATATGCTCGGGTCAAATTAAGTGACAGCAGACAACACCTTTACAGCTTGATCCTAATGCACGCTCTGAGGAAGGGTTCTGACTGAAATACATTTAATTTTAATTAAGAAATATGAAGGTGGAGAGTTGACATATGCCTCCTTCTACTTTCATAACTACCTTTATTTTTGTAATATAATTCAGGCTGAATTCATAGTCTCTCTTTCCCTCTGGAACACACTATTGCTTTTTGGGGAAAAAAACAGGCTTCAATAAAATATCTAAAAGCATAGAACAATATAAAATGAATCTTGTATTAAACTTTAAGTCAAATTGGATAAGGGGAAAAACTATATGTATTATAACTCAGAATCATACATATGGAATTGTGACAGCCACTTATTGTAGTTGTCATGGTGGTTGATTTCAGTGAATACTATGTGTATATTAATATGTATTCAGTTTAGAATGGAGGTAATATGAAGACAATTATCTTTTTTAGTCCAGAAAATCTGACTTGGGTCCTGAACATGAACATTTCGTCCAACACGTGCAATGATTAATGACATATGAGCAAAAATGTAGTAGATATATGAAAAGAAATACCTTCCATTTGGCTTTGGCAAAGTTCTTTTCTATTTGTGCACAAACGCCATCCTTGATGTTCTTGTCTGAGGCAGCATTTCCAGAAATCCTGAGAAAAGGAACAAAAGAATATTTCTTTTCCAGCATGTTATTATGTTTGTGGTTTCATAACTTACGTTTTGTTGATGTGACAATTTATATAACAACTTTATTGTTGTACCATTCATGGGCAATAGCTTCCTGTGCCGTTAATCGCTGATCTTGGTCCACTTCCATCAAAGATGCCACTAAGTTTTTGGCTTTAAAAAAAATGAAATAAACAACATTGAACTAGCTTGCCAAAACTCCAACTCTGAACACATACTCTGTGAAATATGATTCCATTGATATGCATTTTAATAGACTGATTATCTCTTACCAGAATCTGAAATGTCATCCCAATATGGTGAATCAAACTCGTAGTCCCCTGACAAAATCTTTAGGAAAAGATTCTTGTCACGATCATCATCTTCATCAGCATCATCATAGAAAGGAGGGTTTCCAGACAAACTATGGAGTTGGCAAAATGAGTGCATTATAGGACGACATACATCTTGATAAAATCACTACTTTAGAAAAAGAATGTGGTATATTTGTGAGCACTCACAGTATATACATGGTGACACCTATGGCCCAACAGTCAACAGGTCTTCCATATCTCTGCCTCCCGACCACCTCAGGAGCTGAGCAACAGAATAGAAACGTTTTTTTTTTACACGACTACACACATATCAATTAAACTTAGCTAAAACTGCATTCTGGTTTTATGTCCCGTACCAAGATATTCTGGGGTTCCACATGGGTCCTTAATGAGTCCATTTTCCAGTTTTGCCAACTGGAAGTCACTGATAACAATTTTAGAGTGCTTCAAACGATTAAAGTACACCAAGTTCTCCAGCTGTATGAGTAAAGAAATACAGGTTATTCTAACTAGAAAGCCTTTCCAAAGAGCAGTTATTATCTATAGTATAATATTATATATATATCTTATATAACTTGTTTGGCCTGGGTGGAAATGCTACTATGTTTCACTAGGTGTCAGCAGTGTAATATACCTTAAGATTTCTGTGGACAATTTTCAGAGAGTGCAGGTACGCTACAGCTTCCAACACCTGCCTCATAACATTGCTGGTGTCCCTCTCGGAGTAGTATCCTTGATCTAAGATCCAGTCGAACACCTCCCTGCCTGTAGCACTGGAGAGACGGGATATCCAAATGTTATGTACGTCACTTATGGAATAACAACACAGGTGGGGAAGAACACCGCACACCAGTCTGTGTCAACATTTATCTCAAGTGCCTCTAATAATACTCACAGCTCCAGAAAAAGGAAGTACTCTTTCTTAGTTTCAAAAGCATCAACCAGCTGGAGGATGTTATGATGTTTTATCCTTTGAAAAGCAGAAAATGGGAGAGCAGAGGAATAGGAGGGGGAGGAGAATAGAGGGATGTAAGTGGGGTTAAAAATGTCAATACGCAGTATAGCTATAGAGCTATATCATGTTGGAAATTCAGGACTGTTATGGTAAAATTAGTAACTGATGTTATATTTGTTATTTTATATAATATCACCACACTCCTCCGTGTGTAATACTTTAAGTGTTGTTTTTTTAGCTTTTGCACCACACTGATCCACTTGAAGAAAGAATAATGCTGATCGTTTGTGATTAGACTTTGTCTCAGTGCCAGAACAGTTCCCCAGGCATCTATAATGAGCGAGACTTCACTTACATCTTTAAGATCATTATCTCATTCTTGGCAGCTTTCCTCACTTTCCTTCCATCCTTTTTGTGGAACTTTTTACAGGTGTACATTTTCAAGGTGTTCCTATCCTTGGCCCGGAATATCTCACAAAACTCCTCTCTGTTCAAATAAGGACAGAAAGAAGAAACCTCCATCATATTTTGGGCAGATCTCTCAAAAGTCTTTACGCACTTATCAACATTACAACATAGATGTACTCACGATTTAACAATTTGTCCGAGGTCATATTTGTCAGCCACCTCTGAGGGATTGTTGTAATCCTTCTTCTCCCCAAGTGTGAGACAACCAAATGGCATGGCAGCTCGTGCCCTATAGCCAGGGAATGTCCTGCCACAACACAGCCTGTTAAAAATGTGCAACATGTTATAATTACCTGAATAGAAGAGCATCAGTTTGACAGACATGCAGCTCCACAGTACAGGTGAGCACCTGAATCAAAAAGCCCACAGAGCTTAAATTGTGTGTTCATTACTGTATAACATAAAACAATATTACTGTAAATGTGTTGTTGAAAGAAGAAAAAAAGCAGAACAAATTGCTTTACGGAGAAATAAACGGTTTAATTATTGGCGGTATTAGAAATGGGGGAAACAGTTGCTCAGTGAAGGCACTTAAAACAAAATGAATGCAGTAAATCAATACACACATTTATAGGGAGCAGTGTGGGCACATGATTGTTTCTTTCTCTGAAATCTTTTTAATCATGCATATGAGAATATGTAAATGTAATTGAGCTTGTGGGAGCAAATTATTTCAAATTACCACAAGAGCAAAAAAAATTTTTTTAATAAAGAATCATCCTCAGTGAGCTCTGTCAGATTGCCAGGCTTGTTTCTTTCCACTCTGCAGTGAGTCAGCTCCGTACTGCAGCAGCAGCTGTAGCATTATTCATGTCTGCTTTCTACAGGAAAAATATTCAGATGGACTTGACCCTGTGCTGTTGCTGTAACTTTTGTCTCCTCTTTTGTTTATCTTGAAAGACGGGAAAGCTATTAACTCTCCAGCTCTGGAGGAATTAATGCAAGTCTGTGAAAGATGAAGTTGTAACTACCCACAGTCATAATATTTCAGACTAGATCGCAGTTTTCACATTCGCTGAGGCGCTCGTCACAATCAACTGACAGCAAAATGTTTGAAAATCGAGTCAGCATAACAATATGAATTACTATCTACTGCATGATAACATTTGCCATGTTTGATATGCAGTACAATCAAGCTAAGTAGTTTTATTGTCACAAATGCAAAACAATAGCTACCGTTTGGAATCAACATGCAATATGGATACAATATTGTATCACAGTGTGCAACTTTAGATAGCATTCAGTTTAAATATAAATATAGCATCAATGATGTCAAAATAATGTAAAAAAAAAGCAGAGATGCTTGCTGATTTGCAACATTGACCACAATTGAGAGAGCAGAGATATGACAAAGTAATACCACAATATTAATGGTATAGAAAAAAGCTATGATTTTATGTATAATCTCCCTGTATATCTTGTCTTATCATTAAACCATATTACTTAAATACTGTGTAAGAAAATAAATGTATACACTCTCAGTCAAACTCAGATTTCTCTCTGCTTCCCAAGGTAACACATTGGACTGTATATCTGAACACACTGCAGGATAAATTCCTGCATTAAACATAACATTTATAACTGTAATAAAAAGACCAATAAATTAAGTTCACCCACATGAAGTCCTTTAACACCTTTAACATGTTTTCATGCCAATTGCAAAGCCTCACTAAATAATAAAAGAAATAAATTGCATAACCCCGCTGCTTCTTTTCACAATGGAAACTGAAGAACTGCTGTACCATGACCATACGGTGATGTAACACTGGCTTATTGAACATGTTTTTCTGATGTAGCGTGAGCAATTAGACCTTCAGCGTTTTGAATGAAAACTATACTTCTTCAGTGCATTTCTGATATATGGTTTTAGTCAATGATAGTTTCAAGGGAACCATTTTGGTGCAATTAACTGCAGAAGTGGAGTTAAAACCTGTAATGAGGTTGACTCGAATCGCTGCAGCTACACATCAGAGTACAGGTCCACCACCAGCAGCTAAAAATTACTGCTGAAGCAGGATGCTCGGAAAAGAGACCCACTTTTTTGGCAGGCCTAACAGAAGAAATGGCAGCCAGCACGGGAGAGTGGGAGTAGAGAAATTCTGACTGAGGTGCTGTCTGGAGCCTCAGTCAAGACCCTATCAGAGGCTTTAGCATGCATCGGCAGTACAACAAAGAGTGGCCTTATAAATGTGAAAAAAAAATGTTTTGAAGACTGCACGTGTTAAGGGGATGTGCTTTATTACTGTTTATTACTTGCAGGCAACAAAGCAGAAGGTCTCCTGGAGAAGATCTCATGTTTTGTGAATCAAGAGAAAACCCTTTAGTTGAAGACAGTAGGCCGTAGTGTATGCGGTGCTACTGCCCACAAGGGGACTCATTACTCTATGATCCAGTCTCCTCGGATCTCTGCTGTGGAGCTCATTATAAAAAGTGTTACCTTAAGCAAATTGCTTGGTTATTATAACTTAAGACAGTCCGTTTCCACTGATGTTCCTCATTCCAACCTCTTTATTGATACTAATCGAATGGAGCTTATCTGTCTTTGATCCATAAGCAGGGTGAAAAAATATAAAGTGTTTGATTAATTTGGCTATACCCTTTCTGCTATTAAAAACTAAAAATCTAAAAATCCATTAGTATGAAGTGTTAAATGACAACAAGTTGGTGCTCAACTTGAGAACTTGTTTCTCAAGGACAGGCATGTCAAGCAACAAAAGAAACAAGATCATTTTTTTGTAAATGTATGGTAAAACGTCCATCCATAATTGCTCATCCCAATAACAAGATATTTTACTTGCATCTGATACTATCCAAATGTCTCAGCAGGGCCACTGTTTTTGTTCTGATCTTCACTGCAGTTAATACTATTTGAGTTATTGCCAAAGAAAGAGCTTCAAGAAGGGACAAATGACTCGAGATGAGTTCCCTGCTATATTCAATACTTAATGAATTGCAAAAGTGGTGCAGTGAATATTAAACAAATGATGTATTTTTACAGAGGTTAAATACAGTTTAATACAAATGAATTCATGAAGCTTGTTTTTTTCATATTAGGCTACTGTTTTCAGAACGGAAACCATAAGGCGTTGTATTAAACATGGGCCCTGTAATCCAAAATAAGAAGTGGTCGTTTCAGAGTAGGTGAGCTCCCTTTTTTTTTTTTCTTTCTTTCACATCTCATTACATCATGGCCATCTGTCGATCCTAAAGCTTACCCCTCACAGTCAAAATAATTCTTTGGTTTGAATTTCAAACACAAACTGAGCAATGTTTCAGTGTTATTATGCCACTGATTTATTAGCTTAAATGCATGTCAGTGCAAGCGGAAACCGCCACTGTTTCAAAGTCACTATAATAAAATGTAAACCACACGCCTCTTTAACAATAAGCCAGACTTACTTTAATTTTAAGTGCATTTGGAGGTCAACTTGGAATAGCCAAAGGAGTCAAGTCTCTTATTGTTACGGCCCCCCTTTTGGGCTAGGGGTGCGGGAGCCATAAACATAGAGGCAGAGAATGATTGTGGGTAAAAGGGTACATTTATTCGCGAACAGAGGTAGCAAGCATATAACAAAACACACGAAAGGAGGGTGGTTGAGGGTGCTGTGAAAACAACTCAAAGTTAACCAAAAGAGGTCCCCAAAAGGAGGACGCGGCCTGCCTATACAGGTAACTACGGTAGCCTCTGATAAGGTAAACACAAGGAGCACAGCACCCACTATGCCTATGCATCTAAACAGGGAAATACTACCTGATGCGAGTCAGTGTTTGCTCTTTCCCTCACTCCTCCTTTTCGCCCAGCCACACGCTGGTGCAACACGCGGAACACAAACACATACCGAACTTGAGTTCACAAGTACCGGAGAAGGCTAGCACAATACGTCCCTACACAAGTTAGCTAGCAGGGACACAACACAAGTTAGCTAACAGGGACACAACACAAGTTAGCTAACAGGGACACAACACAAGTTAGCTAACAGGGACACAACACCCGTTAGCTGTGAGCGGCACGCCAGTCAACGGGGAATGACCAGCGGCCCCGTTGCACCGGTGGCGTCTCCTTAAGAGCAGGAAGTCGACCTCCCACGCTGGCGTGTCATTGGTGGTGCGGGAGCCCGATGCGCCAATCAGAGCTCCGCAGGAACCAGGAAATGGGCAGGTCTTCCATCCACGGGTGGACCTGTTTTTACCACCGGGAAAAACACACATGCAACGGCGACAGCCGTAACATTATATTCAGCCATTACATGTATTGTTTAAGTTCATCCCACACAAGGATGTTTACTTAGGAACAATACCCACACTCACCCAAGTGTGTTCTGGCTCTCGCCTAAATTCACACAACTGTGCCACCTGGGTACCAGACTTATTTATTTTAATAATAAATGCAACACTCCCGTGCCAGGATCCTCATTCAGACAAATATAAGCATATACAGTAGATTATGCACACATGATATGATACTACTCATATCATTTTTGTCACGCCTAAACTCTTCAATAATGTTTTTCAAGGTGTATTCAATTTATGGACATCAGAATAGTCATCAGAATCATCTGAATAGTGGATACATTTGAAAAGTTGAACTAAACAGTTGAACTAAAACTACAATTCATCAATGAATTTTCTGCTTTTCTTACATTTATTTCACCACTCTCCCCTAATGTTATTCTCCTTGGTGACTTTAACATCCATATCGATAATGGTGATAACTACCTCACAAAAGACTTTATATCATGCCTTGATAGTTTTGATTTACAGCAGTTTATTAATTTCCCCACCCATTCAAAAGGCCATACCCTGGATCTACTCTGCTGCTCTGGTGTCACTCCTTCTAACTGTACTGCATTTGACCTTCCCATCTCCGACCATAAACTTATCTCATTTAATGCTAAGGTGACACTGTTCAAAACAAAACTGCCACGTACAATCTCTTTCCGGAACATTAAGTCCATTGACCCAGCAGCTCTAGACTCTGGTATTGCCAACCTTCCCAACATTGACTGCACATTCACCCCTGATGAACTGCTCAGTCACTACGATTGTGGCCTACGCCATCTCCTTGATACCCTGGCCCCACTAAAAACACGGACTGTTTCCTTCTCCCAGTCTGCACCCTGGTTTACTTCTGAACATCGCCAACTGAAAGCCAGAGGTCGCCAACTGGAACGTCTCTATAGAAAGACTGGTCTCATCATCCACAAACAAATGTTTCATACTCATTTACTCTCCTATAAAGATTCTCTTTCCACCGCAAAGTCCAACTATTATACAGATTTAATCAGATCAGGTTCTGGAAATTCTCAAGCACTTTTTTCACTGGTACATAAAACACTATGCCCACCTGATTCTCTCCCACCTCATTTTTACTCCACTGACTCCTGTAATTCCATTATGACATTTTTTAATACGAAAATTGACCGTATCCATCAACGGTTAGCCCCCCAGATCTCAACCCTCTAACCTTCCTCTGACTTTCAATTTTCTTCTTGTCATCCTTTCTCTGACTTTTCCCTCCCCTCAGCTGCTGAAATAACCAACCTTGTCTGCAAATCTAAACCATCAACCTGCCAACTGGATCCTCTTCCGACTGCACTGGTTAAAGCTTGCATTAGCTCTCTGACCCCTCTTATAACTGCAATTATTCATTCCTCTCTTATCACTGGTATTGTTCCGTCATCCCTCAAATCAGCTGCAATAACCCCCATTCTTAAGAAACCTGGAGCTGACCCCAGCAACTTCAACAATCTCCGCCCAATTTCCAACCTCCCCTTCCTCTCAAAAATCCTTGAAAAAACAGTTGCATCTCAGATTCATGACCACCTTTCCCACAATAGTCTCTATGAACAGTTCCAATCAGGCTTCCGTCCCCTTCATAGCACCGAAACAGCTCTTGTTAAAATAACCAATGACCTCCTAACGGCTGCGGACTCTGGATTCTTAACGATCCTCATTCTCCTCGACCTGACCGCGGCTTTTGACACCATCTCCCACACCATCCTCATCGACCGACTAGCCTCCCTTGGATTATCTGATACACCCCTGCACTGGTTTAAATCATATCTTTCTGGCCGTACTCAGTTTGTCCAACTCAAAACTTTCAGATCCCACTCTTCCCACCTCTCCTCTGGTGTTCCCCAAGGTTCTGTCCTTGGACCCCTTCTGTTCATTATCTACCTTCTCCCTCTTGGCCATATTTTCCGTAAACATAACATTCAGTTCCATTGCTATGCAGATGACCCAGCTCTACCTATCCACTAAACCCACCACATCCCTACCTCCCACCTCTCTAACAAATTGTCTTCAGGAAATCAGATCCTGGTTCTCCCTAAACTTTCTTAAGCTCAACAGTGACAAAACTGAACTCCTTCTTATTGGCACCAAATCCATCCTCTCAAAAATAAATGACTTCTCTATCTCTATTGACAATTCATCTGTGTCTCCCTCCCCCCAGGTTAAGAGTCTGGGTGTCATCCTAGATAGCACTCTGTCATTCCAGTCCCACATCAAAAACGTCACTCGGTCAGCATATTTCCATTTACGTAATATCTCTCGCCTCCGCCCATCTCTCTCCCCAAACAGTGCTGAAATTCTGGTTCACACCTTGGTCACTTCCCGCCTAGACTATTGCAATTCTCTCCTCTATGGTTTACCTGACAAATCCATCCATAAACTACAACTAGTCCAAAACTCTGCTGCCCGCATCATTACCAGAACCCCCTCCATCAGTCACATAACACCTGTCCTGCGGCAACTTCATTGGCTCCCTTTCAAACACCGCATCATTTACAAAATCCTACTCCTTACATTTAAAGCCATCAACCATCTTGCCCCTCAGTATCTCACTGAACTCCTCCAAATCAAGACACCCACCCGTCCTCTCAGGTCCTCTTCCTCCATCCAGCTCATCCTCCCACCAGCTCGTCTGGTTACAATGGGGTCTAGAGCCTTTGGTCACTCTGCCCCACACCTCTGGAACTCCCTGCCCCACTACATTCAACACTCTACGTCCATAACCACTTTCAAATCTCATCTAAAAACTTATCTTTTCAGAGAGGCTTACTCGCTTTAACTCTTTTTTTCTCTCTTGTGCAATGACCCTTCTTTTTTGCTTTGCCTGTTCATTTTATTAATAGTATTATGATGTTTTTACTGTTTGCTGCTCTGTTTGGTTGTTTTAATGGATTGAGTGTTTCCTTGTTGATTTTGTAAGGTGTCCTTGAGTGTTTTGAAAGGCGCCTATAAATAAAATGCATTATTATTATTATTATTATTATTATTATATGTGAGTGTGTTTCTGGTTTGTATGTTTTCTCCCCCTTCAAATTACAATCCAATAGCCTCTCATCATACTTAACAATAAAAGAATGTGGCTATCTGTAGAAAAATCACACTCTTTCTGATTGAACCAATCTATGAACTGTCTGAAACAATGGATATCCGCAGCCCCAAATGAGCCCAAAAAAAATTGCTTTCTAACTGTTAAACACCATAAAGTTCGCAAACTTTAGGATTACTGATTTGCAGGTGTGAAAAGCAACTGAGATGGAACGTGGATGACGATATTCCTTGAAGTAGCTGCTTATTTGTATGTATGGGTATTGTTTACTGTTGCTTCACAGTTTGTTGTAGCCTATGTCCTAATAGCATGTAATGTTAACTGTGTGTGTAGGAGTGTAAGAGGATATTTTCCTCAAGCATCATCTGAATACAGTTTGGGAACAAGGTCCATCTCAATTAACTTAAAATGATCTGTTAGATCACTGGATGAAGATAGAGGTTAAGATTAGAAGTGTTCTTCTTTTTTATTTGCTTCATAACAACACACACGGTTTTGGTAACATAATCATTATTTTGCTATTTTAGCACTCAGGTTTGTTGGTCAAAGTCATGTCAGACGGTGGCAGCAGGCCCGAGAGAGGCGAGGATTTGGCAACAGCCGAGCCTCTTCAAAGTGAACGGCTTGGTGACAGAGGGCAGATGGTGGTGGAGATGTTTGAGCCAAATTTTAAAGCCTGTAATGCCTCGTTTATGGCCTAAATGTCGCACTTCCTAGCTGTGAACACAAAGAACACATTCGCACCTCTCATTTTCAAGGACATTATATCATTTGAGCAGAAGCAGAGAACTGTGTCCAAAAAGAAAAGAACATTTGGATGAAGTATGAATCAGTCCCTCTTTGTGCTCGACTCTGCTATGCGTTGAGTCGACCATTCATCTCGTCTTGGGCATCAGTGGCTCATCTGACCAGTGTCTTCTGATGTTGTTTTGTTGCCATGGTCACCAAGTGCTACTGTATGCACCATGGTACTGTCTGTGCTGAATAGCTCGCTGCGTACTCATGGACATTTCTGCCCTAGACCACTGCCGCTGCATGTGGCTGAAACTCCATTTACTGATCTGAACTCAAACTCAGTTTACAAAACAAGACCCAGAATACTAACCAAACTAATAACAACAAATAATTGTTTTTGCATTTATTTTATCATCTCCCTAGTTATCTGACAGCAACATGTATTTATTTACTCCAGCTGAATGCCTAAATGACACACACCACGACCCAGGTAACAGATTGCATTTAGTGTGAAGCCTGTTACATAAACAAAAGGCTGAATCTTTATTCAGATAAACCTTCAAGATATTCAATTCAATGATGTATTCCACTGTTTCTCAGAATAAACCATCAAGGCTAGGAGGAAGATACAAAATAGACACTTAGACAAGGTGCAAACAAAGGTGTGTGGCAGTATTTTTTAAAAGCAGTATGCAGCAGCGTATTGTAAATCTGGGGTTATATCTGTCTTGGTTTCAACGAGTTTCCTTGAACACTAGATATTATTTAATTAATTAATAAAACATGCATATTTCTATAAACCCTGTGTCCTGTTCTAAGTGGGCTCCAAAACAATATTCCTTCTCATCACATCTACTAACTAGTGCAGCAGGGTTCCCAAACTTTTAGCACAGTTTACATGTATGTTAGACTATCGACGAGATGCCCTGTGATTGATCCAAGTGCATTTTCCCAGCAAAATTCCCAACAGAGGAGCCCTTGCAAGGAAGGACCTCTGTGTGTCTCTGTTTTATGGTTTATTCAGTAGATGAGGGGCAGCTTCATGTCCTAACTTGTTAGAGCACTTGCCCTCCATCCTTCTGGGGTGTATGAAGTAGTCGTGGCTTGGCATTGGCAAAGCATTGCAATCACAAGCTTTTTGAGTGTGATATGATGACAAATGATGACAAGGAGGCAGGGACACCGGGAGACTGTAAGCCTGAGTATGTGAACTGAAGAGGTTCACATGCTCAGGAGCAGCATGCCTTATGTAAATCGTTGAGCGAGTCTTTATGAACTGTAAAGCTCATATTGTGAATGGACTTGTTGAGCAGCGAGCAATGAGCACAAATATGCGTAAACTTTGGTTTTGACAGCAAAACAGGTGTGACCGATTATAGTCTGGAAATACTGACATCTTCACTGCTCAAGCAGCTGGACAGTACACATACAGTGGGCTATTTGCGCATCGCCCAGGTTCGATTGATGTTGCAGAAAACTCCTTGAATCACGTGAGCACGTCTGATGTTTTAACCGAAAAGGTTTTTATCGTCGCAAAGGTTTTAGCACGCGCGGTGCAAGACGCCAATGACTGAATGAATAAAGCTCAGAGGACATGCATCGACATTCTGCACTGCTATCTTATGCTGGTAAACCAAAGATTACGCACATTGCGTCTACTTACCTTCAATGAAGTTAACTGGTGGTAATCAATAATCCCGCTATCTGTGATATTTTAGTATTTTCCTGTTGCGGCTTCACTTTTTCTCCCACTGCTGCTACAGTCAGCGTGCTTGTAGAGAGATTTAAGATCCTCGAGCATTTCCAACAAGTCCGCTTGTTCATGGGAGTATTACGTCAACGTGTGATGGTAACAGCGGACTGTGATGCAGGGAGGAGGGGAAGAGTGTGTGCGACATGCACCTCTACAACGCGTGTGTGTGTTTATCTGTGTGTGTGCGTGTGTGTGCGTGCGTGCGCGCGCGCGCGTATACCAGTGCAGCAAATATTTTGATAATAGTATCGTCATTTTAGCACTTTTGCCAGTGATTGAGCAGGGAGAAAAGTTTTATTTTTCTCAGAGTCCCCCCGGAAGTTCTTATCATTTAACGACACTATTTGGTCCCAGAATAAGAGCATTGTATCCCGTAACCCAAAACGTATTCATTAACTCATGCACACTCAGAAGCTCGATCTCGGATCTCTTCCCACAGGACAGATGGCTATGTGGTCATGGGTGTGTATGCTCACTGGTTTTCAATATCAGTAGTAGTGGTTCCCTTTGATTTGACAGATTTTTCAACATTTTATTTAGAGAGACCAAGACAGACGCAGGATAGCGCATTGATGTTATTTTTTTTAATGAACTTACATTATTTGATTTAAGACATCACATATTCTATACAACAAGTTAAATCATAAAATATGAACAGAATCACTGAAAAATGCTATATGAGAGACAAACAGCATACATTGATTCAGAACTGTACTAAAATTAACTGAAAACATGTTGCTTGGAGGGTATGAAAATGCATTCCCGAAGCAGCTTGTACTTGGACTTAGAATTATGATATATGGACTGTATGCCTTCTCCAGAATTGATGCATGACTTAGAAGTTCACCTGTAGAATAAAAACTAAGCATTGTTCAGTTGATGACTCAGCTGGAGAGGTGATGAAGTGAGGTAGAAACAACATTAACACCCTCATGCACACTAGTTGCCACCTTCAACCTCTTCACTGACAAGGTACTGTATGTGTGTGTGTGTGTGTGTGTTTTAATCATGTGTTATGGAAGAGACTGCAATGTCCATGTGTCATATTGCATGGGGCTTAGTGTATTATTTTGTAACGTTTCTGTAAAAATTTACATTTTTGGAAGTAGACAGTGTTGGAAACATTGATGTTATGTTAACGTTTGTCATAGAAATCTCCAAAAGCTACCACAGAAACCTGTGTGCATGCGGCAGCTGAGTAGTTTCAAGAGTGAGAACTGACCTGACCATTAGTAGCACGTTGCAATTATGCAGGTATACAGAGGATATGCTGGGATTTTATCTGGTAGGCAGACTCTGTAGCATTGGGTTATGTAACATGAGTGTCTCTTCCTAAAATGAGTAATGCCGCTAAAAGGCCATTGGGATAACAGGAAAGAGAGCGATGGAACATCTTTAACCTGCTCCCCACCTACCCACAAAAACACCTACTCTCTCTTTTCTGACTCCCGGTATCACACAGCTCACCACAACTCTGCTTGTCTTAGCAATACAGGTTGTGCTGTATCACAAATCTAAGTCTTGGAATCCTTTATACCACCGTCATTATTTTAGAGCGGTAAGTGGATCCTCCTCCTCAAATCCTCAATTGCAAGAGGGAGTTGATCACAGCGCTCTAAGTTTAAGTCTCAAAGTGTATTTGAGACATCCACCTGGGATTGGAAACCTGAATTTGAATATGGAAAAGCAGTTTGTAAAATCACAAAACGTGCCCTAGATTTGAATATTCTTTAGATAAAAGGTGAGGCAACTCCATTTTTGGAGACAGCTCCGACATAAAGCCAGAGGCACAAATATGTCTGGTACGCGTCATACATGATAGACAAAACATGATATCAGTAAGACCTAACTCTCCAGTTTCTTCTCTGACTGTTGCCACCTCATGAGTTGAAAGATTTTTCTAATTCTGCAAAATACTCCATTCTCATATGTTCTAATTCTAATTATCAACGTCTATGCACTTATAACGACTAAGTTGCCGTTGACAACAATTTTGTTGCGCTGTCCTTAGTAACAGCCTCTTTAGGGACATATATATTGTATTGTTTAGTGTCATGTGAAAGAAGAAGCTATAATAAAAGTCATTTTGCACTAACAAATCTCACAGCGAGGATTCCTCAAGCAACTTTTAGGACTCTTTTAAAATCTCTGAGACTCCAGGAGTATTTGCAATATTATGATTATTGCTAAATTTAAATTTAGGTGGTTGGAGAATCCGCATAATCATATTAGAGGATTTAATGACTTGGAGCATTTTATCCCTCAGTCTTTCTCTGGTATTTGACTCAGTACACTCTAATATCTTCTGTTGCCATTTACTAGGCATAGTTCTAATTAAATTAATTGTTTATCTCAATATTTTAAGATGTGTTATGAAGTCAGTTAAAATTGTTACAGTCACTTGCATTGTCAGTAATTTGAAAGCAGATCCTCGACCTTCAACACTCCGATAAATGAGAAACTGCTAACTGCGACGCAATATGCAGGATCCCTACACGCCATTATTTATTAGCCAACGCTCAAGTCTTTTTTTCACAACATGTAATTCAGTGGAGATTAAAATATCTCAAAAGAAATCTTTCTTGGTGCTCTAATTTGATCCATATCCATTGATATTATCCACAAGAAAGCTTTTCAGGCTGTCATACAGGAGAAGAATACGCAAATACAGAATGTGCGTCACAAAGCTCGCAGGCAGTACCTCACTGTGCTCCTCTGAAACATCAACGCTCTGCTCATCCTTATGTTACCATGGCTGCGTCTAGTTTATCCAGCATTTGTAAGTCTATGAATGGACTCTAGTGACTCCCCTGCTTCAACATGTCTGTCTTCTTGCCTGAAATCCCTGCCAGCCTCTTCATGGAGGATATACACACACACATATATATATATATATATATATATATATATATATATATATATATATATATGAACAAAAATATGAATTAATCATCTGAATTCACGTTCTCAGAGCCAGACCTGGCATGGATTGATCCTGATGCAGTTTCCCATGTTTTAGGAATATTCTTGCTATACGCAATTGTATAAAAAGAAAAGTTAACCATATTGTCACGGGAGTACAGGTTTTAGGACCTAAATGCAGACCACAAACACAGTTAAAAATGGATAAACGGAGGTTTATTTAAGGAGCATGGGTTGAACTGTGTGTGGAGCCCGTGGTCCGACACTGAAGGCTGGCCTGGCAGAGAGGCAGGATGACTGACCGGTGTGGAGCCTGTGGTCCGACACTGAAGGCTGGCAGAGAGGCAGGATGCTGACCGGTGTGGAGCCCGTGGTCCGACACTGAAGACGGGGAACAGAAGACGAACAGAGACGAACAGAGACGAACAGAGACGAACAGAGACGAACAGAGACGAACAGAGACGAACAGAGACGAACAGAGACGAACAGAGACGAACAGAGACGAACAGAGACGAACAGAGACGAACAACAGACCGACACTGAGGCCTGCAGACTCAGGACAGATATAGTCCCTTGATCAAGATTGGCCGCAGCTGCGTGCCAATCAGGGATGTGGCCGTGGGAGGTGTGTGGAGGCGGGACAGAAAACAAACGATGAACACCTGGCAACACAACAAACAGACACATGACAGACACAAGAGGGGAGGAGATTTGGGAAAAACAGGTTATACACACCGGGTCAGACAGGGATCCTGACACATATAGGCCCCATCCGCCCCAATTTTGGTGCTTTTGGGTTTAGCCTCTGGGACTGAAAAATACTTAACTTCACCCAATCAAAGCCAAACTTCGCACAGATACTCCTACAACATTGAGCTATTTTATAGTAATTTAAAAAGTGTTCACATCGATGTGTAAGGTAATAAAGATTAACTTTTAACATCATCAAACTATCGTTTTCACAAAATAGGATTAATTTTCTTTTTTTCCCTGTGCAGGATTGGCCCTGAAATCTTATTCTGACCAAAATATCTTTTTCTCCACATTCATGTTCTCGAGCTTGTAAAAGATGAGTCAACTTATAGTTCAACTTAGTTGTCATAGAAACCAAAACCAATAGTCATGGGGTCTGTGATGGAAACCTTTGAAGGGCTGAATGCATGCTTCTCACACGCATCACTGGAGACCTTGACAGCTATAAAGCAAGTTTCTGAGGAAATTTAAAAGGTTGCCTATGAAAACAGTTATACAATTATACAAAATTACATATAATGAATGATAAAAGTGGATCCATAAACAACAAAAATACATAAAAATCTGTCAGAATAATATAAAATGATAAATCATGTAAAATAAGGTTTCAGCAACATAAAAGTGCTACATCATCAAATATTTAAAAACTATATTTTGCTATATGTGAAAATATAGACGAGTAATATCTACTTGAGCAGAGAATGAAGTCTTTGAGTTTTGCAATCTGAGCTTCATTTTGCTTTATTGACGTAGTCGTGCTGAGAAGCAACAGAAAGGATCCCAATCTTCTACATCCTTTACATATTCACAAATCAATTTAGAAATATGTTTTGGGGGAAAATATCCAAGATTAATTCTACGTTAGGTCAAGTTTGATTGGTTTTCAAACATTCCTATAACATGCAGTATTTTACACAAACAAGGACATTTCCGGTACTGAGTGATATTTTATTCTTGCACTTTTTGGGCTTTTTTGTACCCACATTGCTGATTATTATTGCACTTATTACAAGTTACTTTAGATGCCAACTAAATACTTGTAATGTAATACAATTTTAGAATGCCAACATTTGTGTCAGTGTTTTTGCGAATTCGGCTGCTTGCTTGAGTTGTTTATTTCTAATGAATTCCAACACTATATATGTAAAATAAGTAATCTATTTGGATAGTATAACAGCTGACAGTGTTCTGTGGATTACCCAAATTTATAAGAGTGTCACTGTTTCTAGAAAGACTGAAAATGGCATTTTAATTACCTCCATTATTGTAAATGTGACAGAAAACAAATAAAACCCAAAATTATTGAGTTAAAAAATGTGTTGTTTTTAGGAATTAGGATGAATTGGTTCATTAAGGGTAAATCATCTTAATAATTGTGGAAGTCATGCGGATTTTCACTGTTTTTTGCTTCGGCGCCAGGAGGAGGCTCAGTGTCACAGATGATACCCTCACACTTCAAGCAGAACATTTGGTGCTCTTTGAGGTTACCATAGCTACCACAACACAGCAAGACCGGATGTCCATAATGTTGATCAGCTTGTAACAGGTGGTGCGTCTCTGGTGTCTGTGTCAAAGCAAACAGTCCATAACAATCCACTTAATTGTGAAGAGATATGAGATAACTTGTGAGTCCCCAACTTTTAATTCAACGTCTTAACGCAGTAAAAATATCACAATTCAGTGGTATTTGTATTGGCTTGTGTTCTCGGGAAAAAGCAGCCACATATACATTAACGTTCTTCAACGGTTTCACCTCCTTGTAATTACTCTGGTCTCTGTGCTCACGTGGAAAGGCAATTCATCTGAGTTCTCCTGTGTTTATGGGTCTGCACTGACACTAAATTACTTTTAATAAACAGCGGCGCTCTTTTGTACAACAAACACTGTTATATCCACGGTTAGAAAAATAGATTTTGCTGATTAGAGTAATGCAAACATAGTGCATTTATTTGTGAAACACTGACTTATCACAAAATCACTAAATGTGAATTTGCATTATTTTAGATCATTTCTTTTGTTGATTATCGTGTTTTGGGGGCGGCTGTAGCTCATGGGGATGCGTCGTTCTGAAACCACAAGGTAGCCGGTTCGATCCTCGGTTCACATGTCGAACTGTCCTTGAGCAAGACACTGAACCCCCAGTTGCTCCCCGGGCGCCTCACAGGGCAGCATACTGCTAATAGATGGGTTAAATGCAGAGACCAATTTCCCCAAGGGGATTAATAAAGGATACTTTTTTTTTTTTTTTTAAATATTAAGACCTACTTATGCACTGTGATAATTAAAGTGATTCTACTTTCGAGTATATCAACATATCAGTTTAACGGCCAGTACTGACTACTTTCTGTACACTAACTTGTCCTTAATCAACAAAAAATTGAAAAAGGTCCAAATTGAAATGCCTCAAAAGATTTCTACATCCCCGTATGCAAGAACGAGGCTGATGCTGATTCCCACGAGAGATGTGGCTCACTACCTTATCTCCATAAGAAGGGTGAGCCAAACATGCAAGTTAGTGAGTTAGTGAACGGAAAGTACATTTTCAATGTATCCACAGTAAAGCATTCACTTTGAGGCGTACACAATATAATATTCCTTGAATTAATCATGGGAGGATGTGACCCAGTGTTACTCAGTACATGAATGAATGTTATTTTCTTGGGCGTGTGTCTCGCTCTTCCACACTTATTTTATTCATTACCCTGACACAAAAACACATATGTGAAAATGATGAATAGATTATAAAACGGGCATAAAGCCGTTTGCTAATTTTCCACCATATCTCTATGCCTTCCTACACACCACTGGTATTAAATGGTGGTTGTTATAGCAACAGGCTCCCAAGCCACAACAGGGCTTTTGGAAGGCAAATACAGATCGGCATAACAGAAAATCTCATATCCACCTGTTCTGTCAACCGACCTGTCAAAACCCCACTGATCAAAGCTCACATGGCTGATTATTACTCCTCTCATTGAAGACACAATGACATGGCCGCTAACATGAGCAACACATGGACTTGTTGTCACAAAGTAACGTGCACTAATAGTATCATTGGATGCATTTTAGGGATGGGAGTCATGGGGGCTCAAAGAAGGGGCTTCGTTAGAATGTAGAACGCTCGGTTCTCTTGTGCATATCCCCTCTCTGTGTCTCGATGGGGTTCCTCAGGTGCACCAGCGTCCCACCAGTTAAAGTCCTGGAGGAATACGTTTGAGCATCTTACAACATTTTTTTTTCCAAGGGAATGGTTGGAGGGGCCTAAGAGTGAGTGTATTTTAACTTAAATTATTTACAGGTAGAGAAAAATTACGTAATTTAGTAAAATGTAAATGTTTTAACATTCTGATACAACTTCACTGCAGGTTGCAGGCATCCAAGGTTAGCCAAAGTGCAACTGACCTTACTTCTATTGAGGGAATTATTCTCATGGGTTAGGGAGAGTGGTCATGCTGAAACCACAAGGTTAGACAGTTATATCCCGGTTTTCCCCGTAGTTTTCATGTCGAAGTGTCCTTGAGCAAGACACTGGACAGCTTAATTACTAAGAATCGGTAAAATGCGGAGAATAATTTTCCAACGGTGGAGTTAATAAAGGAATATAAATAATTTATAGATCATTAGTATAGTTACTCAGCTAAACAGATTCAAGAAAAATCTGATGTTTGTTAATAATTTAGTTGTATTGATCCCGGGAAATGGCCTAAATCACCTAAACTGTCTGAAGCTGTATTCTAACCTCTCGGGAAATAAAAACACATGCATGTGTAATTATGCCCATGCATTTAAAAACTAAACGCAAAGATACAATTTTAACTCAATCTCTTATATTCTTTTGACCCTATTAATGTAAAAGAGTGCAGAACTCATGAAACTTGTCATACTTAGAAGAAGAATATCTTGACTCAGCTTTGTAGAACGGTTGATGCCTCAGTAACTGGTTTTGTTCAGTGTGCCTGGAGCGACAGAATATGACACGGACAGGAAGTGACTGAAGGTTGTGTCAGGCCATTACAGCACACTCCTGGCACTGAAACCCATCACACCCAAGCTGGGGCCGAGTGTGAAACAAAAGCTTGACAGCGCTTCAGCAAATGTCGATGTGTGATTTTTGCAAACGGAAGGAGTCAAAACCATTGTTAGTGAGGAGGAGGGCGATAGAGGAGGAAGTACTCCAGCACGTGGTTAACCTCTCTGAGTATTTGAGACCTCTTTGCACTGAGTGGATATGATTATTATCATGTATTGTTTGTTTGCATTTAATTTATGTCACTAAGCGGGGAAGGTTCTAATTGGAAAATACACGTACTTTATTTCACCTGGAAAATCTAATCAATCTCAATACTGCTTTCCAGTGAATCCACAATACAAATATTATAAACAAACAATAAAACAACGAAAGTGAAGGTTTCACAAATTGATCAAATTTACTGGTGTCCAGATAAACCAGTTAAAAGTCTGTTTTTGAGGTCAGTAATTGCTCGCTACAATAAGACATCTTTGGCTGTTTCAGAAGGTTAGAAATAAAAACATCACTGTGAACTTATTGTGATACTGCAGGTATCAAAGTTCATGTGTTTAACATTTTTAACTGTGGTTGACTTTTTTGGCTTGATCATCCAAAATATGAAATTGATCCTTTGACTGCATGTAAGACAAGTTTACTTGTGGTTACTTGTGTTTGTTAAAAGTGGATTTATCTTTATCGATAGTTTTAGAGTGCAAGTCCGACTTCTAATGTGATGGAGGCAAGATGTGCCTTTTTAATAGGGCTTCTTCGTGAAACTTGTGAGGTCTTACTTGAAAAGGCTTTTGATCCTTTCCACTGCAAGGTTATTGACTAGAAAAACCTCAGAAACTATATATTTGTCGGCAGGAAGGGTGAAGCAGTCCTTGACTGAACAAATCAATTTTTCCTAGTATGTCTTATCTTATTTACAGGTGTGTGTAAATAATTCATTATTGGACCGGTTCATGCCAAAGTAATGTGTGCAAAGTAGAGCATAGCTGTAGGCACATAGTCCGTACTGGAGGTTGAACAGTATGTCAGCACAAACCACACACTTCTTATCTTATTATGTGGACAGCCTTGTGCATATTAAATGTTATATTTAGAGTTTCCAGACAAGACAGCTTACTTCCAAAATTACTTTTTCATGAAACCACTTGCTCAATTTACAGTTTTACTGTCAACATCATTACAGTAAAGCTACTGTAAACAGGTAATGTGTTACTTAAAAAATACAATACAACGGTATGGTTGTGGATTCAAATACCAGCCAAGTGTGTAGTTGTCTCACCTTGATGAGCAACAGTAATGAATTGAATTGAATGCCTGCTGGTGTTGTCCTCTCCTCTAATTTCAGATAAACAAGCTGCATCTGGTTGTTTTGTGGTATGACTGGCTCTCCTGCAGTGAATACCTAATGCTGCCTTATTTCACTTAACCAACTTGCCTTTCTGGATCTTGATAACAAGGGAAAGTCAGCAGTGTGCCATGAGTATGACTCACCTGCATTGTATCCTGTCCCCCAAAAATACCACAAGCTAAAGCATCCATAAACAAGAGGAGAAGGCATATTACTGCCAACACATGAACACAGTTATTAACCAGGTTTCACTGCAAACCAACCACTAATCCAAAAATGATTATGCCTAAAAGCAAGATTTCTTATGACGTCATTGTCTTTTCTTCATTTAATAAACAAAAATACTGAAGTACCAGTATTTTAAAATTACTTTCAAGTGGTATAATTGCCACCATGAAATAATTGCAGCTACACAGCTCCTGACATAGAGGTAAAAAAGCTGAATCTCATTTATTTGCATTGTGTAGGTGCAGTAATTGCACAGACACGTACACAAAATGTTCTACCAATCAATATGAAAGCAAGTTATAACAATGAACTGTCCTTCAGGTTTCTGGGCTCCACCATCTCCCAGGACCTACAGTGGACTTCCAAAAAAAGATCCTCCAGATCCTCCTTTCATAAGGAAACCAGCAGGTAGCATCACTGCAGAGCGTCACATCCTGGACACAACATGTTTGAACCGGTAGGTGCTGCAGAACACTGGACGCAAACACAGTTTCTTCCTGCCGGCCATGTGTTTGCACTGGTGAAAGAAATACTGTGCAATAACCTTATGACACTTAGCATCCACTTCACCAGTGAATTATGTATATTATAGCTTAAATACTCACTGTCATATCGTCACGATCAATACAAATTTAAGCATCTCTGTAAACCTTCTATAAACTGTCATATCCACTTATGATATCATATCCACCTTCCTCATGTAAAGAAACCTTTAATCATTCCATGTTTAATCCATCCCCCTTTGCCCCATGCTCATGAAACCTGTTTCATTATTAATGCACAAATAATTCTATAAGTCGGCACATTAACAACAGTAATCATGACATACAGTTTATAGCCTGAACATATTGGCCACACCTTTATTTGCATTTGTGTGCTCATCTCGATAACATAATCCATACGTCGGACATATTCCGCATGTTGTGTATATAACACGAATCTTTGCAGCAATTGTGCAGTTGTAAAATGTAAAATACCCCCGGCATACGGATAACAAGATGGATGATGAAAAACTCTTAACAAATACAGTTAGCTATGTGCCTTATGTGGCCTTGTGCCTCTACAGCACAGCACATTTCTGTTTGCCTTTCAATATATCCCATCTGTGGAGACATTCACTCACAGAGCAGAGACGGGAACAAACATAACACTTCTCTCTATCTGTGACCTCCCAGCTCTTCATCCTCCCTCTGAATGCAATGCAACAATGGAGAAGAGCAAAGGAGAGGGAGGAAGATTGCCTCACTATTCAGGTATCTACTGATGGTACACAAGCTCAAGGACAGCAGATTCAATTCAGAGAACAAAAGTGGGAGAAAGGCTACAAACCCACTTACAAGATATTTTCGCACTGGAAGTTAGGCGTTTAAGAAATAAAGGATTCAGCCCATTTCTTAAGAAAATAGTGATTACAATTATTTATTTTATGAGAATGCAAAATGGCAGATTTACTAAAGGTTGGATTTTTACTAAATACAGCGAACTTAATGTTAACATTTAATTATAGTCTTTTTGAAGATTTGTTATAAATGCATATTGTGAACTTTGTCTTTTCTTGAGCATTTGATTGACAGTTATTGAATTTCGAAATTGTTTGGTTAATGTTTCAGTTTTATAAAAAATAAAAAATTGGTACATTTGTGGACGGATGATCAAATAAGCATTCCTTTTTCTTTCTTACTCCTCAAGCCAGCTTATGGTGCAGAACATCTGATGCCTGGTACTTATATTTTAAGCATTAACATGCACAGATTGAAAAAGCTCACTCAATCTATATATGCACAGAAGTTGATTTTGAAGTCTATTCCACTTTTCTAAGGTCCCTACACCACAGATGTACAGTTAAGAATTACATTTTGGAAGATACACTGAGAGTGTGAATTCACTTCCTGATCTTGTGTTCTTCCGATCAGTCTGTTGAGGACACATTTGCATAAGTCTTGACAGTAAACAGCGAGCCACAGTTTCTTTCCCCTGTCCAGTTTGTCATGGATCACACAACAGCTGCTGTATGATATTTGCAGTTTCGCAGATCTCAACCAAACCCTGCTTCAAAACCAGGGCAGTGTGAAATAAAAGTGTAAAATATTTATAAATATATACACTTGAAGACAACAAAAGGAATTTTAGACTAGACACTTTAGGGATCTGCTCTCAGCTTGTTCCCCCCTATTCTCCCTCACTGTGCTACTGGGTTTAGATGGGGTAGTGTGTGCATGTGTGTGCGCGTGTGCGTGTGTGTGCGTGCATGTGTGTGTGTGTGTGCATGTGTGCGCTCGCCTGTGTGTGTAAGTGGGGGAGGAACATGTGTTTTACATTTAAAATGTTGTATGTTCAGGAATACCATGAAAAGTGTTGTTTACAAAACTTTTTTTTTTTTAAACTAAAAACAAAATGTGAAATTTGTATTTAAAATCAGTACGGACGAGCTCCCCCTTGTGGCACTGTCACCCAGTGGCAGTCGTCAGCCCGTGTGGCAGTCGTCAGCTAGTAGTCAGTCAGCCAGCGGTCAGTCAGGCGCGTCTGCGGTGGGTCAGTGGTGGCTCGTCGAGAAGCTGTGGGTGGAGCCACATTTCCTGGCAACACCCATTGTTGTTACAACAGGTCAGCTGCCGTAAATCTGATTTATGATCATAGAATGGAGGAGCTGCGGGGTTTTGTCTTGTGTCTTTGCCTAAGTGTACAGATAGATAGATAGACAGATAGACAGATAGACAGATAGATAGATAGATAGATAGATAGATAGATAGATAGATAGATAGATAGATAGATAGATAGATAGATAGATAGATAGATAGATAGATAGATAGATAGATAGATAGATAGATAGATAGATAGATAGATAGATAGATAGATAGATAGATAGATAGATAGATAGATAGATAGATAGATAGATAATATGTCTCTTTTTGTATACTTACAATATGCAATAAGATACGATATTGCTGTATAATACTGCTGTACTATATTGAATATTGTTTTGCTCATCATAATTTCACATCATAATATATTACACTTGTATGTATCATGTGCCCGCCTTTTTTAATAAAAAAAATGATGATAGAAAAAGAAAAAGACCTGCTGACCTGTTGCAACAACAATGGGTGTTCCCAGGAAATGTGGCTCCACCCACAGCTTCTCGACGAGTGTTGTTTGCTTGCTGCTGTCCTGGCACTTGAGCGGCGATTGCCACAAAGGCACGCCAACCCGTCGCTGACTCGCTGCTGGGTCGTTGCTGTCATGACGCCTGGCAGACGACTGCCACACACTAGCTGACGACTGCCACACACTAGCTGACGCCTGCCACACCCTGGCTGACGCCTGCCACACCCTGGCTGACGCCTGCCACACACTAGCTGACGACTGCCACACACTAGCTGACGCCTGCCACACACTAGCTGACGACTGCCACACACTAGCTGACGACTGCCACACACTAGCTGACGCCTGCCACACACTAGCTGACGCCTGCCACACACTAGCTGACGACTGCCACACACTAGCTGACACCTGCCACACACTAGCTGACGACTGCCACACCCTGGCTGACGCCTGCCACACCCTGGCTGATGCCTGCCACACACTCGCCACTGAGTCTTCGCTGCCAGTGATCACACTCTGTCATATTTTAAAATGTTGAAATATTAAAATAAATGACTTGTTGTTAAATGACTGAGATGCTGAAGGCGCTGGACTTTGTTGGGCTGTCTTGTCTGACACGCCTCTTCAATGTCGCATGGGGGTCGGGCACAGTGCCCATGGACTGGCAGACCGGGGTGGTGGTTCCCATCTTCAAGAAGGGGGACCGGAGAGTGTGCTCGAATTATCGGGGTATCACACTACTCAGCCTCCCGGGAAAAGCTTATGCCAGGGTGCTGGAACGGAGGCTCCGACCGTTTGTCGAACCTCGGATTCAAGAAGAACAGTGCGGGTTTCGTCCTGGTCGTTGAACAGTGGACCAGCTCTTTACCCTTGCAAGGATACTGGAGGGGTCCTGGGAGTTTGCCCAACCAGTCTACATGTGCTTTGTGGACTTGGAGAAGGCTTTCGACCGGGTCCCTCGGGGCTTTTTGTGGGGGGTGCTGCGGGAGTATGGTGTGCCGGACCCGTTGCAACGGGCCATCCGGTCTCTGTACGCCTGCAGTAGGAGCTGTGTTCGTATCCTCGGCAGTAAGTCAGATACGTTCCCGGTGGGTGTTGGCCTCCGCCAGGGCTGCCCTTTATCACCGGTCCTGTTCGTGACTTTCATGGACAGGATATCTAGGCGCAGCCGTGGGGCGGAGAATGTCAGGTTCGGGGATCTCAGGATAGCCTCTCTGCTGTTTGCAGATGATGTGGTCCTGTTTGCCTCCTCGGACCATGACCTCCAGCATTCACTGGGGCGTTTTGCAGCCGAGTGTGAAGCGGCGGGGATGAGAGTCAGCACCACGAAATCTGAGGCCATGGTGCTCTGCCGGAAACCGGTGGATTGCTCCCTCCGGGTGGGGACAGAGTGCCTACCACAAGCGAAGGAGTTCAAGTATCTCGGGGTCTTGTTCACGAGTGAGGGTAAAATGGAGCGGGAGATCGACAGGCGTATCGGTGCGGCTGCAGCAGTAAAGCAGGCGTTGCACCGGGCCGTCTTGGTGAAGAAGGAGCTGAGCCGGAAGGCGAAGCTCTCAATTTACTGGTCGGTCTACGTCCCAACCCTCACCTATGGTCACGAGCTTTGGATCGTGTCCGAAAGAACGAGGTCGCGGATACAAGCGGCCGAAATGAGTTTCCTCCGTAGAGTGGCCGGGCTCAGCCTTAGAGATAGGGTAAGGAGCTCGGACATCAGGAGGGAGCTTGAAGTTGAGCCGCTACTCCTTCGTGTCGAAAGGAGTCAGCTGAGGTGGTTCGGGCATCTAATTAGGATGCCTCCAGGACGCCTCCCTTTAGAGGTTTTCCAGGCACGTCCATCTGGTAGGAGGCCCCGGGGAAGACCCAGGACACGCTGGAGGGATTATATCTCCCAGCTGGCCTGGGAACGCCTCGGGATCCCCCAGAATGAGCTGGTAGATGTTGCGGGTGAGAGAGAAGTCTGGGTCAGCCTGCTTGACCTGCTGCCTCCGCGACCCGACCCCGGATAAGCGGTGGAAAATGGATGGATGGATGGATGGACTTGTTAAAAGAAACTGCATCTTCATTTTACAGTATGTAATTATTTTACTGTTATTTATTTACAGAATTAAAATGAATACAGTGATGCATGTTACAGTAGTCGAGTTTGCTGTAAATTGTACACTGTTACTGTGATGACAAGAACAGTATTTGATAACTACTGTAATAACAATGACGGTACTGGGATTATTACAGTAAAAATGACTACAATATTTCATGGGTACTGTGATTCATTTTTCAGTAAGCATACTGTGAAATATACTACAGCTACTTACTTGCTAATTGGTGCCAGCAAGTTACTGTAAATTATATAGTTATCTTGTTACAGTGTATAATGTAAATATGGCCTTGCAATAATACGTTTTCATTTAAGCCAATGCAGAGTAAAATACAGTGATCACATTTTTGCAAAATACAAATACAGTTTTTCTCAGTCGCTTTGGTGCATTTCTTAGATCAAAAGTGCAATTCTCAATACTACTTGTACAAATTCCAAATCATCTAGTCACTTGTGCACATCATTAAAAGCAATTTTTTATTACTTTGATCAAATTGCAATTGCTTTTGTACATATTGCAATTGATAATGTACAAGTGTCGGCTTTTTTCCACATTTTCAATTGCTCATGTCATGTTGATCAAAATATAGTAGATGGTTCTCTGTTGAATAGTCTTACCCCTCAAAACATCTAGGCATTAGTTCCTTGCATAAGCCATTACATGCAAAATTGTTGAACTGTTTGTCATAAACTGTCAAGCATAGTTTTACACATTTCTATAAGACCTTTTGTACAAAAAAGTGAATTGATGAATCGTGCAGGTGAAATTGACCCTCACTCATGAAGGAATGTAAAGTGTTAGTTCAACCAATAACCAACCAGTTGTCTAAATTGCTCAAAGGTGCATCTCTCGACTGTTCTCTGTCCTGGCTCCTCGATGGTGGAATGAGCTCCCCATTGACATCAGAACAGCAGAAAGTCTCTACATCTTCCGTCGCAAACTAAAAACACATCTTTTCCGACTATACTTTGAATAAAGGATGTAGCACTATAGTAGCACTGGAATGGCTCTTACTGATAGCACTTTATAGTTGAACTTTTGGACGGAATTGTACCTTCTTGATTCTTGTTGTTCTGATTCTTGTTTGTAACCGTAGAATGCACTTATTGTAAGTCGCTTTGGATAAAAGCGTCAGCTAAATGTAATGTAATGTAATCTCATGAACAATCAATTGGCAAGCATATATAGACAGACCACAACACAGAGTTGCAATTTTCCTGTGTTTCTTTCTAATTTAGTTTTTTTTCCTTTGTGCCCCTTGTCTTTTTCTTACTGTAAATTATTTTCTTTTTTTTCTTTCATAAAGTAGCAGTAGTAAAAGCTGTGAAAAACTAAATCCTGTCCAGTCTCTTTCAATCAATAACCCACATACAGTAATATGTAAATAGTACTGGAATTGATATATGCCATAGAAGTGCAGCCTTGTGCATTTTCAATACAGTAACTGTCATCCAAACTGTAGCCTAAGTTTACATCAGGTAATACTGCCAAAGTACACAGTTACATTGACAACATGCCTAAACATTTTGACGACCTTGTTCGTGAACAATGACTCAATGACTTATCATTCTGATGACACTGATCATTGGCATGAATATTTACTTTTGAGAGATGTACTAAGGACTTTTAGTGACTGACTAGCTTTAGAAACATATCTATTGAATATTGCAATTTGTACAAATTGTTCTGAGAAATGCACTTATTATTTTGCACATGTTAGGGATGATGTGAAAAACGCACCAAAGCGACTGAGAAAAACTGTAATAAAAGCACCATACAAAATTGCATTCACATGGGGATTCACAGCTGCTGCCTTCTTCGGGACACCAGCTTCCCCTGGATAATAAGGGATCATATCTTACTAGGGAACATTATTTCAACCTTCATTTAACAGTAATGTAATCTAAATTAAGCTAACAAAGCAAATGCTATAGCATTAGCTGAAGTTAACATAGCCTCAATGTTAAATCAATTGGACCATGCTCACGTTAGCTAACTTCACTTACTTTGATTCAATTGCTGAGACTTTAAGACTGCAGTGACTTTGAAAATGAAATAACTCTTCGACAGAAATATAACGATATCAAAGGTTGTGACCCAGAGAGTAAAGTTAAGGTATGCTAGCTAAAGTTAGCTGAACGCGTTAGCATGCGTGCTTGCCAAATGGGGTTAACAACAAGTCACGTTATTGGCACACAAAAAATACAATACAAGGTAATTCAAAACAAAAAAAACACGGTTATGCTGACTTTGATATTACATGTTACCTTGTTCGGTAAACCACAGGGACAGCACCACGTGTCCTCTGCATCTTTGTAGGCCAGCTGGAGCACCAGGTGGTGCTCGGTTAGAGTCTGTTGAATCATCTTCTCAAATGTTGCTCATATTATTCTTCCATTTTGACTAAAATCACTGATCTATGATATCTAAGGCTTTCTTTCCACAGTATTTATGTTGACTATGTGCTAAATAAGGAGTAGAGACTCTCTCTCTCTCTCTCTCTCTCTGTCTCTCTCTCTCTCTCTCTCTCTCTCTCTCGCTCCACTTGTCTCTGACGCGGAGTCTCGTTCCCATGACATCACGTTGCTCTGACGTTTCATTGCAGTATGTTAGTTGTTTTTTTACAATTATCTTAGAGAAAATTATTAATTTGAGGCCATATTTAGAGTTTACGCCGTTTATTCCGTCTTCTAGTATAACTTAATCCAGCAACTAATAAAAACATAAACCAACGATAATAAAACCAAATTGCTGGACTGACTGTCAGTCGCTCGGACCCTAAAGATAAATATAACATAGACGTATATGTTCTTGTCTGACACTGTGGTCTAGTGGGGTCACTAGCGGTCTGGTACATGGGAGGCCCGGGTTCGAAACCGGGCCGGAACACACTTGAGGCTGAAGCGCGTAAATGTACGTGAGGTCTAAACGCCGATCGTCGAGCGCCCGATGGCCGGACTCGCAGCCTGCGATTGAACAGCCATAGGACGCGTTCGGTGTGAGACTTTAAGCGGGTCTCAAGTGGGTTCAGTCCATGTGGCATACCGCTGTGTCAGCGCACTTGCCATGTGTCGGATAATTTTTTTTTTATTTTGTCATCCAATATTCTCAGTTTATATATATATATATATATATATATATATAATATATCATACTATATATATTTATATATAAATATTATATTTATTTTTCTTTTCTTGTCTATATATATTTATATTTTATTTTCTTTCTTGTGTGTGTCTGTTGACCTAGGTGGCTAAAACTGAAATATAGTTGTAATGAGTTGAATGGAGAAAATAAAGTTTTGCACAAACAAACTGACACAAAGCAAACCATGGCCCTATGTAAGACAAAGTGACAAAAAGCAGCTTCACAGCTTATCTCACATTTAGCCTAATCGTCTAGCAGCAACAGCAAGGTAACGAAGCTCATTAATATTCCTTCATATTTCCTTTTTGCCAGGCATTAATTACAGACAGCAGTCTTCTCAAGTAAAGTCACCGTGTCACGCTACGTGACTTTAAGAGGGAAGTAGGGACACTTTCCTGCACTAGTAAGCTAACGTCAGTGTTACTAATATTACCAAAATACAGTATTTGCTCTTTGAATTGTTATATAAATCCTTTGGCTTCATATAGTTGATCAATGGCATGCATTTAGTGTAACTTCCCAGATTGCAGTCTGTTCTGGGCCGACTCTGGCTGTCTTTTGGCTGACTGACGTACAGATGATCAGTGTATATGCCAGAATTGGTCCAGAAGTGGACGTAGCATGTGAAGTATTCATGTCGTTGCTGGGCCAGAACCGACAACAGCCAACACCAACTGGCATTTTTATGTTTTTAACTACAGCCTGTCCCGAATTGACGCACTCATGTCTGGTCCGTGTAGGATTTATTCATCTGTTTTTTGGTTGATTCGAAAAAACGAAAACACGGACCAAACATATTTGTTAAAACTATATATTTGATTCTCCACAATCAAAAGGTGGTCTGTTATTAGTGCGCTGTTTTTAAACTTCAGTTTCAATCCCTATTCTTTCTCAGCTGAAGTTTTATTAGCGGCAGCTATATACTCTTGCTGGCTAACGTTAGCTAAGGAGGATGTTAAGGGGCTGTACGTTTTTCATAGAGGAAAGCTCTCAATTGAAAAGCTTATCTTCATATATTTTTTTCGTCAAACTCACTACCTCATTAAAACCTGCAGGTGTCAGCCAGGAACTGACCATTGTTTGCCATCGGTAAAATTCAATACTTGTGAATCAGAAATTAATGTTAAGGCATTAATAAGTTAGCAGAGGGCAACTTGGATCTGGCTTGACTTATATTATAAAACGCAAACTTTTATGTTTATGTTTAACTTTATGTTGGCGTTGAAACAATGAGAAACGAGCGTTAATGTAATTGAGTATTAGTAATGATCAATACACAGTGCAAATATGCAATCTGTTAACTACAGTATATTTGTACATGCAGAAAGCATTTGCCAAAATGTCCCATCAAAATATATTTAGCAAACAATCATTCATTAAACGATGGTGTCTAAATGTTTGAAGTATTTATGTTTGTCTAAAAGGTTTTATTTCTTTGGGTAAGGAGCTCGGACATCAGGAGGGAGCTTGGAGTTGAGCCGCTACTCCTTCGTGTCGAAAGGAGTCAGCTGAGGTGGTTCGGGCATCTAATTAGGATGCCTCCAGGACGCCTCCCTTTAGAGGTTTTCCAGGCACGTCCAGCTGGTAGGGGGCGCCGGGGAAGACCCAGGACACGCTGGAGGGATTATATCTCACAGCTGGCCTGGGAACGCCTCGGGATCCCCCAGAATGAGCTGGAAGATGTTGCGGGTGGAAGCCTTGGCCGGCCTGCTGGACCTGCTGCCACCGCGACCCGACCCCGGATAAGCGGGTGAAAATGGATGGATGGACATCCTGTGTGCTTTTGCATTGCCTAAATAAAAGCAAATCTCAAATGCAATGGTAGTTCACAGCAAAAAATGTTGTCTTTCTATTCGCCTCATTTTAAAATCCAGAATCATTACATTCAACTTTTCAGTACCTGAAATCAAGGGATAATTTTTTTTAAGACCCATAAATTATTCATAGAGAGTATTGCAAATGCTAGATACACGGATTAGACAGAAGCATGCAGTTGACATAACTTAGACCTCTAACAGTGTGTTTTTTCTCGCCTCCACCTGACCGGGATCAAGGGCTGTACTGCCTCCGACCTTTATTATTTGCTTTGATGATACACTTGTCTTGCTGTAGTGATCTGTAACAGTCATGAATAAAGTTGTATGTATATGTATTTTCGGAAAAACAATCTTGTTTGGATTTTCCTTAGTATAAATTCGGGATGAGGCTTGAAAAAACAAGTTTAGGTAAACTTTAATTTGTTGACAGCCTTCACTTGACAAGTATCAAGTACAATCAACCATTTGTCTGCGTAAAAACACTCTTTACAGTGAAACCTAGAGCAAAGTTCAGTTCAAGCTTGACAGGAAGGTGAGAAAATACAGCAGTATACCAGAACCAAAGTTATTACCTCTGGTAGAAAGCTTGTTGGTCAACATAAATATTGTGTTTTGTTAAACCGCACAGCATTCTCAGTCTGAAAGTTGAAAGATCAGTGCATACATTCTAAAATCCCATGTATTGTTTAATTTGCTGTGAAGATCATTGTAATTACATGCAGGAAACAAGGAAAAATGCACAGTATGGACTGTGTTGATTGAGTTGAAATGAATGAAAACGTTTGTTCAGGTGAATATATCGCAGTTGTACTGTTTGTGTAAACCGTTTGTGTTGCAGTAGTGCAGCAGCCATCACTGCCGCAGCCATTGAAGCGTGAAGCTTAAGAAGGAGGCATTGGTGGCCCTCTAGTGATAATGACAGGTACTGACGTGCTTCTGATCCTCGTTGATATCTGACCAGCTCGGGCAGCTTGCTGTATGATTCTGTCGGTGCAGAGCTCTTGGCAGAGTATCTGTCACAGTTCAGATCCACTCACTCCTCATCAGTCTAACTCCCTTCACCTGTTCACCCACCTGTCTCTGATCATTAATCAAGCCCCTATAGACTCCTGCCTCCCGGACACACCTTACCAGATTGTTTGGTTTTCCATGCCAGACTCTCCAGCGCTCTCTAACGGACTGCCCAGTTCAACCCCCTAGCCTGACTCCCGGTAAACCTACTAGCCTTCCGATCCTGACTATTTATCTCTGCTTGCTGTTTCTGGAAGTTTGAAATAAAAGTCAAAGATCCATGGGATCTTGTGTGTTGCATTTGGGTCCATATACAACCGGTTACAGTCTCAATGGCTCCAAATCTGAGAACATGGAGTTAATCTGCATCCAGTAGGATGATTTCACATGAACACATCCTTTTGGATTAAGTCCACATTCTATGCCCTGTATCAAGAGGGATCATCTTTATTATATCCCCATTCTGCAAGAAAATTGTGTAAATATAAAAAAAAGGTTGACCCTTAAGCGCATTTATAGACCCCGTGTTTAACAGGATAATGCAATGGCTTCCAGACACATATTTATATAGTAGCACATACTCTCACCTCATCCTATTCTGCAAGGCTGAGAACAATTGCACATTTCACATTCATTTTGTCACACTATTTTGCTAGAAATAAAACGTGGTCACACGTGGTTGTGACTCAGATCCAAAAGGAGCTTCTTGAACCTACAGTGTCTTTTAAATCAGTAGCCAAACCTTCAATGTGCTCGAGTTTGTGGAAAAGATCAACAATTTGTGTGACGTGTGATTGGATCCAGGTTACATTGTCACTTTTCTTGTGTGCTGTCCAATGCTAATCCAGATCCTGCATTCCTATTACTGAGTCTTAGGACTTTGCACCCTCAGCTGCCAGCAAGACTGTCTGTGTCAAAGTCTGAGGCCTCAGCCTCATCTGCAGATCCAGTCAGGGGTGGGTAGGGCCGTGGCTGGTCTAAGTTGACGTAGTTAACCTTTAGATTTATGTAGTGCTCTCCTTCCAGACAGGACAGGATGTGTTGCACTTCTGTAACAAGGCTATTGAAGCTAGGTCTGCACTCCGGCTCTGGGTCCCAACATGTCAGCATTATAGAGTAGCTGTGAAAGGAATACATGTGTCAATGAGTAAATGAGCAAGTACGTCAGTAAATATGTAAGCAGGTAAGTGGGCACCATTGTGAGGTTTAAATGATGATATTTAATTGAGATAATGAAGACTTACAGAGTATCAGGGCAAAACTGTGGCTGGGGAAGCCGACGTCCCTTCAACAAGTAGTGTGTCATGTCATACGGGTCCACATTTGGATATGGGCTCGCACCTCTGGTCAACAGCTCCCACAGTAGGATGCCATATGACCACTGGGAAACAGAAATGCAATATAGTGTAGATATGTGATACTTGTAACAAGCATATTTTAGTAGACTGGATAAAGAACACTCACCACATCAGACTTGGTCGTGAACTTTTGTGTTTGCAGGCTCTCAAGGGCCATCCACTTCACTGGCAGTTTTACCCGTTTGTGATCTTGAATGCTGTAGTACTCCTTGTCATAGATGTCTCTGGCCATGCCAAAATCAGCAACCTTTGCTGTGAATGTTTCATCGAGCCTGAACAGAGAAGGCACCTTAAGAAAACATCTCTCTGCCACTTCCTCTTAAGATGGCACATCCCTAGACTCAAGGTGTGCTCAAAAGGAGCCAGGTGAACTTTCATTTACACCATTTTGGACAATCAGTGTCAATGAGCGGTGAGGTCTTCTTCGAGATTCTTTTATGCACAAGTGGGATGCAAAAATAGTGAAACGTGTGAGAGTGGCATCAATTGGATCTAATTCTCTCCAAGATAGCAAGAAGGGTACGGGGGAATGGTTTAGTGTTAAAGACAAATACAAGCTGCAACAGTCATCTGGTATATTTATACCCTTTAAGTCCCTTTGACTAACTTTGTGAAGTTGTTTTAACAACACATGTCTCAGTGCTGCAGTAGATCAGTACAAATTCAACTTGTATTTCTTGCATACATTATATCAATAAAGATATTCCATAAATACACCTTTTAAATACATCCCCTACTGGTGTGACAAAGCTTCTCCTCTGACATGTCACAGGCCTGTATTCAGTGTATGATTCACACTCACATGCAGTTACGTGCAGCCAAGTCTCTGTGGACAAATTTTTTCTGGGCTAGATACTCCATCCCTCTGGCAACCTGAAGCCCAAAGCCTATCAGGTCTTTCACTGTTGGGTTCTGTGAAGGACAAGGAAGTATCAAATAGACAAACGCCCATGTTCTGAAGTTTTAGAAATATCCAGAAAGCTTCATTGCGCAATTTACCCTTTTCTCAGAGCGGATGAAGTGACGCACGTCTCCATGCGTCATGTACGGTAGAACCACCAGAGGGAGCCCTTCTTTAGGCAGCATGATGCCCAGCAGGGACAGTATGTTGGGGTGGTGGAAACCTTTCATGATGATGCCCTCTCTGAGGAACTGGTCCACCTCCCCCAAATCTGTGATCCCTGCTCATACAACACAGATGGTTATACCGATTAATCCAACAGCCAGGAGCTCCTATGATACTAATTTAATTTATTTTAGAAAGGTTATTCACATACTGTTCAGTGATTTGACAGCACAGTGGGTCTCTTGCTTATTGCTGTCTATCAGGTACCCATGATACACTGTACCAAAGTGGCCTGCATAAGAAGAAAATGTGGTTATTGTGAATATTCGGTGCAAAGGAAAGAAAAAAATATATATATAAAAGACGAGACACTTACCTTTGCCAATAATCTGGCTATCTTCAATCCGGAGCATCTCAGCCGGGATCAGGACATCTTTGACTTCTTCAAGAAGTTGAGAGCTCAGACTGACCATGGAGATGTTGTCCCGGGACAATAAAGGAATGGAAAGATGATCGTTGCTGGCAGCGTACAATAAACCTTGGAAGGTCACTCCTCCTGAACCTGATGTTTGACTGGACAGATCCACTGCGGCACACAATGGAACCAGGTCATGGCAATGTTGGACTCCACAGGCCCTTGCACTTCTCTTACCAAACACACGATGTGACACAATCTTCACTTACAGGGAAAAAAGTTGGAAGAGACCATCCAATACTGATAAAACTAATGGTCTTGAAAATGTATTTAGCAGCTGCTAAATAATGAATTTTGATTTGTTACCTCTTCTGTAGTCACCTGTAGGAGAGATTTCAGCACCGCTGCCAATTCGGTGCCGTGAAAGCATTGTTGACCAACGGTTCTCTATGTTGGCTAAAAGGATACACATGATCAATTAAATTACTGTGCACTAAACTATGAAAACTTTAAGTAAAGTAAGTCAAAAAGTCACAGATGGTCAGGTTAACATTAAACAGACCATCAGTGCAGGATTAAAGTCTCATCACAATTGCAAGTGTTCTAGATTTCAGGATTTCCTTACCTCTCTTTTTCTTCCTCAAATGGATCATCACAAGCAAGGCAAGGCCAGCACCGACTACCAATGCGGCAAAAATGCCCACCACAATGCCCGCAATTACAGTGTTGTTGTTGCTGTCATAGTTGACTACTTTACCCACACTGGAAACTTCCCCATTAACGAACACCTACAGCAATGGAACAGTTGATGACTCTCGTGCAATACATTTAAATGAGTATAAAGTTAATCAGGTTAACGTTGATAATTCAAAAGTTCTCACATGGACAGGCAATCCCTCGCTTGGAATCACCAGGCCTTTGGGTAACCTGCAGGTCAGCTCATTTAACAGAACCTGGGCGTTGCAGTCCACGCCCCCAATGGTCATTCTGATCTTCATACATGAACTCACTGTATTCAGTTTGCTATGCTGTTACATTTGGGGAAAAAAGAGAAGAATGCCCGGATATTAATAATTCTGCTTTGCAAGTCTAGTTGTGATTGAGATTTGAATACAACAAATCCGTATGGTGTGTACGTAACATACATGTAGTGAAACTTCGGTCTCTCCCGGTTTCAGAGGTAATTCCCTGTCATCGTTTTCAAAAGGAATGATTTTGGCATCCGAGTGGTAATCGAAACGTCTCGTCCAAAGGTTTCTTTTCCCATCCATGTGAATAGAAATATCTCCCGTGTCAGACTTGTCTTCTGGCATTTCCTCCGTGTAAGCAGGGGCCCAGCATTCCATATATGTGGCATTACTTGAGCCGCTGCAGACCTGAAGTGAAATAAGCACATCAGGTATTGTTTGAAATCACAACTACAGTAAAGATCCAGTTTCCTTTGAAACTGAAAGAATGAGTGTGACTGGCCACTCATTGCTGAAATAGCTGAATGAACTGGTTTGACTTTAACTGAAAGTAAAGTAGTTTAATTGAATAGTGTACTGTCTGCACACAGACTTACACAAATATAAAACCAAAATGTTAACTTACTCGTTCAAGAAGTTTCATGTTGGGATTTTTGGAGACGTACTGAACCACAGTTTTGTGAGCAGAGTCTAGATTCTGACCTTTTATCACCAGCTTGGAGCCACTGTGTGTCAGCACAAATGAGCAATATGTTATTATGTGCAAACACTGTCTTATTAGGTTTAGGTAATGAAAGGTTAGAGTGATATCACTTAATTTGGAGTCCAATAACACGACATGAGCAGACTGGGATCAGCGTCCTAACCTTTGGAAGCTGCAATTAGGATGTATAGTGGTAATAGAAGGATTGGTCTTGTAGAAGAACGTCTTGTTGGTCCTCACTTGGAAGTTGTCAATGAAGAATACCACCGGTACCTTCCCGACACCTGCTGCAGCTGCTGTGAGGCAGACGATCGAAGAAGCCCCGCTTCCTTCAGGAGCACTGAAAGGACAAGAGGTAACCAGAAACCAAATGTGTACAATGCCCTTCATTTAAAAAGGGGTATGTGAACACGGTGAAATGAATGTGTAAGAGACCATCAGTCATGTGAATTATTATATCTTGCTCACCTTTGGATGTTACAACTTTTGCCAAAGGTGACATCTCTCTGTATCCCAGAATTAAGATATCTGCCTGTCAGTGTAACCAGCGTTCCTCCAAACACAGGTCCATAGTCGGGCCTGATTTCCGTTATGCTCGGCTTCTGTTAGACATATGTGAAATATGTTTTCACTTAACAATGTTACACTATGCACATCATTGAGGCAAATAAGGACCATACAGAGAACTCATTTAAAATTTCATAAATGTTATCATTCCCACCACAAAAGACAAGCCAGGAATCTGTGCTTTGCCTTCAATAGAGTAGCGGCCCTCCACTTCCCCCTCGTGTACCTCCAGAGTGATAGTGAGGTTCTGGTTTGGTGTGTTTTCCTGAATCTTGCATACTAGACTGTATTAAAGGAAACAAGGAACGACATGACTATGAATTCAAAAGGTGAAGATATGCCAACGGCTAGTCAGACAGAAATGAACAGCAGCAAATGTTGCAACAAGAGAGAAACATTTCCACAGTATTCATACGTTGAAACAATTTACTGAGGGAAAAAATGCTATTTTATGTTAAGACTAGCCAGCCACACCTCACTATGAGAAAACCTTTTAACAAATTAAAAACATCCCAAATCTAATAACGAAATAAAAAGTAATTTAAGCTAATATATATATATATATATATATCACTCTTCCCTCATTAACGTGTTGGCTTGTGGCTAGCAGTGCTCTGTACTTTCGACATAAATGCTGAGAAAATGAAAAGCGTCCGACACGGTGTGCATGTATGCTACTCACACTTCACTGCTGCTCTTTTCAGGCAGCACGCTACACAAGGTCCCAGAGCCCACTGTGACGATGTGGGTTTTGCTGCTGATGATGGAGGGTTTCAGAGACTGAAACTCCCAGCCACACAGTGTCACTTCTGTCTCAGCACCAGCAGCTGCCATTTTAGGAAAAAACTGCAAAGGAAAGGGTTTTCATCCGCAGCAATCAGCATCTCAGTACAATCAGTACTATTATCGCGATCGGTGTAACTGTATGACTCACATGGCATCATGCAGGAAACAATATTAAAAGAAATGTCCTTTTACTTTACTTTTTTTCATATCCATGATTGTTTTTTTTGTTTGTTTTTTGTTAGTACCCGTTCATTTCTGGAATAACCCAAAATGTTCTTATGTTTTACTCTCTTTATGAGCAGTCAAGAGCCCTCTTGACAAGATAAGGAAAAACATTGTTTTCACAGCCCACAAATTATTTGTCCAATGCAAGGAAACACACGTTTTGAATTTGATGAACATAAAAAGCATTTCACATCCTATTTAGAGAATTATGTTTTGAAGTAATAATTATTATTGGATTGTTACATTTGTGGGCTGAATAAACACTATGGATCCAATTAAAACTATAAAACCCTCCTATGATATTCAGCCTCTGAATGGTTTATATACTGTTTTTACTATTCTAGCAATCAACAATCGGCTACACACCTCCAATTTATGATCAGGTGTGAGCCATCATTCAGCACACCTGGGTGAGGACGGATTTGGATGCACATGTGGTGCATCTGGCATCAACTTCTCTTATTTATTTTAACAGAAAGTATAGCAGACATTTAACAGGATGTTGCTGCATGAGACCCATGATGATGCAGTGGCTAATCAGTTACACCTACAGACCTACCTGTGTTATCACAGGTGCACATGAGTCTTTGTTCCACTGAGAGGCACAGTCATGCTGCCTCGAGCAGATTCCTGAACACCACCCACAGTTCATGAAGCGTGGAGCCGTCAAACACACGGAGCATGTCATAAAATGTGCACACCCTGGTCCTGCAGAGGGCACCCTGAACATCTTGAGGAAGAAGAGAAGAAGATGAGGGTGGATTCAGCCAGACGTAAGAAAAACAGTCATAGGGTAAGCAGGAAAACATGGATCCTCTCCTACAAGTCAGCCCACTGTTCTGCACTAAAGCATTTTGGATTCATACTTTTAACACAGTTGAGCCTTTTGGCCTAAAGGAAGAACAGAACGTATCATGTGTCCTCAAGCTGATTATGGATGGAGAGTTTTTTGTACTTTATCTTTGTAGCTTTAAGATACATCTGTGTTCCTTTGTTACTGATGTGATTATAGCGCGTGGGGTCTGGCACTTGTGTCAGCTCTCACCACTGAATCCACTATCCAATAGATTTGAAATCCTGTTTAATCAATTATCCACTGACAAATGTTCACCTATTCTGGGTTGTCTATGTGTGTGTTTGTCATTTTGACTTTGATGAAGACACAGCAGGGTTGAAATATTGGTCTGTTTGCACTATTAAAGGCTGCAACCCCCCGAAAAGACAAGCAGTATACCTGCAGTAGATTTGACTAAATGTACCTTATTTCCCACCACGAAGAGAAGTGACTCGGTCGAGTACACATCTGCTGTCCTGGAGACTGGGCTTTCTCCAAGAGAGTAATTGGCAAAAACAATAGGCATGTACAGAGCAAGAATCACCTAAAACCCACAAAACAGAGAAGTAATGTCACAAGGATTGACATTTTTGAGACGTAGAGTACCGATAAAAATGTTATGTTTAGACATTTTAAATGATGTGTATTGTGACTACTGAAGAAGACACTTGGTATAATACATTCAAACTGCAGAGGCACACCACTTAATTACTATGTTATGCTGCTACCTGTAGTATTCGGCCATCTGAGGTACCAAAGTGACCCAGCGTGTGATTCCCAACAGTGGTGACCAGGACAGCAGTGAAGAGGACGTCTCTCATCTGCCTGTTGAAGAGGTCTAGTCTGTAGAATGGCTTTGACACCAGAGTGGGTTTGTCGCTGCATGTGTCATTCCCTCCAGAGCTCTGTGCAAGCAGGAGAAACACATACAGAGCAAGGGTGTTACTTTTTTTACATGGATACATCTAAGGAATCTGCCTCTGCCAGCATCCGTCTCCTTCAGCGCCTCTTCTTCTTGAGGACACTGAAGAAAAACCATCTGTCTTCAGCCATCCTGGTGAACTTTTACCGCTGTGTGATCGAGAGCATCCTAACCAACTGTGTCACAGTCTGGTATGGGAGCTGCTCTGTTGCGGAGCGCAAGGGACTGCAGCGGGTGGTGAAAACTGCCCAACGCATCACAGGAACTCCACTTCCGGCCATTGAGGAAATCCAGAGGAAACGCTGTCTGCGTCGAGCTCGCAGCATTCTCAAGGACGCCTCCCACCCTGCACACAGACTGTTTTCCCTCCTGCCCTCAGGCAGACGGTTCAGATGCTTCCGGACAAGGACCAGCAGACTGAGGAACAGTTTCTTCCCCAGAGCTGTTTCCTTATTGAACTCTGCCCCATGCTGACACCCCCCCTACTCCCCAACCACCTCCACCCACAAACCCATCTCCTCGTCATCTCCCCCCACTGACCAAAGACTTTACACCTGCACTCAAACACTTTTGAACTGTCTGCACTAAAAACTGAGCATTGCACTAGTCTAGTAACGTTAGGCAGCTACGGTTTATTATTATTATGCACTATTTAACGTTCACTCAATCTGTATTACTTAACTTATCATATGCCCATTTGCCTTTTGTAAATTATGTTTATAGTTCCTGCTTATAGTCTACCTACATTTAATGCACAAATCAACCTGTATAACATGTACATATTACCGCAATCAATCTGTATATCCCGTATCTATATCACTAACTTATTATCTGTAAAATACTTATTATTATCTGTATATTGGTATTTACTGCTATTGCACTTCTGGTTGGATGCTAAACTGCATTTCGTTGCTCTGTACTTGTACATGTGTAATGACAATAAAGTTGAATCTAATCTAATCTAAAAAAAGTGCTCAGTAGCCCCGCCTCCAGTCATATAGTAACAAGCTGTAAGAGGAACAAGGTCATAAAACAGCAGTGACTCCGGCTCCATATGTTGACTTTGTGACTGATCCTCAGGCCAGATCGTCATCAACTAAAACTGGACTTCCCATACTATTACACACAGAAAGAGGTTGATGACTGATGTGTGTGGATGGTTGGCAGAGTATATGTTTGGTTGATAAAGAGAAATTACTCAAAAAAGAGGATATGTTAAACTAATAATAAACATTCCACCGCAAAGCAGGTTAGCTGACCTGCCCCAACATGCCCCTGTTTGCTTCCCACTATTTGAAAGCTCTATTTTCAAGTCATTTGATCTTTTCAGTCACTTTGTATTTCAGCATTTGGAGCGGGAATACATATGGTATCCATGTTGTTTTATTATGAATGCAGCTTTAAGATAGATTTATGAGTTTGTCATTTATCAATTAGATGAAAGATTCTTTCCTCCCTACTTCTCACTTCTTTAATATTCTAACCATTTCCTACTCAAATAGCATGCGTAAAAGCCAGGCACGGTCTAACACTGTCCCTCCCTTTGGAATTCCACTTTTTATCAGCAGTATTTATAACTTGTGTTTCTTGGCACACATCGCTGTAGGTGTACACATGACTGCGAGAGCTCAAAGGACACAATTTGTACTCCACAAAAGGGAAAAGACCACACCTTTATCATTTTGCCGAACACCACAGCCAAATGTTCTATTCCATGAGGGGTTTTGAGAGTGAACCCTGCATTTTGTTTTAGGGTTAGATACAAAACCACCAAGTCGTCTTTATCTTCCAACAATTGTCTCTCCACAAGTAGCTCTCATTGAGTAGTATCAATGAATTGTTCTGGCCAGGAAAATTAGAGCAACCGGATGTATCCAACGTAGTCTAATCATTGATCTTCTGATCTTGATAAAACAGTTTTTATATCAAATCTCTGAACAGTAAACAGTTGCCACCCATTCACAGAGAAATACTGAAACTTAACAGAGCAGAGAAACAGTGTGGCAACGTGCAGGTCACACTACTGACTCATCCACCCCTCCCTGTTCTCTGATGTGGCCTGCTCGCTCACACACCTTCACCAGAGTTGCCACGGCCCACAGGCATAGTAGTCAAGATTTACTTTACACTATCCCGTATTGCTCAAGAGGACAATATAAAACCTGAAGCTTAATGATAAACTACTTTGTTCCGGTCACAGGTGACTTAATTACACAGTGTTTGTCAAAATAGGTCACTTCCTGTCTGGGCGTAGGAGGACTTTTGCACTATTCCTCTGCTCTGACGACAGTCTGGCATAAAAAAAAACACTAAAAAGAAGAGTTACTCACTTCATGTGGGCAGCTCTCGCACGGCTGGAAGTGACAGAGACCTCTAGACAGCTGCTCTGGACCTGCATTGCAGCAGGCGTCTACACCCGTGTTTATCGCATTGTTTACTTTAGCCAAAGAGAAGACACACAGGGCTGAGTTGTTTTGAGGTTCACCTTGTGCGTTCACCTCTGCAAACACCCCATACAGAATGTCTTCTGCCACAGTGAACCTCAGCTCTTCTGCCAAGTCCTTCCCCACTCGCCCAAAGTGTGCCGCCTGTAGCCCGTTATACACAATGTATTTGTAATCCTCCCTCCGTCTCCTCCTGCGCTTTGGTTCGTAGCGGCACTCCAGGACCACCTCTCTGTACATCCACACCTCAGGAATTTTTATCGGCAGTCGTCCAAGACGAGTCTGAAAAGCTGAGTTGATCTTGGATGGGTTTTCTCTCTGCAGGGACAGGAAGTAGACGTACTCCTTGGTGGAGAAGCTGTAGATGTAATCGATCTTGTAAGAGTCCCGTAGACCCGGGAGCACCGTCAGGCCAGTCGTGATCATATGAAAGCCATCTTCAGTTGAAAGAGGCCTCACCACTGATATTGACTTCCTTGGATACCTCTGTGCCACTTCGTCATTGACAGAGGATGCGACAAAGAAGAACGTTGTGGCTCCCTCTTCCACGACGATGACTTTGGTGCCGAGGGGGCTGGCCAGACAGTCTGGACAGCTGCTTTGGGAGTTTAGCTTCTTTCTGTGTAAACACTTCGGCTCAGGCTGTGGAGAGCCAGTGTCAATGAAGTGACAGATCCCATGTTGAGTACTCCCACAAATGTACAAGTAGGGAGTGGGAAATGCAGAAACATCCAAAAGCAGAACCTCATTGTCTGTATCCACGGGATCCCCAGGATCTATTTCTATGTCACACGACCAACAGGTTTCACAGTCAGGGCTGCCAACAGGTCCAGTTCTCACCTCCCAGATCTTTTCCATTTCATAGTTGACTGCCACTATTGCGTTCTGACATGCAATGTACACGTATGAGCGATTTTCCTCCCAGTTCAGATCTATGTTCTGTATAGGTTTGTCCACTTGGAAGTGGGGGAGGGAGTATTTTACAGTGTAATCCACCTGCCTGCGTGGAGTGTAAGCACATGTGTGCTGTCCTAAGGCTGTTTGTGTTTGTATCCATATGCATACTGGCAGCAAGGCGGCCCAAGTGACCATCTCCACGTCACAGCCCACCGTGATTGAGTATCACCTATAAGAAACGTTCCTCAAAGAGAACATTCTGGAGAACCAGCAGGGGCTCTGTGAGGGAAAACACAGAAGGAATGTTGAGATGTTATAGACAGAGAGCAGTAACATTTTAATCTCACAGTCAACAGAGATGCATTGCTTTTTAAGTGGAATTGGATACTGTAAACATTTTTAGCTTGTTTAAACTGAGAAATGCAGCATGGGGAACTGAAGAAAGAGGAAAAAGTATCAGCTGCTGAGCCCCATGATGGAGTTAGATGCAACTACTAGCCCAGAATAACAAGTTGCTAGAGTCAAGATACAATCTAGTGTGGGCAAGACATAACTTGCTGCAACCTGCGTAGTAACTATGGAAATGTTCAGTCCTCCAGAGCCATACACAATATAAACAGAGAAAAAGATTAGCCTAAATTTGTCAATAAGTCAAAATTCATGGGAACTTATTTTTGCAAATGATAATGATCCTGTGTCAGAATTTGATTACACCATTATGCAGTGGACAACCATTTAAAAAAAAAATCTAAACAGAAGGTTCAGTCATTCATTAACGTGGACCAACAGCTTACTAGACATCTTCCTTAACGAATGTAGACTATTTAAAAATAATTCTTACCTCACTCTGTCATCGTGATTTGTCCAACAGTCTCAAAATGTGAGAGTTTAATGTCCCGTGTTAGTGAAGATCCATTCACTGACCCACAGCAGCGTCTCACCTGACAGCACCGAACACCCACTGGCACCGAGCGCACACTGATAATGATCTGCATCTAGGCTTTGTGGTGAACGACAGTTTACAGATGAAAACAGGAGCTTACACTCACCTTCAAAATAAAAGTGCTCCAGGACGAAGTCGTCATGGTGGGATTGATTGATGATTAGTTTATAATGCTTTTAGCACGATTTTCAGGCAACATCTCTAATAACATTGTTTCATTTTATTTATGATGTATGACTGATTTTATTTTAGTCAATAATAATAATAATAATAATAATAGTTTTTCCCAGTGAGAAATTAATTTCACAGCAGTAGGCAACGTTTAATAGTCTGAAAAGGGAGGGAAAAGATGAACAAGTCTATTTAAAGGAAGGAGGAACAAATTAAGAAATTATTGAGATTGCATTAAAAATACTGCATTCCAATTGAAAAAAAGATTATATTGATGTTGATATTCCAAACATGATTTGTTGATTTTCCAAATGTGATTTGTTGATATTACAAACATGATTTGTTAATATTACAAGCCTATGATGTTATTACAGATCGTTATAATTATTTACGCTAAACTAATAATTATGCTGTAGCAATTAAACACACAGATTATGAACATTAAACCTCACAGTTCACAGACTGACCTTCGAGGTCAAGGAACCTTTGTTGAAAAATGTAACAACTTAATTCAAACCTCCTTAAATCCAAGCAGTACTGTGAGCTTAGGTTTGAGTAAGAATAACATTTATTCAGAGTGTCCGTATACTTCTATTTTTTATATGGCAACAAAATTGTATTTACAATTCCTTTATATTCTACAGTTGGATTTAGCATACAAGTATTTCTACAAATCAGGAAAACCTAGTAAGATTTCAGATTTATTTTTGAAAGGTGAAAACCGGAAATGTTGTTGTCAATCTGACGTGCTTGACTCTAAAGACTCAAGCCGCGCCCGCAACAAGGAAGTTTGAAATAGTTGCGAAATCTGACTAAAAAATATCTTTTTAATTCCCTTCCCAAGAGTCATATCATATCGCCAACTGATTTTCCACTCAGGCGTCATTCTGTCAAGTTTTGTGGAAACATTTTCTCAACACTTGAAAATAGTCTGATCTTGGCTACGCCTGTAGGACTTTTGCCAAGAAACGCATTGCTTTCAGATGATGGAATGAAGTTACTCTTAAATATAAGCAACTCCAGCCAGGAAGCTCTGAGAGGAATGTCTCCCCTTTCCAGTCACACCACCTCACACAATGTCAGCAATGTGACCTTTAACAGATAAATAAAAATGATTGACAGAAAGGAGAAAAAAGAAGAAGAAAAAACTACTCATGTTGACCATTGAACTGTAACATTAAAAATGAGGCTATTCATCATCAGAAAATGTCCAAATAGAAATATTCTCATTGGTATAATAAAGCATTATACATTACAAAGTTAAACATCTACCACTGAATCCAAAGGTCAGTAATCACAGACTGTTTGAACAGCCGTATTCACTGCCCCAAAACACCAGAGAATACTACGATACATAATGCAGAAGCAGAACGTTGCACAACACAGAGAAAACAAACAAACTGTCAAAAAAACAACATTGTTAAGGACACCACATCAGTCCGTGATGCGTCTGTCCCTGTGTAACTTACTGAGAACCTGGCTCACAGGGAGCAAAGAAACTGTTATTACACTATTATTATGCAGTGCAATAGGCCATGCAGCTCACATTTATTTGGTCCATACAAGGAATATTTAGACCTTAAGCACGAGTATCTAAAGAGATATATGAATGTCTCAGATTAAATTCCCAGAAAAGGTTTAGTAAACCGCCATAATATGGTTATTTTCCACAAGTTTAGCTCAGTCTGCCACTTTTAAAATTGTCCGTTTCCTGATTCAATGCAGTAATGTCAGTCATCATGTGAATATTTAATCTGATTTCAGGTTCCTTTGGAGATCTTGAAGTTGTCTGTTCTTCATTCACACACCACAATGAGACTAGAGTGGTCTGCCATAATTACTGCCTCTATTTGATACGTAATGATGAATCATTTTTTTTGTCACTCCTTTGCATGCAGAACTTTCTTCTGGAGGTTTGTTTTTGTGACTCAAATCAAATGAATGGCAAACACATGAAGCAATAGGGTTTTTTATTGTTATTGTCACCATGGAAATGTAAAAGAGCCACCCCTCAGACATGCATTTAAAAAAAATTGCTTTGGTGAATAAGCAGGGTATTATATCTGTCTTCTTCTTTTTTTCAGTTACTTTAAAAAAAAAGTATTCTACCTCATTAAAAGAAAATATATTCAAATGGAAATAGTGCTCATTACAACAGTGTAATACTGAAGACAATATGTATCTTACTTACTCAGTGAAAGTATTCCCCAACACTTGTGTAAGTTGAATATGGACAATTATTGTCTTCCCCACTTCTGAAGTCTCAAATCTTGCTTCTACACGCAGGTCTTAAACTCAGATTTAAGGTGAGCATGGAGAAAGATAAGAAAAGATAAGATAATCCTTTATTAGTCATTAGAAGAAATTGAATGTACAGTAGAATATTGAATATACAACTGTACATTCAATTTCTTCTTTACTGTTTATTTTATTATGTTTATTACTGTTTATTACTGTTTATTTATATTACTTGATTTCTTTTATCTTTACGTACTGAGCAATGCTGCTGTAATCCTGTAATTTCCCCACTGCGGGACTAATAAACATGAACAAGAAACATCCCCCCTTCAACAGATGGATGTGAAAACAGCCTTCAAGTGTCAAACCCTGAACACATATCATTCTGCACAGTGAAGGTTATTCAAGGGACGGAGCAATAAGCATATTTATTTTATTATACAAGACTAAATCTTAAAAATGTCAAAAAATGGTTTTAGAAGTTTGGGCTTTTTATTTTACATAGATATAGTTTCATAATGTTTCCACTAGGAGCAGATCAATCAATTTACTAACTGTATCTATTTAAACCTAAAGTGTAGGTTTAATTTTCCAATCTTCCAGTTCATTGTAAACTAAGGATTTTCTCAACACGACCAGCTTGTAGTTGCAACTGAATAAACAGTCGCGAGTCGCCCTCTGGTGGCTAGACTATAAATGATGTCTTAGCAAACCCGAAAATTCGTATGAAACGAAAGTGAAATACTATCATTTAAAGTGTCATTTGCAAACTTGTCACGCCCAGCTTGTGTGTAAGTGAGGTGTCCAGCTGATCCCTCGCTTCAGACCGGTCACCTCATATCGGAGATCAGACATGTCAGAAACAGGTGAAATCGATGAAGGGTTCTACTCCAGACAGCTGTAAGTATTACCGACTCATACTAATCAATCCGTTTAACCTCGTAAACCTAAGACCCATCGGGCTCACTTCTTCGTGTACCTGCACAGGTATGTTCTGGGTCACGAGGCGATGCTCCGGATGGCCACAGCCAACGTGCTCGTCGCAGGCATGCGTGGTCTCGGCGTAGAAATTGCCAAAAATGTGATCCTGTCCGGAGTGAAGTCTGTCACCGTCCAGGACGAAGGCCAGGCGGTGTGGACCGACCTGTCCTCCCAGGTACAAACCCCATGCTGATGATCTGTACATAAACACATAGGGACATCTTTTAGGAGAAAAGCCTTCGTGTAACTTCGATTTAAGTGAACAACTTCCTGTTAGGCAACCAGCAACTTGCCAAACCAGCCAGTCCTGTGATATAAAGCTTATTTTTTACTTTCACTTTTATATTTGAATTCTAATATCATGTCATCAAATGTTACTTCGACAGTAATACAATAATTGTCTAAATGCAACACATCATAAAGGTTCATTCTTCTTACTTTTTTTATTAAGCACATTTCCTCCCTTCCCAATCCAATGCTCTAAAATTTAGAATTTTATGTTGTTATGTAAAAATTTAGTTTACATAACATTTAGAGTCTAAATGTTATGTAAACTTATTATAAATATCTGTTGAGGCCTTGCCATGGATTTAATTAAAAAACATGTCATCCAACAACTTGTAATTTTGAGTTTGATAACTAACTCTTGATCTTGGAAAAGCCAAGACGAAACATTCAAAAGGTGCTCATGATCACCATGGAAAGTTGATCAGTGACGCCTGAGCAAACTCACTTTGCAGATGTGGACTGTGGGATACAGTCAAGTTGAGTTGAGATGTTGTTTTTCAGCCTGTAATTACTTTTTCTCACCAGTTTTTCCTGAAGGAATCCCATCTTGGTAAAAATCGAGCCACATGTTCGCTACAACAGCTGTCTGCTCTGAACCCGCGTGTGCGCGTGTCGGCCTGCACTGAACCGCTGGATGAGGAGCTGCTTCTGCAGTTTCAGGTACACAAAAACTAGACTAGGGGCATATCAGACCTTATTGGGATTCTTAAAATTACATCTACTTTGTCTCCCTTATTGAAAACGTTTATGATAGTGAATATATGTGTCATTTTAAAAGTGCTGAAAATACAAATGCGGTTCATTTAGAATGTTTCTCTAATCTGATAATTTGTATATTGGACCACAATTGGCCTCTTAACTAGTTGTGATGTCACAAATTCCTGCTTACTTACGCGCCTTAAAGTCTGATTTAAGGTGAGCACAGATAAACAACGACAGTAACAACGAGAGAAACACTTTTCTGAGTGGAGGAATTGTCATTTTTCAGGTGGTGGTCCTCACTGACTCCTCACTGAGTGATCAGAAGCGTTTTGATGAGTTCTGCCATTCGCATGGAATCAAGTTCATTGTAGCAGACACCAAAGGCCTCTGTGGGTAAGTGGGCGAGACAAACTGTCAAAAAGAAGAAGAAGATTGAATTTACTTAATAATGCAAAGAAAGAAAGTCACGAAAACCCTGTGGTTAATTTACAGTCAGCTGTTCTGTGACTTTGGGGAGGACTTTGAGGTCTTGGACCAGGATGGGGAGAAGCCGGCATCAGCGATGATACAAAGTGTCTCTCAGGTAATACCCTGCATTTGCTTTATGACATTGGCATATTGAAAGCATTTATATTATCAAGCCATCCATCTTGAAACCTTATCTGGCAAAGAGTTGTGTTGGGTAACATTCACTCCTGCGGGCATTTTGGAGTTGGCAGTTCACCCAACCTGCATGCCTGAGTACTGAAAGGAAATCCAAATGTGCACGGGAAGAACATAGGTCTCTGACCTGTCTGGTTCAAATGTTAATAATTCCCAATCCATATGTCTTTTACAGGTTTTCTCAACGTGTCAAAAAATATGCTCACCTTAAATTACTTAAATATATCTTTCAAATTTGAAGGTTGTCAACATAACTTTATTTTTAGGCGAATCCTGGAGTGGTGGTGTTCACAGATGAACGGCAGCATCCGTTTTCAGTTGGTTCTAAAGTGTTCTTCTCTGAAGTCCAAGGCATGACGGAGCTCAACAGCATCAACCCTGTGGAGATCAAACACTGTGGTTAGTGTCACACAGGGCACTCATCCATAGTTAATAGTAATGAGAATTCATCTTCATCTCACTATCTGTATATTTGTCACCTGTAAAACCAGGCAAATACTCCTTCCACATTGGTGATACTTCAGCATTTTCTCAGTATGAACGAGGCGGAGTAGTGACGGAGGTTAAACAGCCCTGCAGGCTAACATTTGTAAGTATCCGCAACCTTTTTGTCTTTGTGAAAGTGTACTCTTTGTTAATGAAATAACTACAACATAAATTGCAGAAAACACTGGGTGAAGCTCTACTGGACCATGAGCTGCTGAGATTTAATGACTATGGAAAATCACAGAGGCACAATACCCTGCACTTGGCCTTCCAGGCCCTCCACGGCTTTGTAAAGAAAGAACAGCGACTCCCTCATCCTCGGTCTCAGGTCGGTGAAGGTTACAGGATATTACAGCCAGTATTCAATAAATTTGACAAAACAAGTAATATGATTAGTAAAACAAATATATAACACAATTAAAACAAGTTAAAGTGGTGTAGTATGATCATTAAAGCAGTTTGCAGGATTGTTTCCACTCATTCCTCGACCTGATTAATCTCATACAGTCAGATGCAGATGCACTGCTTGCCATGGTGGGAACGCTGAACACAGTCGCACAGCTGGAACAGCTGGATGAAGCGGCTGTGAGAACCCTTTCCTACACAGCCCGGGGTAACTTGGCTCCTATCAATGCTTTCATTGGAGGCCTTGCAGCTCAAGAAGTTATTAAGGTAAGGTCAAAGGTCGATGCCTGTGACATTAGGTTCATCCCTGTTTTTGATGGAGTATAGCATTGCGATTGTTACACTGTATATATTAATTATACATAATTTAGCACTTACTGTGTTTTGCTCTTTGCACTCTATAGGCATGTAGTAGGAAATATATGCCTCTCCACCAGTGGCTATATTTTGATGCACTGGAGTGCCTCCCTGAAGAAGAGGACCAACTGACAGAGGGCTCCCCTTCAGCAGTATGTTCACAGATCTTTCTCTTTAACTAAAGCACACATACCGATCAGGAACATCCAAATTCAATTCAATTTATTATGTATAGCTCACAAATCACAGAGGGCAGAGGGATATGTACACATACGACATCCTCTTTCCCGGGACCTCACATCGGAGGAGGAAAAACTCCCCCCCAAAAACTTTTAACAGGGAGAAAAAGGGACGAAACCTTAGGGAGGACAACAGAGGAGGCTCTCTTCCCCCCGGATAGACAGAAATACAATAGATGCATAACAATAATAACATAAGAGAGTTACAACACATTCAATGCATATGACAGAAATGATTCATATAATGAGAGCAGTAGTCGTGATGTAAAAGTTACTACCAAAAATAATAGCAGCATTGGATGTAGTGATAATAAAAGCAGTAATGTATCGGCAATAGTAATAGCAATGTTACTAATAATAAAAATCCACTTATGTATTTAATTGAACGCTTTTTGTTTTCTTATCTGACAGAAAGGAACAAGATACGATGGACAGATTGCCGTGTTTGGGCCGGCGTTCCAGGAGAAGCTTGAACGACAGAAGTATTTCCTGGTGAGGGCAGGTTTGGTATTTGTCCAGCAAGGGGCACACTCTTCATGGGGATGCAGGAGCTCCATCTGTGTTTACCTCTGCTCTTGTGTGGCGTTAATGATGGCACATGCAGGAAATAGCTGCGTTACAGCCAGCATTTCCTGCCAGGCCCGGTGCTGACCTCTTGGTGTGCAGGGGCCGTTCAACAGTGCCAAGCCCTTTGTCTGTTTCCTTTGAGAGGTGTTACTTTGACTGATGTTTACTGGCTGTATTTGTATACTTTTTAAGGAAAGTGCATGCATGTTTATTTTATCCCCAGAAAAACTGCATGTAAAGTATCAGGAAGTGAAACAAGTAATGTGCTGCAGTAGATAAATAATGTTCTGCTATGTTGTAAAATCCAGATGTTCTTTTTTTTCTTAATATGTAAAACATAGCTTTAATTTAATGACGTTCACTTGTATTGAACCAGCTGATATAAACACATAGTTCTCCTGTCATTTTTCAAGGTTGGAGCTGGTGCCATCGGATGTGAGCTTTTTAAGAACTTTGCCCTCATGGGGCTCTGCGCCGGAGAAGAAGGCCAAATCACCGTAACAGACATGGACTTCATAGAAAAATCCAACTTGAACCGACAGTTCCTGTTCAGGTCTCAGGATATTGGGGTGAGAAAAAGCACAACATCACTCTGCAATGAAGAATCTCAAATACCATGATAGCTCACAGGTTCTTGTTTGACCTGGTTAAGTCGAAGGCTCAGAGGGTTTACTAATTAGATTAGATTAGATTAGATATTCCTTTATTACTCCTGCAGCGGGGACATGTGCAGCAAACAGGGTAAAGTGCACACAAGGGCTATAGTAAAAATCAAAAGAAGTAATATAAATAATAAACAGTAAAAAAACAGTACAAGAAGTAACACAAAAAACAACATCATATTTAAAAAAAAAACTCTGTAGTGAGCAGGATGGGACGGGGACGGGGGGGTGAGGTGGGACAGTCTAAGATAGCTTGTGTCAGATTACACGTCCACGTTCCATCATTTGTAGTAGTTTTGTTTTGCAGTGTGCTTTAGGACTAAATCAGATAGTTGATCACACTTGTCTGAGTAAACAATTACCACTGTCTCAACAACCACATTGTTTAATACAGTTGTGCGTATGTTGACAAGAAATCCTCAGCTGCTCTGAAATTCTGGAGATAAAATGTGCTGATTCTACTGTTATATAATAGAAGAACACTGAGAGTCTTGATAGTAAATATAGTATGAATTACCAAATGTCTTCCATATTTTGCTACTAAAACAAATCTGGATATTGATTTTGTATGAATTAACATTTTATTAAATTCTCCCACCAGCTGCTGTTACCACTGATGTCTGTGTCTGGTTTTACCTCCATTGCTCACCCCCCCAATTATCCATGAACAGAAATCAAAATCCGAAGTTGCAGCCAAAGCAGTGCGCGAGATGAACCCACAGATGAACATCACCGCCCACCAGAACCGCCTGGACCCTGACAGTGAAGGAGTGTATGATTACGACTTCTTCATGGGTCTCGATGGAGTGGCCGCAGCCCTTGATAATGTTGAAGCCAGTGAGGGAACTTATTATCTCTTTGTGACTATTAGTATAATAACTTCTCGTTACCACAGTTATTATACCGGAGCATGAAAGCTTACAGTACATATTTGACTAGAAATGCTTGTAAAAGAACATTCATAACCCCTCTTCCTGCTGCCCAGGGGTCTATCTTGATGGACGCTGCATTCAACACCAGAAACCATTGCTGGAGGCAGGAACTTCAGGATGTCGGGGTCACACTCTGGTGGTGGTGCCTCACCTGACGGAGACTTATGGCCGAGACACATCAAGTTCTAATGGCGGCATCCCACTGTGCACTCTCAAGAATTTCCCTCACCGCATCGAGCACACCCTGCAGGTACGATGTAATTAGGCTTTGTGTTTGAGTTACACTGATTGATTTATTTATTTTTTGCTTCAAAACCTACACTGAATGACCAGAAACATAAAATATTTCTTATTTTAAGTGTTTAAAATGTTGAGCCTAAGTAAAGACTACTTACACTTAGTTTGTGTTGATGGATATAATCCTGTAGTACTTTATGGCAGTGTTGCATTGAACTGCATTAGATGGAAAGATGTTTCTAATGATTGAATCCACCTAATTAACATATACGTTACCAGTATACGGTTATTTTATTTTTATAATGCGCTGCAATACAGCACTAGAATCTTATCAAGAGTTTTTCTGGTCACTCAAGAGTATTCCTGGATTTTTCTGACACAAATTTTGCATTACAATTCTTTTAGTGGGCCAGAGACCAGTTCGAAGGACTTTTCAAACAAACACCTGAAAATGTGAATCTGTTCTGGAGGTAAGATTTGATGAATTGTCATGGGATTTACCTTTTTCCACCAACAAGTATTGCCTCCGACAAACGTGAACAATTAAATCTTTCAATGTGCTGCCAGTCTGCGGTCACTTAATGACCACTTCTTGCTCATTTCACAATGCTTTCTGTTCTCCTACAAAGCATTCCAGGAAACATACAAACTCTAATGAAGTACTTCAAGCTCATTATTTTTGTTTTACAAACAGGGAAACCTGTGGTTGGCTTGAGGCAGTAAATCTCTAGTAAAACCTACATAAACAGTCTGTTATGCCAAGTGCAATGTATCCCCACAGCAGCTCTGACACTATTTTCTCCAAAAAACTGATAAAGACTAATTATAGGTTTTCTGTTTTAGAAACATCTGCTGAATGTAAAAAGAGATTAGATTAACCCGAACCCAGAAGAGAGTTCTACACCATGACAAAAGTCTTCATCAATGATTGGAAAAAATAAAATAGACCTAATTATAACGTAACGGCACGTCAATGACAGCTTCGAGCCTCGGAGCCGTCCTAATCCAGCCATGCGTTGAGAAGTCTCTCTCTCTGTTTGTTTTGGTGAGATTTGATGTAATCCCCCCTCATTGTTGAGCACTTGCACGCTTTCCGTGTCTTTAAACGGATTGGAAAAGAAATGGTCAAAACGATCATGGTCCACACTGCCATTAACGTTTCTCACCATACACTAATGTGTAGACATAATGTAGTATGTGTTTCTTCAGAGGCCTCTTTGTGGTGCAGTCATGGAAAACCTTTATGGACGTTTTCATGAGGCAGGTCAGCTACATGTTGTAGTCCTGTAGATTTTAAGACCTGGTTAATGAGGTTATGGAAAAGAGCAGTCACATATTGTTGTGTTAACCTCTAACCCATGCAGCTCAACAGGTAGGTTTATTTTGTTTACGCATTACAGGGATGTGTACGGGGAGCTGGCACATGATAACTGTGTGTATTATAGAGATGCACTGACCAGCACAATACAAGCTTAATAACCAATTCCTTCCCTTCCTATTAATCCTCAGCCGAGTGTCAAAAGAATCCCCTATTAATCAACAAGACTACACCCTAATTTACAAAGATCTGTTTAGTCATTCTTTCTAGAACATTTCTTTCCATGAGGACTTTTCACTTTCCAGTATTGTACTGTTAAAAAAAATAAAAATAATAATAATAGTTGTTGAAGCTTGTATAAGCTTTTTTTTTTTAAATGTCTATACTTTTCACACATGATTACCGTTTGTATACTGCATATATGCAATTTGATCAAAATGAATTGCTCCACTCTTTCCTGTAGCGATGACGGCTTTGTGCAGCGGACGCTTGGCCTCGGAGACGCTGAGGCCCTGGAGGTTCTTGGGGGTCTGTGGAGCAGCCTGGAGGACATGAAGGCTGGAGGACAACGTCCAACGAGCTGGGAAGACTGTGTGAGCTGGGCACGTTGCAAGTGGGAGACTCTCTATAACAACGATATCCGCCAGCTCCTGCACTGTTTCCCTCCTGAAGCGGTAAAATCACAATATAAATATAACTCCATAAAGCATAAAGAATGTATAACGCTGTGATTTATGTTTATGGACACAGAGGGGCACTGTTGTGTTTGTAAGTGTGTTCCTTGCATATCAATCAGTGAAACACTGCAATGAGGCCTTGGCACAAAAGGAATGCCAATCAGCTTTTCAGTTTTCACGTCTCACCTCATGGTGTACTGCAGCTCAGAGACCACTTTGAGACTCGTCTGTAACCCGAACCACTGAAAGCCTTCGCTGATGAATATCTCTGAGCGGCTCTGAGTTTGTAATCTGGTGAAGCATGCAGACAGAGTGATGTCACATGTTGCTGTCACACCTGGGGGGGCACGGATCAGTATCAACCCAAACAGACCCTCGCTAACCCCAGTCCCAGTCCAGCAACTGGCCGTTTCTAGCTTTATTAGATGTCCCTGCAGGGTTATAAAAATTCCTAAGTGAGATTTTATTCCACTTGTGTCTGCTTAAATATTTAATATAGGGCACTACATTCCCTATATCTCCCTTGAGAAAAACACAACATTTAGTATTATGGCTTATGCTGATAAAAGGAACCATCATGTGTTACAATTACCATTTTAAACCAATCCGGAAAACATCTGAACATTTTTGTTTAACCTTATAATCTCAACCCACCCATCACAGAGAAACTCTGTGGCAGTTATGGTAATCATGTTTTTGCTTCTCTTTTTTCTTCCCAGCTCTTGTTGTCGTCATAAGCTAGATGAGAGTTATGGTTTCATTGTCTTCTTGGAAAGTCACTCTCGACCACAAACATTCTGAGGAACTATGATAAAACTAGCTAACGTCAGTTAACGTTCACCAACCAAACAAATATAACGGCTACTTTGTTGGGTGTGAACCGCCATGTAGAAGTGAACGTGGTCACTTAGAGTGTTTACACTTTTACACATGGAACAATGGTTGGATTTCAACCAAAGACATTAGGGGAGCATCTTTAATCCTACAATGATCAGTTTCCATGCAAGGCTCAAGTCCATGTACAAGAGATAAAGATAGAGTGAGAGACATCCGAGATTAAAGGCCTTATATTGTTAATGCAATGCCCTTCTTCAGTGTGAGCGGCTCATTGCCTGCTAATGAAAGTACTGCAGTCAAAGACCACTGAAGATGGCTGAGATCAGTTGATGGACAGTTAAGTTAAGTTAGCCAGTTTTTTTTAAATAATGATCAGACAAAAGACAGACAAACACAAGTACATTTTATGTATGTATTGAATGAATATACTTGAATTACATGAAAGTAGGTGTTTCAGTATTTTGTTTTTTATTAACTACAGTAGATGATTAATCAATTCTGAAATAATAATGAATATGATTAAACAAAAAATACAAAATCTCACAACTCGCAAATTCACCAATGATTTATTTATAAAGGAACGGGACCTTAAGGCTGTAATCTGTAAAATGAGTCTTCCTGGGCCATGAGAGGACATTTTACAACTAAGTGGTTTCAACCTTTTCAAGGATCCATCCTTGCTGATGCCCTTAAGCGTCTGAATCCTGAAAAGGAGAATGCTGTTGGTGCCTTTTGGCTGCTATAGAAAGCTCCCCTGCAGTGAAAACTGGCCCCACCAGTAGGAGACTCTCTCTTTCCCAGCATATGGACCATTTGGAAACATCAAAGCTCTCACTTCCTTTGTTCCTTTATCAGACATACAAATTGTGTTGTCAACACATGACTGATAACAATATTAGTCTGGCTGTTCTACTGGAAGGTTGTAATGCTCCTGTTGTGTCAGAGAACTGAAGGACTTAGTGATGTTGTATCATGTAATACATTGAGTATGTTGTTTGTGATAAAGGTACACTGTCTCTGGAATAAAGAACTGGACCCTTTTTAATGAGGGGCTGTCTCCTTGGTATTTTAAATACTACAGAGAGCTTTGCAAAATAATATACTGTACAAAGATGCAATATTTTCAGCTGGTGATCATTGTGATAAAGAGATTTTCATCCCTTTAGGTGACTGCTGCTGGTCTACCCTTCTGGACTGGATCCAAAAGATGCCCTCACCCACTGACCTTTGACCCCAATACTGTGAGTAGCGTCTGGTCCAATTCCTCCTGCAGTAGTAATCATGAAATGCACCCTAAATGGTGGACAGAATTGACAGAAAAATGTGACAGTATTCAGTGATGACCGCTCGCATTCCTTCGTTATCTGGTCTGATAGCGTCTCTTCCTCACTTTGACCATATACTTCATTCTTATCTGAGCTGTGAATGCCACTTAACCTGCAAATGGACAATGACATGCAGATAATAATCTGCTCTCCACACACGTTCACGTCCTTGATAGCCAAGCTGATTTCTACATACTCTCACATCAAGTTACGAGAAAGACACCCTGATAATGAGCTTAAAATACTCTAACTTGGGAGGTTGTAATGATGCACTGATAGCAGATTTTTGTTTTTTTGCAACATCTCCACAATTGATTTTTAACCCTCCACCTGTGTGACAGACAATGCTACAGGCCATGGTCAGGTAATACGGTATGATGTCACAATCGCATCTGTGTTTGCAACATCTTTGTTTGATCTATTTGTTTTGTTTTCTGTGTGATATCCATTATCCATTTTATGATCAAAAAGTAATTTTGATTATTTTGTTGTATTGTTTATACTGCAAGCTATTCTATATTTATTATCTGGTTTTATTCCTGCGTATGCAGCATTAGCACAACCTGCAAATCTACTTATAAGTGAATTAACTAAAGGGTTGTAGACACATAACATGTAAATCACTGTCGTGCCATAAGCAGCAGTGACTGCAGTAAGATGCAATTAGTGTGTGTGTGTGTGTTGAGAGAGATAAAGAAAGTGACCTATTGTTACAGCAACCTTTTCTCTTAAGGGAAGTCATTTGGACGTAATACACTACCTTAATATACCTTTTACACAATGACCCCTCTAAACAATTAGGTCTGGTGAGTCAGCTTAAAATAACCAATTATATTTTACCTAGCTTTTTTATTTATTTATAGAAAGACAAAGCTATGTTTTTAAGAAATGCGCAATGACATGGTTGTGGTTTAGTATATTTAGTATTGATATAGACATTGTGTTTTCTGTTAAAACAGGACAATGGCTTTATAGCAGTTTATAATTTAATTCTGTGTTTTAGACTACCCATATGGAGTATGTTGTGGCAGCAGCTAATCTGTACGGGCAGATCTTCGGAATCAGCGGGACAAGAGACTGCGCTTCTATCAGAAAAACCTTAGAAACAGTCCACGTGCCATCTTTCACTCCAAAGTCCTCCGTGAAGATTCATGTCACTGACAAGGAGATGGAGGAGGAGAAACAAGAGGACAGAGATGACGCCGGTGAGTGATTTTGACTTTGATATTTTTTGTTATTTCTTCCAGAATATATATCTCCCTAACTCTCCCTGTGTCCTTGCACCAGAGAAAGCCCGACTTGAGGAGTTGAAAGAGAAGTTGGCCTCCCCATCTCTGAAAAGCTCATTCATGCAGATGTACCCCACCGACTTTGAGAAGGTAAGGCCTGAGTGCAGTGACACCTCTGCTGCACACTCTGCACAAGCCCCAGACAGATTGGCGGCTGAGTGTTAGCAGGGAGCTGCAGTCAAATCTATGGGTGCTTTCAGAATATGCTTTGGGTCCTCTGTGACCCGAATCTGCGTTATTCCTCAACACATTCATGAAACAGAGCTTGCTTGTGCTCTTTGTTCGCTGTTATAACTCCTTGGGGCGAAGATATACTGTATACTCAGAAGTTTAAATCCTAGATGAAAAGAACACTTCATTCAGGCAGTTCACGTGGAACAAATTCATATCTGTAGAGAGTAAGTCCTGCCCACACCGCAGGGTAAACTATTGCTCCCTATTGATTTGTATTGTGTGGAGGTGCCTCCTTGTCACTTTCATCTGCTAGCAAACAACAGAACAATGCCTAAAAGCTGCTGATACACTACTATGGGGGCAGAAGACAGGAAAGGGTGCTAAATTTAACCCTTTTACATTTTAACATGATTTCTTAACTTGCTACAGGCCTTTTTTATTTTGCATTTCAGCCCTTGATTGCATATTGTGGTGCCAATTGTTTTCTTCTTTGGTGCTTGTCGTTTTCAGAGTATGACATGTTGCACTCTGTCCCTATGGGCCTGTGTGAGAGCCTCATTAGAGCACATTTGGTGAAATGCATTACATTTAACAACTCAGCACAGACACTACTGTCTGCAAATCATGTCGACTGTGGCTTTGAGGTGGCACCCTGAGGTGGCTTTATCTCTATGTCACAGTCTCACCTCACACTCTTTCACACCACCTCTCAACCAATGGTCATTCCCAGTCTGGACAGAAAGTCAGGTTTGGTGCTCGGTGTCTGTGGGATCCACGTGTGAAGGTCCGTCTTTTCTAGGAAATGATCTGGGAGCGCAGATTAGACTTCTTCCCAACAAATTACATGAACCAGTTGTTTCAGCACAGTCCTCCAAGTAAGCAGAGAGAAAAGAAAGCGACGGGCAGCAGCTTTTTCCTATTTCTATTTCAGCAGAGGGGCTACATGACGTGGACCATGATAACAAAATTAAATACAAATAACACGGTTCTTTGGAGAAAAGAAATCTGCAAAATAATAAACCTGCATGAAAGAATTATTCTCAGTGGCGCATTAAACAAATGCAGTGACATCTTGAATAATTGTGGATCTCTCTCTCCAAATATAGTCTTCATTATACTTAATTAATCCCTGTGGGGAGAAATATGACCTTTCCTATTTACCTGTTCACCCATTGATCCTCCAGTGAGTTTCTGGGTTTCCTGGGAAACCTTGGAAAGGAGTGGAACAATTAAAATAATCACTTCCTAGACAAGCCTCTTCTTTATCTTCATTGAGGTTGGGAGTGTGGGGTTGAAAGGTTTGTCGCAGCGACAAAACCTTCACTTCAGGCCCGACGCCTCAACACAAGGCTATTAGAAGGCCAGACAGGGTGCAGTGGCTGTGGCTGCAGAGGTGAGTGTTGGAGGGATTTAAGAGGCTGTGGAATATGACTCTCAGCCTGAGAGAGCTTCTGGTAAAGCATGCAGTGACTCAGGAGAAGCAGGACTGAAGGGGCATGAGGTAATTCGGGTGCAGATCGAATGTCATCTTGAATAAGAATGAGATCCCCAAACTACCTTTGCTCCCCCTTCTCTTCATTTTCATCCCTTCATGTCCAGGTCACACTGTGGAAAGATGGAATGTGTGTAGGAGGGTTTCAGATGCATCAGGTTGCCAGCTAGGAGCGTCCTCACACCCCCTGAAGCCATCCCTGACTGACAGTCCCCTTCTTAGTCTTTGTAGAGCCGCAGAAGCAGAGGCATGACCTCACTGGCCATGTCGATCACAACAGAACTCTGACTCTCCCTGCATTCTGTTGGGGTGTCATGTATTAGAGTGATGTAAGTGGCAACAAAGCCTTCAAAGCTCAAAACAGCCAAACTGAGCATCACACCTCTGGGGATGCCACTTGGCACGAACATGGATAAACACATAGATATATTCTGTTCCTGTGTATCAAGCTTTGGTGTGTGTTATATGGATGGCTCATATTTTGTATGTTTTAACATCCCATGTGGCATAGGATGACGACAGTAACTTCCACATGGACTACATTGTTGCTGCTTCTAACCTGAGGGCGGAGAACTATGACATCCCTGCAGCCGATCGGCACAAGGTCAGCATTTCCACCGAGTGCATCATCTAAAACAAAATCTCTGTGAAGGGTTAAAAGACATAGAGCTAAATAAGAAGCAAGAAGCTGAAGTGAGAGGTGCGATAGTTTGGAAAAAGCCTGAAAGAAATGCTCCCCCTCCCTTGGGGGCATGTTTTTAGTCGGTGCTGCACACACCTGCCCTAAAGCCACAGAAACAGCCTCCTCACCTATTGTTCCTGGAGCAGAACTAATCACAGCACTTTACCTGTTGCCTGGGAGGTGACACCTGAGCCAGGACTTGTACCAGCTCCTGCTGCAGACACACAGCCAAGACAGATGGAGGCTGGGGGGATGGGCACCGCTGAGCGAGGGGAGACAATAGAGGGTTGCCCGTGTGTAATCGCATGTTGCATGTGGAAATAACTTGGCAATTATGAACAATTTACCCTGTTCATTGTATATCTACGCTGCAAAACATACATACGGTCAAGGCAATTTGTCACAGTCAATATCATAGTAATAATAAGGATATTGCTCCTGTATCGATATAATCAAATGAATGTGTAATGCAGTGCAATGTGCTGTGCTGTTGTGCATTACATACAACGAAACTCTACATGTAATGCAAAGAAAATAGATAAATACAAGCACAACATGTTTGCAGTACAATAGTATAAGTATACTTGAACTATTTCAAGTAAAAGTACTTGTTATGTGGCAGAATGTCCCATGTGTTGTATTATACATCACAGTATGCATTGAATACTGATGCATTACTGTGTTTATGCACTTTAAAAAGTAGCTTCATCTATAACAATGCATCAAATATCAAGATGGCCATTTGTTTTGTATAAAAAACCTTGAAATTCAAAGTAACTATTGCTGTGATATTTAAGCAATACAGTAAAAGAGCATTCATTGTCTCTGAAATGTGAGCAGTGGTGCAAAGTAGCTAGATATATTCATTCAAGTAGTATAGGCCTACCTTAGTACAGTTTTGAGGTACCTGTATTTTACTTGAGTGATACAAAATGTGCTGCTTTTAACTACCCTTCCAATATAGTGAAATATTGTCCAAAGAAATCACTAAATGTATCTGACAGTAATTACCTTGCTGCATAAGATTGTATATACGACATATGATGTCTCCTGTCTCCTCCACAGAGCAAGGGCATCGCTGGAAGCATCATCCCAGCCATCGCTACCACCACGGCCGCAGTGGCAGGCCTGATGTGCCTGGAGCTGTATAAACTGGTGCAGGGTCACCAGAAGATCAGCTCTTACCGCACAGCTTATATGCACCTGGCAAACACGCACATTTTGTTTTCCCTACCGGTCGCGGCCAAGATCTTTGAAGTGAGTAACAGCTCTTTACACCCACAGACATTTTTAGTTACAGTGATTGTGGTGGGTTTTGGGACAATATTTACAAAGCAGTCCGTCACATATAGGACCTGAGTTGGGCCCTCTATACAGCCTGACAGACTCGTACTGTATGGACATTTATAATTTAAGCCTGCTTACTTTGGGGATAAATCAGTTTGGTCCTTTGTTGATCTACGTCCTTCCTTACTGGCTGGAGCGCATTAAGTCATGAATGTGTGCTCTCACAGTAAGAGCCCCCCGTTAACTGTCAATCTCCTGCATATGAGCCAGGTCTTTAGCTAGCTCATAATCCTCAGGGCAGTTCAGTGCAGGTAAGACTTAAACACACCCATGTCTGCCTCTGTGTTTGCACACATTAAGTGGATTTAAGGCATCTGAAACTCAGGAGCTTATTGATCAAATCCACCCCAACATTTTAGGGTATACTCAGTTTTGCGAGGTCACACAAAGTTCTCTATTCTGTATCGGCCAAGCTTTAAAACACAAACATGAAATGGCTACCAGGCATATTCAAAAGCCAGGCAACTCTTCGCGTCACATTTTAGGGTCAAGTCTGAGAGGATATCCAGTCGTAAAAAGATTCTGCCCCCTTACAGGCGCGAATGCTTTCCCCTGAATATCTCCCCTTCGGAGGGAATCAGATATTGGAGCTGCCCTTGGCAGCTTTCTCACTCTGAGCATTGAACCTCTGACAGTCAGGGGTCACTGGGGGTCAGCGAGTGGGGTAGCTGTGTCCTCTGGGACGTGAGGGTGCAGTGGCAGGGAGCTCTGAGACAGTGTCTGTCTGGTTTCAGCTTTGGTTACAGGCAGAAATGCTGCAGCTGCATTAAAGGCTGCTGATGACAGAGGCAGCTGTGACTTCCTGCACAGTTTTAAAGTTCCAGGCGTGCCGCGCTCCTTACTTACAAAGACCCCGGTGTTCTCACAGTTGTCTGTAAATCTGGTCAGTGAAAGTGTTTGCACATACTTCTAAAATTTGCTGGCGCAAACACAACATTGCTGAAGCAGCATGGAACGTTGGATGCACTCAGTAAATGATTGCAGTCACAAAGACAGAGTACCTGACATCATCCTGGCCAGAGTTTGTATACTCAAGTGTTGAATCATTTATAAAGAGGGATGGGCAGACGTTAGATTTTCCAGACCCAGGCCTTTTCAGTGGGGCCTGTAGTGCTGCAGCATCAGATTTAAGCTGATGGGGACAGATCTGGCTCTAGTAAATGAGGAACACACATGTGCTAAACACACTTGCTCACAGAGAGAGGGAGGGAGAGAGAAGATGGTTTGCTGCCAAATGTAAGTCATCTGAGTGGGAGATGCTCTTATGTCTGCCAAAGAAAACGTTGTCATCATAATTAGTGCAAATTTGTCTGTGATACTTTTTCGAGAAACATATTTCCCTTTTTCTATGTAGTGTGGTAACTGCACATTCATTCTGAATACAAGTAGCAATACTAGTTATGTATCAAATGGCATCAGTACTTGCAGTTTATATGATCCCTCAAATCGTATGTTGTAAAGACAATACATATCTTGATTATTGGCTCCAGAGTAGAGCCTGACACAAAAATGCCTGGCCAAAATAATCGATTGATATTAACTTATCAAAGATATAATTATCCGTACATATATATATTGGCCAATACGTTACAAAAATTACATTATCACATAACCCCGTGTTATTATTCATTACATTTTTGTGCCTTGCAATGTAGGATGTAAATTAGATTAGATTAGATATTAGATATGTTTTTATTAGTCATGCAGTGGGGAAATTTCAGGATTACAGCAGATTACAGGGTAAAGTGGATTTATATGGTGTATATATATATATATATATATATATATATATATATATATATATATATATATATATGTATATACACACACACACATACAGAATAGAATAAATGAAACTATGGATGGAAACATAGATTATTCAAAATAGCAGAAATGAGTCCACAATAATGAAAGCAGAAACAAAAGCAACATAGCTTTTCATATTCTCTTATCTCCCAAATCTGTCCAAGATTAGAGGTTTTATTAGTCGGTCTTTGAAGCAACCTCAGACGTGCAGCTGTTAAATATCACTGATCTGACATGCAGCATCAAGGGCTCAGCTTACTATTTGCAATGACTTAGACCTCTCCCCTCGTGAGATCAGTCTCAGTTCATTAATATCAAGTAACAACGCTCACATCTCACTGCAGTACCGGTGGCCCACCCGGTGTTCAGCCAAAGTGCTGTGTATTCAAACCACCACATCACAGCATTGTCAGATGTGTGGCAGTCACCGTAATGTAACCTGCTTTGTCACAACTCTAAAGAGGAAAGCACATGTTTGTGAGTTGGTTGTTGGGATTGAAGGTTTCTGGAAAAAAGGTGTTTTTGATGTGGCGGTGTACCACTCTGTCCACGGATAACAGTTTTACTCAGACTCTTTAACTAAAATAGATTACTGCTCATTCCGTGCTAACCCTTTTCCAGAAACTGTTGCTTTAAAGCAGCTGTTTCCCAAAATAGGAAGTCCCCCTGGCCTTCCCCCGCTGCTGTTATGGAGGCAGAAATATGTAAACAAACGGGAGGCTGTCCTTGTCTGCTCAACACTGCGATTCTTTAGTATCGTTTTCCTCCTTGTGTTTATGTTTGTCAGTTGGGGAGCCGAGGCCCAGGCCGCAGCACCAAAGGAGTAGCACGTCTGGCAGGCTCCCGGAGATGGATATCTCTAAAATAGCCAGAAATGTTTGTGCAAAATCTGCATTAGACATTATCATATAATCATAAAAGGTTTGATGTTAATTGGGTCAGCTGGTGCTGCCATAGCTTTTAAGCTACAGTTTTTAAGTTATTGTATCATATTTAACTATTGGTTCCTTATTTGTTGTTGTGTTGAGAAGATTGGTTGAGACTCATAACACTTTCCGACTCATAATAATTTCCTGCAAAATACTGCATGACAGACATTCTCATTGGAACTAAACTCTGCTGTCCAAAGGCATTCAATTAAAGCTGAACATATTCATATTTTTATATTAACAGTGGATATGGAATGATTGTACTGAATGTGACAGGTTGCTTTCTATACATGAGGTAGGTGGATATGGGGATACACCCACAGAGAATTATCAACCAATAACCACATTTCTTTTTTAGTGTCTTTCAGGTTATTATTTTGATTGAATTACCTTTTTCATGCAGTTGTTTTCAGTGACATCAAATCGATTGATAAACTGATGCAGATAGACAAAGTTATTGACTAGCTGGTGAGGCAGATATTTCTCTCAGGACCACACCAGAGCTTTAAAGAGTACATTTTTGAATCATTTGGTGTTCAGAAATATGTTATAATAACTTCAGTGTTGCTTTTTTAGCGGCTGCAAGGGGCCAAAACAAAAGAAGATAAACGAATGCTGCTCGAAATGCACTCTGTTGTACAATACGGTACTTAGTTGATACTATGTAGCTTCAGGAGCATATTAAGGGCAGACCGGGCTTGTTATTGCAGGAAACAAAACCTCACAAGACACTAAAAGATATTTCAAGTACAACAAAGATTAATGGGTCCTGCAGCTGTAACTGAGCTGCAGCCTCAGTAAAACATGTGAAGAGAAACATCACTCTAGGCCAGGACAGAGGAGGACGTGTTTTAGCTGGGTATTAAATAGCTCCATCCTCAGCCCCTCCAGCAGCTTGCACCAACTCTCTGTACCCGTGTATGCTGTCTTTACTTGTCTGCTGGGCTGCCTGTGTGCATGGAAATACTCCCTCTTTCATGGCTGTGCACACATCCTCCACACCCTTAACTTAGTGCCCTTTCACACTCACATGGTGCCCTCTTCCCCGGCTTGCCCTTTCGGTCTCTAACTGAATTAGCGGTGCTGGAGGCAAGGCTCCTGATCTCAAGGATGCCACTGAAAGGTCAATGCTGCTCACACTGGCTCTTTGTTAATTGCCTGCAGAGATGACTGCTATTTCCTGCCTTCACAGGAAGCAGTGTATTGAAAACAGATTTCCCTGTGAGCGTTTCTGTGATGTTGCTGCACGGTCTTTAGAGCACCAGAAGGAGGCAGAGATTAATCTGCTGCATTTTCTGTTTCTATTACCTTTCACAACTTGCTCAGCAAAACAGTCAGGAAGAAGCAAGGATGTTTGCACGTTGGCTCAGTATCCAGGGTGGTTGTATGTACCTTTAGATGCAGTAAGCTAAACCTGCAGCTACTTGATTTGTGATTTGAGCACTTACTGTATATAAATGAAGGCCTCACATCTGTCACACACTTAGCAGGGATTGGCTTGAAGAGAGAAAGAGGAGATTTAGGCTACCTCACATGTGGTTAAATCTGTGCTGGGCTCCTCGGACTGTGCCAGTAAAGAAACAGGGTGAACATGATCCAAGGCCCTCAGTACTCCTCTGGGAGCACCGGCATGGACCTGCATTGTGCAGCTTGTAACTCAAGACTTAGACATGAATAGTGCTCACGGGATAATGAGTAATCTGTGATCAACATCGACGGCTTGTGCCTTCTGTTGTCCTCCAGGCTTTTTGTTGTTGGTGTTATTGTGTGGTTGGCCTTGTGTTTTTAAGTCACGCTGCATTGTTCCATCACTGCCATTCTTTAGTTCCCCACAGATCATTAGCTTCTCATTTGAGTCATCAAAAACAACATTCTGCCAGTACCCTGGTTGTTTATTTATGTAGCATCAGACAAAGTTAATTTATAATGTATTTAGTAGCATATGTCGCACGGCTCATAAACTCAGCATGCATGCTCCCAATTTAGTCAAATTAAAAAACCAAAAGCGTATAGTTGGCAGCTCTTTTAAATCATCTTCAAGCATCCCTTCATGTCAGTCAAGCCACAGACCAGAATCTCAAACGAGAAACCCAATAACAGGATGGCTTGATGTTTAGGCAGACTGCTCTTTGACTAGCTGGATCAGGGTTAGAACCTTTGTGTCAATACTGAGGCCATATTCAGTTCTCTGAAGTGTCCTTGAGCAAGGCAGTTAATCCCACTCGGTTGTCCCTGACCTCTTCCCTTACTAGAGGAACCCATACAAAATGGAATAAAGTATTTATGAAAGAGCATTTATTACTAATTTGCAACCCCCTTTGCCCAAAGAGTGATTGTCCAATATCACAATCATAACTAACCATGTGGTGTGCACGGGGCTCTAGAAGCAATACGTGGGCTATACAACGTTTATAGGCTTGAGACTTATACAAACCAAAAATAAATATAAGAGATGACGTGTGACCCAATCTCCAGACGTTTGCATGTCCGACTTGCCAGTTACTACCAATGAGAGATGACAATTTATGAGGTGATATGGCACAATATCATGTGGCCCAGTCATTCCCAAATACTGGTTCGGGACCCACAGCTGCATAACAGCAGACTTTACAAGCGTCGCATAAGACATTTGCAGAATTTAATCTTTAGTCTTTTATTCAACATTTATATCTGCAGTACAACTTTGAGCAACATGAGAAAGCCTGAATGTTATTCTTGAGCTGATAGCTGTAGCCTACTAGCTGTAGCCTATAACATTGAATCTAATATAAAAGGCTAGTGGACATGCTTTTTGTTTTACTGATGAGAGGACATTACAATAATGAGATTTCTCACAATATGAACAATATAACCTATTGTAAAATTGGGTTGCAATGGTTTGACATTAGTTAGTTAGTTCCCCAGAAAAAAACGTTTTGGAAACAGGGGTGTAGCCATGTAGGCCTGTTGGACTCAGTGGGAGCATGTGGACGTTATTAGTGGTCTCTGTCCTCCTGCTTCGTTACTCTCTCATTAAAGCGCCAATGCTAGCGGGAGATTGGCTGCAGTTTTCTCATTAGTGACATTAATTTTAAGTTTCTAGGTCCTGATGTCATGAGTCTACAGATGTAAACATTCACTGTGAATTCTAAAGGCATTCTGTCATGTCTTTCTTCTTTTATCCCCCCCTTCCTTCCTCTACCAACACACACTGGAGCCGTTACCTCATACATATACACAAAACCCCAGCGTGGACCACTGTCTGTAAGGATAATGTCACACATGGCTAATTGTGTCGTCAGCTCTGTCCCTGCAGGAGAGTCTGTCTGTCTGCACACTGTATGTTCTGCCTTCTGTATGAAGTGCACATGAAGCACTGACTAACAACATACACAAGTCCAGGTTCTGTGATGGAAATAGAAATGAAGTAACTTTTTACTGGTCTTTCAAGCCACATGAATGTGCTCATAAAGGAAATGGAACCGTTTGTGTACATCCATAGACTGGGGCTTTAGGATTATTAATAGCTTCTAGTGTGTGTCTCTCATGGATTTTGTGCTAATGTTATGCTTAATGAGCAAATGAATGGTTTTGCATCAATCGAGACAGGAACTTGGACCAATTGGCGACAGTCTGTTCAGCTGAGTAACTCAAGCAGTGAAGGCTCAGTCCCGGCAGTTGAAATCAATGGGGAAATGAATGACCTTGTAACATTTTGAGGCAACCCATCCAATGTCAAAACTACAAAAGCCAAGCTGCTGGTGGCACTAGAGGAAATCACAAAGTCATTAGAATCGATCCTCTCTTTTTTGATGTGTTCAAAAGCAGAGTTAAGATTGTGATACACCCGGGATTCGTTCCTTAAAGCTTTAATTGGCCTCATTAGTTGTTCAATGCCTTGTGAGCGGTATGTTAGCCTCATGTGTCTCATTGGTTTGTGTCCAACATCAGATAACCTTACAGCTTTTTAACTGCTGACAAGAATTGGACATCATATTGACCCACAGATATCAATAACTTGCTCCAGTAACCAATATATGGAGGAGTTGCATCATTGACTGTTGCATTACACCATGTAACCAAAGAGTGTGACATTTCGATTACTAAACCATTTAATCAATGGTACACGCTGGGATGTGGCAACAAAGTTCAGAGCAAATTGATCCTTGTCAATGACACGTGTGTCCCAATTCCATACTACATACCAAAATGCTACAGTAATCATATAAGTGTACATGTAAACATGAAATCCTTTGTACGTGGAATAATCAAACAACCGTCAATTGAAGTCCATTCACAAGATTTCAATTGCCAATACCTTTGTTTTATCAGTGCATCACTCTTAAAATCTTAAAATCCTCTTACAATCCTCTTACAAATAATACTTCATAAGAAACGTGCAATTACAATTTATAATGCATAAACCGTGGTAATGTGTTGGGACTGTCATCAGATCACTTTGAAGCATCTTGATGATAATTCATTGCTTTATAACTGGGACTTTTGCTATTTAAGTGTCTGCTCCAGCATGCCAATGGCCCATTTGCAAGAGGAGCATTTTATTGACTCAGTCCTTCTGCCCCAGGTCATTTTCAGTCAGGCGGAGTGCTCTTATCTTCTCATTTGAAAGACAATCACATTGAGATTCTGTTTGCCGTTTTACACGTCAATGGAAGCCTTTCAGTGCTAACTGGTGGCTTTTAGTGTGTGTGTCAAACTCAGCACTCTCCCGAGAAGTGTCTCCTCCTTCACCCTGCACCAGTAAAGTCAGCCTGCAAAACATACAGTTTACGATTGTAAATACAAAGTTTCTTTAATACAGATTCTATGCTTTTAGTTTGACATATTGTTTTAATGTATTTCAGTGTCTTTGGGAGGCGTGTAAGGCTGATATCCTGTCAATTCTCTGGAGTGTTTAAGACAAATAATTGCAGTGGGCTGGTGGGAGCAGTTGGAGGTCCTAGCCATCTGTTTCTTCACTGGAGTCCAAAGAGAGAGGTGATCAATAGTGACCAGGTAGCAGATGACTCTCCTGTTCAGACAAAGGCTCACTTTACATGAGAGTACTCTTGTCCCTTTGTAAAAAGAAATAAGGTCATACAGGAAAATATAAACCAACAGTTTACCTAGATTTCTCTAGATTTAGAAACTGGTCATCATCATCATTTCTGATGATGATACATCTACCACAAAACAGGGTTCACATATGATATTACAAAGGTCTTTAGTGGTGTAGTCTACATCCACCGATTTTAGCATTACACACCTATAACAATAGCAAAGATGCCTGCATTACCCACAATGTGACTTAAACACCAACAGGGTTATTATACGAGTTGCCTCGAGCCTCTAGCTTCAGACAGTAATAAGGAGCGGGATACAGAGTAAAAAGTTGTCAATTCAAATGCAGAATTTGGGGAGTCTTGGTTTGCTTTGCTCGCTCATCAGACGAATGTAACCCTTTAAATGCTCATCCCTGCAATGATACTGCTTTCATTCACACAGCCATACCGGCATTTCCCCTGAAATGTTCTTAAGCACTAAGGTAGGAAATCACGTGTACTAATTTTCCCTGATTATCGATCTGCTCCCATTCACAAATGACTTCCTGCAGGAAATGTTCCTGAACAATTTAAAAAATAGACAGCCTGTGTGAAAGTGACTGCATTAATCTCCTGTGAACAATTTGGGAAATATGCTTAGTAACAACATTGAGTGGAACATCAGTTCTCTGGTTTCATATGCAAACATTGCATACTGTTTCAGTTAGAGTAAATTGCATTTTATTCAGTGGCATACTGGATTTTAATTTGATGAGATTTAACATTTTGACTGCTTCATCAGTTGTCGTCATACAAAAGTTCCGACATAATGCATCACTTCACTTCACGTTCATTATTCACAATCATAGGTCTGTATCACTAGCGCGTTACTCCGCATTGAACACATTCAGACAGATATTCTGTCATTTTCCAGAAGCATCCATTGATGATGTGATGTCATTGGCAGTATTACTTACTGTGCATCACCATTGTCTCTGTAGGTGTGACATAAAGGAAGCTCTACTGATACTGGATGGGTGAAGAGGAACTTGATTTCCCTCTTAATTTTCCAGTCAATGCAGTGGTTGTTTGAAATATGAAAAATACTTCCTAGATTTAACTTTAAAGAATGCTGCTTTCTTGGTTATGCATTTTTTTATCTGTCTCATACAACACTTAGCAATAGCATAATTATTTTACATTTTAAAGAAGATAAAGTGCCAGCTCTTGTTGAAATGTGATAGTGTGAAATGAAAAAAAAATGTAATTACTTTAAACCTGGCAAAAGAAAACAGTCCTCTACTATTCTACATTCCCCCCCCCCCCCCCCCCAGTACTTTATACCTGAAATACCCCTGATGCATTCCTGCTTGTACTGCAATACACAGCATATATAGTAGTCAGCAGCATCACTACCATATGCTCAGTGAACACTTCATAGGAAGTGAAATGCAGCTCAACTTGAGACTTGAAGAACTAATCTAGGATATAATGTATTTGTGAAATTAACCACATTGTCTACAAAAGAGAATCTAAAGGAGCTTAAAATGAAAATATGATCCAAAAAGACCACACAGATCCTCTCTTTGATGCCCTCCTAAGGAAAAGCATGGCCTTTGAAGGAACAGGCCTCGTTTCCACTGTTGGGGTTCCGTCCAGATAATGAAGCAAACACAGGAGCGTGCCTGTTTCTTGTGGAAGACTGCAGGGAGGAGGTCTTATCGAGGTTTGCCTGCTGATCCCAGCTTCCTGTCTCCAAAAAAGCTCCATTGTCTTAAAGATTAAGAACTCACATTATGATAACGCTCCGCATGCAGTGACCTGTGCAAAACGACCAGCGTAATTGTGTTCCCTGAAGGGGATCGCAATCCGACTTGGATTCATTTCACCTCTTTATCAGGTTTACTTGGCTGGACTTCCTCTGGCTGCACTGCATTCCCATGCCCCCACGTATATCTCAGAGGCGTCTAATTTTAGGTTCAGTCGCCCTTGTTTTCACAAGTGACTTAATTGTGTATCCGGTCTTTATTGTGTTGGTAAGGTCTCTTCATTTGCCCAGAACACAAATCTTAAAATGTTTATTTCCAGCACTCTTAATATTGAAAATACCTTCAACTGATTCTAAAATGTGGAATAGGAATTCAAAATTTGGTAAAAAAGAAACTACACCTTGAGACAAACAATACATTCAACAAAGGCTGTAGAGGCTTGTTCAGCTTTTTGTTTCAGGCCTTCTCGGAGATTCCCAGATTGAGCTGTGACTCATTGGAAATAACACTTTGTGATCAGGCCAGTACCTTCTGACCTTCTGACCATGTCATTCTGTAAAGCTGAAGTTCAGGCTTTATTACATAACTACATTTCATTTAGCTGACGCTTTTATCCAAAGCGACTTACATGATATACAGTAGACCTTAGACACAGCAACGGTGAGCAATGAGGGTTGAGAGTTTTGCTCAAGGACACATCAACATGGACTAGAGAGCTGGGGATCGAACCACCGAACTTCTGATTGAAAGTCGGACTTGCTAACCACTGAGCCACAGTTGCACTTCATTGAATGTTGCTCCACATCAACTTAAAAAATTATATTTTTTACTTTAAGTTCTTTGGGCTGGGTGGAATTGAATACACATCTTTGTACCGGAGCAAACAGAATAATAAAGTGGCTATTTTTTTTATAGCCACCTTCTCAAAATTGATATAAGGCCATTATGTTATTGATGGCATCTCACCTTATAAAGAACAGAAGCATTTACAATTACATTTTTTCTGTATGTACACAACCGACACATCGTGTATTGTGTGTTAAAGTAATCTGCTTCCAGGCAAATAGAAAGGTGAAGGGACGTGTGTGTATTTGATATACAGCTTTTTTAATAACAAGCTGTTTCTGTCTACATTCAGATTTGTCAGGAAGAGCAGGGGAGCTTGACAGGCTTCCTGTCAACAAGAGGAAGTAGCCTGAAGTGTGGGCTGTTCATGTCAGATATTAGGGGAGCTTTTAGGAGAATGTATAATGAGTTTAACGTTTAATAATGCAGAAGCCACGAATATTTAGAATAATTTGGTCTCGTCAAAAAATGTCAAATATGGCAGTATTGAACATCAAGATGATTTGTGTTGCTCTTGTCGTGAATGGAAATGATGGTGTTTCCAAATTGTGACTGAAGTTGATACCCCCACCTTGCTTAGGATCATTTACATTCAAACGGTGGCTGTGATGGTCCATAGCATCAGTGAAACAATGACAGGCAAAGTAGTGAAGTGAGAAGAGTTGAAATGTCATTGTGTTCCTTTTATTGTTTTGGAAAGAACAATTGTATCGTGTTTTAAAGGGAAGTCCAAACCCAATTATAATACAGAGTACAATATGTGAACAACAGAGCCAACACAGTACAAACTTAAAGGATCACCTCCATGGCGTTATTCCACTCAGGCCTGTGAAGTGGTTGCTTGTCTCGTCCTCCTTCTCTGAAGTCTAACTCACTGTAGTTAAAAAAAAACAGAAACCCAACCACCATCTTTATGTCCAAACAGACCTGGATGTGCAGACACACAGTGAGATCGACAGCCTTTGGTTGGTCTTTTTTATAACGGCAGTTTTCTCCTTGAGCACAGTTGGTTTAAAAAAATATGACAATGGATAAATATGTGTCTGTATGTTTTACAGGACAAGATAATTGCCTTTTAACTCCCAATTAAGTAGATTTTGTGTTATTTTCCACTGGTAAGTGGGTTCAATGTTACTTTAAGAGGAAAACAATAACTCTCTCCTTCACATTCCTTCTCTTTCCCCAGAGATAACTGTTTCTTTGGGCCATTTTAGTTTTTTTATGGTTGAGGTTCCATGACAAAAAGAAAATGTAGTTGTGCATGTGGGGAACCATTTTTAATTGTTTCCAGCAACCAGCTTGGTTCCAGCGTTGCTCATTTTTTTCTTCCCTATAGTGTTGAATAGTTGACGTTACTCAACATGAACTGATGGGGCAGTTGATTGGCTTCAGGTCCTTTCCACAGTTGTGCGACAGATATGAGAGAGAGGAAGGGAGGAGAACGGGTAAAAATAGCCGGCATGCCTGCGTAGCATTGTGTACAATCTACGTCTACACACTAAAGTGCTCATAAAAAACTCACAAAAGAGAGTCCTTTTTAAAGTCTGACAATGACTTTGCATTTGCTAGATCATTTTAAATAACGGTCTTTTGTTCTACAAGTGCTTTTCATTTCAGGCTTAAGTTCTGTCTTGCCACAGAACGTTTGAGGTTGTACCGATAATTCACTCTGCATAAACTAAAGCAGAAACTTACATGACCACGGGGTACGATGTGCATCTTGCAAACAAAACGGGCTTTGTCTGAAAGTGGGACAAAGGACCTAGACACCCTGTCTGACTTGAGGAGAGGTTCAAGTCTCCATAACCCCAAACTCCGTAAGTGGTGGGAGCTGTGAGGTCTCGTCGAAACGTTCCCCTTGGCTGCTGGAGCAGAGATAATTGGACCCAGGTTTAGCCGGAGCTTTGGTATTCACATCTTGAGCCAAGTTTTGATCTTCACAACTTCTCTCAGCAGACAGCGCCCGTGTCATCAGGGTCGTCTGACTGCATGTCGCATTTTGACATATTTTTTGCATGTGACTGACTCATTTCAGGTCAGGTGATGTTTTCCCCTTCGGTCCTGTACGTGTGGATTATGATGATTATGATAAACACAGAATGGCATGTGAAAACCAATATCTGTCCAGATATTAATGGCTCCTCAAAGCTCAAACTTCAGCTACTAGAGGTGCAATCTGGCAAGGTGTCTGGAAAAATTCCAGCGCTGTTATTTCTTAGCCCAGAGCTAACAGTGTTCACAGAAGTTTTATAAGCGGCAAACTAAAAAAAGCTCAAACAACACTGACATGGTTGCATGTTTTTCTTCACTAGAGCAGGATGATTGTAAAACTGAGGAGTCTTGTCGATGGAAACTTGAGAAAAACAAGAGACTAACTTCATCATATACGAGGAAGCCCCTTCTTGACCTCGTTGTGGCTTGTTTGGGTCGACGCTGCGCCTCTCAGAGAGCTGCTGATGGTTCTCAGCTGCTCTATAACACAGTGATGAAAAATGCAGTCCCGCTGCCTCTTGGTGTCCAGGACTCCTGCCATTGACCCCGACATTTTCTGAACACCCCTCACAGCAAGTAGTACTTCATCTGTCAACTGTGTGTGTGTGTGTGTGTGTGTGTAACGTGTCTATCGGCAGGTCGCAGGAAAGAAATACACCCTGTGGGATGACTTCCTCGTTGAGGGCAGACGCAGCGGTCAGCAGGAAATGACCTTGGGAGAACTGATCCAGTATATCTTGGTACGTCCACCTTCATTTCTTTCAGCAAGTCAACATGCACTCTCTTCACACCCGCTGCTACTGAGTGCATATTTTGCACATTTTTCTTTTTAACCCTTAAACCTCCACCTTCCTCCAGTGCACACAATTGTTTGACATGACTGGCCACTTTACACCTTGCATTCACAACCTCAGGACTCCTGGAAGAAGGTCTGGCTGTTTATCAACTTTCTTCCAAAGGCAGAACATCATTTGGAACCTTTCCCTCAGTTCTTATGTGTACTATTCATACATGCTCATCTGACACTTACCGTTTTTACATGTTAGTTTTTGAGATGTGGCGTAATGGTGAGTTTTACAGGCGCTAGTAGGTGACTTTTGTTACCTTTGGACAGAGCCAGGCAGCGGATTTCCCCTGTTTCAAGTTATTGTACAAAGTTAGCCAGCTGCTCGTGGTAGCTCTATATTTAGCTGACAGACAAGAGAGTTGTTCCACCACTCCTGTAAACTAACTCTGCAAAAAGGCAGTTACATTTCCCAAAATGTCAAACTTTTGCTTTAAGGCCTCTACTTAACTTCATACAAACTAGATTGTATGATTCATACGGATAGATGAGAAGATAAACATGTCAGGACTGTCCCAATTACGTTGAATTCAAACAGGTGACACAAGTTTTCACAACATTGACAAATGTCAAGCTGTCACTTCCTCCATCCTAAATATTATAATGTTTGTTCTTTAACTAAAAACATGGAGGAAGTAGTTGATCAGAAACTGGTTAATCAGGTGATTGCACACCATAATGAAAACATTTATAGAAGATACCTCATATCCCAATTGCAACCAGCATACTAGTCTGCATATCCAGTATGAGTAAGTACTCTCCTGATGCTCTTTTCATCTGCAGTTTGTCTTTATAATATAACATAGGCCACTCGCAGTAGAAAGGTCTGTGCTCATGACTCCCAGCTTGTTTTTTAAAGCATGCAACGTCTTGCCCTGAACAGACGTTTGATTTATTGATTCTGCTGCAGTTCGTTGGAAGGAGGCAAAGGGAAACTTAATTGGCAAGTGATTGTATTTGCTCCAGGTTTTGTTTAACCTTTGACAGGTTGGTTTCCCCCTGGTTGGTGTGTGGAGACACTGAAGAGCTTCCTGAACTGCTGAAGTTGTTTGAGGCCTCATGTCGGCATCAGACCTGTAGCCCCGCAGACTGCTGTTTTTGTAGACATGACTTTTACACTGTATTGCATGACTTTTACACTGTATTGCATTGTTATATTGTATTGCATTGTTATATTGTACATTTAATTGGACATTTTCTTTGTGCAGGATACATATAGTTTGAGCATCTGTGACCTCTACTATGGACCAGCTCGCTTATACACGGGGCAAGAAGAGAGGCTCCAGCAGAGGTATGTCTAGCTAAGACAAAGACAATTTTCCATATGCATTGCCACACATTGCACACAACCCTGCTACATCAACAATCACAACAAGCAGCCTCCCTGTGTTGGTTTAGAGGCTAATGGCAGGATGAGGTGTTTCCTCTGAGCCTGTGAGCAGAGAGCCTGTTGACACACACGCATGCATCACTGAACCCTGACGAGTGAGGCCGAGCCTCATCAGGTTTCCGTCTGTTTGTTGAGGACACGAGTTTAAGAGTAAAATTAGTACGAAATTACTTTTATTCTGCATGTGAGCAGCCACGCTGTTTGGGCCTGTTCAGTGTTGCGCCACATATTAAGCCTCGGGGCGTTCGAAACTTATCAGGAGCCTTGTGTTGTGAAATCTCTACATCAAGAACTGTATCACAGCAGAGTATGCACCCAGAGGGATGTTTAAATCCCAGGAGTAAGAGGACAACTGTAATAAATCAAGTTTAACATAGACGTTTTAAAGGCTTTTAAATGCTTAATTCTTGCTGTAAGCTCTCCGTGTTCACCATGAACTGGACTGTGTGTATGTCCATGTCGTTTATGACGCTCGAGTCTCTGGGGCGGTTAGATCTGTTGTGGTTAGATTGGTGGTGGGAGAGGGGCAGAGTGCTGGCCATGTGCACAGCTGGTCACGCATGACAAATGCCCTCTCCAGTAGTCACTTCCTGTGTTGGGCCTGTGAGGGGGAACTTAGAACGTAAAAAGTCAGATTATTTCAATTGTATAGTTGCTATTATTGTATGTTTGTGTTACTGTCGAAATGTGCATGAAAAGACCAAAGCTCTCAGTATATTATAGTATAGTAATACTATTTTCTGCCGCTGATTAATACACCTTTAGTGTGGCTCTTGAGTATTTCCAGCAGCAGAATGGCGTATGTGGGACTAAAAACAATTGTGGTGGTCTATCTCAGAGAGGATTACCCTTTATAAATATATTTGGATACATACTTGATAGTAGGATGAATGAATTGCTTTCAGTCTTTTCATGGGATGTGTTGATAATAAGAACAAGCTAATCTCCTTACAGAAGGCACCAATATTTATGAACTTTGGTTGGTGAAGATTACTTTTTTAAAAGCTACCTTATTGCAAATGTGTGTTAAAACTATTTATAATTATACCGTTTTAGAATTTGTAAATGTTTATCATTCATACTCTCCTCCAAATCAAAGCTTACGTGTACTGTATACTTTTGCAGTGTTTCTGATGTGGTGAGGATGGTCACCAAGAAGGAGATCCCTCCACACAAGAAGATGCTGGAGTTGACGCCCACGTTTTCTGAAGATGAGGACTGTGAGACAGTCCCAACTATCAGATACATGCTCCTGTGAAGCCACCAGCACAAAGTTTCCAAAGAGTTTCCATTGAAAAGTCATCACATGGAACGGTTTCAATGTGACAAAGCAAACTTAACTCTCCTGTGACATCATATCAGCTAAAAACATCCTCATTTTGTTCATCTAGCTGTTGTTTACAAATTATTTGTTCCTGCATCTATCTTTTTCTTCCACAAATATGTTTTTATTATTTTACTGGTGTACTCTGATCATTTGTTTATTATTAATCATCATGTAATGTGAAAAATCACCATGCATAAAGAGCGTTATGATATTTCTCTTTTTTTTGATTTAACAGCAAAAGCTTACATTTAATTTCCTTACTATTATAACCTGAAATTTCCATTTGCCAATTTCTGGTTCTCATTTAAAAGTAAAATTTGTCTTTGGAGAGGCTTTTCCAGTTGGCTGTATTTTATGACACGATTACTACTTAAAGGGTTATTTTTTCACTGTGTACTCAGGCCTATCTGTGAAGAATGGGGTTTGTGATTTATATAATAATTCAATAAATGTGTCTATGAGGAACCATCTGTGTACTTCACTGAGAGACTTCAGTTCCCTCACAAACATACCATGAGCACACCGCACCCAAACTCCCATTTTAACCAGGAACGGATCCTGTTGAGTCAGCTCAGCCAGTCCGTGTTGTTGTGTCCTTGAGCAAGACACTTAACCCTCATTGCTCACCATTGCTGTGTCTACGGTCTCCTGTATAGCATGTAAGTCGCTTTGGATAAAAGCGTCAATGAAATGTTATGTTTAAAAGTCTTAACTGTTGGTTATTAAGTTTACATATTGATAGTTGTTTTTATTTTCTCAAAGAAATACAGGACAAGTACCACTCCACCTGGCTTGATCTTAAATAAGGTGATGGAAGTATAAAAAAGTTAAAAGCAATGGAAAAATGTGCTGCTCTGATAAAGGTCCTTTAGACCGAAAGCTAAAAAAGTTTACTCAGCATATATGAAGTGTGCAGGTATCTATTGTATCGATTTTCTTGAAGAAAAAAATACGCCCCCCTCCCCCACAAATACTAACTGTGCTTAAAAGTTATATAATATAATACGGCATATTAAAAATGTAGAAAATGCTTAATACTTGTCAAACTCAAAGAGATGGCTACAATAATACTATTTCAACCGTTGGCACTGCTCAAACTCAGGCAGAAACAAAAAACCTTCTTTAAATCCAAAATAAACTTTTATTCTAGATGTATCAACATTGTGGACAAAATCCAATTATGAAAATAGAACAATTATATTCAAATTTCTGTTAATGATCAGTCCGGAGGTACAGCATCACCTAAATGTATCCAATAATGTCATTGCATATGATGGGTTGCCGGCTGCCTGTCTTCATCAGAACAGTGAACCGGTAGACGTCGGGGTCCGGCTGGTGGAGGCCCGTGTGGGACTGGTGAAAGAAGGGCTTGAGAGCCTGGAGTCCCACTGGACAGGACATCCGCTTGGGAGCCTCTGCAGCCCTGCTGAGCCTCGTGGGGTCCGCAGGCCTCGGCCTCACCTCCACACCTTTAGACACTCCTGCTAGTCTCCGCCGCATGTTGATCAAAATGTCTTTGGCGAGGCGGCGGCCCGCATGGGGCTTTGGTTCTGCTGGCTCAGGACACTCTGGCAGGTCCAGCCAGTTCTGTATTAGGTCAGCAAAGCTGTTGTCCCCCAGCACCAGAGGCTGTCTGTTTCTGCTGCGGCTCAGCAGCGATGTGGTCCAGTCCTCTGGGTTACTGGCCTCAAATGAGGTCCAGCGCTCCAGGCAAGCGTCCGAGGTCGATTTGGGCCGGATCCGGCCAGAAGGTCCTCTGTTTGTGCGGAGGCAGGCAGAAGAGGAGACTCGCACATTCCTGGTCCTCCTTAGTACCACACCTTCATCATGCCAAGACGCCTCAGAGTAGCCCGAGTCAAAGTCCAGACTCTTTTCACTGCTTGGGGAGCCTTGTGCCAAGCGTTCATGCTGCTGATGCTCTTCCTCTTCTTCCAGGGGGCTGGCCAGGCAGCAGGCAGAGTCATACGTGCTGGCTTCACTGGCGTCGGAAACACGTAGACGGGCGAGTCGCTCTTGCTGTGCCCTCTGTTTGCAGAGCCGTGTCACGGCGAAGGACCGAGCACATGGTTCACTCAGTGGCCTCGGCCTGCTTATCTGCTTCAGGTCCTGCAGGGATCTCATCATGCACTGCATCTGGTCCCGGAGGCAGTCAGTAGAATCTCCTAAACACAGCTAAAGGAAAGACCCAAAGACTCAGTGGTGCTGGAAGAATTCATATAAAGTCAACTCTTTTCACCAAAACGCTTTGATCGACTTTTACAGGAGGCGACAGAGCAGTTAGGCTGGCTTCCAAAATATCCCATCATGCCCTGGCTGGTCTAGCTATAACAGTTGGCTCTGTTATTTCCATAACTGGGCCAATAAGATTTTTACCAGCTGAGGTCACTCTGCTCTATGACCATATAACAAGTGAAGCATTCCTGACAAACCTCAGAGCAGCTTTATGGAGACCATCCCATGCAGTATGATCCCAGAAAATGAAAACTGGAGAACAGGATGCAGATTTTACATGAGGACAAACTCTCTGCCTTCTAAAGCAGGAGGGGAAGTCTGAACAAAGTAGAGCTGAATCGTGGAGGAGGGACGAGGAGGCCCATATCTTTTCTGGATTCCCCCTAACTTGTTGACTTGACTGTATTATAATGCAGGAAATGACGGCACCATGTTGGAATTACACAATGATGATGTTTCAATTGTGAATCAAATCATTTACCAGCCTTCAGATGAACTGAAATCATTGCAAAATGTGCAAATCGAAAACAAACTCCTAAAAATCCTCCAAAAAAATTAGTACCTCGTGTTTTTTTGTTGTCATACAAGATCCCATAATATTTAGTTTGTTGAACCACCCTGTCCTGTCAGTGTTGGTTTGGAACTGTATGGACACCACAATGCCGTGATGTTATCACAGCTGTGGGTGCTGAACCATTTGGCCCCTGGGGGCGACTAATCTGACATACAGAGACATCCTCAGTAAGACTAAAAATGTCCTGTTCTCCTTGGCTGCCTTCACACAACGAGGAGAAGTGAGTCACCCAGTTGTATGCATTTGGTCAGGACAGTGTGGTGTGAATTAACTTGCTTTCCAAAAATAACAGTCATTAGAGGAAAAACTTTGAGAAACTGCACAAAATTGACACGAAAATTGCGAGAAAAAAAACACACTTCTCCTTAGGGCCCTGAGCAATCTTTCAATTAAGTCGCTGCATGCATCTAAAAAACTGTTCAAATATATTAAAACAAGTGGATAAAACATACCATTGCCTGTGAGTAAATGTCTGCAGTGAAGTTCCGAATCCTGTTAATTCTCTCTGCAACCAAAAAACAATGCATTAGAATAAATGGTGGGCGTTTTTCCACAATTATTACACTTTTTTTAGTTTAGTAATGTATGAGTAGCCAAATAAAACTCACCTTTGCATTTGATTCTAAGTTAATGTCAGCACCATCCACAGCTGCACACGTTTACAGTAGAGATGGTGTGCCGCTCTGTGTTCCCTCATCTGAACCAGATGAAGGTCTGTCAGCGGACTTTGACGATGTTGAGCTTTTCGCTGCAGCCAATCAGCGCAGGACATCACACGAGCAGCCAATAGCAAGTCACCTGAAACTAGACACCTCCCCGTGTAATTACGGAGGTTCCTACTGTAACTTTGTCGCGTTGTATTACTCTGTGCAGACTCTACATCTGGAGTTGGATAAAAAAAAAAGACCATTTTTCATTCAAGTATTTATACTTTTCAGTGTTCCAAACCACTGACATTGATTGTATTCAATACTTTATCATTACGACCACCGCTTTATTTTAGTCTAATTTCAGTTTAATGCAGAAAATGAAACTCTACTTTTGTAAAAGAAAAAAAAGAGAAAAAAACGATAAGTCTCTGTATGAATGTGTGGATTTATTCAAATCTACATATTGCCACCTGGTGGATCTTTGTAGACAGGACCTCACAGTTTACCATTCCTCATATAGTATTTGAGTAAAGTGTATCTTTTGTTATAATATGAGTAATGCATAAGTTATTTCACTATTAAACCATCCATGACTGCACATCCTCACTTCACCTGTTGTTCACAATGTAACTGTTTTGTAATTCAGATAGTGGAAGGAGACTCCTCAGAAAGTAGCAAATAGTATGTAAAATAGTCAATTACAAGCAAAAGTATACGTACAGAAGTATTATCAGCGAAAATATGTGTCATATCACTAGGGCATGTGTATGTAATATGTATAACGTCTTTAAAGGTCTTAATCTATTACAGTATAGTGGACATTTAATTGTCTAGTTTTTAACACTGTAAGGAGATATATTTTTTTTTGCATACATATTAACAGAAGAAATGCATTTTATCCCTCACTTTACACATTTTGCTTTACTTCACCACCTTTGTTTTTGAGCAACAATTCTTAAGCAATGTGATGAACTTTGATTTCATTAAAAGTTACTTTCTTTGTCTTGTTTGCTATGAGGTGACATACTGTATATATTTTAAATAAACAGTGTTGTAAATATGTATTGCCCTCTGGTGGAATAGAAGTAGCATACAATGGAAGTACTCAAGTATCTTTGAATGTACAATACTTCATTATATATAGTTACTTTCCCCCGATGGAACAAAAAAAAAGATTTACCCATCACCTATACCTAAAAGAAAAAAACAATTTCTACCATATAGTCCTCTTTCTATATTCTTTTTTACTTTATTTTTAGTAGACTTTTGATCCAAACATAGCAGATCAGAATAAATGTGTTTTGTGCATTTTCATTTGACACATTACACTGTAGAATAAAAGATAATGTGAGTAAACCTTTATTTACATTTAACAAGTGAAGTACTATCATCTTAATATTAGTGACTGACTATCATCCATTGTTCTCCGTGTTGTGATGCGTCTTAAATCATGGGTTATGTGAACCAAAGTGGAGTATAAATAGCCCTAATTCACACTATGGAGATAGCATGTCTCTAAATAACAAGTGTAAACCGATATCAAGGCACAAACATATGTAAAAAGACTTGGAGTGGAACAAATGGCACAGAACAATCCACGTTAGTAACAGACATAAGCACTTAAACATCTTGCAGATATCTTAAAAGTGACACATAAGCATTTCTGTTTTATTTCTTCAAAGAAGGTACTTAAGGAATGTTATTCAGTGTGGAGGGTACGAGCTAATCTATAGTCATGCAGGACGGTGCGCTATAATACAACTGGGAATATTGATTCTGTGTAAACATTGTACAAAATAACACTTTCCCTTTATCATTGTAATTCTCATGCTTGTTTTTCTTCTAAAAATAAGCTCTGTGCAGTCAAAAGGTTCATAAAATGCCAACATTAGTTAACATAAGTTAATGTGATTTTTCTAAAAAGTTTTTTTACTGTATTTTTTTTTTACTAAACGGAGAAAAGCAAACTAGGAAAGTAAAATGAAAACCTAAAAAAACCCAGAGAGATCTGTAGAGATAAATACAGTGTAAACTGGTTCTTGAAGGACTTTTAAAGATGGAAAATATTTATATTTTACTGCATTTTCCTTTGCATGATAAGAACATGGCTTACTATAATGATTAGTTTTCCTTTTTAAACAATCATCTTCCACTTGGATATTATTATTTAGGTTACAAATCTAATTTAAAAACTAGTAAGGGGTCCTTGGTCGAATATATATATATTTACATGAACTCAGTATGAATAGTGTGAGAACACCAAGACCAGTAAGAAATGTATATATGAAAAGATATGAACACAACTGATAATGTGATGGCTGGAAATCAGTGATTGTTGAAGTTCTTTCAGGTTTCCCCTTTAGGAATCAAGTCTGTTATGGTTTTCATTATGAAAAGCAGTAATCATCACATGGCTGTTGCAGGCTCTCATGCAGTCTGTGTGCATCAGGCGCCGCCCTGTGTGAACAGAAAAACAACACAAAACACCATTATACAAATACAAGCAAAAAAAAATTAGAGTTTTTATTTAACTTTTTTTATGCACAGTGACTTATATTGCCGTTTATTCATTTATTTTCTTTTGGATCGACTTGCTGAGGTTTTGAGATGTCATGTTACATTCTTGACCCAACACTAACACATTTTATTCATATAGCTCAAATTTATAAAATTTCAAATTTCAAACTTTGTTTCTGATCTTAAAAAGTTGTGCTCTAAGAACCAAATACAGTCAGTAACTCCACACAGTGCGTCTTGGTTGTGCCATTTCCAATTAACAAGCTGAATATCAATGGGTGAATTTAGTAATTTTAACTAATCATACAGATTTGTAGCTGCTGAAAGTTTGAAATGTCTCACGTTTAAGTAACAAATCCTAAAAGAATGAATGAATCATGAAATTGATGGCAACACATCTTCTATTGAACGACCGTGATAAGTCGACGAATCATCTCGGCTCCAATCCACCTAAATTGTCTCAAGCTGTTCCATAATATATATATTTTATATTTCATCATACCCATACCTTTAGAAAAGACCACAGTCTTTTAGGTTGTTCTTAATGATTACGTCAGTGACGGCGTCAAAGACAAACTGCACGTTCTTTGTGTCAGTGGCACAGGTGAAGTGGGTGTAGATCTCCTTGGTGTCCTTTTTCTTGTTCAGGTCCTCAAACTTGGTCTGAATGTAACTTGCTGCTTCATCAAACTTGTTGGCTCCTGGGAAGCAATGGAAGCATGAGGAAGAGATGTGTTATTAAGATGACAGAGTACTTTTTCTTGTCTGTGATTGGACTGAGGATATTTAACTATCAAAACACTGTGTACCTGTGTATTCTGGAAAGCAGATGTTAAGGGGACTGCGAGTAATCTTCTCCTCAAAGAGGTCCTTCTTGTTGAGGAAGAGGATGATGGAGGTCTCAGTGAACCACTTGTTGTTACAGATGGAGTCAAACAGCTTCATGCTCTCGTGCATTCGGTTCTAAAAAAAAAGGAGCAAAGTCGGTCATGGCTGAAGTACAACAACGCATCAGAGCTGCCACCAGGGGGCGCTGTTGTTTAACATATTAAATAACCAGTGCAGAGTGTCTTTTGGCCATGTAGGCCTCTCTGAAGCACTTGCTTTACATTCATAATCAGTGAAAAAATGACAAACAAACAAAAATGCTACACTCCATTGGTTCAACTGTAAAATAATTGTAAAGTCCAATGAGGCCATTTAACCACCTGGGCCTCACAATTGTTGAGCTATAATAAAAGGAGGGATGGGTGATTTTAAATGCCTTGTAATGCCTTACAGTCTGAAGTATCTCATGCTGCAAATCAGCCAAATAGCAGATTTATGAAGCGCGTAACGTTATATAATTCATGCAGATGAAGACAAACATTCTAGAAGGTGGATTTTTCTTTACCATCTCCTCATCCTCAGCCAGCACCAGGTCATAAGCACTCAGTGCAACACAGAAAATAATGGCTGTAACTCCTTCAAAACAGTGGATCCACTTCTTTCTCTCCGAGCGTTGGCCTCCAACATCAAACATTCTGCAAAGGGAGTGAAGCAGAGGAGATGCATTGTGTGTGGAGGAAGGAGGTGACAATGAACGACAGTAAGGTGGAGCTGGAAGGCAACAGGGTACTGAAGAGGACCGCTCAGGAAGGATGACGGGGAAGAGAGAAGGTGGAGTGACATGCCATCCCTGTCTCTACACGTTTTGATGAGACTTTGAGAATAAATGTGGTGAGGAGGTGGAGAGATGTCTGTCAGATATCTGATCAAAGACTGCAGGCTACGATGATACAGAGGGCCATTCACACTGTTTAGGTTAGCAGACACACTCAACAATCTAAATTAAGCCATTGTGTAAAGATTTCTTTTCCATACTTATGGCAAACAGGACAGAATCATAAAAACGTGACTTTCTTCTCATTGATTGCCTCCCATGTATTATTCAGGCCAAATATTGAGCCTGGGACAGAAGGTAAATATCAGAGTTTATCAAGAAACAGGTCACACCAGAACCATGTGACTGCTTTTTTTTAAATAATCCCCCCAAAAAAGAAACAAAACAACCGTGATCTTTGCTTTTTCATGACATAGTTTGTATATTCAACTTATACACTATACAGACATGGATCTTCTTCAATATAGGTCCTGTTATAAAATATTGAAACACTTACTATATCTCTAGCACATCCTCTATCAAGAGATATATCTATACCTCCATTATTATCCACACATGAGTGCTCAGGCTGGGTCAGAGCATATTTTATGTAAGACCTAATGTACTGTAACATGGAGGACATATTCAAATGTTTGCACTTTGGTTTCATTGAGCGAGAGCGTGATAGGATGGATCTAATGCATTTACTCAGCCTTCAGTTCAATCATGCTAATTATTAGGCTTTATTGCTGTTATTGTTTGGCTTCTAAGTTGCACATTTCAAGTGAGGAGGGTCAGTTGCCCTTTGATGCTATTATGTTGAGACCAAAATAAAAATGAGCAATCAGTTTAAAGCAGGTGTGGAGGAGGCTGGGTGATGTCACTGTTGAAAGGGACTTATTCAATAATAATAGTAATAAAATAAAAAGGATGATGACATACCCACATTAACTATAATATCTGAGTTTTTGCCTGGCCGTCTCCCAAAATAGCACCAAGGATAGTTATATTTTATTCAGTATCGGCCATGTTTCATGTGCTCTTGTGTTGCTAGAAGGACAAACTGACAACTGGCAGTTTTTTTTTTTAATGTATCACCAAATTCCACTACAGGAGGCAAGGATCAGAGATGAGTGGACACTGGGGTTTATGCTACCCCCGAGGTTTGTTAAGGCCAAATACACCTCTCACTTTGGGTGGGTTGCTAAGAGTTCCCTGGCCTGGACTATCACATTGGTGCAGTGGGAGGCAGTGTGAGAGAGGAGATAGCTGTGTGATTTCAGAGGATTTATTTGTTTTTTGTTAGTATCTGAGGGCCATTAAATCCATTGAAATCAGGTCAATGCTTTATGGCCTTACTTGAAGTGCAGTTCCTTAAAAGTGAAGTGAGTCTCCACAATGCCGGTGGTCTTGACCCGAGTTCGCAGCACATCTTGCTGGGAAGGAATGTAATCTGCTTTAGCTATCCTCTCCAGGTCATTCAGGTAACTGGGAGGGAGGGAGGAAGGAGAGAGAGAGAGAGAGCGAGCGAGAGAGGGAGAGAGCGAGAGATGATGACATGGTTAGCAATTGTAAAGTGAACATGATTTGCAACCTCTAGCACTGTGTTCTACCCTAAGTAGAAGGACGATGACAACAAACATGGTAACAGAATTTGTCCAATGAATTAATATACTAGTACAAAAATAATTTCTTCTTCCTGCTGTGATTTGTTTAAAATCATATAACAAATATTCAATTCAACTCCAAAGCAGAGTGTAAAAAAACACTTTTTAGGTCTCCATTCACAACTCGTTTCACTCTCCTGTTTTTGCCCTTTTTCTGTTTTCTGACAGACAGTTGGTCAGTAGGGGAGTGTGGAGGCATATTTGCCATGCTCAACACAACCTGCTCCACTTACACAAGCATTGCATCATCCAAGGCCAGCTGGGAGCTTTAGTGGGCCGGCCAGCCAGTTACAGAAAGATATGTATGTGTGTGCATACATACTCACTCCCTTTAATACCAAAAAAGGGCGTCGCTCAGAGGTTTATTATCACAACTATCTCATAGTTTTCTTAGAGTCTAATCTAGTTCACTGCTTTCTTCTCTAAAGATAAACTATTTTGTTCTCCGTGCATTAGGTTACAATATGAAAGTGTCAAATTCAGAGAGGTCGAAATAATCATTATTTTCACTGCAGTGCATATGAGAGGCTAAAAGGCCTGCAACATTAGACCCATCACAACACCAAGAGAACAACATCCCTATGACAGGAACATCAAATTAATCTGCACAACAATGAAAAAAATACAAACTAACAGCCAAACCCTTATCACTGTCACTTTCTTGAGCTGTTTATACGTCTTTTAAAATAACGTTGAAGTGCAGTGTTTCAGTCGCAGAACAATAAATATAAATGACAAAGAGGTATGCAGGATGAGAAAAGGAGCACATCTGACTGGTAGTTGGCCACATCTACATTTAGAGTGGTGAAATACGGAGTCGGTGTATTCAGGAGCAGATTGCCTAATGATTGATGTACAAGTAGTGGAGGATATGCAGCGACAACGTTGTCAATGACGGCCTGAATGTTACAAAAGTGATATTAAAAATGATAGATTTAAGCAGGTTGGCGCATACAAAAAGGTATAACCAAGTTATTTTAGAAAAAAGCATTAACGTGTATTTGATTCCAACATGGCATCACATTATAATGTACACCTACAAATTCCCACTCACTATGCTGCAGAGTCGTTGAGCTGGTATTCTCGCGACCGCGTGAAGCAACTCTGAATGCCACCGTCACCCCACAGCCGCTTGATCACGTTGGACAGATCATCAGGAAAGATGCCCTGCTCTTCAGCAGCTGCAGACAGGGCGAAGAGCTGCTGGGCGTCGTCCTGCAGGGGGCGACAAGGACACAATACAGGGCCGTTACAATGGAGGAGTCACTGCCAAGACATACACGTAACCTACATCATCTGAACCCCCGGTCTAGATTTGGGTGTGGATTGAAACGATAACAATGGATCATTAAAAGGATAGGTCGTCAATGCTAAGCAAGTCTAATGTAATGCAACACTCACATGCCCATTGAGTACGTTTGGATAATTTGGAAGATACCCACTTTATTTGTCTAACACAGACTGCTGAAGCCTCATATGAGCCATGGCTCTACTTTAAATGCATTTTTGGGAGTGAGCAATGATTTTCTCCATTATATTGAAATTTCTTTAAGAAGGGATTTTTTTGCAGCCAGTTTTGACGGGAGTAACTACAGCGACCAATTGCTGTTTCAATGGACTTGTGGGCTAGTGAGCAATATTTTACGGCCAAAAAATGGGAACTTATCCATTAAGGATACAATAAAGTAAGTTTTGAACTATGTAAATAGAAAACAGCCAACAGAGAATAAGTGAATAGTATCTGTGATCCACATCAGAGCAAATCGATTAGACTACACTAGACGACAAACCAAATACAGCTCCTCAAAAAATTTCTCAACCAGTCGCATTTGGATACATGCTAAATAAATAATGTGTGGTCATGGAGGGCCTTGTCTCTGAACTACTGCCAAGAAAGCCACGGTTATGAGAGTTGTTTCACTGAAACCTAGAAGCTGATGCCAGCCACTACGGGCTGAGCACATGTCAGACGTGTTGGTATGACTCCAGGGGACAGCATGGGCTGTTACAACAGACTTCCTGCCGTTTGACTCCATACTCGTTTCTCTCAATTCTCCATCTTCCTGTTGACATGAAATTCACTGATCAAGGGGCTTTGGCCAGTTCATGGCTGCAGGAGGGGCTGTTCCCTTGAATATGCATGTAGTTATCGTTAACATAAAAACTGAATACATGTCTGGTGCTTTTGTGGTTAGCCACATTTTTATGTCTTTTCTTGATTATCCAATTTATGCTAATTTACCTTTTTCTTGGTGAACAGATCAATCACCACCTACTACTCTTTATTTAGTTATTCAAGCTGTATTTTGCCAGTGACTATGACGGCTGAGCTTTTTAATTTGGTTTAAGTGCTATTGGATCATAAGTGACTGGAACTCTTCCTGCTCCCTCAACAGTGTGGTTAATGTGTGCACGTTTAGGTTTTGCTGACGTTTGTATGCATGTGTCTACTCATACCCAATCTGTGTGTGATCGTTGTGTACAGCTGCAGTGTGCAGGCATGGGCAGGCTATCGCACTAATTGCCACGTGTGGGAGTCTGAGAGAGTATCGTCACGTACATGCAGCCATTCGACAGATCTGTCAGACAGAAAAAAAAACAACACTCTAATGACCACAGCAGAGTCCTCAATCCTTTTATTGCAGCTCCAGTTACAGCACACATGAGCTGGCCTCGCTGCAGAATCACACCGACACACTCCTCCTCAGGAATGAGTTCACTGCTAGACCTCACTGGCAGCTTGTGTTCACACGGTGGATCAGACTGTGGATGGCGGTGTGTCTCCATACATCCGGGTGTGCAGGGTGTGCCTGTCTGCATGTGTTCTGTATAAGAGTTGCTGATGACTTTCTGTGCATATGTGACTCGTTTCACAACATGAAACCTGTAAAAAATTGGCCTTGAATATGTATTTAATAGCTACATAACGCTAGATGATATGGTGCTAAAACGACTTTCTTGATAAGGTAATGCTTTAAGTGGCAATAAGAATATTTCAGTCCTGGTTTATTTATAATTTCAATCGAAGTGAAAGGCATTGTGAGCTGCCTGGAGTCTTTTTGTTGATACATGACCTTCATGTTTTCAGAATTGTGTGCTTAGTTCCATCTTTTATGTTTATACATTTTTTTTCTGGGAATGTTGCCCAGTTTGTAATACTGTAAATGTGTAAATATTGTAATAATTTATCAGTGGGCCTTATGATCAATCACCATTGTGTTAACTACTTCCGCGTCCGATATGTCGCTTAACAGATTTTTCTCAAAATGAAAACCTTCCAGATTGCCACATTAACAAAGTTTTTTGTTGGCGTGAAATCTTAGGTTTTCTTTTTTAATGTTAAAAGAGAAAAGGTTGAGGATGAGGACTTAGCAATGTGGTCAGCCATTTGGAAACGTTACCTTTTCTATTTACGTAAACTGCAAACACACAAACTGATGCAGATAATTAAAAATGTGCTCCTATGCCTGGGAAATAACGCTTGATCCCTACTGTAGGTAGACAGTAACAGTTAGCCAAAAATTTGCCAATATGTTTTTAGCAAATAAAAACCTTTACTCTTGTCATTTCTTCTTTTGAAAGGCTGAAAAGACAGTCCCACTAAACACAGCTTCAACATGTGGAGAAATCCAATGCTTAGCTGACCTGATTTGCCTAGTAAGAGTTGCTCAGCTATGATTGGGGGACAGTGAATAGAGATCGTGGATGTAATCCTAATCCAAACAAAAAGGATAAACAGACATGCAAAGAGGACATACAATGATGAATCACAGTGGTTTTAAAGAACAGAAACATGTCTGTCACACAAAAAGACAATAGTTGGCCACTTGTGAAGTTTTCCTTTGCTGAGGCTGCGAAGAGCACCTGGCAAACTAGATGTGCGGTTAAAATGTGTGATGCCAGCACTTTCAAATAAATCTAATCCCCAAAACAGCCCTCAGTGCCGCTGCCTCTGCTGGCTTTAAGTACACTTGCAGCTTCTTCTTTCTTTCTTTCCTTCTCTATTTCAAATTTAAGGAGTAAGCAGATCAAAAATGGAGGTTAGGTCTGTAAGACAAGGACCACTTCCCCGCTGGTTACAAAGATGGATCAGTGAAGCATTGTACTGTGTTTGAGTTTTTAATACCAACAGCAATTTTACAGCTGAAAAGAAGCTGTTATGAATAGGTGAATGTTGGAAATCATGTGATGCAACATTTGGCTTGGCACAGCTTACTAGTGTTATAGACTGAATAAGAATTGAGGCATGAGAACAAACCTCTTTTCCTAGAGGAATCAGGGCCTTGTAGTATTCTTTGTTCACTGGGTTACACTGCAATACGGACAAGCAAGGTAGTAAAATGTTTGTTTCAGAGATAATGGGCAACTGAGTTTTTTTCATTCATATTCTGAGACAAAGAGAAAGTGAAAGGGGCACGATGTGTTTGTAGAAACAAAGGCAAACTCTTGTGATATCCCTTCTGGGCAGGCAAGTCTTGCGGGCTGCAACAGATACACAAGATGCTGTTGATGAAACAGCCTTTGTTTTGGTGCGGCCTGAGGGAGATCCTGATCGCTCCATAGTTAGTAAAGCCCTCAGAATTCTGCAATTTCACAGAATGCAAATTGTTTTTTTTAGGCTGGTCAGCGTTATGCTCTCACCCTTATAAAGCCACATATTTACAACAATTATGTGACTGGTATTATCTAAGATTTTTAAATGATAAAAATAAGGAATACTAATATTAAATCTAGTAGATATGTGGAAATATCATGTCATTGCAAATACATATTTATTTTAAGTATTTGAATGATTGTTTGTCTTACCAATCTGCCAGGGCTGCTGTAGTCCATCTTCAGACTGGCCATGGCTTTAACAATGGCCATGATGGACTGGATGGTATTACTATAAACCACTGCTCGGTACTGCTTGCACTCATCTTCTGAGTAGCCATCTTCATGGATGATCCTGAGAATTAAAAAATATGCAACATTTATTAAAGTGTACATTAAATGATATGTTCACCATTTATTCAAGGCTGCCCTGTGTCTGATTGTAAAGGCACTAAAACACACCGCAATGCGAAGAGAAACTGCATAATAATCATCTGTTGGTTCATCACTACAAGCAGCCCCATTCACATACTCTACATGTATTCATTTGATCCATTGCTAAAACAAAATCATTGAATATATCAGTTTTGAAATGGAAAACCGTAAGCTGACAAGTGGGTAGTCGTTTTTGCCACATTTAAATTAAGGTTTCACAGCCGTCACTAACCGATCATCAGTACATTTCTGCAACATTCAGAAATACATCAATCATTAGGATGACAATCATCCCGACTTCCTCAGGCTGCAGAGGGAAGTGCAGAGAGCATAATGAGATGACCCCACACTAGTTCTAAATAAAACTCTACTGCTTTTAACACTGTGTTGATGCAAATGATAATGAACAGCAGTCATTTATAAGGGGTTTCATAAAATAGGTTGTGTTTACCTACCTGGTGTAATATCATGTTGACACAGGATACATCAATCAGTGTAATGTTACATAATAGGCCAGTGTTCCTGTCTTGCAGGCTGATTTATCTGTATGTCTGTACGTGTTAATACCCTGGCTTCAAAAAGTGACAGACTGATCCTAAAGTTCATAAAACATGGATTCAGTGCCTGGCTAGCCCAGAGGAATGTGAATAATTAAGCATTTTAGGGTCCTCTGGTCCTCTGTGAGCATGTCTGTGAGCATGTCTGTGTGTGTGTGTGTGTGTGTGTGTGTGTGTGTGTGTGTGTGTGTGTGTGTGTGTGTGTGTGTGTGTGTGTGTGTGTGTGTGTGTTCGTTCTGATTGGTGCACACACACATTACAACATCCTCTGGATTCACAAACTTGACATACTGCTCTTGTGCTATGAGAAGTGAAAGACAGCAACAAACAGGAGAGGCAATCCTGTCCCTAGAAACCACAAAGGGGGAAGTCTTATTTATTGTAACTAACAATGACATTGTGGTAACAATAAAAGATTGAGCTACAACTTCTGATTTAATATGGCAAATCCAGGAGATAAGACTAGTGGGCTACTGTGCCTTGCGGTGAGCAGAGACCCATCAGGTGTAAGCGTGGCAAAGTATTCTCGTGTTTGCAGCTCTGCAGCGGCTGGCTTGCTAATAAACACATCATGATTTAACGTTTCCTTACATCAGATAAGGAAAACAGAACAGAAACAGAAGTGATACGATAGTATTATCGTATCAAGAGACCATAAGGCTAATCTGTGGCAAGCAGTGGGGTCACTATCACAGTAGCCAGGTTTCACAATGGAAACGCTCATTTAACATAAAAAAAAAGTTTAAAAAAAAAAAAAAAAAAAAAAGTACATAATCCATCTCTGGGTTTAACAGAAGGCCTAAATATAAAGTAAGATAGAGATTGCATTTGTAACTTACTTCATCTGCTTTACAATGGTGCTCTTCCCAGATTCCCCAGCACCTGTTGGAACATTAAAAGAGGTTTAATCACGTCATCCTAAGACAGCCAAATAAAAATGGCTGTGCCAGATAGCAGAGAAGCAAGGCACAAAACCATTTATTTTGTTTCTTAGCGAATACACTTATACCGAATAAACCATCGTTGAAATGAATAAGCCCAAATTTTTGGCACGTCTCTTTTGCTTTCAGGACCAATGCCACCGTCCCCTGACACCACCTGACCCAGCCCTGCCAACAAACATTAGCCCAGCCCGGGGCTGACGGAGCAAGTGGGACCAGCAGAGCTGTCAACACTCATCACCCCCACGCAGGGGAGAGGGAGGGGTGTAAAAGCAACGTCTGGGCTGGTATTTGCTGTCATGTGAGCCGCCACTCGTGATTTGCTGAGAGGTAGCTGGTAAGTTACATTTTAGTTTTTATTTGTCTGTATGACAAGAAAGTACACAACCACCAGACACACACAAAAACAGATTTAATTGAACACAAATAACAGAATAATATAGGGCTATATATGTTTTTTTAATGGTAAAAGTTGCTGCTTCATGTTCACTTTGATCCTTTTATTTTGTCTTAACATATCTGAGTCAATCCAGAGGTAGACACTTTTTAATCTTACTTCAAGCAAAACTTAAAATGATGCAACTTCTATTCAGTCACCATCCCAATTCTAGGAATTCTAGGAAGATATATATGAACAATTTTGCATAAAAACAGCATGAGATTTATAGGCACAACAACTAAAATGCCCTGTTACAGAATAAAAGTTGTTTCTCTGCGGACACACATGCATGAAGGTCACCTTCCTGACTCCAGAATAAAAGTCATCCATCAATATTTCAAGCCCAAAGGGAGGCGGACATTTATGAGGAGTAGTGAAAAAGAAGTGGACATCCTCTTGCTTCATGCTCAAGGTGTTTTAGGAGAAACAGGCAATGTTGTTGTTCTGCTTCTGGGGAGAACCTCTGAACAAACTTTTGATTTCACAGTATCTGGTTATTTCGTCGCAGCAGCCAGAGGGCAGTAAACAGTGTTGAATTCATCCCCAGGGTGGTATTGATCATAAATCATGATAAAAATAAACAATATGAATCATCTCGCTTACTCCGTTTCTCTGTGTTACAGTGTAGAACAAAAATACAAAGCAGTAGAACAACATGCATTTGGGGCACATAATAACATTTCAAGATAAAAACACATCAGCCAATATGTTTTTAACTTCTATCTTTGACATAAAAACCTAATATAAACATCATTACCAAGGGTAAGATAAGGGTTGTGCCCAAGATATGTACAGAGTAGGAGCAGCTCCATGATACTGTACTTGAACCAAAGACTCGTGAAGTCACACTGTTATTTTATGGACCAACTGGCTATCAACCTGTGAAAAGAAGTGACGCTGTATACAGCTCTGGAAGGTAGCGACTCATCAATCACACGTCAAGCCACGCCCAAAAGCATAACCTGCTCTATTGTCTATTATACTCTAAATGGGACCAACATTTACAAAATGAACAATGAACATCAAGCTGTTTTGAAGAAGACTTGAAACTAGCGATTGAGAGCATAAACTCATGTTCATAATTTGTACTGAGATTATTTTCTCCATGCATTCAGACTTAGTTTTACTACAAGAGGAGTCACCCTTGATCTCCAGTATAGAGAATGCAAGTTTAAGGCTTTAAGGTTTCACTTTTCAAAACTGGAGCTTGCTGCCTGACTTGGACACTAGTGATGCTTTGAGCTCAAGCTAACAATAACTTGCTAACATGCTCAGGCAAATTTGGTATTTTACAAATAAATTGAATCAGTGAACAGCTACCCAGCAGAGAGCATCCAACAATATTGCTAAAAACATTCAGATCAGATATAATGAATAAATCTACAGAATATTCAACGTGAATCAATGTATCCACCGTACATGAAGCCCTGCACAGTGTTGGAGCTCCAATGAGGATTGATCGTATACAAAGACCTATTTGTGTGCTGCGCTGGCAGCGGGACGAGTGCTTTCTTTTTAGTGTCGCTGCAGCAGACTCAGAATCACTTTCTGGCAAGACGACGATGTCTTCTTTCTGCTTCTTCAATCCCAACTATTCATACTCGCTCCTGGATTGTTCAGTAATCACCAGCACACACAGCATTGATAACAACATGATTTAAGGATCAACAAGAAAAAAGGTATCCAGTACTCTCACATGCCCACTCACGTCAATGACAACTTGGCTACGGTGGCAGTTACCCACTGGTGATGACACAAAGCCTTCATTCATGGGCTGATGAGAGATCCCAAACTTGGCCAACACACAAACAACCACAGATAATCTTACGGAAGATAAGGTCAATAACTTGTCAACCAGTTACATCTCAGCTGTAAACACGGGCAGTCAATCAGGCTGGGGGTTCCTGTTATCTTGCTGAAACAATTTGATAACTAAGTTGATGGAAAATTCTGTATTTGTCAGGCAGTTTTGGGGAACTGTGTTGGACATTTTGTAGTAAATCATGACATCACCAATTAATTAATTTAAAAAATAAATAAATAAATATGTCAGTAAGTGATAATTATTAGTTTCAGACCTTTGAGTCAAACTATCTTAAACTGGCCGCAATTTTAAGACATTTTCACATAACTTTGAACACACACACACACACACACACACACACACACACACACACACACACACACACACACACACACACACACACACACACACACACACACACACACACACACACACACACACACACACACACACACACACACACACACACACACACACACACACACACACACACACACACACACACACACACACACACACACACACACACACACACACACACACACACACACACACACACACACACACACACACACACACGATGTAGCACTATAGTAGCACTGAAACGGCTCTTACTGATAGCACTTTGTAGTCGAACCTTTGACGAAATTGTACCTTCTTGATTCTTGTTGTTCTGATTCTTGTTTGTAACCGTAGAATGCACTTATTGTAAGTTGCTTTGGATAAAAGTGTCAGCTAAATGACATGTAATGTAATCCTCTTCTGGTGAGGCCACTCGTCTTCTGTGAAACAAGAATTACCGCCGAGGGGTTGTATAGCTCTGGAAACCAGTCAAGTTGCAGTTTACACCCATATCTGCCTAAAATCCCATCACTGTTGTGTTAAATTGTCATATTAGTATACAAGTTATAGAATTATGGCCAAAAAAATGCATCGGAAAAAGCATCAGCGACACAGCGTTCCCGTGACCTGTATTTGATCCATATGCTGTAATTATGAGCTTGAGGCCAAAATAAATCACATTATAAACTTGCTGAGAATAGAATACAACAGCTAAGAGGTAGAAACTGCTCAGGTGTAGCTCACAGGGCACAGATTCCCTTCGGAGAAGCCGACCCAGTAGCACCGTAACCCTGATGTAGATACTGTGCAGAGACAAACCAGCATCTAGCAAACACTGAAGAGTATTAATTACATTTTTAATTATAATCACATGCAGGAAAATATGAAGGAATGCTTAAGAAAAGAAAACACTGTAATTAAAAGACAGTTAAAGAAGACAGATAGTAAGAATTGACAGTAAAAGTGGACAAGAGACACAAATGAGCCGGATACGAATGGGGAGGATGGCGATGCAGAGATACTGTATGGCTGGGAGCGGATTGTTGAGCATAAAAGGCACTGAAAGAGGAAACAGTGGTGGGATGAGGACTAACGCGCGTGGCATGTAAATTAATTCATATTCATAACAGGTCATCTGTTTTTACATGAATAGAGTTCAGCTGCAGGATCAGCGACTATGAGCAAAATGAAAAGTGAGATTGCATGAGTAATATTGGAGTTCAAGCTGAGAAGCATTCAGTGAACAGCAGCAGGCAATCACTGGTTTTGTTCCTGCCTTCTGCGTCACTAACTGCCCACAGATTGGTTTGCTGCACGCAAATGCAAAGTCAAAGGATGACAGATCGTTTATAGAGGTCTCCAAATCTCCCCCTCCCACTGCAGACAGCTCATAAAAACATTGCCACTACATGACCCAGTTAATGTATTTACTTCCCAAGAACCTTGTCCTATTGTGGCATTAAAAATGAAATGAATGCATCACTTTTACAGGCTGTTAATTTCTGATGTCAGTAATTTCAGGCTTGCGGTCCCAAAATGCATCTCTTTTGGAAGGTGTCCATAATCTGTTATTTCCACTCTTCCGATTCATTATCTATTTAAGCAGCTGCGCAATGCATTCTGGTAGCGCTGCCATGCGTTTCGAGCGTTAGACTGTTGGTCACTCCTTAGGAGCCAAAGAGGTGGACTAACTGACCAACATTGGCATCTTTATAGCCATGTTGCTGGCACGGGTCAAAATAAAAACTTACTGAAGTGGAGAAACGGCTCACGCAGGCAACGTCATGAATACATGTTTAAAACAATATCACGTCATCCATGGGAGGCATATTTCACATATCTGTGTCGAACAGCCCACTGCCGTGGCCTTTCTACGCAACACATCTCAGCATATGCCAGCATCATAGGCCTTCTATTGTACAAGTGACTGCAATGGGAGAAGGACTTATTGGCCTGGCGGTGACACAATCCCTCCTTCGCTCTCCGTTGGTGTCACAACTGTTCACATCCAGCTAGGTTTTACAGCCATTTAAAAGGTTAACCTCCTCTGGGCGTTGTGGACACCGAGCAGACAACACAACAATGATGCAGTGGCTATTTGAAGCCCTGATGCAATGTGTACTGAGGGAGCTGACTGACACAAGCTGACGTGAGTGAACACATTTGCAAGTACAGTTTTCCCCCCCGACCCATAATCAAGCGTGTCTGGGCATACAGTATATTTAGTATATGTATAGAGATCTGCTGTAGTAGAAAAACGTATTCTTACTGCTGTATGAAGAGTTTGTGTTCAATAGGATTTAAGCAAAACAGAATCCAGTATTTAGTGTAATAACTTACTGACGAAAAAAATCAAGATTAGCAATTAAGAAATGTGTTGGATGTGTTGGATGTTTTAGAAGTGGAGCACTTGGTTCTAGTCCATTGCCTTCTGTCAGCAGGCTTTTAACAATATTCCTCTTTCACGTCTTCCTCTACCCGTCTTTTATGAGTCTGCAGATCGCCTTTAAATGATTTCACGCAGAATCAGGCTGCTAGGGGAAAACAAAGACATAGATTAACTTACTGTCTCACGACATGCCGGTTCTAGTGGGTGACTGCCTACGAACCAGCACCAGTAGCACCAGTAGCACCAGTAGCACCAGTAGCACAGGTGTTTCAGTCAGCCAGCTCCCTCCTCCCAACAACCACACAGCCCTTTTCACATGCACAATGGAAAACAATAGAGGAATTTTACATGGCTGGATTCAGTACAGTATGTTTTCGCCTCGAGTGGAAAAGTAGGTCAACAGCCTCACAGGGAGCAGTGGAGCTTCCTGCTCTGCAGAGTAGGGTGCTTGCTACACAGCCAATGTTAACAGTATTTAATCCTGTTTCATGTGTGCTCATATTTATATATCCGACATTCAAAATTGTTAAAGAGCATCTTAACGTAACTGCAGTATTCTTAAAAAAACAAACAAAGCAGTACATCAATCAGAACATTATGTTTCGTTGTAAGCAAACAGCGTTTTATATCCCGTAATCATCATCACTTCTGCAGCTACCAATTACAGCAAAGCAAATGAAAAAACAGGTGTAGATTTTAAAGACTCTCGTTTCATACGGCCTGGTGAAAAACAGCATCAGGGAGAAACAGCAGAGAGACGAAAGGAAGCTCACGAGAGCACCAAACAAACATAAGAGCAGCTGTAACGTGACATCCACATATCAATGCAATGCAACCAATCATTACTGCCCGAGGAAGAGCACCGAGCTTATGTAAGGATCATAGTCGAGACACACTTCATTGTGTGCTTTATAAGAGAAGCAAGCAGGCTTTTATTTTAATCCTTTTAGACCCTCTGCATCCTTCAGCACTTTCAATCATCCTGCGTTACTGCTCTTGAATGCGTATACCTTTCCAATACAACCTTCTAGGTCACAATTGTCAACTCCTACTCTTTAGCAAAACCACATGCTGTCATCAGACGTGCTAGAATACAATTAACGTAATTAACAATACTTTGCAGGATAATTCATGGTACCCATTATAGCTCCGTTACAAACCATTCAGTGGACACTGTCCTTGGTGCTGAAGAATTTCCCTCACTCATACGAATTAAACAAACAAAAAAAACATCACGCCAAAACTGAGGTCGACAACTTTTCCATATTATCCATATCAAAATGTTTGTCTTCATAATTCTAGTGGAGCGAATTCCAATTTACAGTTTGTGATGTTTTAAGTATCAAGTATCATAAAGAATACAGGTTAGAACAAAACAATGAATATGTGCACAGCCTTGAGTACCTATTAATTACAATAATCAAGTGAATGCATATTGATCACTGATAACACTCGACATGTGGAACCAAAAACTTTTGATGCATTTTAACCATGCATCAAATCCACTGTTCAATAGATTCCAGATGTTTAAGGTGGTATGAAAGCCAGTTAGACAAATATATCATAAACAAAGCAGATAGAAAGACTGCATTTGTTGGCAAGACCTGTCGAGCCTTGCTGGGTGAGGTAGAGATGGATGGTTATCGTATTGACCTCGACTAGTGGGAGAGCCCGTCGCTCATTGCATAAGACCTGAACAAATCCTCCTTGCGAGCAGTAAAACCTGGACGGTCCTAGAGCTTGAATGCTGGAGTTGGGGCAGACCCCCAGGATCAGACCCCTGGCTCTCGGGTTTGCACTGGCTGAATTTGTGGTACTGTTATATTGGTGTTATCCGCTCACTGGTCTTTCTCCCAGAGCTGCATAAGACAGCAGGATTATTTTGACCGGCTTTCAGAGTTTCAGCATGTGAAGATGCATGCTTCAGCACACTGTGACATACAAGTAGACTTCATAAACTCTGGCTGACATCCCATCTTCTAACAAAACAATGTCCTCTATTCAATTTGGCAGGTCATCTTAAACTGAGACTGTGTAGAAAGACTCCCACATGCTTGTATTCTGCTCCTAGGACATTGACGCCCGCATGAAATACAGACTTCATGGAGTGTGAAATTCATGACTTTCCTACCATGTCCTCTAATTAATCTACTGTGCCTGGAAAGCGATTCTGAACATATCCAGCAATCACAGCTGGTGTGCCTGGCGGTCATACTGCTTATACTCTCCCACCTCCCCATGTTTCTACATACTGTCAAATCAGGTTATATGCTATGCACTCACACACATGCCAGCAAACAGATGAGACATCAGGAGTGTCAGGCAGCTGCTGCAGTGTTAGAGGGGGATCCCTTAAAACCATCCTGCAGTCTGGTGGAAAACCAGATTGGCAGGGAGTGTCGGGATTTGTTTACCCACTCAGTAGCACATGGCAAAGAGTGCAGTTGTGTCTATGTGTATATGTAGAAACATTTTGATAGATTTGGTTGAACAAGGAACACCAAATCTTGTAATACAAAATGGGGTTGTGATTTGTATCCGTTAAAAAAAAAAACAAGAAGCCATTTCAAATTGAACAATGTAATAGAGAGGCACTGCAAAGTGCAGTCAGTGTAATTCATAAACTCACCTTTGCATACATAAATGCTTCTGTGTATTTGTGTAGGGTGGGAAAAAACACCTAAAATCCGCTAACTCTACACAACATTTTTCATGAAATTCCTCGGTGGCCATTAGCAGCTTAAAGTGCGTTATGGCAGCATTTCCATGACTGCTGACCTAATGACCGATATTCTCAGAGAGAAACATTTTTAAATGTCGGTGTGTGGAGGTCGGACCACTCAAAGCTGGGAGTGAAATGACAGTCACATTGCATGTACATACATGCGTTGCAGTGGTTATAGCAGCACATTGCCTCGTCGAAACTAAATTACGCACATCAACACGTGTATGTGTTTGGGTGAGCCGACAGCAGAAAAACTACAGAAGTCCTAAAGCTCAGACTCCTTCAGAAACAGCTTTTACTGTGCAGTTTTCAAAAATCAGTTAATTGTGTTTTGTTTGAACTTGAGGTAATTAGATAAAGCTTTAATTGTAGTCATGGTCAGTTGCTGTTGTCAGATTTAATTGAAACAGTAATTTACATGATGTTAAATGCATTACAGGGTCACAGAGAGAACCACATTGGGATTTTCTCATCCGTGTGTATGCCTTTGAAATTATTTTCAACGACTCCTTGTTCACCTCCACACTCGTAAAACATCTCTAATGATCTCTTCAAGCCGTAACAGTCCACTTACAAAGTTGACAGGCATGTCTATGAAATGCAGTGTGCCGTAATAGAGCTTTACTACATTGACTTAAACATTTAACCCCATCTATTCATCTGGAGAGCCGGGCCTCTGTGTGTGGATCAAATCTCATCTGAATTGCATCTGGCGTTACGAGATCAATAAACTCGGAAAGGGAGCACTAAAAGTCAATTAACTCCCAGCAAAACAAGTGACAATGAAAAGCCTCCGACATGCCGCACAATTAAAATACATAACTAAGGGCATAAACGTTTATTACAACCAAGACCTTTACTCATCTGATAATTAATCATATTTAGTTATATACAGTTAATGTATCTAAATCCATAGATCTCAAGTCATTTACACTGTAACCCAGCTCTATGGGCGAAAGGAAAGCAACATCCGGTGGATTTGGCAATACAAAATATAGTTATGCATTGCATGGATCAGTCGGACGTAATTTAGATTTACAAAATTTAAAAAACTACAATTTAAAAAAAATGGCCTTAAATTTAACCTCTGCGGTTCAAAAACAAAAGCCATTGAAAGGAGCATCCCTACACCTTGTGTCTCACAATAAGGAGGTAATTAAGCTAGTGCCTCATCTTCATAAATTATTATTTACAGAATATTAACACTTAGCAAATGTAGAAGCATCAAGAGACGCAGTGTTGTAGCAGCTCACAGCAAATCACGGCCGCTCCTACTGACGAAAGCTTGTCTTACAAAATAGCATCCTCTTGATTGGAAAGCTAGAATGGGTGGCTCTCCAATCAGTCTCCAGAAAAGCAGTCAGGATGCGATTATGTGTGGTGTCTCGGAATTAAGACCAAACTCGCATACTGCTCTACATGTAACACCGAAAAGTGTAACACCTCCCGACAGGTCAAAACCTTTGCAGCTAGTCATATGTTGGCTTAGGCTATAATATGAATGATGGGAGGTATGCAACCGTTAAGCTTGATAACAGTTAACCGTTACACAGGTGGGATGATAGTTAAACACACAAACACAGCTCACAAATATCATCATAAAGAACATATCTTAGGCATAATTAGTTGGCGACTAGATATGACTTAATGTGGTGAGAGAAACAGGCAGAATTAATGATTTTAAGCTCCACTACTAAGCTGAATCTATAAGTAAACATACAGATGATAGAAACACAGAACAAATGGGCAAACAACTTTGCTGTTAAAATATATATTTCTGTCTCAAAACCAAATGTAGATCACAATCTAGAGGTCTAATGTCTTTTAAATGACATCCATATCTTACGTGGCCTGAGTCCTGCACTGGAAAATTATGAATTAATGACAAATTAATGTCCCAGTAATTCAGGCTGGATCCAACCAAATTAGGTCTTCCACAAGAACAAACTAGAGCAATTAAGAAATGAGGGCATTTTTTACACAATTGTTATGCCACTAAAATAAAAACACACCCATACAGACAGACATCTTCCATCAATCTGGCTCAAAATGGCAATACTGACTTGTGAGAGTAAAATACCAAAATGCAGAATTGATATATATTTTTATCATTACTAATATATTTGGATCAGATGTATATTGGTCAATACTAACAAGCATAAACTCTGATGTCACTTTATCCCTCGCCATTATCTGTGAAACAGAAATGTCATTAAAGAAAGCTTAATACCGTGTTTCTCATTTACTTCGCACTGTTTTACATCCCTTTCCTGTTATATATATATATGCCATCGCATAGACATCCCCTTGTTTCATTAATGACAAAAACAACAACTTCAGATTTACCAGTCAAGAGAGGGTAAGGAGGTAACAACAGTTTCACTTAAATAATAATAAATACATTTTTGGTCACTAGGGGGCATCACAACTTATAATTCATCATCATCATCATCCACTAAAGCTTGTCATGCTAACAACAAGCAGACACAACAGCATTTATTTTAGTCGCCTGACAATATTCAAGTCCAATATTCCCTCTTTTTAGCTCTGTTTTGGTCTCCACCAACTCGAGATAAATACCTGGCAGTAAAACCAAAACAATGAAAGACGCTATAAAGCTTTGTACAAACTTTGGGAAACTGATACATAGTTCATATAACAGCCATTCCATCCATTGTTAATATAAATAATTGCAGCTTTAACATTGAAGCAGCCGTTAACAAACCTCAAGGGTTTCCATGAATTAATTTGACATTCAAACAAACACTAAAATGGCCAATTAAGGAGATATGAAGTGTGGTTCCTGCATATAATCAAATAAGATACTGTTATGTTATTACAAACACAACAACTCCACAAAAAGAAAACAAATAATTCACCAGCACTTATACTGCTGGAGATACTAAATTTAAAGTTAGAAATGCTGTCTTGGACACATTTATGACATCAATTGTTAGATACAAAATAATTCAGGATTTTGTCAGGAGACTAGTTTGAACAACTCTTTCATAATTTTAGCCTTGATAATTAAAAAAAAAAAAAAAAAGTTCAAAACACCTCAAATCTTTGATTGAAATCTAAGATTAAAAAGAAAACGGATGATTCACTGCGTTGGCAAGAAATATCCAGGTACCAATCAACTGAAGATTGTCGTCTTCATAAAGTTAAAATAGAGTAATTGGTTCACTAGCTAATCAGATTTGTTAAATAATGACACACACACACACATAATCACACACACAATATATCTCAACAAGCAGTAAGTATTGACTTGCTCGACATTTAAATATATTCACTGAAACCATTTTAGCGCCTGCTGTTTTTGCAGAATGAACAAAAAAAAAAATCTATTAAGGCAATGGTATCATTCAGTAGGACTGTAACCATGGCAACCAGGCAGAGAGGAAAGAAGACTGGTTCGTCTTTCTGGCTCCAAATTTCAATATGCTCAATACACCCATGATGACACTGAGAACTTTCCCAGTGCAAACACACGGCAAGAAAAAACCTCTAGGAACCCCAGATTTCAAAGGATTTAGCTACACGGCAAAGAAATTAGGCCTCGTGTGAGCAGATTATTTGTAGCATCTTTACCCTAAAAGAACAGCGATGCAGGTGCTGCCCGTGTTTTGGCAGATAACAACTAAATCCCACCGTCCACACAGTGCTCCTTACCTTTACATAAATCTCATCCACTGTTGGCTCGTGCCTCATATTCGTGTCGTCAGCCAGGAGATTAATGTACAAGCTACAGCGCAGACTCAGGAGCTACTTTGCCCTATTGAGACTTATCTTACCTTTTTTGCTTCTATATATAAATCACTGTGTAATTGTATCATTGGCCCACATGGGACATATTAACCCTGAAGGAGAGGTCACTGTGATCCAATCCAGAGCTTTGTTCCAAGTTTAAAGCACTAAATGGTTTTTGAGTTTCCCAGCTTGCACACTTGAAATGGGGCGACTGTGACTCAGTGGTAGAGCAGCGCTGGAGGGTCGTCCTTCAATCAGAGAATCGGTCAAGACACTTAACCCCAAATTGCTCCCGCGTGTGAGCATGGGTATGAATGATTACGTAGTTAGAGTCCTGATGGGCAAGTGGCACCTTGCACGGTAACCCCTGCCATCAGTCTATGAATGGGTGTGAATGGGTGAATGATGACATGTACCGTTAACGCGGAAGACTAGAAAAGCGCTATACAAGGCTAGTTACCAAATGTTCAGGTCTGGTTTACTATGTAGCATGGCTATATGAAACCACAGAACTGTGATAATAACCCTTACTAAATTACTTGATATCAAAACGTAATTATTGTACTGTGGTGTTGATGGCTATGCAGGGAATCCACTGAGAGCAAAGTCCATGCAAACCTTGGATGTTGGATGGTGGCATATGGAGCTTCAACTTGATGCACTCTGGGCCACATATCATGAATGCCATGCTCATAAATGTACATCGTGGATGAGCAGACACAGAAAATAAGTCCACTGGGTCGATTTTTAAACCTTCCAGCAGCTGCTGATGTTCGTGATGTACGCCAGTTGCTGTTTCAAAATTGTTAACAGGAGAGATGACCTTCAACAAGCAGCAGGTGCTCTGTGATGAGGTGGCAGCCCTCCACATTCCTCACCACTGCCACAAAATCTGTATCATCAATCTATAGAAAACTGTTAACAGTTAACATTTAGACAATGCTTCTATTGCTGAAATACATATTTCATCCACCAATGCACAGATCCAGGGATGTGTTTTTCCCACCATTGAATTGTAACTGTGTCCCTGCCTCCAATTGAAAGAAAGGACAAAATATTTGATTTACCTAATCCATGTGCACTGGTATAATTTCAGCTCAGTGCAAGTCTTTACAGTTCACAACTGTCTCTGCCTGCCATTATAAGCTGTTTCATTCAACAGTGTTAGGCTGAAAATAAATAGCATGCAAGCTGAAATGTAACCTTGGTATTCTGTCGGGAAATGAAGTGACTAAGAGTAAGAGTAGAAAAGCTATGGAAGTTTGCTCAACTGGGAAAATGAACGTAGGACCAACAGCTCCCAAACACCCACACCATTAGTCCCATCTGTGTTTCACCTGCTACTGAAGAGGAATGTTCCTTCATGTGCATGTACTGTATGTGTATGCAACAGCTTCGTTTGAGTCTACCACTTCTGCAGAATATAGGAATTTTAAATTTAACAGCTCCATCTTAATTATATCATCTGGCACATTTAGGAGTGTGTGCCAGTCAGATAGATTATGTAATGTACTCGCCCAGTCACCTGTCTCCCTGTGGGCCAAACTGGCTGGTAGAAAGCACAGGCAGCCAGAGGAAGTGTGAGGGGACATTTTTGTTCTGCTTTTCGGGAGGTTTTGATTGTACCACTGAACGAATTCAGGTAACAATTAATGCATACAGGGATGTTTGTGGAGCAGTATATAAATCAAATCTGATCACACTGACATTTCATTTGGCCACTGCCCTTTAAAATGTTCCGACAGCTTTTCCTAATGCAATTACTTACTCGCGCCTATTTTCAGTGTGAAATAAAGTCATCTGCACAGGGGAAATAAAGCTCTCATTTCATCTTGTGGGTAAAATATACATGCCCTATTTACAGTGTAGAAGTAATATGGTGTTCAGTTAGGAAACACTGTGTAAAATAGTATAATGCTCTGACAATGTCAAACTTGCTGAAATGATTATTCCAGTAAGGGATTAGACAGTTGGTGGAAAATAAGTAAACAACAATGAATCATCCAAACAATTATTAAATGATCAAGAAAATAAATCTGACATTCTCTGGTTCCAGCTTCTCAAATGTGAAAATGTGCTGCTCGTCTCTCGTTTGGATTTTTGACAGTTGGCCACTCAGCCAGAAGACGGCCACTTAGACTTTGTGATGTGCATCTTTTACTATGTTTACAGTCTAAAGCAGTGGTTCTCAAATGGGGGTATGTGAAGGCACTCATGTATTTTCTGCAGCATTTTCTTTGGATATTCTTTTTAAGGAGAATATCCAACATTTACATCTAATTTGGCTTGATTGTCTTTCCCAGGTTCAGTTAGATTAATGCATGGATTAATCCTGAGTCAAGCCTTCCTTTTTCTCTGCCTCTACTATCCATCAACTCCACCTCTCATTCTTTATCCCGCTCTCAAACCCTCTTTTTTTCTTGGCAAACTAAGAGGTCATGGTCATACCAAGTTACACCCAGTAGCCCTGATGTCAACTGTCTTTGGTGTCAAGTGCAACTAATGTGAGAGGATTGATGTTTTACAGACGTAACTTCTTGGTCCTAACGAGACTTTGTTGCTTGCTGAGGCTCTCTTGCACTATTCACCTACCTTATGGCTGAGTGAAATATGAAAAGACAAGGAGGGAAAGAGATAAAAGAAGCCTCCTAAATTATAAATGGGGGGCTTATAATGGAAATGTTTCAAACATGAAAGATGGGGAAGGACCAAGTTTGCCATCTGCACCAAGCAGGATTGACAATGGATAATTTTCATTTGAATATATGCTGTATTTGTGAGCTGTGATAAAAGTAAGTCAATTAAACATTGCTCTCATCTAAAACTTCCATTACAACTTCAAAGGCTGCAAAAAACTGATAGATAACAACTGCATGTATCACAATGTCAACAGATACATTTTCATATTATAAATTACTTCATAAATCAGGCCTGAGGGCTTAATTCACTTTCACACAATCCAATCTTCTGCACACCAATCCATCACTAAGAGAATAAACTACCATAAGAAACTGTTCAAAAATCAGTCAACGAAAAGAAACCTTCTTTGTCAGTTTGTATACGATTGGGCAGAGATGAGACAAGAAGTGAAAGTGACCGGTGCACGCTAACGTTCTAAAAACAATAACAGGAATATAGTCATCGGGGTTGGATAATTGGCCCACTTACCAAACCCATCAGCAGTTGGAGACTCACAGCTCATGAATTAACTTGAGGTGCTTCTCTTTATCCATCCATTTCACAGACATACATTCACAGTATGAAAGCAAATGAAAAGGACCCTGACCTATAAACAAAACCTTCAATATATGTAGTTTGGGTATCAATGGCAGAGCTGACATTAGCACAAGTAAAAACTCTGCTTTAGAATAGAAAAAGGTTATAATAATATTTAAAGCTATCCACTACGGACATAATACGATCTCACCCCCCCATTATATCATTTAGAAATGGGTTGTCATGACTGTTTAAAGTGCAGTGGCTCCGCTTCTTAGTCCACTGTGACCCCGAGCCAAGCTGCCCAATTAAGAAAAATCATCTTCAGGTCATTCTTTAAGGCTATTACCAGAAATAATCTGCATCAGGGGATTTATTGGACGTTGATTCTTCACACAGAAAACTCACCAATGACTCTTCGTTGTGTAATCTGTAAGAAGTGAATGAAAATGTAGAAATTGCATCCTTGGTGAGGCTGCAGTGACGGTCCATGTTGTGCTAGTTCAGCGCATAAATAACTATGCATTTATTGAGGAATTAGTGGTATTCAGCAGAGACATGACAAACTGTGCACAAGTATATTCTTTCAGTTTGTGGGTAGTTGTGAAGTTGTCATCTCTGCATGGACAGTCTAACCCTGAGCCCTCCTCTGTCAGGAGAAGTGAGTCATGTCTGAGAAGCACTATTATTATCATCATCTGCCTGGGGTGAGAATTAGAGATAAGCTGCGGTGGAGGCTCATTTACGGGAGCAAGGAAGGAAGTTGGGAAAAAATGAAAGTGTATCGTGACTTCAAATTTTTGGTGGGGCAACACAATATTCTTACAACAAAATGTGACAATGCAATCCAAACATGCCATAGATGAATCACGTTGAGCCATACTCTAACAACTAATAAACTACACACGACTGAGAAAGCAGAGACATTGCGACAGCAGAGATGACAGAATTCCAGACGAATAATGCCAAATAAAAAAATAAAAATAAATCACACAATAAAGTCCACACGAGTCATCGCTACTGTTGTAACGTTATTCTTAAGAACAATATCAGTCCCTGTTTAGCTAGCTGTGTTCACCGTTGCACCATAGAAACCAACGAATGGAATGCTCATAGGGGCCCTGGTCATCAGGCCACACACACACACACACACACACACACACACACACACACACACACACACACACACACACACACACACACACACACACACACACACACACACACACACACACACACACACACACACACACACACACACACACACACACACACACACACACACACACACACACACACACACACACACACACACACACACACACACACACACACACACACACACACACACACACACACACACACACACACACACACACACACACACACACACACACACACACACACACACTAAAGCGATACGTTTCAAGAGGAGATTTTATTCAGAATATGATGAAAAATTGCAAACTTCACTTTGCCATTGTGTCTGAAATAGAGAAAAGCCTATAGCTTCTTCTGTAGAACTGCACCCTGTGGTGGGACCGTGCCCCATGCAAAAACGTGTATACTGATTTTAAGTGTTGATGAGCCTCACTTCCTGAGATGTTGCATCATAGATCTATCGTCATGGGTTTTTGTTCCTGCTGCCAGGTCTGATAAAGCCGTGTCGTCAGTCGGTTGCACAGAGAGATTTCGGGTGTTGCTCAACGTGGTGAAATCTGTGTTTTCTTACGCACCAAAGTGGTGAGAGAAGAGTTTCTTCTGAAGCTGTCAGGTTTTCTTTTTAGCCCTGGCTTAAAGTATCATCCCAGCCAGTTAGAGGACATGCAGAAGCTCTTTATGTCTGGAGAAAGCTTAACTAAATGTTCATAAACTTTATTCTCCTCCACATAAGTTGATCCTGACGTCCCAAGACCTCGCTGACACCTACCATGAGCTCTAATACAAATCAGACACCTCGGAAGAAATCTGGTTGGTTCAGCACTTTGAGAGCTGAACATCATCGTTAGCAAAGACAGAACTTACTCATTCCGCAAGAAAAGAATGGCACCGGCTTTTCAGTTCCCTCAAGAACCAATGATGAAAAAAATCAAGTGACTTGGCCAAATGCCGTAAAGCCATTAAAAGCATGTTTCGTGCTTCAGTGGCTACTATCAAGTGACTCATCTCCTCTTTGCCTGTACGAGTTGGTCTCTTCTCAAACAGAAACGAGACAAATACGCCACAGAAGTCGTGTCCATTTAGTCAAAATCTGTATTCTTCTGGACACCTGAAATATTTACGTGGTTAAAAAGGATCACACCATGTGGGCTGTTGGCTCAAAAATACATCAATGTGACTCTTTAATCCTTAGTATTGTTTGATCTATCAGGACGGACAGACAAAATCCTTGACGAAAGGAGGTGTAGTACTGCCCATGATGGACAAATTTAATCATACCAAAGACCTTGTGGACCACGAAAAGAGGTCCAGGGAGAAACATGCTCCAAGATATTGTAAAAATATCAAGGGAAGAAATTTAAAGTCAATCAATTAACTTAAATTTGCATGTCATTGGACTGCAGGAGAAAACCTGAAGAAACCCACAAAGAAATCGCTGTATTTAAAATATATGTTTTGCGAGTTGCCATTTATTTTTCTCTGTTCACTCCCAGAGCTCGTCAGTCAACTGTCAGCTAATCTTAAAATGTCACTTAACTCAACCATGATGGCATTATACACAGCGTTTCAACAGCTCTTTCAAAACGTGCTTCATTGGGAGCATTTCTTTGGCCTCTGGCCCTGAACGCGGTGACCGCTGAGCCGGCGGCTCGCAGCTAACTGTGCGAACAGCGCAAACAACGGCAAAAGTGCTGACAAATCTAACAGTGTTTACCTGTGGGGAAACGGAAAGGTTGGTGCGCCTCCAGACGCCGCCGTCCGACGTGGTGATGTTATCAGCTGTATGAGAACAGTGGCTGTGGGCCACCCAGTGGGGCACGCTCATATGCACTAAAAGCACACGTGGCCAGCCTGGCTAGGTCAACAAAGCTCAAGTCTGCTTTATCTTAACATGGTAAATAGTTGTGTGCTGCTCTATTGATGCTTATGAATCCTGTATGTTATACCTTTAAAAAAGGTGCGCGAAGAAGAGCAGATTGAGAGTGGCTGCCATGAGAAATCCTACAGGGTGAAAATATTCATCAGCTTACAGTAGAGTGAAAAAGGGGAGGACAGGTTTAACTATCAGATGCCTTAGAAAATGAATAAATACATTTGCATCTAAAGGGAGAACATATGACGGGGAAAAAAACTAGACAAGAAGCTTTCTGTCTTGAGATAGTAAACATGCTCTCTCATCAGCTTTTATGAAGATCTTCTCTCACAAATGGTTTGGTCGAAGGCTGATAATCAATGAGCGAGTATGCTTACAGCCAAAACAACAATGATGCAGCACCTATCTGGACCCGATCCTCTATTAACAGCTTGTCAACCCCAACCACACCAACCCTCTCACTCCCCCAACACACACGCACGTTTTAGAGAGTATTCCAGGTCGGGTGTCAGCCGAGTTGTGTGCACATTTAAAGGATAAGAAAAATACAAACTCAAGAACAAGATGATGTCAAACACAGGACAGCTGAATTGGATAAGAGGTAAAGACAGAATGTGATCGTGAGTGGGAGGGTGTGCGTTGTTCGTTTGTGTGTGTGGACATAAAAGAAGAGTCAAATGCAGGAGAAGGGAAGGGGAGTGTGTTTTTCCAGCTCCAGAATCTATTTAATAAAACACTGCTTCTCCCCTCCCCCCCCCCCCCACTGATGTCCGGGGACAAACGGGGATTGTTCTTTGAAAGAACACACCGATGTGTAACCCTGTTCATGTTTGGTCATAATTCTCAGGTTTTATATATTGAATTAAGCTTCCTGGGCAAAACGCCAGCTCAAAGCTCAGAGAAGCTGTGCAGCATGTTGACATGATGATATCTGACTTGTCTCCAAGTATATGGACACTTATGCTGGCTAATTAATAACACAAGTGCATTCTGAGTTTGGACTACATGAAGATATTGATATGGTCTCTTTTCATGGCCGATTTGCATGGGCCCCTTTTGGGACCCTGTTAGACCTGATGCTTGGTCAAGTCTAAAAACTTAATTTCTACTTGCAAGTATACAGTTGTATGTTGCCCTATTAAAATATGTCCACAAAAGCATAATATTGAGCTGCTTAATTGCTCATCAAATTGTGTTTTAATATTTAGTCAGTTGGTCTTCAATTGGATTGACTGGATTTGACTGTAGAGATGTTTCTTATTGGCAGCAACAAGCATTCCTTAGAGTAACTAAATAATAATAATAATAATAATAATAATAATAATACGAGCCACCGGCTGCCACCTACCTAACAGAAGCAGTTTCACCTCTCTGGCTGCCTTCTCTCCGTCCTCTCGGAGGTTTTTGTCAATCATCTTTGACCTCTCCGCAGCAGCCTTATCCTCGGCGCTCACCGTGCAGCCCATGGCTCCAAACGCAGGGGCGCACCGACCACTGGCGCAAAGAAAAGGCTTCAGGGTTGATGGCCTCAGCGTAGCAGCCGGAAGAACGGAGCAGCTCCTGCGTCCAGTACTGCCTTCAGTCCAGAGTTTTTACCCGCGCGTAAAGTCAAAGTCCCCGCTCTCCTGACCAAAGATGAAGCAGAAGCACCCAAATTATTTGGCGTATTACCCCAGGTTTTTGAACCACCACTTGGCCGTGCCGCACCCGCCCACAGCCCACTGTCCCGCAACCATTCACAGGGTGCCTGTGCTCGCTGCTCCGCTGCGGACTGCAACACTTGTCTTACCGGCCTGGAGAGAGCAGCTCGTCTCTCGGTCGCGCGACTACTGCAGTGCTTTTCGTCGCTGCTCAGTTATCGCCCTCGGATATCCCTCCGCCGATTGAAATTGGTCGACCGGTCGCATCGACGTCACTTGCCCGACTTGTCGCGATAGTCCAATTAAAACAGGTGCGCTCCTCGCTATGAGAGAGGGCGGGGGGGTAGGGGGTCAGCAGTGTGGCGCGTGGACTGCAGTGGGCGCTGTGCCAGCTTCACTCCTCTGCAGCTCCACATGGACGACGAAAGGAACTAAACGCATGCATCACTCTGAGCTGCTCTCCGTGACGGACTCCACTGCGCAGGTGCAGGTTTGTCCATGAGGATGCAGGACGAGCTGGTAATGTTGCTGAGAGGTATTTGTGTCACATGTTAATGAAATAGCCTACCACATAGTCAAGCTGATGGAAGAGTTGGTTGACAGCGCCGCCATATTGTCATAAATAGACATTTTCTCTGGTGTCAGACTTGGCCAAATTTTCTGGAAAGCCTTGAATTATAATGAATAATATAATAATTCAAACTTATATAGCGCTTTTCTAGACACACAAAGGCGTTTCACATTGGGGACAAGAGACAGAGACAAACAGAACAAAACAAAAAATGGAAAGACAAAGCAAACAAATATATATATGTATATATATATATGTGTGTGTATATATTACATATGTATTTATATAACAAGAAATGCCGCTCAAAGTGTTTCCCAAAACAAAAAAGACGAAAAACAGGGCCATGCTAACAACAGTTAATATACTAATATTCTTTAAGTCTTAGAGTAATATATTCTTGGCCGGGACAATGCTGATAATATATTTGTTTATAGAGTTCACTTCTTGTGCGTCATTGCCATGCTCTTCCTTATCGGAGACAATGTAAGTCCCTTCTGTTGCATTTGTTAACATACAAGTGCTTAAATTTAGCAGGAAATGTATCTGGGGTTTCAGAAATACACAAGTGCATGTTTTGTTCTGCTCATTTGATTAAATGCAACTCAAAATATATTAGCGTTGATGTGTTATAGTAACAACTGTATACATGTTGACAGAGATCCTGATGACCTAAAGTCATGTTTTTTATGGAAACACAGCTTAGACTTGACAGATTTGATAAGAACACTGACCAGGTAGAACTCTACTTTTATACCTATGCAAATATGTTTGGGGATGAAGATGGTATTCCTACAGGGATCTAATGTGGAAATGTCTATTCAATTTATACAAATATATTAACTTGCATACAAATAAATAGCAAACAAACACAAAAATTAAATGATTGAAGTTAGGCCGATTTGTTCATTTGCGCATATATACAATAAGCAGAAAAATGTTTTAATAAAAAATTAGTTTCAGTGAAGGGGAAATGATGACAACAGAGACAATGTAAAAACCTCTACAATTATTTTATTGGCAAACTAAAACTGTCCCTGCTATTTACACTTTACAAGCTATTGTAAATATGCATCACAAATATAAAAGGTTTACATTTATATACATTATTTATATAAACCCACGTCTTATTCACCAAAATGAATATACCATATTATATTATAGTCGTGTCATTTCCATCAGTCTATGTCTTGAACAACAGCTATAATAAAATATCACACAGATTTGTGTAGGTACATGAAAAATGCATATTTAATATACTGCATCTGGTATTAAAACGGTGGTACCTGTTTAAAAGTTAAAGGCATTTCAAAGCATTAGGTAGTCAGTTTTTGTTTTGGCATGATATCTTAAAGTGAAGAAACACTCTGTTCACTAAACATGACAAAACTAAACTTTCATTTACACCACTACAACACTGTAAATACATGTGGAAAAGCAAGGGACGGGGGTTGATATGTGCATAAGTATTTCCTAGGCTGTTATTCATAATTTAAAAAAATCAATGGCTAAAGGAATAGTTACTATATAAATACATTTGGAGAAGTAATGATTTAAGCAGGACTTTTCTGAAGCCTGAGATTTGCGATTTCTCTGAGTTTTTATTCAAAGTTTAAACCTTCTGTGTGGTTTTTAAACTTGTTCATTTGTTATTTCTATATAATGAAATTGAATATGTAAAAAAAAAGAACAAAAATCCCCTGAAGATTTGCTGAAATCCATGTATGTAGCATATTTTAAGAAGGGTTTCATAATACTAATATTAACCATAGCACAGAATAGGACTTCAATACACTCCACTGTAAGATGCCAAATGCACTGTTTCACAATAACATCTATGCATGACATGTGTCAGAAGGTTAATCTCTGTGTTCACAATACCAACTACAGAACAGACTGGACATAGCAACATGCTCAACATTAACAGCAGGTCTAAATAGTCAACCAGGGTGAAAGCAGATCAAAATACTACAAACCAGTAAGATGTTACAACAGAATCACAAAAGCATAATACATCTTCAAATAAAAAAAATTAACTCCCACTAGCGGCTTAATCTTTACAACTCATGTGGTCTGGACGAACATTGTTTGAGCTTGTGTGGGTTCAACCAAATCATAAAAATAAAAAAAATCCATTTTCTAACTGACTAGTCAATTTAATTTTTTATCTTTGCATAAGGTTTAAGATATGTGCATTGCTTCGGTGTCCACATACTTGTGTCCTTATAGTGTAACTCAAGACCTGAGCAACAACCCAAACTATCTGCATGGCTAGAAACCATATTTCACCAGAGGTAGGTGACTTCTGGTTATTAAGTGTTAGATAGTGAGCTTTAGGGTCTGGGAGGAGTTTAACCTTAATCTAAACCTAATGTGGTATCATTCTTCTAATCTAACTGCAAAAATGTGAATATGTGTATTTTCACTTCACTAACTATTCTTTTCATTCAAGTTTTGCTTATTCAGTGTGAAAGAAAATAGATTTATGAATGTATACAAACGGAAATGATACATTTAAAAGGGGGAGATCAATAATTCAAGAGATTTAAGAGCCAGACTCACATGCGAACTGTCAGTTTAAATCTTGAGATGTACTTGGTTTATATTCAAGGTCACAGTTTGGCATATGTGAGCTAAAAGTTCTGCAAGGGGAGGTATGCTAAGATCATAGTATTTGTATTTTATAAAAAGATCCATCATTTATATACTGTAAGCTAAAACAAAAACTGATATCATTCGATTAATTTGGGTCATTGCCTTAATCAGTAGTTAAATATAGTCCATTTGAAATTAAAAACATATATAGTAGCTAAATAAATATGCAATCCTCTTTTTTCTGTGTGCTTGTGTGCTGTTCCAAATGCTATAAGGCACCGGGGTTTCTGAAGAGAATTAGCTGATCTGGAACAAAAGTTCAGTTTGATGCATTACATAATAACTCTACAGGTCATGAAATGAAATGCCACCTGCACTCTTAGGCCTTAAAGCTCCTTTTTTTGGTTTTATATTACATCACGTGAACAGTTCATAGAGCAGCTGGTCAGAATGGGGTCATCTGACTATTCTCTTGTGTGTGTCTTGTGGAAATTCTTGTACAAAACAACAAGTTATTTATCATGTATATCTTGATGCATTCCCATCTTCAGCCTAACACACGACGTGCCCTCTTTTTCTGTACAGTACCAGCTGCAGTTGTTTGTGTATCAATAAAAAGCAAGCAACAGGAAAGGACCATTTCACTGTCATGATGTCACCGTCATGATAACACCAACAGATGGTAATAAAAAAGACCCTGTTTAGTCCCGATTAATCATAAACATTGCATTACTATTGCACTATGTTAAATTAATGATGTCGTTATGCAAGGATTTTGTTCACAAAAAGCTAGTTTAGCTCGATCAATTACAGCTTGATTCCATCCGACATGCTATACTTTCTATTGTGTTACACATCCCTGCTGCTCTGTGCTGTGCAGCCCTGTATGATCCCACTGAAGTGGCAGTGCTCCCTTTACCTTGACCAGTTATTTCCCCCCTTTCCAGAGCTCACAAACACCGAAGCAGCAACTAGTGGCCTCCAGCAGCATGGCTGTTCCCTGAAGTCCAGTCGATGAGTATGAAGCTAAGACTCATTACCATGAAACAGACACCCAGGGCTGCAAAACAGGCCGCCTAAGGACGAGGGGAAAAGAGCACATCGATGGCATTGACGCTTAATTATCAAGAACTCTATTCCACGACAATAGCCTTTATCATGCGGGATGATCACCAAATAATAATGAATAACTGAAGGGGGAAAGATGTCAAGGCCTCACCAGTATCTTTGGAACAGAGTTCATGGGTTCATCTTCTTTGGGAACAATGCGGATGTAAAAGACAGCAGGGAAGATGAAAATGAGGCAGGGAGCCGACGTTGCACCTGAAAGGAGAACGAGGAAGAGCCGGTGAAACACAAAGCAAACAGCTCTGCAGTGACATATGAAGACGAAACATTCGAAAGTCTACTTATACTCATGCATGCACATATTTATCGAAGCAGAATCTGTGGCTTTGAAGATGCTCTTTCGACTTCTTTTTTCCACTTTGACCTCTAACTTTGAAACATGAGGACAAAGTGTGACAATAATATTGACAAGGTTTGTCCATGCAGGCACATGCACTGTGCACGTTCTTTGTGCGCACTAATGTTGTTGTGTCAGGAACTTGAAAGCTTGAAACACTGCCATGTCAAACAGGAGGGTGGTATACAGAGACAGAATAAGTAACCCATAATAATCACATCATATGTAGAATATCTAGTCAAATAAATACAGACAAGTGGATAAATAAGACCTGTAGGATATATTCAATGTTTTTTTTAATGTTTGCTACTTGTCTGTCTGTCATGGTGACGATGTTTCTATGTATTTCTATGATACTTGTGATACAATTTCATCTTTTTGTACACTGCTGTACTAACCAATGATGCCGAAGATGCCCAGAATGTTGGGAGCAAATATCACCAGCAAATTGATGATGGTGAGCAGAATGACAGCGATGGAAGTGTGACGGAACCAGTTGAAAGACTTTGTGGGGAATACCATATGCTGGATGGCTCTACGTACCTGTGAACAGAAACAGACAGAGGAGTCAATGACCAAATACTACTACAATATCATATTTATTGAGAGACGCAGGGAACAAATCAACAACAAACTTACAGGGAACAACACAATAGGGACAGTCAGCGTCACAGCCGTGAGGACGGCAACTCTCACACACAGGATCAAAGTGTCGTAAGGATCGATCCGGCTGTATGTGTGCAGCAGCTCAGGCTCCACATTGCCTAAAGAAATATTAGAAAGTATATGTATATAGAAAAATGTACTTTCTTGATCAAGTCTCGTGTGAACTTCCCTGAGTAATAATCTAATCTAGCACTGTTGAGCCACACGCTCTCGCTCATCTCCACAAGATGGAGCTCGTGCTCTACGTGGGGGACGAGAATACTGAACCAGGCTCTGCTTTTCTTCCCTAACCATCAATGCAGCATATGTATACAGCATGCAGTAAATTAAAACCATAGATTAGAACATTTGTAAAAAAAAAAAAAAAAAAATCCAATGTGACTTTCTCTTCTGAAAATGATGAAATATTCAATCTAATTGCTGCCATTGCATTTTGGCATGAAACGTATTGCAATATTTTTAAAAGCTGCATTATGGAAAGATTTTCTTTTTTGTATTTTAGTATTCTATATAAAGCAGAATCCCCTCATCATAATTTCAGACCCTGGTGATTCCTCAATTTGCACAAAATTAGTCTGTTTATTCTAAAGACAGCAGCAAAACAAAGTATTTTATATCACGGTGACCTAATGTTCATCCTATTCTTATGAACGCAATATCTCAAGAACACACTGAGCAAATTTCTTCAAATTTGGCATAAATATCCACAGGCCATAACTCAATAAGTCATATGCTTTTTATGACAATTTCACACATAGAGTCTAAGAGGATGAAATGATGACATTTTGGACAGACATGGATGTAAACTGCAACATGACTGGTTGGCAAATGCACACAACCGCAAGGCCATAACTGTAGTTTTTTACAAAAGAAAGCATCTCCCAGTTTAACTGCCTCTATTTGTAGAAGCAGGTAAACTGCTTTACAAAAGCAGCACTACTTTTATTTTACTGTGTACCACTGCCCTGACTATCAGATTTTTTTCCTGAACATTATTTTTCCACTGATATTGTAAAAGACAAACTCCAAAGGAAGTAGGACAACTGTGACAACTCACCGTAAAAGGTCAGGTAGCCAAAGAGAGCTGCCAGAAAGTACATGCTGTACATGACTAAGATGGAGATGTTGGACACGCTCTGCATCTTCTTCTGGTTTGGACTGAAATCAGACAGTTGAAAGTTATTAGAATGCCCATTACCCAATGACATGTAAAACATACGCAGGCGAGCAGTGACTCACTTGCGGAGCTCAGTGTAGATGGGGAGGACCTCAGGGTGGCAAACAAAGGCGAAAGCCAAGATGGGGATGGTGTATGCTGTCTGTTAGGAACACATTAACACGTGACTTTCTATGACTAGAAGTGTCACTGAGACTCAAAATAAGTGTGGGAACGTTTGTGGCTTTACTGTTCGAAAGCAATCCAGATAAGCAGACTGCGTTTTCGGCTCAGCTGCCTACCTGTGAGTTAATGTTGATCATGCGTGGGGCGCAGTGGGAGTCATCGTCCTCATGAACCAGACCGCTGTTGAACTCGTGGCCGTGGCTTGAGACATTCAGGCTGAGGTGGGCAGCAGTGCCGTTGGCTGTAAACTCTTCGAACGGGCAAGGGATCTGAAACTTCTTATAGATAACCTGCAGAGGGATGCGAAAGACAATGAAGAAAAGAACAGGTAGAATCAAAGAAAAGACGTAAGCACGAAGGGATGCAATAAACAAGGGCTCTCAACAGTCACTGCCAACATCAGACTCCACCAACGAAATACCACCAAAAATAGAGACGAGGGTGGGAAGAAAGTGAGTAGCGTGTGCCAAGATGATCAAATGAGTCTCCCTGTGAAGAGTTACCGTGATGATGTGCTACTCTGTGAGCAGGACCAACTTACCGCGGAGAGAAAAAACACCATACAGCTGAGAGAAAATCCACTGGTATAGCCAAGGTAACCTGAACATTAACATAAAAAGACAGTTAATGTTAGAGCTCCTGGTATGTTTGACCTTTACGTGTTGTTTGGGACTATTGTATGCTGGAATAATTACACAAGAACTTCACAAAGTTCAAAGAGTATACTGTTCTATAAACGAGGCTTCTGCAAAACAAGACCCCATTAGAATGACCTCACAGCACTATGGGATCAGTAAGAGCATGTTGATTTCATATTAATGAATAGTTCAAAGAGGGATCAACTCTGGGAAATATATGTCTAATTGGCCCCTACTGTTTCCTCTGCCAGAGGTCGGATTAAGACACACTAATTGCTTGACTTTGAGGTGACTACTGAAAACGTCCACATCAAAAGAAAAGAAAAACAAATCCTAAAGATAGAAAATGTGTTATAATTTGGTAAATGTATGTGTGTTTCATAAGCGTATTGGAGTTAAATGCAAAGTGCTTTGGAAAGAGCTAAACTACAAATGAATAACTTCAACTTCACAACAAAGCTTGTGTAAAAACAGACAGATAGGCAAAGAAGTGCAAAGACGTCATTAACTTATAGTCTGTTAACGGGAACTTTTGGAACCCCATTTCCAACACAAAAATAAAAAATAAAGTACCGGTAAGAGCTATGGGTGATGTAAAATAAAGCACCCACAATAAACCAAAAATTCTGAGCTTAGCAGTCTTTGTTTCTCATAATTTTGACTTAATATCTGATCATTTTGATTCAACATAAGTAGTTTTATGTTTATCATGCCAAACCTTTAATGCTTTTTTATTAACAGATTTGGGCTGGAAGTAGACCAGACTAGATGTCCCTGGAAAAGTTCCTGTGGTGAAAAGAACCACACATGTTTCCCTTGCTTGCAGCGTCCACTAGTACTCACCAAGCTGTTTCATTAAAGCCAGGGGCAGGATGATACTGGCAGAGACCATGATGACCAGGTAGTTTCCATTCAAGTACCACAGACTGTTAGGAGAAAAATAGAGTTTACTTTGGAGAGCTCAATATTTCAAACTTTGGCACAGACACAGCACACAGAGAGGAGACGAAATGTATGCTTTTACATATTAAGAGAAACTTTAGTACTACTTTCTCTAAAAAATCTAAATGGTTGATGTGCCACATTTTGCCTGACCAACAACAATCTGCTGGGTACATCCTCAGTCACACTGTATGTAACCCTGATGATTTATGCCACTGTTCACAGTGGCAAAATAGGAAGAGACGGTGGAGCCTCATCAACACGTCGGTACGCATTACCAGCTTATTCCATCACCTCACTGCCAGCTTATGTCTCTTTAGTTCTTTCATACCAACCCCGCAAAGAACATTACTCATCCCATACCATAACAAACAAAAAGCATATTTAATCTTGAGACAGGTTAATTGAGAGGGTGGAATATGGTCTCAAGAAAGTATAAAATGGAAGTCTCCTCCAAAAACTATACCGGAATCAGAATCAGAACCATTTATTGCCACTTATGTTTCAATAAATGGTTCTGATTCTGATTCTGATTCCGGTATACAAGGCACACTGTAAGGATTGTGAAAAATGTAAATGTCTTTATCTCACATGGCAATATGTGTTAAGAATGTCGGACATATAGCAACCGACATTGGTCCTCATCTGGGTCCTCCTCCTATGCTTCAGAACACTAGGGGGCCATGCTGCTGTTTCATCATTGTCTATATATGGGCCCCACACATGTCCTTCCATTAAACAACTCCTATGAATACCCTTCATAAAACACAACACCCTCATATAACCTAAAAAAGACACCACAACATGAATGTGTGCCTTCTTAACACATGTTTATTTCCTTGAGGTGGGCAAGCACCAGTTTATTTAAAGGAGTAGAAAAGACAAGCGCTCCTTGTGCGTTTCTCAGGAAAACAAATATAATCGTGGCAAAGACAGAAAATCCATTAGTAGCTGTCGACCGGGGATGAGGATCAGCAACATGTGGTTTAAAGAAATGATCGTAGACCATTAAATACCACTGTCTTCTAAATCATCATAATCGCAGGTCATGTCCTCTGGGGACATTTGGTCAGCAGTTCGAGACGATCAACTTTCACATTTGAGATGAAATGTATCTGCTGTGCTGTGAATCCAGGGCTGCTTACGGAAAATAAAGTCAAAGTCTAAAGTCAAACGAGACCAATCTAGGTCACGTGAAAGTCAGGTGACTTTAGTATTCATCAGCAAATTGCCAGTTTTGAATTTGAACATTTTGCTAGAGGATGTGTTAATACATAGCTGATAGAGTGTTTGTGATGCATAATGATTAAATATGCAAGCTGAGTGGCCGATAGCACAATTATTATTTTTATTGGACAGGATTTTACAGTGTTAGTAATATTAGAACTATAATAATATATTGTGATATAAAGTTATAAAAGAAATATTTGCAGAAATAATATGTGTTGAATGAGAAGTAACAAAACAACTGTGATCACAGACGAAATTAATTTGATACTATTCTATTCTGTTTTTATTTTGTAAAATGTTCTGATATATGGTACATATTTAAGTTGCAATTTAAAGTTTTAACCAATTTAGGGGATCCTATTGCGTTATATACTTATATCAAAATAAACAAATAGGCAATGGCCAATACATAATTCTCTAATTTATTTTAGCTCTCAAATATTTTTTATTAGTATATTATATCTGCTCAAAAATCTAGTATCAATCAGGCCAAAGTCTTTATGGAGTCAAGTCTCACAGCACAGCAGTAAGTTCAAGTTCAAGTTCAAGCTCAAGTTTCACATTTTTGTGACTTGGTCTCAAGACTACAGCTCTGATTGAATCACTTCTACTTCCAAATAGATATAATATCCTTTTGTGGGACCCTCCCTAGCCCTATATGCTCTCCTGACGCCATGGATCTAAATAGAAAGAGGCACAGTAACTGGAAATGAACAGTGTGTCTTGGTTGCTGGGTGCCCACCCTGAGCTGACTGGTCCTTATGCTCGACCGTGGAATTTAGCACCCATGTTAAACCACCTGCTGCTGTCATTTGTAAGTGTGTGTGTGTGTGTGTGTGTGTGTGTGTGTGTGTGTGTGTGTGTGTGTGTGTGTGTGTGTGTGTGTGTGTGTGTGTGTGTGTGTGTGTGTGTGTGTGCGTGCGTGTGTGTGTGTGTGTGTGTGTGTGAGATCATGAGTCACAATACTTCATACGTCATTTTTTATTGTAGCTAAGCCCCTGAAATAAACCCACACAAACATAGATATATGTATTACTTACCCACTCTAAAATTACTCAATGATAAAACTTCCACAAGCTGACAGCACTGAGGGTTTATGTTGTGTGTAGACATAACTGACAGATAGTACCCAACCATGGGGCCCCTGCAGCACAGCCAATTAGAGGCTGCCATTCCCATCACACCCCCACACCCACTGAATCAATAAATGGTGCAAACTGAATATATTCACTGCCCACATACTCTGCCAGGGCCCTTGACCTTTGCACACAGTGTCTGAGCTGGACAGCAGGCAAAAGTTGAGAGCCTTTCACTGGCAGCACAGAGTTGTTGATGTTGAAAAGCACCGAGGTGATAATACTCACTCAGAGTTGGGCTCCGCCTTCAGGAACGCTTGGATGACCAGCGGTAACTCAGATTTAACAATGTACAGGTAGCTGGACATGGCTGTAACAGACGAGACAGAGAAAAGGTGAAGATGTGTGGCCATTCATGGAAAATAGTCATGGCAAATACTCAACTTACACAAATACTGTCATATCGAGCAAACAGACTTTCAAGCCATGTCACATTATGTTTGTGTAAGTGACAGAGCAGTAGCTGCTACTGAGGACACCGAGGTCATGTACTTGTGTTTGAGCAACATGGGGAGGTTACTTAACACATAGTGGTAATTTACTGGCGTTTTACACTGTACATTTAAAGCTGAGAACATTTTGTTCAAGCAAAATTACCAAACATTTTGAAGCTTCTCCAGAATTTTTCCTCTTAGGTTTATTGGTATTTTCACTATATTTTGATATAGTATTTGATCTCAGTATTTCTAAAATCCTGTCCGTGGCCCTGAAAAGTGAGTTACTGGCTTCAGTGAGCCAATCATAGCACCAATCAACCTCAATACACATTATTGCACCTACTTAGGGCTGAAAAATATTTATGAAAAGCCTTTAGTCTTAAACATTATTAATTTAACCAATTTAAATCATATTAATCATGCCTCAAATGTATCCAAAAAGCTTTGATCAGAAACAACCAGCCATACATGCTGTTCAGTGTGTGGCGGGGCACCGGGAAAGCAGCTATTTACCAACACTAATCCTGATCTTTGCTCTTAGTACATCCTCATATTTCAGCATGTGTTAGGGACCCACCAGCCTGCTCGCAGCCCGGGCGCGCGGAGGCGCCCGAGACTTCGGCGCGCGCGGCCAGGGAGCTGCGCGCCAGGCGACGGGGACGAGCAGGGCGCGTGCCGGCGCACACCTGAAAACAATCGGCGCTCCTCGCAGCTGGAGCTCGTTAGAGCGGCTGCCGAGAATAAGAGCAGCGAGCGGACAGAGTTCGACGTGAGTGCGTGCTCGGAGGTAACGCTACACGTGTTGGACGACTGCAGAGAGGAATTCCGGTTTACGAAGGAAACTCGTGAGTTAAGCAACACTGCCATTTAAGGAGGCAGGTGTTGCCGGGAACATTGCTGGTGGACTTATGTGTCACTGTCCGTTTTTGGAACAGTAGTTTTTCGTTCTTGGGTTTGGACTGTGCTTACCTGTGTTTATATAATAAACAACGCCAGCTCACTGGCTAAACTGGACATTGACTTTGTCGTGCACTTGGGGTCGGAGAAAAACCGTAACAGCATGTACAGCCAAGAAGAACAATCACATTAATAACAGTTTATGCAATGTAGGTAGTTGTGTGTGTGGTTGAGTGGGGGATATCATTATAACTCGTCCATAAACAGACAACATATTTACGAACACATGAATCACTAAGTCACAGGCTCGTCACCTCCAATATTCTGCAGGGTAATTGCTATTCCAGCAGCCATTTTTCCAGGAACGCCAAAGGCCCTGTAGCCCAGCTCTTCATACGCTCGAATACCTGTAAACATTAATATTCACTCAGTTATGGTTGCTAAGGCATCTCTCTAAACAACACAAAAAAAATATATAAATCCCTTCTCATTTATAATCTGCTCACTTTTTATTTATTTGCTGAAAGTCAAGCATGGGTTCTAATTGTAACCAGTTTAACTGTTTTAGATGTTGCAGAACTGTTGGATTTTCAAGAACATATGACTTTGATGGCATAACTGAACACTATTATTTATAGCTACAATATTTATTTACAAAAGGCAGAGATATGACACAAATCTTACCCACAATGCCAGAGGATTTCAGCAGCAGATGAATGGAGTAAGACGACAAGGCTGCTACTGCAGTCAGAAGAAACCTGTGCCACAATACAGAAGGGACAGGCTTAAGGTTTATATATGTCAACCATGTATTATCATAAAATTCTACATTCCTTCTGGGATTATAATCCTTATTGTACTTCCCATTTCCATATACACTACAACCAAACAGTTGTGTATTTATTGTGCATGTTCTTAGATGCTACCGCCATTGTGACATAACTTATTTACACAATTTATTGTTTTATCTGACATTAAGTCTGAGAAATTTAACTGCAGTAGTGACTGATTGCATGACATTTTACAGCTGATGGTGTTCATTGCTTAAAAATTTTAATTGTACAGTATTGTGAGACTTTACTAAAGGTTGAGGCAAAGGTTCAGCATGAAACAAGACGATGCATTCTTGTAACAATGCTTCTTATGTATAATAGAATATAAATAAATGATCTCGATAGATGGAACTCAACAGTCCTACACATCGTCCCACAAGCCTTTTGGCTCTACGAGTTGCAGTGGTCCTCCCACAGAGTCAAGTCAGTGGGCTTGTCAGGTCATCATTATTGGTCAAAGGTTGATCCAAAAGCCATGACCTTTCTCAGACCTTTTCCCAGCATTTCACCACTGGCCCCTGGGATGGAGGCCGTGTCCTCAGACTCCACTGAAAAGCCCTGAGCGACTTTCCAACCTCACTCAACTCAAAAACAAGCATTTATTTGATCAGCCTTTTAGTATACTACATGCCTTGTGCCAATGAAGAAATATCCTTCTCTGGATCCTGACGCCTTCACGACTGCTCTATTTCTGTGTCTCACTGGAAAGAAGCTGATGAGGAGTGAGAACGTCTATTTGTATCTCTGCTGGTGGATCAAGGGCTCTCTTGACACTATCGGCTATAATCTCCACTAGAGCCACAATGAGGGAAATAAAGTCGGTGGCACAAAGAGCCACTGAGGCTGCAAGGATTGAACATCTGGAGTAAACATCTATGAACAATGACTTAAATCAAAAACACCAAAATGTTTATAGGGTCAAATAATGCAGATATACTTAACACATGTGTTCTGAAGCATGTCTCAAAATAACAATGCACTCAATTAGTAAGTAAGTAAGTCAAGTGTATTTATTTTGCTTTTCACGGACAAAGGGTCACAAAGTGCTGTACAGGAGACAATTAAACCAAATTGACAATAACGGGCCAAAACCATTTCACAGTTAAAAGAGTGAGGAGACAAATAGACACTATGGTCACTAAGCTTTCCTCAGATGCAGACAGCTGCTGAAATGTCAATTAAGAGGCTTGTGTCAATGATTGATTTTTAATGAAGTGCTGTTTCTCTTGAAATAATACATAAACAATTGGGCTCATGTGCCTGAAAAGCTCTTTTGTTTGCTCTCTAGGAATTGCACTTTAATCGCATCAGAGATTAAACAGTCTTTAAAAAGCTGTGCTATAATATGAATTAAAAAACTGACTTAACACAGGTTTGGTTATTCTGGGCTGTGGCCTTTCTGCATGTGGCAGCAGGGATGGGAGCTTGAAATGATATGTTCTAAGATGTCATGGCAGATAGTAATTCACTCCTGTAAGTAACCAGCACCTCTCTGGCCCTCAATCACATCCCCAAAAGCAGCTCACCCCTAAAGTGTAACCCCTCACGAAGCACATTAGAGAATCTCAGGACTACACGAGTGTAAATTGTTTGATCATTTTAACACTTCAGTAAATTAAACGAATAGTGTTGTAGTCATGGCCACCTAAACTGAGACAAAGTCATGAGCAAGACCAGAGTGTATCGAGGCTGAGACAAGACCAAGACTTTGAGGGGGCGAGACAGCATCAAGACCAAGACCAGACCAGTGTGAATCTCACACTGCATGATATACGATAAAAAAATGTCTTTTGGCATTGAAGTGAGGAATTTCTCAATCCAGAGTCATCTTTGTGGGAGACTAACACCTTCAAAGAGTTGAGATTGTTGACCGATCTCAAGTAGTACAGCACTGTTAAACCTTTTAACACTCCATCCTTCAGAGGCGTAGTAAAGCAGGTCCACAGCAACACATTGGTATGATACTAAACAGACAACAATTCAGCTATGAAGCCATTGACATAACTGACTTTGCATGTATACAGGTTCTATAGCTCATATGTTGTAAACTGCCACCAGTTGATAAACATGCTGAGTTGCTCACAAGAAGAGGAGTATGCCCGTGTTGGCCATGGCATACGCCAGTCCCAGGATTCCACTGCCCATGATAGCATTACCCAGGTTGAAGACGGACATGCCGAAAGACGTCTTTCCTTCAAACTGAGAGGGGAAGAAACAAGAGCATGCAATAAATGTCCAATTTAAAAAAATCAAAATGTGCATTCTGTTGTTCTTTGCCTGTAAACATGACTTACATCTTTGAAGCGTATGTGTTTCTCTCCATCCGCATTGGGCAAAAATTCCTCATTCTCCAGTCCTCCATCATTATCATCAAATCTACGGGTCAAAGTTATGACTATCAATTGATGGTCTCTCTATCTCTTAAAACTATGCACGTATCTGCTGTAAACTTGATTATTTGTGTTGTGTTATCATATGCATGGAAATGAGTATGCAGTTTAAAAAGCCTTCGCACAAATCTGCACAGACATACCTGACTGTTTGAGTGCCATTTCTGAATAAGGATCCACCCGATGAGGTGAGCAGAAAACCAGGTGAACATGCATTTAGGAAAAGTCAAGATTATGTAGTAAGTCATACTGTATGTTGCTCACCAGGATTTGGTTTCAAATACCAATACAGAAAGACAAAAGATATAAAAAGTGCTAAACATGCTGTGTTATAATTCCAATAACTGTATGCAAGCAACAAAATGCAGTCATTCATCTGTGTTTAAAATAAAGGGAGAATACTCACTGATCCTCTTCTAGCAATGTCTTCATTGGCATCAAGTCCCCTTCGAGGTTGTGACTTTTCCCGTTGGATAAGATGTTCATCTCTGACTGAGTCGGTTCCATAGTCCAAGCAGGAAATGATTATTTTTGATGATCCTTTATAGTACAATATCTTGAATATCTAGGACACAGAGATAAAGGACAGGAATCACATACAATACGGGTGTGTGGGTTTCTTTGTTCAGGATTCATTATTCCATGTCCTAACTGTACACACCATTGAAAATGTGCAGCACACCTTGCATAATTAAAGGCCCTGAAATCATATTTCAATCAGCTTCCCACTATGGTCCACGGGGTCCTGCATAAACACAAAGTTTACTGCCAAAGCTAAACAATTTTTTTTTATTTCTTTTGTTTCCCTCAGTCTGCTCGACCAACTTGTTTGAAGTGGGAGGGACGGATGTCACATATTTCCATAAGCCAATCAGATCCAGCCGTACCCTGTGTGGTTGATACTTGAGGTTTCCACACCTCTGTCAAATCTGATTCAGTCTTGATGAAGCAGATAAAAAATAGACTTTTAATAAATATACTTTTGGCACGATGAACTCTTTAAAATGAAATTGTGTGTGTTTGGTGGTGAATATTCGATGCTAGAGAGATAAATGCTTTTTTGAAACTTGTGGTAAGATACTTTGTTGTGACATCTACGGTGGACTTTGTGAACTTTCATGTAAAAACATGGAGGGGTCCTGGGAGTTTGCCCAACCAGTCTACATGTGCTTTGTGGACTTGGAGAAGGCTTTCGACCGGGTCCCTCTGGGCTTTTTGTGGGGGGTGCTGCGGGAGTATGGTGTGCCGGACCCGTTGCAACGGGCCATCCGGTCTCTGTACGCCTGCAGTAGGAGCTGTGTTCGTATCCTCGGCAGTAAGTCAGATACGTTCCCGGTGGGTGTTGGCCTCCGCCAGGGCTGCCCTTTATCACCGGTCCTGTTCGTGACTTTCATGGACAGGATATCTAGGCGCAGCCGTGGGGCGGAGAATGTCAGGTTCGGGGATCTCAGGATAGCCTCTCTGCTGTTTGCAGATGATGTGGTGATGATCGACAGCCGTATCGGTGCGGCTGCAGCAGTAAAGCAGGCGTTGCGCCGGGCCGTCTTGGTGAAGAAGGAGCTGAGCCGAAAGGCAAAGCTCTCAATTTACTGGTCGGTCTACGTCCTAACCCTCACCTATGGTCACGAGCTTTGGATCGCGTCCGAAAGAACGAGGTCGCGGATACAAGCGGCCGAAATGAGTTTCCTCCGTAGAGTGGCCGGGCTCAGCCTTAGAGATAGGGTAAGGAGCTCGGACATCAGGAGGGAGCTTGAAGTCGAGCCGCTACTCCTTCGTGTCGAAAGGAGTCAGCTGAGGTGGTTCGGGCATCTAATTAGGATGCCTCCAGGACGCCTCCCTTTAGAGGTTTTCCAGGCACGTCCAACTGGTAGGAGGCCCCGGGGAAGACCCAGGACACGCTGGAGGGATTATATCTCCCAGCTGGCCTGGGAACGCCTCGGGATCCCCCAGAATGAGCTGGTAGATGTTGCGGGTGAGAGAGAAGTCTGGGTCAGCCTGCTTGACCTGCTGCCTCCGCGACCCGACCCCGGATAAGCGGTGGAAAATGGATGGATGGATGGATGGATGTAAAAACATCAAAGGCTCTCTCCAAAGCCATGGTTTTGTTTTGTCTATTATGCGCTACTCTTAAATCATCATGGACCCGCTCTCTAGGCAGTTATGAAGGGCTCATTCTAAGCAAACGCAATGATTTTTTGGTTTGGGTGATTACAGTCTAATGAGTACATATTATAAATATGATATTCAATTTATACTAATAGATTCCCCTAAATGCTAGACTTTTAAGGAACAATGTATGATCAAAAACGGCATAGCTTCAGCCATACCTCTTTTTTGTACTGCTTTATTCTGTGCAGTTTTGTTGACTGTAATTACCTTTTTTTGGCAAATTGTAATTATTTACAATTAATTTTCAATGTCAAAAAGCATTGTTCTAGTCTAATAGCTCAGGCTACAGTTCTTGTGTTAATGTACCGACACTAATGTACCTACACTCAATGCCAGACGTCATGAATCCTTATATTTAATGTGTCAATACAACGTCTATGTAACGATGACTCAGGTCTACTGTTGACACAGTGACTTCCAACACTTGAGACCTGACGTCATTCTCTCATCATCCACATTTTTGCAATACATACATGAACGATACGGAGCGGTAAATGATCAAAGGCTGGGGTCAAATTTTGGACAGTATGGCACATTTTCTGTGCTGTCCAGAACTTCAGTACTGAGGAAGGCAAACAAGATCACGGTCAAAGTCTGTTTGAGTTTTTCTTACTTTTTTTAACTTTTGTTTGCTCTTGTCCTGTAGTTAACGTCACAAACCTGCAGATTCTACTGTTCACATCCCACACAATGAGGTGGTGGTCTTTATGACGAATGTAGGCAGAATGTGATCAAACAAAAGGCTAAATCACTCACAACAGCTGGCCCCAAATTACTGAGAACACAGTTTGCAAAACTGTTATTACTGTACTACTATAATCATACATTTCAACAGTTTTTCCTTAATAAGCATGGGGTTTTCATGAACAATAGTTTGAGGAGATAGTCACACTATACTCACATTCAATCAAAATATCAATAATTAAGAACTGTTAATAGTATGTGACCTCAAACCATGACCCAAATGACACGTGGAATACTTTTCACTTCAGAGAGACAATAGTGTGTTGTCTGCTGCTTCCTCTGTGGCAATTGTTCAGTAGCTTAAATGTGATCCCGGTGTCCTCTCAGCAGAAGATAACCTTGTATTGCTATTCACACCATGCAAATAGTAGCAGGCCACTGCAGCTATAAAAGAAGGCTGCGTAGAATACAACAAAGTCGCACTACACAACAATAAACACAATAATCAGACACAGATGCTGATAATAAATAAATTCCTCCAATCGCAAAAATCTTATGTAAAACGAAAACATTTCTAACTTCAATGAGACCTTCCATTGCCTAACCTATTTAGTCATTTTATTTGCTAAGTTAACATGTCCTGTAAAATAGTCACAAATGTAAAAGCCCCAATGTCAATACTTTCTGTTGCAACACCAGACTTTGTCCGACAAGTCCGTCAAGTTCGTCAAGCTCCTGAAGTTTGCGGATGACACCACCCTCATCTGCCGTCCCTCCAGGACTTGTTTGCTTCAAGGACCCTGAAGCGGGCGAGGAAGATTGTAGCTGATCCCTCTCACCCTGGACACAAACTGTTCGTGTCCCTCCCCTCTGGCAGGAGGATGCGGTCCATCAGGACCAAGACCTCACGCCACAAAAACAGTTTCTTCCCGTCTGCAGTCGGGCTCATCAACAGAGCCCGAGTCCCCCACTGACTCTAATGACTCTGTCACCCGTATACTTAAATACACTCAACACTTTAACATTACACTTGCCACTTTCACACAAAGAAGTCACGCACATTACTTGCACTTTATCTTATTTTTGATATTTTGATATGCTACTGTTTTCAATTGTAAATATTCATTCATCCATTCATCCTCATTTATTGCACTGCGTTAACTGTTAATGTGTATTGTTAAATGTTAAATGTATGCACCTTCTTGCCAGGACAAATTCCTTGTATGTGTAAACAGATATGGCAATAAATGGTTCTGATTCTGATTCTGATAAAGATTATTTCCCAGAGAGACTGAGAGGGGAAAATGTGACACGTAAGTCATTTTGAAATGAAGTTCATCATGTGTTATGTCTTGATAAGCAGGCAGATTGTAAGTGTTGCATAAAAGGAATTGCTCCAGTCTTCTGCATTTTACATTTTATCAGTTGTGCTTGTTGTGGCCTCCAAAAACATTTGGTTACAACATTTACGGTAAATACACTATGAGGCTCATTATGAAGTCTCATGAAGTTTTTTGAACTGTTTACGTGTTTCTCTCTTGGATAATGCGTGTAATCTGAGACAGTTATAATTTTTGGTAGAAAATGCTGATACTAGCTAAACTGTCTCTAGCGAGCCTTTTTTTCATTCGGTGGTGTCAGTGAGGTTAGGGTTATCAGGTGTTCTTTTTATACCTTCAATATACTGAATTTTACAGAGTCATTGAAAACAAACTCTGGACTGTGATGGATGTGTATTTTACACAGGAAATCCAAATCTATATGAAACACTTGCCTATAAACTGTATGAAAAGCAAAATCACACTCAAAACCTTATTTTTTTCAGAATAAAACTGTATTTATGCAAATTCCTTTGCAAATAGTTATTTATATTTGACTCTCAGTCAGAACAGGTCAAATTTCTTTCTTATATTTCAAATGAAAATGTTGAAGTTAGAAAAGGCTTTCTAAGTATCAATCTGAGTAGCGCAAGGCAACATTGCTGATAGCAGTACAGCTCACAAACACATTTCTAAAATCACCATTAGACACTTCCAATTAAGTCATTCCAATGAATTGCTAGCATAGGCCAGGGAGTATTTTCCATTAACAACTATTAGGGAAATCACACACCCATGAAATAAAGCATTAGCAGCACTCTCTGGCTTTTATGAAGTGATAAAGAAGTGATAAAGACCCTGAGAACCACATCACTCTGATGCTGTTAAGCTGAACAACAAGAAGTCACAAAGAAACCGCAGCATTAATACAACATGACTGGAACTGTGTGGAGACCTCCATCACGTACAGATCAAGAGTGAGATCAGGTAACTGTATGCAAAATTAGTTCTTTAACCCTCCTGTTATGTTGTGGCTCAAATTGACCCGTTTCAAAGTTTTAAAATCTAGGAAAAATATTTTAAAGTACTTTTTCTGTATGAAACTTCTTCTTAATTAGTATAATCAATGTTAAAAAATTGCAACCCCCCCTGCAGGTTTATATTACAGAGATGATGTTCGGGTCAATTTGACCCGGCAGTTTGAAAATTTCTTACTCTTTCTTACTCCCCCCACCATGTTTCACCACACACACACACACACACACACACACACACACACACACATAACCACAAACAGTAAATCAGGTGTTTGTTATGGGAACCCATCTCTATCCTGCTTCAAGTGCCATCACCCCACTAGAAAAACACTTTCAGACTAAACAATGCTTCTTATCTTCTCACTTTCACCCTAAATACACCTTTATTGGACCGGGAACACTAAAGTAAGGGTTTCTTTCATGTCTCTCCTAATAAATATGGTACTTTAGGATTTCTAATAGACTGACAGACTGACTGACTGATCTCAGATCTCAATCGCACACACTCTTTCAATCTACCCACCTGTGCCAGACATACAGACACTTTTTAGACGGGATCAGTTTTCCCCACGGGAAAGCTCCGCCCACACTTAGCAGGGGAGGGGAAACATACACAAGGGTTGCTTAGGAGTCCTCCCAACATCACACTCTGCAGATACACACAACGCAGCAGCTTCCTGTAGGACAACACGAGCAACAGGAACAAAAGGATGCAGCCCTGGAGGCTCTGGAGCACATCCTTGATCACGACAGTGAAATAGAGGAGGATGTGTCTGATGAAGACCACCTTGAGGTCTATTCAGATTTCTTAACACTATAAATAAACACAAATAAAGTTTACTTTCAATACAAATCCTTATGACTCACTTCACTTGATTTTGAGTGAGCGGGTCAATATGACCCTGAACAGCAGGGGTGTCTCATCTCTATTTATCTACATCACCCCATTTAAAAAAAGAAATTTCGAAAAGCAATCAAAATTTTGAAAAAAAATACATGTTATGGTAGATTAATGCAATGTATATCTAGGTTTTTCCAATGTACCTAAACAATAGTTTGAACATGTATTTTTTCATGATAACGTTATCCTCATTGAACTATGATCTATGGAGGGGTGAATAACTCCATTCCACTAAAAACTGATTGAATTGTTAGTAATAGTGTTGGTGATGGGGTACAAACTATATTTATTGGGATTTTTAGTTTTTTGACAACTTTTGGCTGATTCTACATCCACCGGGTCACATTGACCCGGGAACATGATTTGTGCTGTGAAATTGTATCCGGCAAAAGGCATGCTGGAACGTTTAGCCATATGTGTGTCTATATAAACTTGTCCCTCAACACGATACAAGACAGCTTGTTAGAGACTCTACGGATCTGGTTTCTGAAGAGGCTGCTGCCTGCTACCAGCTTGGTAATGAGAAAAATAATACAGTAATACAGATCTTCATAGCTGCCTGGGCCATCTTGAGAACATACTATTTGTATAATTCAGTAAAAAAACATCAATGGTTATGTGTATATGCATGACTTGTTTAGCACCCGTAAAACAGTAGCATCCCAGATATTTGGTACAACTGTGGTACAAAGGAGGGGACACTAATCGCTTGTTTGTGGCAATAGCTGCAAATCAAACGTATTCTTCTAATCTTCCTCTCTGTCCAAGTCTTTGTTTCCTGCTGACAAAATAACTAATAACTTCAAATAACTAATATCCAATGCCAAAATGGTTGCCCTCTATATCTTGAAAGAAAAAAAATCTACCAAGCCTTAAACAAGTTCATCAAGTTCATCAACCTCTTGGTAACTAAACTAAAACTGTACTTTTTAGGGTGAGTAATACAGTGTTTCTATATCAATAAAACATATGAAATCAAGTCCTCTGGGCAAATACAACGGAAAACTATTTATCCGTGATATGATCCGTGTCTATATGAGACAGCCCATTGTGTTATATAATAAACCAGCCCTAAAGGAGCCCACGGGTGAGGGGCCCCCATTCTGAGGGACTGGACTTAGGTAACATTTGAAATGTTTGAACAGGTGGGAGGGTGAATACTGATTAGCTATTAGACGTGTCTGTCTGTTAGTCATTAGTGTTAGGGAATGGCTTTTTACAAAACACTTTGCTCCCACATTTATTCCCTATCTCTTCTTGTGTCAGTTGGACATAAAGCAGGGCAGGCACGGGACAAGTGTGGAGACAGTGACGCAGGAACAGGCACGAGGTTCAGCCAACGGCGCCTGGCAGCACCAGCTCGTCTCAGCCACATGCTGCTGGCGACGGAGAGCACATGCCCGAGTCCTGTGTGACGTCGGCCAGCACCCGGATCACATATTCTGCTCAGTGGCAAAGCCGGCTGAAGGGTTAGTTTTTAGACCAGTCCATTCGTCATGAGCGACAACCCTTTTAAATGCTTCCAAACGACTCTTTAGGTCAACGGAAGAACAGCCTGGAGCATTGGTGTGTTTGTGTTGCCAGTGGATATTCCATCTGTGATAAGAAAGGAATTCTTTATGTTTCATAAACAATAGCTATTTGTATGTTCTCACTCTGAGAATGTATTTTCATCCAAACAAAGAGTTGTTGTAAAATGATCCATATATGCAATTGATTATAATTCTTAGAGAAAGATAATTAATACACCAATACACAAAAGATACTTTCAATCCCAACTCAATACACTAACTATATGAAAATTAAACTGCAATAGCTTTGATTCTGCATCACATAGTTTCATATTACATATTTCACCCTCTACCCTCCTCCTCGTACACCTAGATAGTCAGCATTCTCCAAACATTTGGGAGAACAAGCGGGTCCTTCACATCCTATGTGGTCCACAAAGCACAATTTGAAGATATATTACGATATTACGAAAAATGAATTCTAACAGACTGAGCCTTAACATTTAGAAACATGTTATATAGCAAATTGTACATGTTTCCGGGACAGCCAAATTCTGTAACCTTCATCTTCACATTCAAGCGCCCAAAGACTTTAGCTGTCTGCGTCACGGCCTACTTACGGTGGTATGAATGTGGCAATGTGACGCTCCACAGAACACACACACTGAAGGTTAAACTGCATCAAGTTAACTCTTGTCAAGTTACTGAAGCTTTTCAGGTGAGCAACGTTTTCCCTAACTTTTCAACATTTTGAACACAAGCTTTTATCAGAAACCAAAGTCTAATGTACCCTCCATCACATTGTTGAAACATAGGTTGGTATGTCACAAGATGTTCTGATAGCGACAGGAACGAAAAGAGGAAAGGCTGTACTGCATTTCAGTTTTACTGTTTGCCTTTTTTAAGTATGATTGACTTGAATGGAAATATATATATATATATGTATATATTTTTAAATACACATTGCATACATGCTTCTTTGAAATATTTACAGTCACGGTTGTATGATAGAATCCCCTAATTGGTTTGGTCTCTCATTTTGAAGACTAATTGCTGACTGCACTTCAAGTACTGTATGCAGCAGAAAAGAATAAATGGTTTATTGGAAAGAGAAGAGGGAAAAAGCCAAACAAGTGATATCCAATATACTGAAAGTCAACAGAATGTTTCATAATATATCCTTCCAGCACACTAAACACACTAAATTACAAGCAGATTAAACAGGTTTAACAGAAATTAATTTGGTCAGTCATTTAAATGATGCTTTGCAGAGGGACGTCAAACAGCTGACAATCCTCCGTAATGATGTTATTCCAGGTAGCGTGTACCCTGGTGGCGGGTGGACCCCTAAAATATGCCTTTCATAAAACTAACAGAAGCAAGTGCATGAAATGTTTCACCTTAGGGGATGAAAATGCGTAAAAACACATTTTAGGGAGGAATGACTCTTATTGAGCTTGTGAAGCGTTGGGAGGTTTCAGAACTCTTGACTTCCTCCGCTGCATGACTCCATCAAGATAAAGATTGGCACATATCCACTGGGCCATTCGTTTAAGCTCAGGCAACCATGAACACTATGAATGGATGTTATATGTGTGACAACTGACACATCCTGAATCATGGTTACGATACAGGACGTGGACACAAACAGTGAACACCTGTACAACCCAGTGCGAGCTAATGCAGTGACCTTGTAAAATGTTTTTTATGACACCTCTGCAAACTAAACAAATCTGCAACAGGCGTAGTTCTACGGTTGTGAATTGCCATTACGTGCTGATCTGCAGTTTCTAAAATTAAGGTCATATTTTATAGCTAATGGGAACAATGGCAAACAAAATTATAACATGTATTTTATACCAGACACCATGCATGGCAGTGTGTGTAAAAATGTGTTTCAGTGTGATTATGCCAACTATGCAAATATCATCTTGGTCCATTTATTTTAAATTTCAGAACTGCTTTTAATGTGTGATTGTGTGCTCTATGTTCTTATTGTATTGTTAGAAAATAATGCTTTTTAGTGCTCCTAGTGAGAGCTAGAGAGTTTACATTGGAGGGTCAAGACAAATAAATAACTCTGTATGGATTATCAAATATCAGATGAATGACACTGTATGTACTACACAAATGTATTAATTAGAATTATGAAATGTATTAAGTGATTGTGGAATGAATCCTGAAAATATCAGGAGCCCACAAACAGTTACGCAGCCTGAAGATTGGAGCAGATAAGGAGGACGTGCTCAGGAATGTCCCTGAGTGTGGGTTGATTGAAGTCCTGAGTACTGTTGTTTATGCAAGAGGGGGTTTGGGTTGACCAGCACCTAAAAGGACAAGGTCTTGTCCAATCAATGGACTGGAAGAGAGGCTAGCAGAGGAAGGGGGGCTGACCCCAAACCTGGCAAAGCTGAGACATTTTGAGAACACCAGCAGATCTCTGGGTGCCTTCTGCTGGGCAGGTATGTATGGATCTGCTGGATCTCTGTCTCATGGGATTTCTCTCTCCCATGGGACATATTTTGTATATATTGTGTAGTTATTAGTGTGATTCATTTTGAAATGCTGTTCATCATCTTTTTATTAAATCAATTTTTATTATAACTTTCTGCATCTGGGACTTCTCTTCACACAACCGCTCAAAGATTTTTGAACTTAACAATTTGGTGACCCCGACGTGATCTTTGTGGTGAGTTGTGGTTGAAGAATAGTGATTTGAACAAAGGACCAGACTTTTCTCTGGGACCCCTTGGATGATCCCTCCTCTCTGCTCACATGAGGCCTCACTAAAAAGGTAGCAGAAGAGATGTCATCATCATGCTGGTGGAGTTACTTGAAGAGTCTGGAGAGGAACTCCATCAATTCCAGGTAAATTCAGAAAATGTTGGGTGTTGATTATTCTGATCATAATAAACTTGTCTATGTAAAAGTAAATCAATCCATAGATACCTAAATATTTACCCAGCATGTAACCAATGTCTTGCTGTGAGCATCTTATTTCTGTTGCATTATTGTCTCTGTAGACTGTATTGATCACTTCAACCAAATGAATATCAGGAACTTAATATAACATATCTGTCATCTGTTGACCTCTGATTCACATGTTTTTGACAGGATGTCAGCGAAGATGCCATCAAGAGGACTATGCTCATCATCTCTTGGAGATCTTTGTCCGTCATGGAAATGCAGCACAGAAAGGCTTCCCCCTGTCCATGTGTCGGATGGACTGAGGGAAAAGAAGTTCTCTATGACTGTTAAAATGTGGAAACACTTGCCTTCTGCTTTAACTTTGCAATGAACTTGACTTGCCCACCAAAGTTGAAATACACATTTAAAATGTTTCAGAAGCTCTTTATTAATGTTGCTTGATGTCCTGAAGATATCTCTCCAGACTATAAGTTTTATTGGTGCATGTCTGTAAACAGTTACCTCTTTCCAAGTGTTGACAAATAAAGGGGCTGTAGTTTAAAAGCAGCTGTAGTTTCATGTTTTGTGAAAGCCTTTTTGTTTTATTTAGCTCTGATTAATAAATGTAATACATCTATATTTGAATAGTGGTGTAGAGTAGTGGTAGATGGATGACTTATTATATAAATAATATTTTATATTTTTCAATAGAAACAGTAAAGAAATGCTAGTTACCATGAAATATTAAACTATGTTTTTTAATTAGATGTAAAGGTAGCCTGAGTAAAAATTACTATCGAAAGGTTGAGTACATTTTATGTTTAAGGCAGAAACATAAAATTACTTGAACATTTTGGATAAAAGACAATTCTTACTAGTAAGTAAACTTGATAATTTCCTGAGTAAACGGTACTCAGAATTTCTGTGTGGAAATTGTTACCGAGCTTTTTTTAAGTAAATGTCACTCAGTGTACTTTTAGTGTAGCCTGAGTAAATATTACTAACAAAGGCTGAGTATAGATTACTAACAAATGTTGGGTAAAGATTACTAACAAATGCTGAGTAAATATTACTATCAAAAGCTGAGTTAAGAGTACTAACAAATGTTGAGTAAAGATTACTAACACATGCAGAGTAAAGATTACTAACAAAGGCTGAGTAAAATTTACTTGAACATTTTGGGTGAAAAAACATTCTTAGTAGTAAGTAAACTTTACTTGATAATTGTCTGAGTAAAATATACTTACAATTTCTGTGTGGAAATTGTTACCGAGCTTTTTCTAAGTAAATGGCACTCCAAACTTTTTTCAGTGTACTGCAAGAAGGTGCATCGGTTGTCTGCAGAAAACTGCATTACTGAGGACTCCTAAGTGGGCACCCATCTCCTCTGTGGTGAAGTCTGGTTACAAAGGGAGGTGAAACCAATAGGGGCACTTGTCTCAACCCAGTGAAGAAAACATCAAACACCCAGAGGCTTAGGAAGTGTCTGTTTATCAAGGGGAGCTCAGTGTTGATTTTAGAAGGAGAAACTGGTTAACAACTATTGAAAATAGCCAAAATTAATTGTTAATTTTACTGTGATGCTGAGAAAGGCGGAGTCTGTACAATGTTTGGATTTGCCTGTTTTATTTTCATCCTAAGCAACACAGCTCCTGATGGATCAGTGACCGAAGCGCTGACTGGTCTTACGGCATTGAGTCAGAACCTTGCAGAGAATGCTGGGATTGATGATCCCATCACAAGCTGGATGGACAGTATGTTTGGAAAATACATTTCTGTCCATAATAACCACACTTTGTTTTGCCACTACAGTCGTGATCCCCTGAGGATGCTGCTGCATCCATGGACTTCTGCAGAGATTGATTGATGCTGCATTTAGTAAAAAACATTCAAGGGAATCAATTAAGTTGAAGATGAAGAAATAAGCTTTTGATTGATGCAATTGTTTATCAAGGAGGGACATGATTTAGTCTTTAAGTGAATGACGATTATGGAAGTTGTAACAGCAAGTTAAGTTTATGATAATCAGAGAGTGTCTTGCATGATTTTTGTATACTCACTATAAATAGTGAGTAAGGGGGGATTGTTAGAAAATAATGCTTTTTAGTGCTCCTAGTGAGAGCTAGAGAGTTTACATTGGAGGGTCAAGACAAATAAATAACTCTGTATGGATTATCAAATATCAGATGAATGACACTGTATATACTACACAAATGTATTAATTAGAATTATGGAATGTATTGAGTGATTGTGGAATGAATCCTGAAAACATCAGGAGCCCACAAACAGTTACACAGCCTGAAGATTGGAGCAGATAAGGAGGACGTGCTCAGGAATGTCCCTGAGTGTGGGTTGATTGAAGTCCTGAGTACTGTTGTTTATGCGAAAGGGGGTTTGGGTTGACCAGCACGTAAAAGGACGAGGTCTTGTCCAATCAATGGACTGGAAGAGAGGCTAGCCAGAGGAAGGGGGGCTGACCCCAAACCTGGCAAAGCTGAGACATTTTGAGAACATCAGCAGATCTCTGGGTGCCTTCTGCCGGGCAGGTATGTATGGATCTGCTGCCCGGTGGGGGGGGCGCTGGATCTCTGTCTCATGGGATTTCTCTCTCCCATGGGATATATTTTGTATATATTGTGTAGTTATTAGTGTGATTCATTTTGAAATGCTGTTCATCATCTTTTTATTAAATAAATTTTTATTATAACTTTCTGCATCTGGGACTTCTCTTCACACAACCGCCCAAAGATTTTTGAACTTAACAGTATGTATGTATTTTATTTGTTATATTTTTAGCTTATAGGATGATTTTAAAATGTTGTCTAAAGTGTCTTTGAGTATTATGAAAAGCGCTATATAAATTAAATGTATTATTATTATCATTATTAAATTAAACTAAAAGAAAAGTACAAAAGTTTGAAAAAAAAAAGCAGTTTAGTTTACTAAAACATGACCCTTGTCTGTTACTATGATGAATCTGTTGACTTCCATTAATTACAAGTACATGTTGACAAGCTAAAGAGCACTTACGCTTCTAAGAAATGGGTCGGCAAACAACAGCTGGCAGCAGGAGGTTCAGAGAAAGGCCGCTCTTGGACTTCAGCACAGGTCCATCTTTATTTGACAGCTCAATCCCAAATGCTATATTTATAGACATACCATTTCTATTTTGATTGTTTCTATAGTTAATAAATAGACAACTACGCATGTTGTAGATCAGTTGTGACTTTGAGACCGTTTTGCATCTCCCGTGTAGGCAGGCACTGTAAACCACGCCAGTATCAATATATACACTCATTTCTGTCATGTTCAGATCATGGTTTTGAAAATAATTTCAATGCTATGTTGTTTTAAAGCATCTTTTTTTTGATCGTTTTTGACCGCCACTGTTTGGGTTCTCTCTCACCTCTCTCGTAGCATTGTTTTTGGAAGGAGGAAGCAGCTGCTTTCAGTGAAAAAGCTCTGATAAACACGCTGCATTCTAGCTTCTCAGAACTGAAAAGCAGACAGACCAAGTTAACACATGGCAGCTAAATAACCAGATATTTACCCGAGGAGTAGGTGGAGACCAAAACAGAGCTACGAGGAGAGGGAATAGGTCAACACTACACAACTCCAAATGAATGCTATTGTGTCTCTGTATCTTCTGGATGTGTAAAAAGGCAGAATGTTTGCCATATAAACAGAAGAGGTGATATACGTCAGTGTTAACCGCTTGTGGCTGTCTTATTTTTAAATATTGTAACTTGAGACTTGACTATTTTTGGTTTCAAATTATATATATATATCAGTTAACTGCTGACATTTATATGCAAGGGTTGTTTCTTGCTTGGTCTATGGTGATGTATTTCCTGAAAGTCTTATGCTTATCCATATAATTGTGTTGACTTGGGACCATGTTTTGGCACTGATCCTCCAAGAGAAAATTAGTTAATTCGAGTATTTGTGCCATTTTCTACCCAATAAGCTATAGAATACCATAAAGCACAAAAAATGCTCTTTGAACGGACTGAATGCCAGTCCAGTTTGAACTTTCTCATAAGATGGTGACCATAACATTATATGTTGGTACAATTCCCAAAAAGACAATCTTAAAAATTAAAAAGCCTACAGGGAGCATATCCTTCATTAAATAATGAATGCAATTTAACCATTTCCATACACAACATCAACAAAAGACGGTACAGTGACATAAATATAGACAACGGCACATGATGTTCAGCCCCACAGATTATGAGCCCCATAACAAGGACAATAATAACCTCTGGAGTGTCACTTAACAATTGGGCTGAGTCAAAAGCAGATATTCTCAGGTCTCTTCAGTGTGACAGAGGAGAACAGCTGGCTGCTTCCCACATGGTTAAAATATCGACCTCCACATATCGCACACACCTGTCCAGCTCCTCCTGAAACTCTCAGCCACTTTGATCACTGCACATACTGGGGTCACTGGCCGCAGCTTATCTGCTCATTCTCCACTGTGATGAACCCAGCACGACATCCCATATAGGGTGTTGGTGTTCATAGAGGGGCCAAAGTCAAAAACATGTCCCCTTAGCCACACCGCCTCAAGTACACACACAGAAGTTATCCGAACATTCTATCTGTATCCCAACATTTTGAAAAAGGTTTTCAGTCTTAATATTGTTGGTATTTCAAAATATATATTTTTTAAGTGCCTCACACATTGTTTTACTAGTACAACCACAGTTTTTCATGATGACAACTCAACAACGCATCATGACACCACCTGCTCAGAGGTCTGAGAGTTATCCAAAATTATAAATGTCTAAATTATAAGTATTATTATCATAACTTTGGAAACCTGGAGTAGGAGTAGATCTTTTTTTCAGAAGAGTAACAGCCTAGCATAGACTTTAAAGGGTTGCTTCCCGATAAAGAGGTTAAAGTGCACTCAAAAGAGTGTAGATCTCTGCCAGGTGTGTCTGCAATGACCACTACTGTATTGTGGGATTGAATGAATACAACTCACAATCACCCCGATCACGAGAGGTCATTGAACATGCAGCTATAACTGACCACCCAAAATATTATGCAGTTTGCTGCAGCAGAATGTGAGATTGGCTGCGGACAGACACAGAGGTGCACACTCACTCAAGGACAACCCCAGTCACACACACAACCGATCGCATGATCCTCCTGGCGGAGACAATATTAATATTACCAACAACGGTACAATAAAGTGTGATTAATGGATTGATCTTTTGGTCAATAAAATATCTTAACCATTTTTAAATAAAATAAATTACAATTATTAGCCAAAATAGTTGATTAATTTCACATAAATACTGTCTCTCACATACTTGTGAAAAAGAATTAAGGGGAGGAAAATAACATTTCCTCCAAGCCATTATTTTCAGGCACACCGTAATAACACAATACCCCATGCAACAGCAACGATGCTGCAGCAGGAAGTTCCCACAGGCGCTCTTCCTGTATTTAGCCTTTTTATAATAAAAAGGGCAAAGCGCTTTAAAAGGCTGCTACTGGTTGTTAGAGCTACTGGTGGCTACAGTGGGCTGACCTGGCGCAGATTGTGTGGTGGACTTCTATCTAAAACACATTATGTTATTGGATCGGATATAGATTTGGAGGTAGGAGGAAAAGGAAATCGTCTTGGCGTTTCCTCGATGCCATGTGGCTTTACACCCAACACAGTACGGTATAAAGTGAGTACACGCCCGGAAAGGGAATGCTTTTTTTTAAATAGCACAAGCTACCTTGAAATATGCCCCATGAAATATCGTTACGTTTGATTCAGCGCCGAAAGCTGTTTGTGAAGAGAAAAAAACACACACATGTCAAACTTAACACTTTCAGCAAACAAAGGTAAAATCTGCGTGTGAGTCCCACATTGGCCACGCAGACTAATCCCATTCACCCAGCTGTTTCTTTGACCTGCTGCATGGCGACATTAACTTGCAAGCTGACCCGACATGTATTAGAGAAAGATTGAAAAACGCAACACGTGTGCTCGGACAATAGATGATGTGTTAGTGGGTCCTTGAGGCACATGGTCCTCACATCTGGACGTGGCGCTCACCAAACATATTCTTCCTTCATTGATCAGCCCTCAAGAGGAAACCATGTGCCCCAGTATGCCGACAGTGTGCCATGTGATCATATGCTACAATATTCATAATACCATGTTTGTTTTCATTATACCCCCCCAGTACACCCCCCGTGTGATTGGGGGAAAATGTGATTACATTCAAGGTTTTAAAATACTACGCCTCAACCATTCAATAAAACCGGTTAAATACAAGCACGATGCTTGCGTTTAACCGGTTTTGACACGATGTCAAACACAGCAGCAGCATCCCAAACCAAACATATGTTTTTTCTGTTGAAACAACCCAATGTATTCAGTCTTACCAACGGTTCTTGTCACGAAGCTTCCAAGTTAATTCCTGTGAGGAGTGCGAATAAATGTGATGGTGGATCTATTTCTCCTGGCGTGTCTTCTCTTTCTTTTTCTCAGTGAAGGTGATCGTATCTACGGGTTTGTTATACTCACATTCGTTCTTTAAGTCAGCGGCCACAAAATGCGCGTTGAGAAATGGGATTCATAGAAAAAGCCAGTGAAGCGCAACTGTGGGGGTCGCATTAGACCCGCCTCCTTCTCCACCGCCCCCTACCCCTCTAGAGTTGCGCTGATGGTTTCAACACTTTAGCTGTATAGGTGAGTGAGGTACAAGGGAAACCAGAGATTGTGGCTATACTCTTGTCTTTGCCATGACATAATTGAACATATGGTAGTGATAAAGCGCCACGAAAATGCAGTGCGTAAAACAAAGCGGCATCATAATAATGGAGATGTAATGTTTCCATTGTTGTTGGTTAATGTCTAATGTATACACCACCTGCCAAGTCAAATTATTCGTGTGTCTAACACACATAGCAAATAAATGTGTCTGATTCTGAGATAATTATAGTCAACATGTTTGTCATATTATTAGTATTGGAAAGTAAATAAACATTTGGATAGGACATTGGGATAAAAACGCCATAAATTCACCATTCTCCACATTTACTCAGGAAATGTAATGAATCGTTACAGTTCCCTCCAATGATGATGTGGTGTATTTCCCTTTCTCCGACTCTTCTGCTTCCCTCTCTCTGCCTGTGCATCTGATCCAGCAGCTCCCAGCACGGTGCAGCCTGAGATTTGACACATGTTAAGTGGGTGGAATGTGGAGAGCTTACCCCTGCTCACTCATGAGAGGACAAAAGCTGCCTGGACACTTAATACAGAGGTGAGGAGGTCACCCGTGGCCTCTGGCAGACAAATACCATGTAATAGATTAATTCGCTAATTTTTATTTTAATTGCATAGTTGCACAGCAAGCTCAACCAAAGTCCATCAAAACAATGAAGGTTATGAAATAAGACATATGTGAGTTCACCAAGTTGGGAATATCTACAACTGAACTATCCACAAGAGTCCAGCACAAGTTCCCCAAAAAGCCAGCAAACTAGTCTAAAGTCCTTAGAGTGGGTAAGTGGCTCTTCTAGCGCCCTCTAGAGGCCACTTTGGCTTGATGAGGTTTGAGGACATAATGTTCAACAGATGAAGTGAATCCTTGTTTACGCCTCCATTAATTGTATCCTCTCTGCAGAGTTATTCAGAAAGTGCTTAATGAGTGCTGATCTTTAGCAGTGACACTTTTCTTGTGATCTTTCAGATTGATTGACTCATGATCTAATTAACAACACGCAAGGATATGAATATTAACCAACACAATGTTGGGCCCAACTCCCTCAATGAGAGGGTGTACACCAGATGACCCCATGCCTGCATTCGCACACTCCTCACAGCGTCTTATTGAAACATTTTATTTTTTTATGAAAATGACCAATGTGTAGGTTTAGGGATAGCTAATTAGTGGGTATTGTAAGACTGATGCAACTAGCAGGGCAGCAGAAGGGCATATGATCCCCCACTACACTCACTTGTACCCAGGGTTCACCAAGACTATAACACGTTATAAAAATCATACACCACACACACCCTGCTTTATAAATGTAAAAGTGGAAAATATGTATTGTAAAATGCATTTCTACATGTTAAAATGCATTTACGTATGTTGCTCAAAAATGTCTCTTAGAAGAGGCTGCATAAGCCCAGATTGGGCCATAATATTAAACATATATCAGTTATTTATCGATATTTTCTATTTACTTTCTATTATTTGAAGAAAAAAATTGAGTCATACAAAAATGACATGGACATACATGTCAATATTATCTTCTTCCAGATGGTTAGAAGACTCTTCAGAACAGCTGAAGGTATATCACTGTGGTCACATTTTTCATAAAAATGGATCCTGACTTGTAAGTCTGTGAGTTGAATACAAAGGTTGATCGCGAGTGGCACAAATAGTGGCCCGAGACAGCACAACACCACATACTATACTATGTTTTTTTCTTATTCTATTCTTTTTGGTTTGCTGTGTGGCAGAATGTACACAGACACAGAGCATTAAAAGAAAAAGGAGAAAATGTGATCAAACTCAACTCTGTCTCACTTTCCTGGTGCTGTTTGATGGGATCAAAAGTAATGTAATGAATTACATGACTTAAATAATACACTGCACATTATACATTACATTCACTCTACACAACTCGGCTTATATCTGCTTTAGAAATGAGCAGAACCTGTCAAGTTGTTTTATCAATTTCACAGTTTATTTGAAAGAATGACGTAAGCCCTGTCATAGAGAGAGGGATATGGCTCATCTTTCTCAAGCTGCAGATCAATGTCAGATTTGTTGGGATATTTCTGAGAAAGCAGGATGGAAAATAACCATCCTGAGTTTCCAACTCAGACTGCAGGAGTTAGGCTGTATTGCTTCAATATATTTATGTAACAGAGGAGGTTCAGAACATTTCTCCCCGAGAGGTGAAAGTAACCACCCAAGGGTTGTATTGTATCATATTCCATTGTGTAACACACTTTGTTTGAATAAGGACTCGCAAACTGACCACCTCTTTGTGTGGACGAACTAAATCATTGCAATAAAATACACAGGCCCAGGTGAATGCACCTTTTACAGATAACTTTCACAGTGGAAAATGTATGCACTATCCAATCAATAACTTTTCTCTTCATCTCTTTCCACTAACTAACAAATGAGCAGAGACCTTGAACGCAGAGACCTTGAACTCAGAGGGCAATGATCTCTTTAAACAAAAGACATTGGGAGCAACAAAATAGTTTTTGTTATGTAATGAAAGTGTAGTAAGTAGTGATGCAATCTGAGACACGATATACTGAAGATAAATTACAGGCTGATACAAGTGTTGAAAACCAAAGAAGATTGTAAGATGGGTTAAAAAAGACTAATTAAGTATGAGTTCTGAGTTGAGTGTTTTTTTGTGTGCATCTTAACTCAGCCTGAAAGATTGTATCTTTATACACAGATCCCTACAGACAGTACTTGTCTTGCACTGATCATCAGTATAAATAAACAGTGAAAGACTCCCATGGATTGCTTACGTTATTGCAGAAAAGTACCTCAAAGGAAAAGAGAGAGAGCACCAGCACCGTGACTAATATGGTGCTATCAGAGAATTCAATGGGGTTGAGCAGGAAGCAGGACAGTCGACATCCGGACATAATGTTTGTTAAGGCCTGCAGAAGTGGATGAATCATTTACAGTCATGGAATCTGTCTTTCCAGCTTTGTGTCATTTGTGTGTAGTTCTCATTCATGTGCTGATAGTCTTCACTGATGATGTTCATTCTTACTATGTGCTCAGCAGTGGCCTGTGAAGCCATAAACACCTTGGCTGAGTTATGTGTTGACCTCCAGAAGGCCATGGACCCGGAGGTTGAAGGGACAGGACGAGCCCTGCTGCTGAAACTGGCACAGGCGACGAACAGCTTTATTTAGCAGCAGACTAATCTCGCTCTGGATGCCATGGTGGAGAACTGCCGCCATGGTCGGGTCATGACGGCTCTGTTGAACACACGGATGAGGTAAGACGAGAGAAGAGGCATCATTTATTTTATCAGAAAAAGAAAAACAATTAGGTAAAAATGAAACAAAATTACTTGATTTGTTTGTCTCATATTTCTCCTCAGCCACCGTTGTGTTGCAGTAAGAGGGGTATAGCACAACACAGCACCAGCTGGCTGACCAGCTTGAAGCAGCCCTCGTGAGCAGGAAAGTTTCTAAAATGTGTGTGGATGTTGCTACAAAACTGAGGAGGGTTATAAGGTTATATTCAACATTTAGTGTACGATTTTGCAAATGTATTCATCTTAAAATCTAATCCCTCCAACAGAAACCACAGAAAGATTATCCTCCATGATCTGGCCATCCATAGGGACTTTCTGAACCTGTGGACAAAGATTGTTCCACAAAATCTGAAACTCTACTTCTTCCCCGGAGTCTTTACGCTTTCTCGCCTCACAGGTTTCCATGGATCGTGGTTGTGTTTCCTCCTGCCATGGCCCTGCAGATGCCCACTTTTCTCTTTCTCCTTTTGTATTAACTCATGCACCAATAATGGACATTACTGTTTCAAGAGCGCATAAGAAAGGAGGAGGAGTTGCTATTTTATTTAATGAGTCTTTGCAATGCAAGCAGATGTCTTTTGGTCATTTTACTTCTTTTGAATATGTGGCTCTGAATTCCACTCGAGTTTTATTCCTTAACATTTACAGACCACCTAAATACTGTGCATCCTTCTTCGATGAGTTTACTGAACTGCTGTCTATAATCTGTGTTGATTTTGATTGTGTTGCCATTGTTGGTGATTTTAATATCCATGTTAATAATCCCCAGGACAGAGGGTCTATACAGCTATGTGGTGTCCTTGATAACTATGAGCTGACTCAGCATGTAACAGGTCCCACCCACAACAAGGGGCACACCCTGGATCTAATCATCACCAAAGGTCTGGACATTTCCAAGGTTGCTGTGACTGATGTTGCACTCTCTGATCATTTCTGTGTTTTCTTTGAGAGTGCAATCTCCCTGCACACAAATGTCCAAACCAAGGTTGTGACAAAGCGTTACATCACTGAAAACACGGGTGAACTATTTATTCAGAAGTTCTCCTCCACACCAGCCCTCTCTTGCATCTCAGTCAATGAGCTTGTGGATGACTTTAATTCTAAAGTTAAAAATGTCATTGATGCCATTGCACCCACTAAGGTGAAGGTTGTCTCAGGTAAGAAAAGATCCCCTTGGAGAAATGCCACGCTGGTCCGAATAGAGAAAAGAGAGTGTCGGAAAGCTGAGCGCAGGTGGCGAAAGACTAATCTCCAGGTTCACTGTGGTATCTATAAAGAGAGACTTCGCAACTACAATTTGGAACTTAGAAATGCAAGGCAGGCCTTCTTCTCTGACATCATAATCAAAAACAATAACAATGCACGCGCCTTATTTGCTACCGTGGACAGGCTAACAAACCCTCCGGTGTCAGTAACTGCTACGCTCCAATCCACCTGGGCATGCAATCAATTTGCATTCTTTTTTGCTGACAAAATTCAGCAAATTAGACAAGCAGTTGGTGGCTCCACACCAACCACAGGATGTGTGTTGTCCCCATCTTTAAATAACATCCATCCAAATATCTTGACACAATTTCATTCAATTAACCAAAGAAGCTTAGAAGATATTATACAACATCTGAAAACATCCTCATGCTGCTTAGATATTCTACCAACACACTTTTTCAAAAATATTTCGCACTGCATGATCACTGACCTTTTACAAATTGTAAACACATCCCTTCTCTCAGGTGTCTTCCCACAAGCCCTAAAAACTGCAGTTATTAAACCACTCCTAAAGAAGGCTAGTTTAGACCCCGAAATAATGAAAAATTATAGGCCAATATCAAACCTCCCCTTTTTAAGTAAAATAATGGAAAAAGTGGTTTATCATCAGCTAAATAGCTTCTTGGCCGAAAATAATTGTTTTGATGTCTTCCAGTCTGGCTTTCGTCAGCATCACAGTACTGAAACTGCTCTTGTTAAGGTTTTCAACGACATCCACTTAAACACAGACAGAGGCAGAACTTCAGTCTTAGTATTATTGGATCTCAGTGCTGCATTCGACACAGTCGATCACAACATACTACTAGACAGACTGAAAGTCTGGGTAGGACTCTCTGGCGCAGCACTTAACTGGTTTGACTCTTACTTGAAGGACCGACAATACTTTGTGTCGGTAGCTAATTACACATCAGAGCTGACTGGTATGACATGTGGTGTTCCCCAAGGTTCAATACTGGGGCCTCTTCTGTTCAATATCTACATGCTTCCACTGGCTCAGATTATGAAAAACAACAAAGTGTGTTATCATAACTATGCAGACGACACACAAATCTACATAACTATATCACCAGGGGACTATAATCCCATACCAGTGCTGGCTAAATGTATTGAAGAAATCAACAACTGGATGTGCCAGAATTTTCTTCAATTAAATAAAGATAAAACAGAAGTACTTGTTTTTGGTTCCAAGGACGAACGATTGAAAGTGAGCGCTGAGCTACAATCACTGATGTTAAAAACCTCAAACCAAGCCAGAAATCTAGGAGTAGTTATGGATTCAGATCTCAACCTGAACAGTCATATCAAGACAGTTACAAAATCAGCCTACTATCACCTGAAGAATATATCAAGGGTTAGAGGACTTATGTCTCAACAGGATTTGGAGAAACTTGTTCATGCATTTATCTTCAGTAGACTTGACTACTGTAACGGTGTGTTCACAGGTCTCAGTAAAAAGTCAATCAGAAAGCTGCAGCTGATTCAGAACGCTGCAGCTCGAGTCCTCACTAAGACCAGGAGAGTGGATCACATCACTCCAGTTCTGAGGTCTTTGCACTGGCTACCTGTCCAACAAAGAATTGACTTTAAAATCCTGCTGCTGGTTTATAAAGCCTTGAATGGTTTAGGGCCTAAATACATTAGTGATCTGCTGCTGCCTTATGAACCATCCCGACCCCTCAGGTCGTCTGGGACGGGTCTACTTTCTGTTCCAAGAGTCAGAACTAAACACGGAGAGGCAGCGTTCAGCTTTTCTGCTCCACACATCTGGAACAAGGTCCCTGAGAGCTGCAGGTCTGCAGAGACCCTCAGCCTCTTTAAATCCAGACTGAAGACCTTTCTGTTTGCTGTTGCCTTTAATTAAACCAGATTCTACATTTCACTACTGCATTTTATATCTTAAACTGCACTGCAACTTTTATTCAATTCTGTATCTATCTATTTCTGCTTTTTGCCTTCTAACTGTTTTTTATTGTTTTAATGATTGTTCTTAATTGTTTTTAAATCTTTTATTTTGGATTGTGTAATTGTTTTTAAATCTTTTATTCTGCATTGTGTTTTTATGCTTTTAATGGCTGTATGTGAAGCACTTTGAATCACCTTGTGTTGAAATGTGCTATACAAATAAACTTGCCTTGCCTTGCCTTGCCTTACTAACTTTATTTTGCCCGACACCTCCTGCTATTGTCATTGTTATTGCTGGTTTCATTGCAATTTGTATTGCCAATACCATTACTGCTTTTATTATCATAGCATTCTACTAGATCCACTGCTGCTGGTATTTTTGGTAACTTTTTCATCATGCCTACTCATTTCTGACATGTGAATTGAATGTGTTGCAACTCTGCAGTGTTGTTCATTCTGTACACATGACATATATTGTACTTCTGTCCATCCCCATAGTTTTTCCTGATCCGATGTGAGGACCCGAGAGAGGATGTCGTATGTGTACAGATTTTAAAGCACTCTGAGGTAAATTTGTCATTATGAGCTATACCAAATTAATTTAATTGAATATACTTTGATGTGTCCATCATGACTCAAATAAACAAAAAACAAAAAAAATAGTCTATGTGGGTCTAAAAGATTTAAGTATCAAAAGAAAAAGTAGTCATAATGCAGAGTGATATACTATCATATTATTGGATTATTATTTTGGATGTATTCAATTTCTAAGCAGTACTTCATTGGGCAAGGTTAACTACTTCATATACTACTGGTGGTTTAATCTATAACATTGGATAATATTCTAGAAACTGACCATGTTTTGTTTGTCAAAGCTTGAAGTGTAAAGCACAATATTTCTCTCTGAAATGTAAGTAGGTAAAAGTAGGATAAAAGGAAGTACTTAAGTAAAGTACCTCAACTTGCATTTAAGTAGAGTATTGAGTGATCTTGGTTTCTTTCCACCAATGCGTTTAATCAAATCATAAAAATTACTGATTTACTACATCTCTTGTTCCTACATAAAATAAAGTGTACTATTTCAGTATAAAATAACTACATATTGTCCAGTTACAGGTCTCAGGACTGGAACTGCCACACAATATCTGCTGAGCATCATTGCAGTATCAGTAGTTTAATTCAAAGACGTTTTCCTTTATTTCCTGTACAAACAGACAATACTTTTGTAAAAACTGTACATTTCAGTTTAACATGCTGAAAAAAAATGGCATTAAGACAGAAAAAAAAATGTAAACAAGGGAAGTAAATTTACTTTGTCTATGTACAATATATAAATTATATATTATCCTCCATCTCATGCCTCCATCACAGATTTGTTCTGTCATCTGGTTTTTAACAAAAAGCATCATACAGATAGTGAAATCAGTAAGGAAGAACGTCTCTTGCTTCCGTGTCATTTCACTCGTCACTATTGAAGCAGACATGGTGGAGCTCCTTTTCAAAAAGAAGCCAATCTTCAGGCTGTGATGATAAATCACTTGAGCTCGAGACCGCCAACTCATTCCAATTCAGTGAAGCGAGCAAACATGGCTTTGCGGACTGCATCTTTGTACGTGTCCGACGCGGAGAGGGAGTAGTTGGTGCCTTTAGTACCAAGTCCAGCTCCTTTTGTTCTCAACTGTGCCTGAAGACGAAAAACACACGCTTTACATATCAACTAAAAGTATCCATCAGATAATTATTCAGTTATTGATGCTGATGGGTACTGGTTACTCCCCGACAACACCAGGTAATTGTTGTGAATACCTCAATTGGTGTCGTGATTCCCTGCTGGTTGCGACCGAGACCTTTACCCTCCTTCCATCCCATAGCCTGCAGCATTTTGTTCCCAATATTGTCGCTGTTAAGGCCGTCTTTAGTGGGTTGTTCATAGTTACTGCACACAAAAAGCACATTTTAATGCTTTAAAAATTACACACAAAAAAAAAAAAAAAACGAACAGCTAGAGCTCTGCAGGGACTGACAAATAATTTTACTCAAAAGTTCCTTACATGACGACAGGTGCTGGTTGGTTGAACTTCTTCTTTTTGGGTGCTGGTGCTGGAGGTTCAGGGATGCCATATTTTTCTCTCCTCTCAGCCGCACGGTCTCTATATTTTAGCTATACACCAGGAGGATAAAACATGTTATCACAACATTGACAATGGGAACAATTCGACTCTAGAAGCTGGTTAATTCTGCATTAAGACAAACCTCAGTTTCTTTTCTCTCCAACTCTTCCAGTTCTGCTTCGGTCAATTTGGATCTATGGAAAACCTCCATGTTTTTCTAGGAAAGACGAGATGAATATCTCAATTAATTATTGGTCTTTTTTGTTTTGACTGACACATTAGAGTATACAAATGACTTTAGCCCTAAAGACAATATGTGTGATCTTACCTTGTGAAGGTCAGAGAGTTGCTGATGTCGAATTAGACTTTCTTTGTTGGGAAACTGTCTCCTACACAGCAAGCAGGCCAACTTTGACCAGTCTGTCATCTTGTCCTGGCCTCCATCACCCCCATCAGAATCTGCTACCCCTTCCTCTGGGTCACTGTCTCCACTGTAGGCTGCCACAAGGCCACACTAACCACACCATGGAAGACAAACGCAGTTGTATGGGTTAAGATAAATAGCATTAAATAGTAGGCGAGTACATGTATTTACAATGCAATTAAAATAGCTCACCTTGGAAGTGTTGACTGAGCTGGTTGGTGGCTCCTCCTCGGGGCCTCTTAGCACCTCTGGCATGAGTCTCTCAAGACTGCCTGCCTGCTAAAAAAAAATTTGAAAATATTCCATGTAATTGATGGCAAATAAAGTCAAAAGCTTCCACATGTAGTCTCAGACATTATCCCAATGGATTACCTTCTTTTCAAACAGTATGTAGCCAGCATCAGCAGCTGCTGCCTCCTTCCTCTCTTCTTGACTAATAGGCTGAAAGCCTCCTCTGAAGTTCTCTTTGTGCTTGTTGAGACTTTTAGCCCACCGTTCCATGTCTTTAGCAATCTGAAAGAATCAAACAAATTTCAACACGAAAGCTAAAACTGAAAAATATTCCGAAAAGAAGTTGACGTAAACAAAGCCACAAGCTTTAAAATGTAATATCTGAGATGCTGGATATATTGGTCAATGAGCGTGACAATGGTGAATATGTTGCGATGTAGAATTCATATCAAAATACCTGCTGAGCAGTCTTGCTTTTGGGCTTTTCCTTTTTTTCCTTTCCCTCTTTTGATTCTTTGCTGCCTGCTGCCGCGTTATCATTTAGTGCAGCAGTCGCGTCGGTTGAGGCAGGTACGTACGTCTGTTTCTCACTGTCCCAGTATAGATACTGCTGGGTCTGAGAGTTGTAGTAATACTGAAAAGCGATAAACACAAATACAATTAATCAAAACAATATGAACTCCTGTGACTCACACCAACATGACTCACACAGACATGGTGGCTGTGCACTACTTACATGAGTGTTTGGGTCATAGTAGAGGCCAGTTTGAGGATCATAATAGAAGCCAGAGGACTCATCATACTGATAGGTGGAAGTGTCAGGAACTGTTGAATACAAGACATGTCATTATTAATAACTACTGGAGAAAACTGGAGTTTAAAAAAAAAATAATCCCTGCAGTCAAAAAACTAACATTTTAGTTTCCAATATTATAGAATCATTAATAATTCAATAAGTGGTGCCAGCCCTACTTCTCACTAATCTTTCTCACTGAAGCCATTCTTAAAAAGGCAGGCGCCTTTTGATCCTTTGAGCTCTTGCAACTCGGCTCTAGCAGTAATCTCAAGTACCGCTAAATGGTCCACATATCTTGGTCATAAACTAGTCGTTGTCGTCTTGTATGAAACGGCATATTATACAACAGGCAGAACCAAATACTTGTTTCTCTGCGTTTCAAGCGGTTGACAGGAAAACACTAATATAATAGATGTGCATTACAGTGACCTCAAGAGGATAATCTCTTTATGCACTTCAACAGGACAGGTGTTAGAGGATCTAGTGTGGTCATACCAGTACTGGTGTCAACTGGTGTCTGTCCGGAGGCTGTTAATGTACTGGTAGCAGCCACAAGGCCAACAGGCACAGATGCAGCGCCAAGGCCTGAAAGATGTCCTGTGTGCGCTCTTGCTTCAAACTGCTGGGCAAGTGACAATGCCTGCAATAAATGCAATGGTTATTTAGAGATTGTTACATGATGCATTTTAATACTACAAAAGCACTATAGCATAATTAGAGAAATAACAAAAATGTGCATGTTACCTGAACAGCAGGCTGACCAATGATGTGGGGTTGGTAGACTTGTGCACCCTGTGCGATAACTACTCCAGGTGGAACAATCTTTACACCTGGGGCAGCTAAAATTAGAAACAGACAAAGTGATCTTTGACAATTCATCCCAAGAATTACCATCACTACAAAAACAGAGTCAATGTTTTACTTCGCTTTTGGTGTGAACACAGCATTAGAGACGCAGTAGTTCAGCGAAGCCGCCGGCATACACGGTTTACCCCGACAGTGTCGCTTGTGTGCAAGAGCTGAAAGCATGTCATACCTCCTAGTATCCCATTTCCCTGGGAGGTGCTGGCTCCTGCTCCTTGCTGGTAGTACGCCTGGTATTCCTATTGAAGGAAGTAGTAATGGTGAATTTAGAAACTTCAGTGCTACTAAAGTACCTCAATTAAGTCTGTTTTTACCAAAAAGAGGATGTTGATACTTGCTAGTGTAAATGTTTTCTTATTAGTATTTAAAATATGTAAAACATTGTTATGATATAAATGTACAGACTTATTTCTTATCTCTGAGATGGTGTGTATATATATATATATATATATATATATATATATATATATATATATATATATATATATACACATACATACATGTCAGTAAGCTTGACAATGGTGAATCAAATCAGGATATTTAGTCTGCTATAGCTGCCACTAGGTTTACTTAATGCATCTTTAAACCAAACAAATTGAAAGACATTAGAACATATCTGCTCTTAAATTAAAGTTGGTCAGTTGCAATGTTTGCTTTATTTGTTCTACTGACCTGTGACATTGGCATATAGCCTTCTTCTAGGTAGCTGTACTCTGACATTCCCTCTGAGCTCTGCTGTGGCTGAAAGGGTGAAGCATACGTTATGAGCCCATTACATTGACACTGGGATATCATAAATAACAGGATGTTCACAGAAAATTGACCTACCTGACTTGAAGACCACTGGGCTGCAGCAATGGCTGTGCTGGCCACAGAGAAGGCACTGACACGATTCCCATCAGGTAGTAAAAGGTCCCTGAAAAATGCAAACAAGTTTATTCCCAACTTTGTTTCTGTATCTCAGACAATACGCCAGGTAAATATTTTCATCCATCACAAAATCAATGCACATTATAGTCTATTAAACTCACTTTCTAGCACTCTTAGCATAATCCACACCAATTGTTTTTCCATCCAGTTTTAGAGGCGGCTGCAGTCCCTGTAAGATGGTTAGCAGCTGAGAGGCCTCCTGTGAAAAGAAAGATATTCAATTTTAACCGATATGCAGGCATTTATGAGATAGCAACTTCATCAAGGAGAAAACTTAAGAAAACTAAGGAATACCAATAGAAATCCAAATGAAGGCCCCTAATAAGTGGTTGATTGTTTTAGCAGTAAATGACACAAAATAACAGTAAAATTAGACAATGTTCTTTTTTACATGTTAAAGAATGTCTTACCAGAGGAGAAGACAGCTGTACAAAGGCAAAGCCTCTGTTCTGGCCAGTCTGCTTGTCCTTAATGAGGCGAATGTTGTTTGATGAAAGATTAGCATATGGTGCTAGTGATGTCAAGATGGCTTCCACGGTGGCCAGAGGAGCAACATTTCTCAAGATGATCGCTGTGCAGGTCAAAAGTATACAATTAATAACATCCTACCATGGATAGGGACATTTTTTGTTCCAAACTAAGTAGGACGTTGCATCTTTAAGAGAAGCCCTTACTGTCGCCATAGAAATCTCCGTTGGGTTGAGTTTCGGAGACTCCAGCGTTATTGCAGTTTTCACTTTCTGTTGAGAGAATGACAGAAGTAAGAGGTGCATTAACAAAATGTCCAGAACCGTGTTATCAAAAGAATTGGAAATGGGGTATATGGTGAGAATTGTTAAATCCGGTCACAGTGCTAGAGTATTTACAATATCAGCCTATTTCATAAACTCCATTGTGTATTTGTCCCCATTTTGCATTATTGCAAGGTAGCAAGGAAAAGAATGCATGCCGTTTCCAATCAATGCACTTTACCTACATCTGACAGAGACAACACAATCATTTGGTTTACTGGGCCTCTACAACAGCAAAAAGACAAACTTTGCATCCCAGCACTGTTGACTCAGGCTGCACAGATGTCTGCAGTCAGCAGCCTCTGGTTGATTTAACTACTTACCGGCTTTGGTTGCTCCACACCTGAAGCACTTCAGCCTCCTCCGGAAATTGTACAGGCCACACTGCAAGTAACCGTTCACATCATTTTTATTATACACCTACTAAAGCCCTGAACAGTGCTGCCTCAGAAAACACGCAAGCTATATTGGTGCAGCATACCATACTTACCTGCGACACAACCTAAACTTTATTGCTTATTCAAATGTAGATGCACCACAAAATAAGCAAACGTCAAAAATTGTAACTTGTGAGCCGAATAAAATGTCCTTATAGACCTGTGTGTGTGTTTGACATGTTATGTTGTAGCATTCTTTGGATATTGTGGCCATGAAACCAAGACAGATCATTAACTTACAGTGTTGCAGAGCCAGTCTTCATACTTGTTTCTGGGATGGCTGTAGTGCATGTCCACGCTTTTGCCTTGGATGGTCAGACGTTTCTGAAAGAGGATGACAAAAGTCACTCAAGCATTCCTGGCATGTATCAATCTCATCAATAGAGCAAGCAGTGTTGGAAGGGAGAGGAGGGGGAGAGGGACCCCCAACAGACAGCCTTTGTGTTAAAGACAAGACAGGCACATGATGTATATGTGAGCATGATGTATAGAAAGTTTTAAAGTGTTTGGGACCCGAGTGTCCAGGCTGAGCTGGAGCAGAGTGTACAATGTGACCCTAACAGACATTTGACAGCTTTAAAGAAAAAAAAAAAAAAAGAAAAAAAAAGGAAGATAAAAATAAATAGAAAAAGAAATCCTCTTCTACTGGGGGGTAGATTTAAAAAGAATAGGCTGAGCTTAGATTCAACTCTGAAGTATCATTGAAGATGCATCAACTAACAGCAAGACAAAGATAGTGTTTTAACTGCAGATTACTCAAAAAGATAACCTCAAAATATGAGTCTAACCTGCAGCTGTTATGACACTGCCATTACAGTTAACTAAACAAAATATTTGTTACAACATTAAGTTGTAAATCATGTATATTATAATTTCTACAAATATACAAGTCAAATCTTTTGCTCTGTGGCATACAATCCATGAGTTTTTCCTTTTCGTTTCTACACTACTTATACATTGCACTATGGTTGCCTCTTGAGTTATTTTTCCAGATCCCCAAGATTAAAACTAGACTTGGCGATTGTGAAGCAACCTGATTGGTCTCCATCCATCGGGTAGCATCTTGCAAGTGATAAAAGTCCACGAAGGCGAAACCACGGCTTATACCTAGAGACAGCATTCAAATATAGACGGGAGGCGTGTTAGTTAAGAGTCCATGGGCATATTATTCAAACTCTTCCACAAACTGCTTCACGACCCAGGCCCTGTTTGGTACACAGTAGGCCACTCCTTAGGAGTTTTACCATAGCATGAATTCCTGTTGAATACCACTTTTTGAAACACACACACACACAACAAAGTGTGTCCGCCAATTTAATTCATGTTTAAACTGTAATTGCTGCTCTTACTTACCTTAAAAAGATCCACAGTGAACTGAAATGATACGTCTTAAAATCAACATTTTAAAACTTTTTTTAAGTACCGTGATAATATTCTCTCCTAGATGCTATGGGAAATTGGGTCTGAATGGAAGCAGATTTGCCCTATGGTCAAAGACTGGGGGGGAGGTAGAGTTCCGTCATATATCTAGTTCTCACCTGTTTTCTTTTTCATCAGCCTGACGTCCACTGGCTGCGGCCCTTCCAGCTGGTCTATGGCAAAACAAACCTGAACAATGTACAGATTGTGTGTTAATATTATGATTACAATCCCCCCATTATTAAGATATATCATCTTACAGAATGGTGAAAAACCACTACACCAAACTAAATAGGTTGCATATCTGCAGAAAACAAAACTAGGGACTTACCTGGTCTTCAGTGACATGAGGAGACAGACCCCAGAGCATGATGGTCTTGCTTTTCTTCTCGTCCCAGGGCTCTCTTCTGCAATCCTGCTCTGGGTAGTCGCCATCGGAGTGATAACCATCTTCTGATCTATCACTATTACGCCGTTTCCTTTCTCTTTGCTATAAAAAAAATAAAAAAAAGATCAGTGCATCAGTTAAGTGTGGATGTCCTCAAAGCACAAAGTATACTTACTTATATATCATACTCCTATTGTAACACACCGATTAAAATTAAGAAACTACCTCTGGACTGTCTCTAGGTCCTCGACGATCTCCTTCAAAACGATCAGTGCGTTGCTCTTCGCCCCAGCGCCGCATGTTGTTATCCCGCTCCTGGTCCCTCTCTCTTCTGTCGCGCCAATCTGATTCATCACGTTGTTGCTCAGAACCATATCTACCGCTACGTTCTGTCCGACTAATCCTATTCAGGAAGACATTAAAAGGCAAAGCAGCACATCACTACAACTAGTCTGCAATTGCACAATATTCCTTATAATATGACTGAATCAGATGCTATTGTATCAGCAAACTCACAACATAATTCCTTGGTTGACAGTACACAAAAAAGAAGCCTGAAACTGTGCATTTCCTCTTTTGTAGGGGCACTGTCTTAAGTATAGGCTTAAGATTTACACTAAACATTTACATTGGTTGTTGCAGTACTTTATATACTTGTTTCACCCACATTTCAAATTGTATAAGAACTGAAACCTTGTTTTTGGTATTCCAGAAAATGAACCCACAAATGGATTTTACCCATCAAACGTTAATGAACCTGTAACAATGAATGTGATGTGGGCAGAGAGAAACTAAGCAAATGTGCAACAAAGTAACCACAAAATAAGTTAGTGGTGATCATTTCATTTCAGAAGTTGGATACATTATACAGCCCTGACATGCAATTTACTCTCAATTTGGAGAGCACCATGTATAGCTTTATTGTTAGGTATACGTTATACTTTTTTATATCAAGATAATGCAATAATGAAAAAGGTTAATTTCACGATTCAATGATTACTATTGTACACATGAAGAAACGATTATGCGACGTTTTCTTTTAGACGGTTCTTTAGAGGTTTACTTGTAAGATGTATATTGCACGGTGGTATGGTTATCGGTATGTTAAACATCCACTTGTGTTGAATGACATTACCCCGTCTGCGGCGATAACGTTAAACAACTCATCTAAACGTTAACTAGTTGCTGTCGTTGCAAGGCTTCCAAGTCACATGCGGGCACTATAAACTAGCGTTATAATGTTAAACTACAACGCTGGTTTAACATTAGCTGAGCGAAAAATAAAATGAACGCTGCCATTTTACTAAGCCACGCCTACCATGGCGAACAGCGCCAGCCAGCTACTACTCACCTTTTATCAGGTCCCATTTCTCCCAAATGCGCACACACACCCGAGTCACGGCTCTAGAAAATACAAATGCAACACGGCGGTGTTTTAATTGCCCAACAACACACAACATGTTCACTACGAATACACGTTAGCTGGATTACAATGCGCACAGCTAGCTGCTCTTAAACCAGTAACATGCATCCGATCTAATGTTATCAAACATAAATCAGAGATGCCGTACATTGTTCCCGTCTCAATCTACAATAACTCACCTGTATAATTTGTTGAAAATGTTAATACCTACTAGTAGTTTTTGTTTAAAGTATTTGAATAACCGTGAGAAAGACGATTCATCTCACTTTCAAGGACTACCCCAACACTACTACGGTCCCTTCTTTGTCCCAAGATGCATTGGTGTATAGCCCGGTGCATTATGGGAACTGAGAATATTTTCACCCTATTTGACTCACAGGCAGCCCTTGGTACTGGGATTTTCGTCTGCGCCCAACAGGTTCTGACAATTAACATTATGTTAGGGGCTGGGATTACAGGGAATAAAGTTGGGGGGAGGTCACAATTTATTATCGCCATCTGCCTGCCAATGTTAAAGAAGTAGGCATGCAACCTGAGCATAAATCGATGTGTATGGTGTTTTTTATTGTGCTGCCTGAAAGTCTAAACTAAGGGAAACTTACGATCTCACATTCCAGCCATTTTACTGGGTTATGTGGCTTTTCAGCTTGTCATATTTACAGTAAACTTTGTTTTGTAATAATTTAGTATTTAAAAAACAAATAAATGTTACAATTGGCCTTGTATAGTAAATTGCATTAAGCTACAGCACTTATGTGACTGCTGTGTGTGACTTTACTTTTGAATGTGTATGTAGCTCTTCTCAGGGCAGTTTTAATTTGTTTCTAGTTTTCACCCTGGTCATGAAGCAGTATTAAATCCCACTCCAGCATTCATGCCAGTGTGTTGGACTCCTGCTGTTTCCCCCAATACTGTAAATTCAATATCTTACTGTTGGCTGACCTGTACAATAGCATACCTACTGTGCATGTTTGTGTTTGTTCATCTTTGTTTAGCCGGGAGCTATCAATACTTGTATATTTATTTTGCATATTGAGAGCTACTGAGCATTAAACTCCTTCAATGTGTCAACATAAGTCAATGAAGTTGACTCTGACTAAGACAAGGTGCAACATACAACAGGGTAATTGTTCAGTATTTATTACAGTATTTAAATCCTGAAACATCACCAAACAGTTCACTGTACAAGCAGGTCCTCAATAAAGATGATTACACAATTAATTGTTCAGCTTGGCACACAAGTAGGTTTCCCTTTCATTAATCTCTAGGGTGGTAATGACAATGTATACAACACAAGATGGTCAAAAGTTGCGCTGATACCAATCCATGATTGAGCTCCACATTTTTATTTATTTTTTAAAAACCAATACTTTTGGAGCAATTTTTTTTTCTCACATTGATGACTCTTGAGTCACAGACACCCAAGACAGACCCACATCTTCTATACAAAAGTGTCATGAGACAAAACGACACAAAACTCAGCCATAAAATATAAAAATGGTCCACATGGTCCCATAAAGAGGAGGGTGGAATCCATCACACTTATTCCAAAAAATCAGGGAGGGGGATGGACAGGTAGCTCTGGGATCCTATGAATTCCCATCATGATTTCTAGGTCAAGGTCTCTCCTTTCGTCACCTGTAATGAGACAATTATGGAATGTTATATATATATATATATATATTTGCATATTCAAATAGGCATTGGGTTGTCTACATTACAATGCAGTTTACTTACTCTGGCCTCAATATATTCAATCCTCCTCTCCAAAGCCGTCAGCTTCTCGTTGAGGGTGGCCAAGCGGGATCGACACGACATATCTGAGGAGGATAAATGGTGTCGAACATGTCACGCTAACCATCACCGGTCACAACGTTTCATTTTAACAGGCGCAGCTTTGTCGATTATGACGACAACAACCAGGTCTACTCGACAATATTTAACACACATCAGTGTTAGCGGTGACCCGTTCTCGGAGATCGTCGTTTAATGTCAGGGCTTGTTTCTGCTGTTGGTATATGTCGCTGGCAGCAGAGCAGAAGGTTTGCAGAGGCCTGACAACGAAGCCATCACTTGAATCCATTCGTCTTTTGATTGACGTTTTAACACTTGTTAGGCAACTGACACGATGTAACAAGCTAAATGCGAGGCTCCAAACTGCAGGAAACAATAACAAGCTCACGGCTAATTGCTAACTGGGAGTGGCAGCTGAAAGCATCACTATGGGTGCTAGCTAGCTAACGGCTAAGCTAGCTAGATAGCTACCTAGAACTCAGCTTGCAATCGAGAGAAGGCAACGCCATCCGCAAACGTGATAGTTTCCTTCAGCTGGCCGCGAAAAGCTTACCAAATGAGTTGAGAAAGTCGGCGATTTTTTTTATGCTGCTCGTAATGACTTCGATGTACTCTCGATTCGCCCAATCTTGGTGAATCTCCCTTTGCACTGGATCTTCCTGGCCAGCCATGTTGGACGAGTCGCAGTTCAGCGTAGTGTTCAATCGAGGATAGCCTCCTGCGCTCAACCAGGAAGCGCAGCAGAGACGGGCAGAGTGCCGCTGTGGTCGTTTTAAATATATTCGTTATAATCACAGACTTATTGAAAAAAAATACATACAATTAATTTGTGCTATATAAGGTGACGTCACATGCATAACGATTTACGCCTGCTTTAGGTAACTATTTAACCGAGGTGGATGTGCTGACGTGCAGCAACTACTTTGTCTTGCACCTACTCTTGCCAGGTCACATTTAAATGTCTAATATTAAACCGGCTAAACATATCGTAACTGTCAAAACTATCCACATATTACAAATAAATAAATATTTTAAATAAATCAAGTATTAAGCAGTACTTTAAAAGACTACCCCCAAGATAAATAACTTCACCAAAAAATAATGGAATTGTGTGTGTGTACTGAAACTTTATATGACATGACATGTTTATTTATCTTATTTAGGTCTACCAAATACATTAGTTATACAGGTGGAGTCAGTCTTTAATATGCTCATCAGAAATTCAACACACAAAAATGTTTTAAAGAGCATCTTCATTGAGTAACTAGGCTGAACAACCGCAATGTACTGCAATGGAAACATTATAGTGTTGCAATTGATTTGTGAAGGGAAAAAAAACCCTGTTGAAATACCCAAAGCAAATGGTAAGGCCACTGATTAAACTTGTTGGCCGGGTTGGTCATACCTGATATACCTTACACTTACAGCCACATGTTGTTCAGTAGCTCTTTAATATCTGCCTCAATATCAATGGTGAGGACATTTCTGCTTTAGCGCTTGTAAGGCTCCCCATCAGAACCGACCAGGAACGTTACAAAGTTCCAGGAGACATCATTCCTACTGACGGAACTCCAAATGATGAACTTTGGATCAGTCATGAGAGCCATGGCATCATAAGGGAAATGAAAGCTTTTCCTTCAGATACACAAACAAGGGGTGGGCATCCATTTACATTCAGCTTCTCAAGGAGCTGGACCTTGGTTTGAAAGGCATTCCCTGGACATACATATTTCAGAGACCTCAGGATTCCATCATTCTTGCCGTTCTCCTATTATAAAACAACAGAAACATACAATCCAGATGGACAGTATGTAATCAGGTGTTTCCAGTTAATACCACTTTATACTTTTACTCCACTGCTGTATTTCAGAAGGAAGTACTGCACTTTTTACTGTTTATCTGAAAGTTGAAGATAGTAGTAATTTTGCAGATTCATTTTACATACAATACCTTTGATCAAGTTATAAAATACAGTATACTGTTCAACCTAAAAGAATCCTAGCTCTACCTCTACAGTAGGCTATAATGTTATTAGGCCTCTCATCAATACACATACACATTCATTTTGCTGCTTTTAGTTTTTATATTTTAAGTACAATGTTCTGATACTACTTGATGGAAGTAACATTACGAATGTAGGACCTTTACTTCCAATTGAGCATCCCAACCCTTATGGCCTCCCCACTGACCCCACAGGCATACATACCTTTTTGTCATATCGCACTGCTATTATCATTACAATTTTCATGACTTTGTTAATCATTTTGTTCCTAATGAACTCATGTCATTCTTTATTGTTTGTTTTATTAGTGTGTTTAAAAACATGTTTTTATTTGGTTCCCCTATAAAAGCGGTTGTGATAAATAAATAGATAACTTATATATTTACCATGTGTCTTATTGTAATGTATCACGCACTATGGAGGGGCTATACGGACACTCCATCAGTCATTTTTAAAGGGGGCCGACACAGATGCAGTTGACAGATTTCCTCATGAGCTATTTTGGTTTTACACAATATGCAAATCAACTGTATCTTTCCTAAAATAATAATACTGATCTATTTCCCCCCCCCCCCAGATAACATGACTTATATAACATATGTTGACGAAGACATATGTTAACATTTAGCTATTATGGTTGTTTCTTGCAGTCTCCTTGGCTCCATAATCAGGCCCCCTCCTACCTCACCGACCTGCTCCACCACCACACTCCATTCCGTCAACTCCGCTCCTCTGATGCCAACCTCCTATCCATTCCCCATAGGACCAAGCACCGGACATGGGGTGACAGAGCCTTCTCCATAGCTGCCCCCTCCCTCTGGAACTCTCTCCCCAAACTCATCAGAGACTGCACTGACCTTTCCATATTCAAATCACAAATCAAAACCCATCTCTTCAGAACTGCTTTTAATGTGTGATTGTGTGCTCTATGTTCTTATTTTGTGTATGTATTTTATTCGTTTTATTGTTTAGCTTATAGGATGATTTTAAAATGTTATGTAAAGTGCCTTTGAGTATTTTGAAAAGCGCTATATAAATTAAATGTATTATTATTATTATTATTATTATTATTATTAATAATGTGATATTGCATCTTTTTTTTTTACTGTCGTAAAAAGCCGAAGGGACCAAGGCACCAAGGTTTCCTGTAAATCCAACTCTCATATGGAGCGGGGCAGATGTCATAACTATAATTTAAAATGTATGTAACCTCCATCATATTAAATCACAAAATAATGTGTCATTATTACAATTTGTCTCTGGCTCACAGAGCCATTTCAGGAAGTAGCTTGCCAGTTTGTGTATTAATTATTAGCTCCATAATGTAAATTAGTTAAACCCAGTGTCCAGACTACTACATAAGTTTCTGATCACTTTGCAGAGACTATGCTTTGCACATCAACAGTTCACTGACACGAGCTTCCAAACAAACATAGAACCGATACAGCCCACTGCTAAAACTTTATAATAAGTCACCTCTTATTGAGTATTTTGCATACCTAATAATTTTGTGTCTTCTATGTAACTTTGCTTGCTGCTGCCACAAACATATTTCCCCTTGGGGATGAATAAAGTACATCTATCTATCTATCTAACATGAACAAAAAGTGTAAATAATGGGTATCTCAATAATGTGGGTTACACAAGTTTGCACTTAACTAAGATTCATCACCATGCGAACAGTCCACTCAGGGTACCATTCTGGCTTTTGAAAATGTTTTCAACATGGGCATGTTTTCTTTTAGAAGTTTTACAAGTTTGTCCGAGCCAGAGTCCGTCCGTACCCCCCCCCCACCCACCCCCCTTAGGTCGGCCTGGATGGTACATTCCAGGAAGTACCGTGCAATGTGTAATATTTTGTATTTTTTTAGTTCATTCAAGGACAACTGAAAACGACCAAACACGTGCTTAAAACAATGTTGGACTGATAACGCTTCAGCCAACTGTAACGAGGGAAAGGAACTGTGTTAAGGGGCCCAGAAGAAGTTAAATACCGGTTCCTGCCGCGCCGCTAGCTATCCCGCCGACATGCTGGACTGTGTCGGTCTGTGTGCCGTTAGCCTGTTGATTAGTCTCCTAACCGCAGCTGGCTACGTGTTGTACTCGGGTCTCCTCTCAGACGTAACCGTCCTGACTGGCTCTCCTCCCATAAAGAAGATTACATTCGTCTACAAATTCAAAAAAGGACCATACCAAAACTGCTGGCAACTTTTCAAGGAGTCTCTCAGTATTGGACCAAAGCTTTCATGTATTGGAGTGTTTTATGATGACCCTAAAAAGGTAAATATTCATTACACACCACTTACTGGAACACATGTTTCTTTCCCCCAGTGTTTTACTTCATTCACTCGATATTTAATCTTAAAAATAAGGCGGATTTTACGATGTAAAGTAGGTTGTTGGGTCGACCGCTAGATGGCGATAACGCCATTCTCCTAAAACCGGTGAGACGATCAAAGGTGACAGCTGGTGTTTAACATAATTTAATTTATCCAGTGAAATAAATAATCAGTTTAGGCATATTTCATGTATTCATGACATCCTGTCTGTCATCTTTACACTTTTCTCAGAAAATGTAAAGAGACTTTTGGCTTTGACAAATTTTTGTGTTTTCTCGAACACTATCGTAATCTATGACATCCATAGATATCACTGATATCATAATATTATCTCTGTTATTATATATTTATATAATGCTAAACAGTATTAATACAATCAACAAATGGTTATTTAATTACCTTTTTAAAGGTGCTGAAATACGTCCTAATGTCTTTTAGAGGCTGATTTCACAGTTTGAATGATATCTGTTGAGTTTATTTGCTGTGCCTCTTTCAGAAACATCCTTGTGCTAATTGATCATCGGTAGTCTCAGTCAGATTTCTCAACTGCTGATGTGATGAATGTGTTTTGACTGGTGTACGCATAGTGATATGTTGTGATGGAGGTCCCCAATGCAAATCAGCCACTACCAGGGAGCAGAGGTGTCAAAAGTATTCACATTCATTACTCAAGTAGAAGTATAGATACTAGGGTTTAAAAATACTTCTGTAAAAGTTGAAGTATCAACTCAAGCTTTTTACTTAAGTAAAAGTGTAAAAGTTTCAAAACTACTTAAAAGTATAAAAGTAAAAGTAATGTAAGGGGAATTCTTTTCCCATTAAGGACAAACTCTTAAGCCGTGTCTCAGGGGCCTATAGTGCATTACCCCACCTCCCCCCCCAAAAATAAATTTTCTAAAGGCCATAATGACTATAATGTTGTATTAAAATGTTATGTTGAAAAATGTGGGATGCACTAGACTACCCGTTTCAGCTGCATATATGCCCATTTGAAAATGATCAAATTTTATTACAATGCAAATACATTAAAGTACCATATGTGTACTACTGAGCATTAACATGCGTTTCATGAAAGCCATTAGTTCGTGGTACTTGGGTGCGCAGAGCTTGCAGCGCATTCGAAATGAATTGTTTTTGCACCCAACCATCTCGAAAAATTCTTCCAGGTACGGCCAGGGATGTACAAGGGTTGGCTGGTCTTGTTGGCTATCAACCTCCTCGCTGATACTTGGTTGGGAGTGGGATATTTTGCTCGAGTTCTCTGACACAGACATCTTTGTAATAGGCTTTTCTGCTGTCCTTGCTGGAGAGTGACGTAATTTGTAACGGTTGATTTTAGGGCTGCAACTAACGATTATTTTAATAATCGATTAATCTGTCGATTATTGTTTCGATTAATCGATGAATCGGATAAAAAACTAAAAAGCATTACTTTCCAACCCTTTATTCAAAAACAGAACTGACAGTGCAATAATCTTCAGAAAGTGCACAAACAGGTTGCTCCTTGAACATCCCTGAGCTGTTAAAGTAATAATAATAATAAAAAAATAATGGACTAACACAAACATACACATGTATGCTTTATATCTGCCAAATATATAGGCTTTTATTAAATAAAGTGCACAAAACATTTTGCACAACATTTTGTTTAAAGGAACCTGAGCTGTCAGAACAATAAATAACTTATAAACAATAAAGAAAAATACTAATCAGAAAACTTAACAGGATTTGTTTGAACGTCAGAACTGGTTCTCTACACTACATTCAGATACACACACACTCAAACTCTCACAGACGCACACACTCACAGACGCACACGCATACAAACACACGCACACACACACTCAGACGCGCGCGCACACACACACACACACACACACTCACACTAACAGACGCGCACACACACACTCAAACACGCACAGACGCACACACTCAGACGCGCGCGCACACACTCTCTCTCTCACTCCCTTTGTTCAGACACATTGTTCTTACGAGCTAACGCTAACTTGTCAGGCTAATATCGAGTAAACAGCAGAAGAGCTGCTGGAGGGACGTTACGTCTTCACTTCAAAACGGAACACAACCTGCCGACTAGCCGCGGCAGCTGAGCCTCAACCGGAAGTGCCTCTACTAGCTGCCTGTTGAACGGCCTTCCTCCGCGATGTGTTTCAGTCAACGTTACGGTCTCAGCTGGTCTCTCCTCGACCTCCACGATGTGTTTCAGTCAACGTTACGGTCTCAGCTGGTCTCTCCTCGACCTCCACTCTGCTCCGCGCTCAACTCAACTTTTTTGTTCATACTCAAACATCTCCGTGACTTATTGAGTGGCGTAATAATCGCGCGACACAACGCGGAATGAAAACTAACCAAAATGAAATAGTAACGAGGCTATTTTTAAAATGTAGGGAGTAGAAAGTACAGATATTTGCGTGAAAATGTAAGGAGTAGAAGTATAAAGTCGTCTGAAAAATAAATACTCCAGTAAAGTATAGATACCCAAAATTTCTACTTAAGTAAAGTAACGAAGTATTTGTACTTCGTTACTTGACACCTCTGCCAGGGAGTCTACCTCCAGCTGTGAAGTCTTATAGTGTATTTAATAATCATCAAACATATTCCATAAAACAACTTTCCAGGTGGGTTGTATTTGACTCACCATAGACAGTCAGATGACTACAGCTTGTATTGTTAGCTTTTTTTATTTTTTTTACAATATATATTTAATTTGAACTATGTTAGTGCCATAAAAACTTCAGTGAGTGCGACTGAAACTCTTGTGGTTTCTTCTACTGTCTCAATAATTCTGATAATCGGATCGGATCTCTCTCTGAGATGTTTTTCTACATTCTGAACCATTCCCTGTGTGAACTCCATCCATCCCAAAATCTCAGTGTCTATAAGCAGCAGGAAATATTATCTGCTGGATCTGTTTTCCTAATGCATAATCCTGCTTACTCCCTGTGATCTCCAAAATCACGCAGCGCTAGCTCCCATTTTCTGAAGAGAAGTCAGCTTGAGTTGTATTTTCAAAAGGCTATGGCCAAACTGAACAAGAAGGAAAGAGATGAGTAGCTTGAAGTGGTTGGCGCGCTGTGGAGGGTCTGGAGGTTCAGGTAACAGAAGGGGATCTGTTGAAAATACTATATCGTGTATGGAATGTAAAACACTGTGGGTAGCTGGCTTTCATACCCGCAGCGAACTGCAGAACCCTTTATGATCTCCTTGAGAGAATGCGTTAGAGAGCTGGGACATGGATGAGATCAGATATCATCAAACTGGGACCAGGAGCTTCAGTTAATGAAGAAAACTAAATAATAATTGAATTATATGAATAATAGTTTTCATAGATAATTATATAGAGCAGTGCTTCTGCTATTTAGCCTTCTATTATTGATGTAAATGGGGTGGACAAAATAATAGAAACATCAGTACAGTACAATACCATTTAATGGCACTGCAGCCTCCAACATGACGTTGACTCGATACCTCTCTAAATTAGTTTCAACAAAAACTGAGCGTTATAACCTTCAGGAAGGTAGGATTTATTGACGAGCTGTAGTATTGTGGAACACGTATTTTACTGTGTTTGACAACAAGCTGAGCTTTGAACCAAATGTACTCGCATATCTAAAAAGGTCCAACAACATCTGTACTCCTTGAGAAAATGTTCCTCTTTGAATGTGCACTGCAATTAAGACTCTGTTCTCTAGAAGTTTCATTGAGTCTGTTCTATCCTACTGTATTGTGCCCTTAGTTTGGGAGGCTAAATCTGACCAACAAGAAAAGACTTTGCTGGCATGTCAAAGTGGCCAGCACAGTTATTGGGGTGAGTCAGCTGTAGCATTCTGACCTCTACTATCAACAGGTCCTCAGGAAGGCCCAGGCCATATTGAACTGTCCTGAGCACTCTGCAGAGGGATTGTGAGTTACTACCTTCAGGCCGTAGATACAGAGTTCCTGTTCAGAGGACAAAAAGATGCAAAGTATATTTTGTTCGCACAGTAACCAAGGTGCCTGCATTTGCATGTGTGATCTCGGCTCTATACCGTTTGTCTCTGTGATTTGTCCAGATAGTTGTGTTATGTGTTTATGTTTTTATAAAGAATGTGTTTATATACCTGGCTGAAACCACATTTCCCTCAGTGGGATAATAAAGTTTGATTTGACTAGTTTTTTACAGTGACAAATTAGCAGCTCTAGCTGAGTGAAAGGATGAATCAGTGTCGTGGTTGGCCATTATTAGTGCTTCTTTCCTTGTATTTTAGTAGAAATATTGCAGAAGGAAGCGCGAATAGTCAGAACCAAAACATTGTTGAATATGCTGTGATATCACACAGTAAATCTGTCAAAGTAAAATGTACTCAAAAAAATGTACTCTAAAAAAAATATAACATTTGGTCCCAGTCTAAATAGAGTACAATACTCTTGCCTCGGATTGGATTAAATTCTATAAATAATTCTATATAGAATTAGATTCAATTCTGAAGTGGATTCAACTCTAAATAGAATTCTGTATAGAATTAGTTTCAACTCCCTTCAGCTCTCTTCCGTCCCATAAACCATCAGCTCATTCCAGAGTAGCGAGAGGTTTGATGGCGGCGGAAACGGACTTAAGGAACCGGTTGGGTGTGGTCACGCTGTTTTACTCCAATAGATTTTATTCTGAATATTTGCTCCTACTCTACCGGCTACAGCTAGTAATTGCGCTCCAAAATGATGCACCTTTGTGCATGTATGGTCTGTCTCTGAAATATGCTGATATCAACAGTATTGACTTAAGTGGATCTACTTGCTGTAGCCTGATGCACAACAACCTGATGGAATGCATCCAGAGTGGTGGACGGAGGTCCTCCGCTCTGCTTCAAAACACTTTTGTTATGCTCGTCCCCTTTTTCCCAAGCTGGCAATTAAGCTAGCAATGGCTCCTATAGTTCCTCTGTACAGTCACAGCCAAGTCCTGATCCAAGTTAAAGTAATTGGCGTAATGATCTCAGCTCATTAGCGTCGGAGCCTCACGATGCCATTCAGCCCCGGCATCCCAGAGAGTGCTCTCAGATCGGAGGGTGGGTATTTGGTGTCTAAATAGTGAGACACTGTCCATTGATATTCGCAGTGAGAAAGATTTTCTGAAAGTGCAGCTGACAGAGCATAAGTGTCAGCGTGGCTAGTCTCATCCTCTGTTCTCAGTCTTTCTCACTTTTACCTCCTTTAATCACTTCCTCCGGAGAAACAAAAGACCTCGACGAGGACTGTGGTTGGTCTTCAGATGGTTGCCATGGATACAGGGCTGGAGCAGCTCTCTCTGTTCCTTCAAACGGCGAACAGATATTCTGGGCCCCGCTCACTAAACACCTCTCCACCGCCAGCCTCTTCACAGTTTCAAAGCCGGGTTCAACTGTGACAAGCGTCAGAGGGCGGTAACGGGCCTGGATCATGGAGTTTTCTGTCAAAGCTTGATATTCCAAGTAAGCCATGGGGGTCAGGGTTTGCGGTCCTTGAGACATAAGAATGTCTAAATAAAAAGCTGTGTGACAAGTGGTGAAATGACATGCGTGTCTGCCCGTCCTCAGTGGCCCATGTTTTGGGTCACAATGCGATGAAAGCTGTGGGATCGGCAGCTTGAAGCAGGGGCCGGTCAGGAAATATGTATCTGTCCGAACTTTAGACTTTGCAGTGAATGATGAAATAGTGGAAAATCTCTTTGATAATGGGCCGTTCAGAAAGTCAAACGAAAGCCCCTCTTAATGCGAGTGTGGTGCTCTGTATGTTGGTGGAGATAGTTTTCCTTTCTTACTTTGTAAAAATACCAAAGTCAAGTCAGCCGTTGTTCCTTCAGTTGAATTTCGGAAACTTTTTGCTTCAGATATGCTGTCAGTGTATTGAAGAACCCTCAAAAGACAGCACACTTGTGTCTTGATGAGTGCAGAGAAGCAAAACAAAGCTCGTGGACAGAGGCTTGTGCTTTTGGCGCTGCTTCTCTGATCTGGACGAGCCCTGTGATGATTAATGGATCCACTTGGCTTACATTCCCCACTGTTAGCCCCCAAAACATCCAAAGTGTCAAAAATATCCTCATGTGTAAAGTTTCCCAAATGCACTTTTACTTGCAATTGTGTATATATATTTTTTATATATATATATATATATATCAAAAGAAGAATATATATATCAGCTAAGACATGAACTGGATAGTGTTTGACATGTTATGTTTTAGCTTGGCTTGCTCTACTGAGGACCGGACTCTTCTTTTGACTTGAGTAACTATTGATTTGGAGTGGCCACTCGATTTATTTAGGGATTGTGGACATTTGATGGAGATCATATCTTTTTCTGTGTATCTTTATTTAATCTGTCCTTCATATCTCCACTGAACATCGAAAGCACAATATGGCACGAGGCTTATGGGACACACAAGGTGTGTTGTCATCTTTAAAATATAATGTGCAGCCTTCAGTTGTATGTGTGTTTGTTGCTTCATGCGTGACAACAATACCAAATCATAACTCATGGAAGTAAAAAATCTATAATTTACACCACTGGCAAGAGAAAGCAATGCACATAACATAACTGGCCTCAAGTCAGACTGAATGTGTTTACTTCCCTACATTTGACTGGAACTAAAGATTCTCTTCCTGCTAATAGAGCTGAAAACTGACAGTAGATGGGCAAAAACAATCCTAAAAGCAAGTCTATAGATTATTGTTTCTCTCAGATACAAAGAAGACTAATGTGAGATATTTTTCCTACAACCCCGAAACAGGGCTGCAACAAATGTTATTTTATCCTCGATTTATCTGCAGACCATTTTCTCAATCAGCTCATAAATAGTTTGGTCAATAAAATGGCCTTCACATCATCATCAAATAGGGATGCACCGATACCGATACCGGTATCGGGGCCGATACTGCGTTAAAATACTCGTACTCGTATCGATTTCAATTGTCGATACCAAGAACCGATACCACTCAACAGTATTTCGCTACAACAAACTGGTCGCGCTTTGTGGAGAAAAAGATTTGTTGTCCTACCTGACTTCAACGTCTAGGGCAGGGGTCGGCAACCCGTGATCCAGAGCCGCATACGGCTCTTTCGTCGCTCTCTTGCGGCTCTTGCAGCAAGGTGTGTAGAGTAATGTGCGTCGCGTTCACACAGTAAAAAATGACTGCCGTCCCGCCGGTTTGAATCAAACTGTTGCTGATCCACCAGAAGTAGCGCTGGCAGCGGCCACATTCAGACGCTGTTGTGCGGCTACGGATGATATTATTGTAGCCGAGTGTCTGTTGTGTGTCTATATTTGTAATTCTAATAAAATGAAAACACGCTGCAGGGTAACTTGAACCACTTTTTTTATCTCCTTCACACACGTATATCCCACAATTCCACTGCTCTTTTCCTTTCCGTTTCTCCCTCCACAATAAAAGCACCGGAAACATAACTTGGAACACAGCTTCCTATATAATTGCTCGATCCTTAATATTATCGCTTACATTATGAACCCGGACACGGGGCGTTTTATGGTCCGACATTAGAGGGACTTCCACAAGAAGTTTAAAGCTTGGGATAGCCTTCTGTTAATTTTGTACTATAGGCTTGACATAATCTGCAGAGGATAAAATAAAATCTGCCTCCAAATTAATTGCACTTTCATGGAGACCAAATCTAAGAAGTATCGGTATCGGTACTCGGTATCGGCAAGTACACAAATAAAAATACTCGTATCGGTTTGTAAAAAATGGTATCGTTGCATCCCTATCATCAAATGTTGTGTTTTGTCCTACCAACACACAGATGTATTGAGTTTACAATGATATAAAACATAACATCCTCACACTGGAGGAGCTGCAACCAGAGTGTTTGGGTATTTGTTGCTTAAAAATAACTCCAATAAATCAGTAGTACAATTTCAGTGAAATGTAAAACATAGTTTTAGTAGAATAACCTGTCTAATTGATTATTTGTTGCAGCTCGATCTGAGTAAAGCTATTGATTGCACTAGAGATTCAAATCGGATTCTGTTTATCCAAATTCATCACAGAATTATTCAAATTCACGAAATCAGTCAAGTAGCCAATATTTAAGTTGGCAACTATTATTAACAATACTCACAATAAGATAATCTGTTGTTCATCTGCGGATAGCACATCTTTTACCAGATGAATGTGTATCTCTCACATCTTGCAGTATTTCTCTGTGTGTGTGTGTGTGTGTGTGTGTGTGTGTGTGTGTGTGTGTGTGTGTGTGTGTGTGTGTGTGTGTGTGTGTGTGTGTGTGTGTGTGTGTGTGTGTGTGTGTGTGTGTGTGTGTGTGTGTGTGTGTGTGTGTGTGTGTGTGTGTGTGTGTGTGTGTGTGTGTGTGTGTGTGTGTGTGTGTGTGTGTGTGTGTGTGTGTGTGTGTGTGTGTGTGTGTGTGTGTGTGTGTGTGTGTGTGTGTGTGTGTGTGTGTGTGTGTGTGTGTGTGTGTGTGTGTGTGTGTGTGTGTGTGTGTGTGATTAGTCTGCTGTGCATGGGGAACACCACACTTCCACCCTTGACTGGCCTTGCGTGTGGAGGAATAGAGGAGAAAATAGACATTCTCAGACACACTGGCTGTGCTAGAAGCGTAGCATTGATGGGTTTATGGACAAATTGGACCATTCCAGCTTATTTATTACATGAGCCTTCAGCGGATCTCAGCTCAGCACAGTGGGGAGAAAGTCTTGGATGTCCCAGGAGTATTCATTTGTAGAGTGTCTCCCTTTTATTCTTTTTTTTTTTTTTTTAATGGGCACCAGGGTGCTCCGAATGGAGGAATGAGCAATAATTGCTGCGCTGCCAAATGGTCCAATTAGCGCTCAGATTAATGAGAATAAATTCATTAATTAGCACCTGGCTAACATCAGAGAAGATATCTACATCCCATTGTATTTGTACGTGTGCTATGCACTGCTGACACAATTATCTTACATCACGATATGCCAGTCTTCAGAGACTTTGGACATGTTGACTTTAATGCTGGTAAAATTACTTTACTTTCAAAAGTTTCCCCCCTTTTCTCAGGGAGATCAGTTGATGCACAAAAACATTAGCAAACATTAAGAATTGTTCTGAAAACATTAATCTGTCAGTGCTGCGCTTGTCATATTGAAGGCTTTGTGTAATTAATGCTGGAAGATTCACAATATTGAGGAAGAAAAGGTAAAATGCTGATAAGACCAGCAGTTTTACCTTTTCTGTTTATCTATATTTTCTATCTGATCTCTTTCAGTCTATTTTGTTTTTATCTTCACTCTTATCAACCATTTATATATGTTTTTTATTCTTGTTTCTAGGTGCCGGGACCACAGTGCCGCTGTGCTGTCGGCAGTATTCTGAGCGAGGGAGAAAACAAGGCAGATGAGGAACTTTTGAAGAGCTATGAGACCTCTGGCTTCAAAGTCTGTTCCTTTCCCGAAGTCACACACGTGGTCACCACCTCGTTCCCCCACAGGACGTTTTTCTCTGTACTGCTGGGAATAAGAAGAGTGTACCCACGGCTTCAGCGCTACATCAAGGTATTGTGCCTTTTGGACTCTTTTCTACCAATCACAATCACCAAATGTGTTTATTCAAAGAAAATGCTTCATCTAGGAAAATACGATGTAATAAGACCAATAATAACCGTAAAAAAGGGAAATATAATTTTACATGAACACGCAGTCAGTGTTTCTATTTTGACTGAGTAAGAACTATTTAAAACAGTGGTTCGGCAACAGGAAAGGAAACGTGAGATGTGTGTGTGTTTCTGTTAGGATGAATCATTGCTAACTTACGTCAAAGAAATGATCAATATCCAACCCAGTGATCGGCACGTGTACATCTGAGTCATACAGTGTGTTTTCAGGCATGTCGAATGCTTTTTTTTTCACACCGCCTGAAGTGTCGGGAGGTGTCAGGTAGTGCAGCAGGAAGAGATGTACGTTCGGAGAGGAGACGGAGGCGTGGAGAGAACTTTAAGACAAAGCGGGAGAGAGAAGGAGAACAATTTGAGCTCCTTTTTAGCACTTTTTGATGAATGATCTCGCCGAGTGCCGCTTGAGGGATGCTGGGAAAGTGAGTCATTGTGTTGAGCCAGGAGTTTGGTGGATGTGGTTTAATTATGCAGTGTGCTGAAGCAGGTGGCAACACCATAGGTTGTCTCAATCACTCTGCTGCTGCTGCTGCAGGAATGTGTCTGACTGGCTGCCTCGACCATCTGCTTGGACGCTGTTTAAATCTGGCTCTGCTCCACTGACTCTTAGCCTGTCAGAGGGGTCAGCCTGCACAGCCGTTAAAGTGGACTCCGGCCTCCTTTATTAGCAATTTTCTATTGCTCCATATCATTTACTGTCTTGTATCTACACTTGCTTGCTGTAGTCATTTGTAGATGTTTAGTTCTATGTCATTGGAAGCACTATTGCATTTTATAATTAACGAGCCATCCAATGAAATCTGTAATATAAATAGATACTTATTGAATCAGACAGAAGAATAACAGCTACTTCAGTTTAATGGTCTTTACGGCACTTTCTCAATTTACATAAAAGTATATTGGATTTCTCCAAATATATTCAGTTGCCAATTTATTCGGCACAGGAAAAATACTGCAGTCCAATAGAAATATCAAATATAGATCGTACATTCCAAAAGAATCTCATTGGTTGTGTTATGTTGAAAATGTTTTAGAGGAGGGTTGATTCAACTTGATGGTCATTTTGGATGCTGTAGATTCTTAGAAATGCTGCTGTTGTAGTTGGGATGGATAACATATGCAACAGCACCACGCACAGCCTTCAAACTCAACTTCATCAACTCCTAACTTAAATTCTTTCAACCAGACTGCAGTCTATGACCTTCATGAAGGAAGAATTTGCTGCAGGCTGTTTGTTAGACTTCCTTAGTTTTAGCTAGATGTTGAAAACTATGATTTACGTGTACAGTATATGTGTTAACTGCAGTAACCAATATATGTTCTGCCTCTAATGTCTCTTGTGGGTTGCTGTTATTATATATCGCCCCTCCAGCTGTTGTTGATATGCAACTCTCATATTGACCTGTTACGGCAGAAGGCAGAATAATATGGAAGAACACATATGATGATATACCAGTCATCAGTCTGGATAGCTGGATATTATGTGAATATATTAGACGGCATATTTCATCCACAGTCATTAAATCCAAAGAAAGATTTGATTCCAAATACACGGGTTATGTCTAGAGGCTCAGGAAATCTGCTTCACTTAAAATTTATGTAACATGACATCTCTTGGTGTAAAACGCAGGTTGCAGCCGTTATCTTTCTTTTCTGGCTCCATAGTACAATTGCAAAGTTGTCATATTTTGTTAATAAAAGAAAGCCATGTGGTTATTTGAATACAGTGAAATGAAGTAGGTCTCACTTCTTGTAATATTCAATCTCCTGGAGACGGATTGTCTTATATCACAGTATTCACCGATAACCCGGTCTTCTGTGAGAGGCGGCATTGCCGGATGAAGTCTGATAATTGAGTCCTTATGTCACTAAACACACTCGCAACAACATTCAGAGCAGGACAACCAAATATATATTGTCATGCAAATCCAGGCATTTCTCTGTCATCAAACTGACTAAACCAACTATTCCATTTTGAAATGATTAGAGCATTTAAATGAGCTACATTTATTACCTGTATTGTCATGATCCTTTATATCTTTTACAGCCACACTGACACTTGCTGAAGGGGTTGAAACACTGCAGGTAGTTCAAGTGTCAATGGAAGTTAAAAAGGAAGCGTGAAGAGGAGTTTAAGTTTTGTTCAACAATGGACTGGAACAATCAGAATCAGGATCATTTATTTGCCCGGTATGTTTCACATTCGAGCGGGTGGTGCATACATTAGACAAACAACAACAATGAACACGGAGCAAGAAATAGAAACATATTACATTTACAATATAATATAAAATAAAGTGCACAGACAAACATATAACACTATAAACAAGTGTACTTCTTGTATCATATTTGAAATTCATATGTGATGCAAATGCCCTGTAAACATTCTTAACACTTTATGGACCACTACACCATTTAACTACATTATGACTAGTTTATTCCTGTCTCAAATTCCACAACAGTTTTGACACTAAAACATGGCTCTCACCTTTTAACAGGAGCAGCACGAACAGCTCTAAATGGATTTATGTTTGTGAATAAAGCATGCTGTTGATGCTGTTGACACTTTGAATATCCCAAGTGGTGAGACCTTTTCAAACAAAGCTCATCAGCATTTAGCATGCCTGGCCTGTCATGGTAGAATGATTTCTATCTGTCAGACACTTTGAGTTGCTGGCCCACAGTTGGGCCTGATATTTGCCAAGTCGGACCATCGATTGGCCCCGGTGTTTTTCTTCTGTGCCTTGGCTCCTTGGTGGTGGGCTACATCACAGACGCCTTGGCATCTTGAGATTTGATTTAAGCATGGTGGCCAGGCCTTCAGACTGGATTGGGGACCGGGGTGGGAGAATAATATTGCTGACATTCACTGAGATCTGAAGGTTTGTGAAAGACAGACGATGGAACATTTGTTCGCTTCAGGGCACTGAAGTTTCTTGCCAGCACAGAGGTTATGGGCTGAATATAAAGTACGTTTTTCTTTGTTCCTTAGAAATGGCCTTTTTTAGTAACTGACTGACACACATGGTGTGACAGTGATCACCAAGTCTTCCTCAGCACAATAGAGATTAAAGCCTCACTTTTGGGACATAAGGGGCTGCCTCTCCCAATTCTTATTAGTGTTGTCCACATGGGGCGAGAGTGATGCAAAGCCGTGCACAGATGCTAGTCCGCAGGGCCTGCTAAACATGCAAAAGGTGACGTGTATTCAGAAAGGTCAGAAAAGGTTATGTGCTGAGCAAAGTAAAATGGGTGCAGTGGCATATGCCGCAAGAGTTGGGGTCTGGTTTATATCTAATTGTAATTCTGGGAGTATCTTGAAAATATTCTTATCATGAAGAAAGAGGACATAAAACAATTCATTCTCTGCAGTAAAAACCGGCCATTATGGGGAGAAACTAAAGTAAAATCCAAAGTCTGTAAGGATGCGGTCTACGCAGAATATTGTATCTGAATATTCAGAAGTTGATTTATTAGAAAACTATCAACTTGTATTAATTTATACATTTCCATCTACAAAATCAATTACTTCTATTGTAATGTGGTATTAAATTTAACCTCTTAAGTTTTTTTAAATACCACGCTCTGTGGTAGAATTTACCTAATTCACTTTTTTGTTTTTCAGTTGAATTGGATCATATCCCAAATGTCATAAAAATCATTAGGATTCATCTTCAAGAGTCAGTTCTGTCACTAGTAAGGTATGAGCTAGTTTAGTATCATGCCGTGTTTTTGTGTTATTGCTGAAGGCGACGTCTCCAAAACGTTAAAACACATTAGCCCCTCAGTCTATCTGTAAATGTTTGTGTGTTAAATATCCCAATGATCCTGCCTAAGCCTTTTGTCTAATTCCCTGCTGTTGTCTTGCAATCACAAAAAGCAGACATTGTTTGGAATTAAAACTCTGTGAAATTACTGAGGATTTTTATATAATGAAAATAATTGCGTAATTACTTTTTATGCAAAATAAAGAAAAGAAAAAGGTTAAGTTTAATAATTATATTAATGTACAAAACCATTGGGCCTCTTTCATCAAGTATGTGGCGTCACGATCCTGCAAGCCAACTCTTCCCACGGGACGCTCTGTGGAGTTTGCCCATCAAATGTTCAAACATGGCTTTAATCCTCCAGCAGCTGGGAATCTACTGTTGGTGTTAAATGTCACATCTACATATGATTGATCTGATCCAAACTTTATCCTCTGTTGCACTGTCGCTCTGAATCAAGATCGGGCAGGGTGGGATTACAGTTTAAGAAGGGTAGTTATTTTTAGATATGGGACAAATAATTTTGTGCTCGCAGCCATTTTATCAATCACTTAGGATGTGAAGATCGAGCAAATGCGTAGGAGACGCACGCGGGCTACTTTGATGTTGTCAGTCTGTGATTGTGTTGTTAAATGTTCTCCCTGCAGATACAGTGAACATATGCTAAAGAAAGTGACCAGTGAAGACCTGTAAATAACAACTATTGTAGTCTTTTGACTCAACTCAATTCTGTCATATTAGATGCTCGCTGCAGTAGGACTACAATACCCAAATCCCTTGGTAATCGCACCAGTAAAATGTTCAGACATTTTTTTAAATGTTAAAAAACTGGGTGGGATAAAAATAGATATGTATTTTCTGCACTCAAAAACAAACTGGACATACTTTAAAATCGCCCCATAATGTTTAAACCTGCTGCTACTTTTTGTGCTTGGATGATTTACCAAAGTAAAGTCCAAAAGTCTTTCACAAATTGTATTTCTAGCTCTATTAGGCCTACATATTGCATTCTTAAAGCTCTTTCGAACACCTTGCGCTTTGTTCTCGTTCTCTCATGTCAGCTAAAACATTTCAACAATTTGGTCGTGTCTTTTGTTGAGACAGTCATGCAAATTAAATGAATTTGCTCCAGTGTCCTTGAGGGATTTTCTGAAAAGCAATCCGAGAGGCAATTTTGAACCATTCAAGTATGAGTCGGACAGCAGGGTGGGGGCACCTACCCAAGGTGCAGAGGGTTGGGACCTCACTGAGCTCACTAAAGAAAATGGGAAAGATAAAAAAAAAAAAAGAGGCTTAAGACTTAACTGCTTTATTCAGCTCAGTGACTTTCAAACAGTCCTTGTTCATTTGTCAGGGCTGAATACATCTGTGTAAAGAGTGTTGTTGCTTGAGTGACACCTGGATTGTTCGTACTGGCAGCGACTACTGTCATTCATTGTGCTCTCAGCCCCTTTGAACCACTCTTTTCCCCATCAGGGCTTTGACGTGAAATGTAGACTATAAGGGGCTGTAGATACTATGTTCCATTATCCCCTCCTCTATGTGAAACATTAGGACTGTCAGAAAAGAGTGTACTCCTGTTGAGGAAACACTACTGTGCTACGAAATAATCATGTGATAAAGCAAAGCAGAAACGAGAACAAACACAAAATAAATATGAGGGTTTGATTGGATATGTTGAGAGAAGTGAAGGAAGAGTAAATTGCTGGGGAGAAGATGCACCGCTAATGGAGTGGTATCCTCCATAATCTTACAAATTACTGTCATTAACATACTGGCTGCAGGAAGCGGTCAAATGTCACCCTGAATTACACGTTCTTCGTTGCCACTGACTGCTAGCGTTGCCTTTGCAGCGCTGCTTGATTCAAATATTTAAGTAGCTAAAAAAAGCGCCAATACAGGGTCAGCAAATGGTAATGTTGATCCAAAGGTCCCTGTTGTGCTGTATGTTAGTTACACTTCACATTGTATTTACTTGTCTAGGGGAGTACTGCTGCATAGTTGGCATAAGGGAAGCTGCACAAAATCGGATAAATTGCCCCAAGTGAGTATGCGTTGGTCTGAGCTGAAGACTACAGGTTTGAACATGAAAACAATCTGGGATTGTGGAGTTCCAAAGAAGTGATCTTCTTCATAGAGTACCTAGCCAGATCCTCATCTCAGCTCGAGGTGAGCGACTCAAGGCGCCTGTGGCTCAGTGGTTAGCAAGTCTGTCTTTCAATCAGAGGGTCGGTGGTTCGATCCTAGGCTCCGCTAGTCCATGTCGTTGTGTCCTTGAGCAAGACACTTAACTTTAATTGCTCACCGTTGCTGTGTCTACGGTCTACTGTATATCATGTAAGTCGCTTTGGATAAAAGTAATGCGCTGTTACTAGCATCACACACCAGAATCGGCTACCAAGCTGTAGGCAGTCAAGATGTATTGTGGGTAATATAGGCACTAGGTTAGACAATATCTTCATTAATTGTAGATGTTGATTCTTATTCTTAACTCTACATTTTTAGTCAAATGTTATAAAAGCTGAATTTCTGTTCGTGGAGTACTCTGTTGGTACCGGTGGGAGTTCAAGTTTTGGCGACGGGTCAATTCCATTTTCCAGTTTCTGTTTTTCTCTGTGTTCAGAAAATCTGCAATGCCCTGTGGGATGAGATAGAAGGCATGGTCTTATGGTCATGTTATCTGTGAGAGAGGCTGTCTATGTTCCCCGCAGCCACTGAAAGCCTGCCGTTATTATCAACCATCAGGTGACTATTACCTTTGAAGTCATTTTAGTATACTGCGGTTTGTAGTTGGTAGTGTCCCTGCAGCATTTAGCTCCAAAATATGTCTTGCTTCTCAATTTTGAAAAGCCTGTGTGAATACTCGAGCTTTGATGGATGTTTTCTTTCTTCTGTTGCTGCTTTTTTGCAGGATACATTTTCTGCATTAGTCATCTTCATATTTATTTAATAATGCCGACTGCAATTATAACTCAAACATGCAAATATGACCAGAATGATCCTGAAATGACAACTGGTCCGAGACAGAGACGTCTCTATAAACTCTTGTATTTCTATTAGCATTTATTAATAATAATAAACAATTTACTGAACGGCTAACTAGACATTGGCCTTGTTCGGTATTGTTAATCACACACAGTTGTAAATGTTGAACACATTGTGTGTCCTTTGCAGTGTGTGTGCAGCGGACGCCTCAAGCCTGTTGGACATGGTTAGTAATCTATGAAATCACACGTCAACCTCAAGCCTCACCTGCACGGGAACGAGGAAAAGCTTTGAGTTTAGCTCAGATCGCCTTTGAGAGTCGACAGTGCCGTTTTCTAAAAGGAAGAACTCTTGTGCATTTAATACTGGGAGCCCGCTGGGGCCGTCATTTATGCAGCGCATGTCTCTGGCTTCTTTTCCTTGTCTTGTGAAGACGTCAAAGATGTTCTGTCTTTTCAGTAAAACAAACTTTCTTAACTTCCAGTGGCAATATAGTTTTGTGAAGATGAAACAACTTTAAAACTATTCTAAATTCCCCGACTACTTTCCAGATGCAAAACTCATAAGATATAGTACAATTCACATTGTAACAATTAAAGGGGAAAATGGTTGCTTTAAAACATATGCTGTGGTTTCCGCAGGATTCATTTAGACCATTTTGTGGAAATTTAGCTGAAAGAGGAAACGCACTAAAGGACGTAAACAAATGCATAATACTTAAAGGTCCCCTGTGGACTTTTCTTATAAAAAAAGTGTATTTACATTCAGTGTTTAACAAAACACATTTTGTGTCCCTTGAGGTCTAACAGATGCTTAAATGTTTCTTTATTTCATAAAAAGTTTACAAAGCAGTATTTTGGATCCAGTATTGTGTGCATCCCTGTTTACCTGCCAGCAGTCTTCAGCTGTGGAATAGTCGAAACCATTTGAAGGAATGTGTATTGCATCTAACGTGTGTCCTTGTAAACCTATATAATAAAAGTAATTGGGGACAGCTCCATAACGCTACTCGAGGTCAAAAACGCTACAGGGAACCTTAAATGATGTTTTCTCCCAGTCATAAGGCCGACTCTCTAGACTTGTATGCGTGTGTGAATACACACTGGACTCGTGTATCTTAATACTCACATGAGCATGTGGTCGTAGTGGCTCTTCGGATCAGAACAAAAAAAAAGCCACAAAGGCAAATTCAACTTGTAAGTTACTTTTATTTTAGGATGAGTTTTTCCATATTATTACCCTTCCATTTCGATCAATAATAATGAGTGTGATTTACATTACTTTTTTCATGTAATTTCTCTAGCTATTTGGTCGCGAATATCAAGCTGATCTGTCAGATCAAAATCAATAGGCCCTTTTCACAGCAGCTATTCTGACATGTCATGCAGGCTAAACACAGGTGGAAGTCATAACATGAGTTATGGTCGCTTTCTTTTTAGTGTCATAATAATTCCAGTCAGCCAGTATCCACAATACCAGGACCCTGGTCCCCCTAAATGAAACTGGGCCATAATGAATGTTATTAATTACATCTGTGTTTACCCTGCAGTGACATGTCAACGTGGTTGCTGTGAAAATTACCTATTGGTGCAGGGTTACTGTATTGTTTTATATATTTATGTATGCCTTTTTATCAATATATTTTCATCTTTGATTGGTTTTCTTTTTTTTCTCAGTTTGTTTAAGTCTGAGGCGTGTTATCTGTCACTGATGTATTTTGCCTATTTATGTTGTGTTTCGTCATGCTGATGGTTGAATATAAATTGCTTGAGTGGTGGGTGTAGAGTTTCTATTTTTCTTGCTCACAAGGAAATGGTAAATTGTACTTTAATATACCTAAAAACAGCCTGGTTTCCAAATGATATGAATCCAGTACAATGGTTGGGAGCACTTATGTGCCACTTTCCTCTTCACTGCTGACAGCATGGTGTTCAGTTCCTTTTGCCTTTCTCCTCAGGAGACAAGGGCCCTTTGTTGAGGCAGAGGTGGTTGTTTGTATCTGCTCTGGACTCAGAAAGATCATTTGTCAGCTTTTTTCCCTCTGAAATAAAAAACACCTCTGTGTTTCATTTATCTCCCCGTGGGCACCAGGTCTTCATTTTTCGCTCTCAATTCTTCACTGTCTTTATCTCATCTCGGCTGACTCTTTCTCTCTAAGACACAGAAGGTGAAATGGCCCCTGGGATGTGGTGTCACTCCAAGCTTAGCTTCTTTTATACATAGTCAAGAGCTGGAAAATGTTAATAGTTTTGATTTATTCCTGAAGTAATCTCTGTCACATATTGTCACCATATGCTACAGCAGATAACTCAGCCTTGGTCTGTACAGCTGAAGCACCTGAAAATGAATTTTGATTATTGTTCATTATACATATGGCTAAAATGATGTGTTTGAACACAATCTTTTTACACCATGAACCTAAAACATATTTCAAAAATGATGAAATATTATGACAAGAAAAATTCCATTGAGATGACTTTAACTTTTTTTGTCACGACATTTTGTTACTTTGTGAGCATGCGCAGTGTTTCCTCCACACACTTCTTCCCTGTGTTACTGCTGCACGACCCTTCTAGCCTAATTAACATGGCCGTTACGGTGTTTTCACCACCATCGGTAAAAGGGCAACCGAGGCCTGGTGTCTGTCTGACAGGCCGCAGCCGGAGAGGTGGCTTCCACACGGGCACGATGCCGTTTTGCTTTTCTTTCTTTCATACCTTTTGTAAGTTGCATATCTTTGAGGTTTTAGACTGTTGACCGCACAAAGCAAGACAGTTGAATATGTCATTTTGAGAAGATGTTGGGCATTTATTGAATTGTTGTCTGACATTTATATAGATTACACCATTAATTTGATTAATAATAAAACATAGGCGACGGATTGATAATGAAGGTAACTGTTGGTTGTAGGAACTGATTGAAACATACATATCTTTTCCGACTATACCTTGAATAAAGGATGTAGCACTATAGTAGCACTGAAATGGCTCTTACTGATAGCACTTTGTAGTTGAACCTTTGACGAACCGTAGAATGCACTTATTGTAAGTCGCTTTGGATAAAAGCGTCAGCTAAATGAAATGTAATGTAATGTAATGAAACATAACAGCACCTTTGATACACAACGGGTCTGGCATATTGCCATTGATGATGATTATATATCTTCTGATCGTTTAAGGTATGATTTGGGGAAAATTGTGCTCATGAGAACCGGTTGTCCTCATGAATAATATGACATGCTTTTGTGGGTGTTCCTAAACCAAACCACCAGAAGAGGGGGGATTCATGAACAATCATAGATGTGATTCTTCCATAGCCACATCCAGTGTTTAGCGTAGGCTTTATCTATGTGCAGAAGTGACCTCTACGCTGAACTCTTTTCCTTGTTGAAATTACTCCTCTTGTGCACAGCTGTATTCACTATATTTGTCACGTCGTCCCAGAATGCCTCTTTATACACTGGTAAAATATTATTTTCCCCACTACATGACTCTTCTTTTGTCGCTCATATAATTGCTGCTCATCAGAGAAATTACAGTAAAAATCTTAAAACTTAAACATTAAATTATCAGTAAGAACTGGAAAAATAACAATACAATCATGTTTAAAAAAAAACACAATATAAAAAAATGTATATATTTATTATTTTAGGAAATCATATGAATTTACTGTACACTGGTGTTTTAAGCTGGGATCTGGTTGTATGTAAGTGCCTTATATAGTGATAGCTGGATATTATTCTTCAATCTACATTTAGCTGCTTAAATGCCCTCTAATTATGCAATAATTATTATTACCCATTATTACACCTGTTTACACATCAATTGTTATTTGACTGTAATTACAATCAAAACCACAGTAAGCAGACTCCAATCAACAGACCTAGATTACAAATCACTGTGGCCTTAAAACTATTTAGTCTGATTGCCTAACTTGATTTGATTAGAAGTACAAGCACAAATTGCACTTCAGATCAACAAAGAAATTAAATATCCAAGGACACATGTGATGCATTTGCACAGGAGTCCCTTGCAGATGTTTTTCCCCGGGCTAGGAACCTGGAAAGAGAGGCCACTAACGCATCCTCCTCTTCGTGTAGACCATCCTTCACCACTTCCCTCAGGACCTTCTGCAGAGGGGCCACAAATACACAGCTAGCATGAGGTGTTTTTTAAGAGGTGTGCGTGCATGCGTGCATGCAAACACGTGATTTTTTTTGGTAATCCCCTAGACGCTACAAATTCACATTCACAACATTCATTTTGAATCCTTTGTTGATTCAGATTTGCCTTTTACAAAGAACGCACCATAATAACAAAGTGTATTAAATTGTAACATGTGAATTTGCTCAATAGCTAAGCTTTCTATAACCCAATAACTGAGCGTCCATGGTACCTTTGAATGGTTCACAATGAAACGGCATTGGCACAGACGGATATGCTTGAAAAGGGAAGTATCTACTCCGGAAGGCCCTTCTGGAGACTAATGAGGATGGGTTACTGCTGTTCTCCTCCATATTTTGAAAGGCATTGATGGTGATGGGCAGAATTGTCTTATGTGCCTGCTTGTGATTGATGCTTTTCTATTCATGGTTTGCAACAGTTGACTTCAGTGATACAATATGTCTGTCACTTGGTAACATGCAAACAGCAACATAAAGCAAATAATTCAATCTGGCCTATTTTTTTCTTTTCACATTTTTAACAATTTAATTAAGGTGAGATCATGTTCTGTTGGCCCCTGTAATTTCCCATGTCTATCCCCTTAATAATGCTACAATGTAATCATTGTTTTTATGCCTGAGAAACGTAATACTATTTTTCTTTCCAAATATATTGCCATTTCTATGCCGTGGAGGATGTGAAGACAGAAATGACCTTACTAGACCCTGTTGCTCTGGTCTGCCTTAAGTGCTCCCCTGGTCTACCGAGGCCCTGATACTGCAGGAGGAAAATACGGAGAAAATCAAACAAAAATCTATAACAACACTGTCCTCAATCCCCATACCCAATTACAAAAGTCCACCGTGCACAGTTTGTCTCAGCGATTCCACTGTGGGTCTAATTATTTGTCTGCCCTCTGTCTGAGGATTTCTGTCTATAAGACACAGAGAAACTGACCTCAGCGTATAGCGAGGCTCACTGGGTCAGGTTGTTGTTCAGTTCGCAGTGACGCTAACTGGTAAAATACATCAGATATATAGTGGCAAAGACGTGTGGGTGCGCAAAACGTAAAGATGTTCTCAGGTCTCACAAAATAAATAAATGTCTGTTAATTATTTTCACAAATTAATCAATTTAATTTTTGGTGTATAAAATGTCAGAAAATAATCTGTTTTTTTAACCATCACAATTCCCTAAAGCCTAACATGATAACTCCTAAATGCTTGCTCTCTCAGACCAAGTAACTCAAGAAAATCGAGTCACTGGATAATAAATTCAAAACAAAAATGCACATTGTGTTCAACTGCACATTGGTGATGACCCAATCTTATTTTTTGCATCAACATATCCTCTCATCTGCCTTTGTGTACAGCTGGGATATGATACTGGGCTCATACTGTGGTCATTATCTTAGCTAAATGTGTATTGTGTCCTGTACATTTTTATTGCAGTTAAACAAAATACTGTTTGCAACAATGATTACAGGTATTGATTAGCTGCAGCAGGCAAGTTGTGGTTGTTGAGTGCAAAATAACCATCCCTTGGTTATGTGTGGATTCCTAGTTAAAGCTGAATGAAAGTATTTTCTTATAAAACAGTTCATTTGTATTCACTTCCTTGAAGCTCTTAAAAACAAGTAGCGCTAGGAGCATCCTCTGGAAGAGTGAAACCTTTCACTGGATATTAATCCATTCATAAGCAATTAGCATTTAACAATCGTTTATGCTTAGCTTGTCTGGCCGTCACTTTTTGTCTGAAAGTGCAAAGGAGCAGTTCTACTTCATCATTAAGGGTGCTGCATTTAATATTGTGAACATTAATATAGCAGCAAATAACTATTGGCTTTGTAAACATTAGTGGAGTAATGTCTGCCTGAGCAGAGAATGAAGTTGCTCTCCCTCTGTGTGTTGTTATCTGAGCTTCTCCTTGCTTTGTTTGTTGCTTTGTGTGTTGCTTTGTTTGTTGCTTTGTGTGTTGCTTTGCTTGATATACGTGATTTTAGCGCATGTTAGCTCTGCACTGCTGTCCTAAGTGTTGTCATGAAAGAGTAGCACCCACTAAAAGACTGTTAGCTCTGTTAGCTCTGTTAGCTCTGTTAGCACTGTTAGCTCTGTTAGCTCTGTTAGCTCTGTTGGATCTGTTGGCACTGTGTTAGATGTGGGCTGCTGGCTCGTCTCCACCATGTTGGCAATCAGAATGCTCTCGTATATTGTCATGAAAAGAACAATATTGTCTTGTTTTTACAAGGACTTCATTTGTGGTGGGATTCATTTGAGTGGCTGTTCAGTTGTCAGTGTTGGGCAAAACACATTAAAACCTTGAAATTTTCTTTTACAAAATCCAATCCAAGGATGATGATTCATTCAGCTTTGAGCAGAAGCCTGAAGGGTTTTCTACAAGAATGCATCTGCTTTTCATAACATAAAACTTAGAAAATTAGAAAATTAAAAGTATAAGTGCATGAGTCACAAATAAAACAACTCTGGAAAGGAAAGTAATGTAAGCTGAACTGCATTAACACATTATATAAATTGTATCGATGGTATATAGATTGTACAAATTAAACCAGGAACTCTTTTAATTTGACCAAAAGAAGAGCATGACAGGACAATGATGGGGTAAAAAAATGGCACATATTCAAGTTACAATAGCACAAGCAGGGTTTTCCCTCATCTAATGCAAAGGATCCAAGGACAAAGGATGTCTTATTCTGTACAGGTTAGAAAGCCATCTGAGACAGATTTCTGATATTGGGCTATTCAAATAAATTGAATTGAATTGAACAAGACAGTGGTGGCTGAGCCGTATGCCCCGATGAGTTGTTTTGTCCTACGACACATTTTGTTTACATTTTCAGAAAGCCAGAATCAGTGTTTTAGTGTCTTGCCATTTTCATTAAGTCATGGGGACCTTTTTGAAGGAGCTGATGTTAATTTCCGTTATAAACACAATTTTGTCACAATGTAAATAATAATAATGTCCTGATGACATTAGACCCAGGAACTCAAAAACACTACAAGGCAAATCCAAAAGGTTTTATGAGCTTTGTTCCTGGATCTTTTAAGTGTCATTAAACAGTCTACTCCCATTTGTCACATCTTATTTGGCAGTAGGCCTACTGTATTTCTTAGTTTCCAATCCTTTGTTGTGCAACTTTAAGAACCAGAAGAACTATAAACTAACTACATAAAATGTATTTTGCATCCATTTTACTAAGTAAAGGAAAGCAAAAAACATTCGGACAAATCTGAATGCCAGTTAAATATTAATGCTGAACCCCTCTATAGTTGTCGTACCGACAGTGTGTCTGCGCTAGGCTTCATTTTCACATTTGATCATTTATTGATGGTCTGAACTGCAAAATGAAACTTGTGTGTGTCGGCATGCATGTGTGCGCATCAATATGCAATATGTAGCAGTAGCTGATGAAGCAACCCAATGAGGATACACAGATGTTCCCGTACGAAAAGTGCACCAATAATTGATGCTGCTGAAATCACTGAAACTGACAACGTTGTTCCTGCAGACGACAGCGAGAGGAACGCCGGTGCTGTCATAATTGGGCTAAGAGACAGATGGTGAGCGAAATGATAGGCTGGAGTTTAAAAAGAAGTCAGCCGTCTCCTATAAAGAACGTACCGTATGTGTGTCTGTTCACGCCGCAAGCCTGATTAGGAGCTCCGTCGTGTGCAGCGTTCCTGTTGCTCCTCTAAACGGCAACCTACCTGTCACCACTTCCACTGGAACGTCAGCGAGGGGCACAGGGACTCCGTACTCCCGGGGTCTGACTAGAAACGAACATAATCCGAGCGTTTTCAACTCCAGGGGAGATGACATGAATTTGACATACTGTAAGAAATGATTTATGGTCTACGTTCTTTGGCTAGTTCAAGACCGTGATGAAACACCGGGTTTGAAAATGATGGAATAGGGCAATGTATGAATACCCAGGTCTTCATAATCATAATAACGAGCCTCTATGCTCAATTTAATTTACAGATGCCATACCCTCTTAAAAAATAAAACAGTTCTCAAATCTACAGGGGAGAATGTTTTCCAAGAACCTCCTCTTAATTGTTACACCTCTTAAACATATGCGACTATCATTTCAACTATTAGATGTCATTAAAACTATATGTCTAAAACTTTTCAGCGGGGAAGTTTGCAATGTTATTGAACGTTGATGTCACTTATATAACTTTAAACCGAGGGGGATTTTATCCAAAAAGCTGTTGGTCTCAGCATTTATAGCCTACTTTTCAAGTAATTGATCATAAAAGCTTTCAGAAAATGAATAGTAGCAAGACTAGCACAGTCCTAATGAATCCAGACATACCAGTCTAAAGCGTACCTGGATGAGAGTAATGAACACTATACGTTTGTTTTATTGGTCAAAATGACGCCCATCTGTAGAATTAAAGCAGTAGCATTAGTTTAAACCAGACCAAATGCTGTGGTCTCCGTCATGACTCGCTCTGAATATTTTGTCCTGTTCATTATAAGAAAATAATACTGCTTGAGGTTTAGTCTGATGTAATATCACATCTGCTAATAACCAACATCTAGTTTATTTCTTTGTTGAATTGCATCAAACAGCAACAAATATGTTACATAAGTACTAATGAAAACCGACAAATACAAACAAATCCCCTAATTGATCCCATTGAGATGCTGCAATGTGTTTCTAGTATTGCTCGACATTTAGCATATGCCAAAAGGGTGAAAGTAACAGACATCGGATGTGCATGACCGGAATAACAAAGCTTGGTGTATGAAAGGTTAATGAGTCGGAGAAGTGGAGTGGTGTCTGTCATGTGAGACTTCCCACTTCTAGAAGAGTGAGGCAAGAAACGGAAGAAGAGCAGCATTTTGAACAGAGGCAGCATAGCACGTGGAGGCTGAACATCCACGAAGACGGATGTGTTGCATCACATGTGTGATGTGAAGACGGGAGAAGGAGATTGATGGTAGTTCAGGGGTGGAGTGCTGAGGTTCCCACATAGGAAATCGAGTCATTTTCACGTTGAAAGGAAGCACACTTGTGTGATTATGGACGAGTCTGTGCTTGTATCCAACTATGGTGTTCCCTTTGTCCACTATATGTACATGTGCTGTGTATTCAAACGCATAGAGCAAATGTCCCAGTGTTAATACGTGTCTATGGGACTCTTTTTTTACTTTACTTTTACAGTGATGACTTTTCACCTTCAGAGTTGTATTAGAACGGACATGTTTTAATTTGACTAAATTACTTCTCAGCGATTGTTGCGATGTCACTAGCTCACACGAGAAATGCAGGGTTACGAGATCACACTAAATCCATCTCGCCAGGCTTCAATTTATGCGATTGTGTCCGGACTAGCGGCGTCCTGTGAGGAGCCACTGGCAACTACGGCCCATGTTTGTTTTCAGCAATAATGGTGGCTCCTAAAGAGGTTAACATAGATGTAGCAAAAGCATCTGTTTTATCAGAACTGGAGAGCATTCTTTATTTATCTTTGACACTGAAGGCTTTTCTCGATGGGAAAGGTGTTTTCGCTCTCCTCCCAACTGGCAGACTCAGATGCTTCTGTGTAACAAACCATCTGGCTGCTCATGTTGCTAAACACCCTAACATTGAAGAAAAAGCACATGTCAACAAACTACATTTGTTGTGAATCCTGACCTTGCTTTTTATTCATGACAACTTCAATTATCTCTTGAAGGAAAGGAGGCTGTGTGCTCACCCGTTCCTTGAGATCTACAGAGAGGGTCTGATCCAGTTCATGGTCCCCTTGGCCCGCCAGGGAGACTTCTATGTGCCTGAAGTCCGACCGGCAGAAAGGAGGCTGGAACAAGAGGAATTGCACAGTGACTCTGAAGTCTCAGGTAAGCACACACATTATTTTGCACTTGAACTTTGTTAAGCTACACAGGACTAAAGGTCATCATTTAGTATCCCTACATAACCATTATTATAACTTGATGATTGCAAATCAAGCTTAGTCTTCATATATCGTCGTTTGTCACAATGTGTTTTCTCCATCCACATAAAACATATTTAAAAACATATCTGCAGTGTGACATTTATCGTTATTGGATACATTTAGGACATCCTTGGACAATACAATCCTCTTTTCCTTTCTACAACAAAGGGTCAGAAACTAAGGTACTCAAGGCACATTACATGGTAAAAACAAACACTGAACTAGCATCACAGGTTAAAAGCAGATTTAAATAGGTTTTTAGTGCTGTTTTCGAAAAGTGGCGCGTGATGGAGAACATCTGAGGTGCTGGGAGAGAGTTCCAGAGGGAGGGGGCAGCGATGGAGAAGGCCCCGCCCCCCCAGGTCCGATGCTTGGCCAGAGTATCGGACAGTTAGTGATATTAAAAAAATAAACAGTCTGGTGTCACCTGATGGTTCCTGATTTGAAACTCATCACCTGCCATATATCTATTCATTTTTTTAGTTTTTCTTTGGGGTCACCTAAACAACCTGCCAACAAATCATTGACATGTCATCACCTCCAAAAGTTGCTATGAGAAATGTGTTGCAGGGGTCATATTTTTGGCCACCTGACAAATTGAAGTCCATTATTCGTCTTTTAAGGCTCTGTCTTTTTGCTCTTTGCTGTTGAGTGAAATATCCGTGTCTTTAGCAGCTACGCGCTCCACTATGTTCCCCAGCTAGTTATCAACTGTGTCTGCCTGCAGTGCTGAGCTGGTAGTGTACAATAGGTTGATGGGAACACTTAAACTCTCAGTAGAGCTGAGGGCAACTACAGTCAGGTGATTATTTTCTGTGGGTTTGTTTTACACTACACTTTAGGTCAAATTCACAAAAATGATGTGTGGCTTTTGTGGCCACTAAACCTGCAAAAATACCACAAAAAGAAAACATGTCATTCTGAAATGTTCCCCTAAATGTGCTGCCAAGCAACTTGCGTCTTGGTGCTACTGTGCTATTGGCACATATTTGGATTAGAAAATATGCCTCCATTCGGCGCAAAATGTTTCCGTTTCTGTGCAAAAACAGTCCGATTCACAAAGATCTGGTCTATTAGCCACACAAAGTCACAGTGAAACTATTGGCATCTGCAGAGAGTTGGTGGTAAACAGCACGTTTATAGGAGGTGTCTGCTCAAACTCATTTATTTTGGGACGCAGTGACAGGATGCAATGACAGTTGTGACATGAAAAATAAATGAATACAGCTCCCCGGCATGTCATTTTTGAAAATATAAGTTACAGAAAAACAAAAAGATTAATGAAAAATAATGTTTTGTATAAACGGATAAACAAATAATTTCTTCCTCCTTATATTTTTCCTTTCCTTTCTCTTAATCGCCTTGAGGTACCTCTAGCTGGACCCTCCTGTAAAGACCTCAGGCTGAGTCTTACCTCTCACAACCGACGCATTGACCTCAAGTGCTTGTATATTTTGCGACATGGATAATTGCAACCAGACGCAAAAAAAGCTGCAACTTTTGATTTCTGTGTTTGTGCTGTAAATTATTAGCCCCTATCTTGTGAAACGGAGATGGTGTAGATTGCAAATGCCCAATAATGATTAGTGCTGCTGTAAGCCTTCCAATAGCCACAAGACACATTTTAGATAAGTGAAAACTGTTATTAAAAACAAGAAAGCTTTTGACATATTATTATTTTTACACACACACACACACACACACACACACACACACACACACACACCCCTGTGTTTGGGCTCAGCATTTGGCTGTGGGAGTTGCCGCTCGGGTGGGACCCAGGGGAGTGGGACTTGGTTTCCATGCTGTTTTGTTTATGAGCAGCCCTGCAGAAGCAAACCGTGATTGACACCTTCCGAGGTGTTAATGAAAAGCATAGGCACAACAGCTTCTAGTGGAAGTGCGCTGCCCTGCACAGCACCAGCGCATGGAAAATTTACTTTCAATGTTAAAGATGCATATTCCACTTGATACTAATTTATCCTCACATTAGAGGACAAGAGTGAGACATAGAAGCTTGTGAACACATGTTTTCAAGAGAGGATCCTAGTTGATGGGAGATGGAGTGTGAAAATAGGCTTCATTGATGATTACAGCCTCATAGCACCAACTGGCTTCAGCTTTGTGGCAGAGGCAGGGGCGTCGTTAGGCCTGTTTTAGGGCCTAACGACGGCCTAAAATGTTCTTCAGCCCCCCAAATAATTATTGGGATTTAAAAAAATATATATATTTTTTAATTTTTTTAATTAAACTATTGTTTTACACATGTTTGTTCACCCGTGTGAACAAACATGTGTTATTTATAACTCTAACATGCTACATATGTGAGTGCGTTTCTGGTTTGTATGTTTTCTTCCCCTTCAAATTACAATCCAATAGCCTCTCATCATACTTAACAATAAAAGCCCGGGCACTAGGACCTTGGGGAGTCTGCATCGCTGCTGCGCTGGCTTTCTCACTCTGCCAAGTAACGTCTCTCATCAAGACAGCAGGATTACAGCCAAGGAGTTTAGCTCATAGTAAATGATGCACGGAGTGAAATTGTAAGTACAGGTAGTTACAGAATGTGGCTATCTGTAGTTGTTAACGATTGCTACCTGCTTAAATTTCTCTCTATTTGAGAAAAGTTCATATTTGTGTTGTCAAATTTCACAATGACCCTGAAATTCTGTCTCTTCTGTTATCTTATACTGAATGAATGCAAGCAAAGATACAGAGAAAAATCACACTCTTTCTGATTAGTTCAATCTATGAACTGTCTGAAACAATGGATATCCGCAGCCCCAAATGAGCCCAAAAAAAATTGCGCAAACATTCAGCATCCTTAGGGGCTAAGCCCCCCCTTTCTTTCAATCCTAGAAACGCCCCTGGGCAGAGGCCATGTTGTATCGAATAAACAGAAAATGATTAGCAACTATTTTAATAAATCAATACTTTTTATAACTAATTTATCAAGTAGAAATGCCAAATATTCACTGGTATTGCAAATGCTTGGCATCCTGTAGATGTCCCATTAAAGTTAATTTATTTCATTTTAGGAACTAAATTATTAATGGGTCTTAAAAGGTTGCATCTGATTATTTTGCTGCTAATTTGCTTCTAAAAGGTTGTTTAAAAAAAGAGTCAGTTAAGAGTTACAGTTGATTTCCGCCTCTCTAAAATGAAGTACAGTGTCAGAGTATAAATAAACAGTTGGCCATGCCTAATGTAGTCAAGAGTGGGTGAGCCTCCACCGTTTGGTGTATGCACCGAGGAGCGTCGTGCACACTGATGGATGTGTTCAGGGGCATCTGTGTCCACATTCAACTTAGATTTTGGATTACTTCCAACAAATATTTCAATTTAGTGATGCTGTCCAAAAGGGAAAGCCATTCATTCTTTGTGGAAAGGATTGTTTTGAGATTATGCTGTGTATAAAATATGAGTTTAAAGCAAACCTTTCCCCTAATTTATCTGTAATTGTTGCCATTCCAAAAGAGGTTGAGGACAATTCTTCACCAATAATCTCTTTTTAAATTGAAAGTCAATGATTTTGCACTGACAAAGCACGAAAATGCCACTCAGTTGCCTCAACAGGTGTTACAAGAATGACTTACTTCTAATATATTTGACTGACGCCTCACGCCTATCGCTCCACTCTCCACAGGAAACAATACCCGGAAAGTATATCTGGAGCCCCACTCTTGGCTACAGATTGAAACTGAGAGTTGTTGACAATATTCCGCTGCTCTTCATATGTCATTGGTGCAGTGCAGAGTGGGGATGACATTTGGGTCCATGACTGTGAATGATAATGGGAGAGGCAGCCATGCTCCTGTCACACTGGGATCAACTCAACCACATCAGTGGAGCATCCAGGACACTGGAGGCGTCTTTGGTCCAGTTTCCCCGAACCCACCCATCCGACCCCGTCTCAGTGACCGGATCAACCCCGGCCTCCTCTCTCTGTCAGACAGCCGTCCTTCTCTCACATGCTTCACTCTGGGGAGGCGCACATGTCTCAAGTCTTTGAGTGGATGAAGTGCAATAGTTAGTTCAGCTAAATGTGTCTTAGTTGCTCCATCCATGTAACATGTCTAGTTTTGTCAAAGCCTTCGTTGAGTCTGAGTCATGTCACAAATCTTCCTGATAATAATAACAAAAGTATTTCTGAATGTCGACCATTTAAATGACCCAATATTTAAACATTTTCCTCTTGTGCAATAGTCGACATTTTGAGAAATGCGCTATTTTGTTCTAGTTAAATGAGATTATCATTCCTAATCTCTTATCTGTCTGTTAAGCATCAAGCTGGAGCCAATAGCTATACGCTTAGCTTAGCTCTTAGCATAACGCCTTGTCATACTCAATCATCTGCCGGCCTGTTTCTCTAAGGCTCACTAATTGACACGTTATATTTTGTTTATTTAATTTGCACACAAACAGAAATATAGAAATAACCACTCGTGGTTTTACGGAGAGAAACATGCCGTTAATATTTATTTTTTTCTGGTGCAGTGACTAGTGTTGTACTTACCGTGAGGTTGCCAGGCAACAGGCAGAGACTGACCGATTGATGATAACATGGAAATTAGTGCGCTTTGAAAGTGCTGCTAGGCAGATTTTTAAACTTTTAAACTCTTTATGCTCTAAACTTCCTACTTACCGAAATGCCAAACTATTCCTCAAAAGTTATCTTAGTTAGTAGTGGAATATCCCAATTATCTTTCTGTAAAATATGTTTGAGTTCGCACATTAAATCTTAACCTGCTATAATTCTGCAGCATCTTCCTCCGTCTCATTCCAGTACAGAATAAACTGTCACTCAGATGCATGTAGAGACAGATGCCTGAAGGCACCACTCAACCCCTCCGATCAAATGCAGCGAGTTTTTTGCCTTTTTAAAAATGAAGATGTCATTCCTAATGTGTGTGTGTTCCAATCCAAATGGTATTTTCTTCCCCACTGATCTTGCTACTTGCATGAGGCGTTCAACCAGCAGGGGAAAACCAACACGAGACCAAACTCGGCTTTATCGAAGCTCATTATGCATATGTCTAATGTTTTATTTAATTTATCTCTTGGCTACATCATTTAAAAGCACATGGAGTGGGTGTAGAATTACCAACGAGAGCTTGTTGAAATGCATTTTATAAAAATATTTAGGAGTTAATTCTACAATTTGGTAAGCGCTGACTTGTATGGTTTGTGTTTTCCTCATGTATGCAACTTCCCTTCCACAAGGTGGAAATCGTCATCGTCCCCCGTAACGTTTTAGTCTGCAATAAATAATGCATCTCAATAAGCTTTGCAGTTACCATGCAATTAGATGAAATTATTTCTTGTTCAAGCGCCTGTGTGCTCCACCTGCCATCAGTCTCATATTCTGTCAACATGAATGGATTTCCACAGCAATATCTGTCTCATCTTTTTCTAATATCATATTTTGGGCATGCGTGACACGACAACATGAGCCTTTAAGTGCATTACAGCGCACACAGCAGCAAGCTTGGCACGAGTAAACGTGAAGTATTTCCTCATAAACTATGAGGGTTGCTCCTGATTAAAATGTCAGACTAATTAATGTTCTGTATTATTTGCATCTTGCTCCGTAACACAATTCCCCATTTTTGTATTTTGCTTGTTGGAAGTCTCTTAACTTGAGCTCACAAGTATGACAACATGTTTACTACCTTTTTGAAGTTTAATGAGGAATAAAATAAATGTTTGCTTTGCTGTTTTGAGTCGGTGACCATGTCAGCAGCTTTCCCTGCATTTGTTGTTTTTCTCCACCTCGTTCAATCTTAAGGTTTTAAATAAATATATGACTGTGTTTAGGTTACAGCCAGTGTTCACCTGAATGCCTTTAATTAAATGTTGAATGGATTTCAGAGGAAATACATTTGTTGATTGGCAGGTGTTGATTTTGAACACTGATCATGTGTTACTGTTTAATGCAGACTTTGATTAAAGCCTTGTGTTTTTCATATATTGTCCCTAAACTGATATCAGCAACTATAAGATTTAGTTGGGCAACACTGTCCTCCGTCCACTGCACAGATCTCCGCTACCTGCACCATGTATTATACGTCACCTAACATGACGATTAATCACCTTCTGGCGTCTGTCACCGCTCTCATATGAAGGGTTAGTTCCTATGTGTGTCATCATCAGGTCTGCACTTCATGACGGTCTGGCTTAGTGTAAGGAGGTATTGATTTGAGAAGGGTGTTATGTGGAAACACAAAGACAAAGAGGTCAACAAATGGCTCAGGTATGAAATTAATCCTATTTTTAACCTGCAAGGAACAAACTTAAAAACATGGGAGTTAAGTGGTCGAGCTGCCTCGATGAACCACTCCAATTAGAGAGCAGAAGACCTTTAGCGTACAGGCGTTTCTAATTAACAACATTTCAGTGCCTATTTTGAGTTCCGGCTTCAGGATGCAGCACAAGGTGTTGTTGCTCATGCCATCGTTCTTTAACTACTTCCTGTGAAAAAATAATGAAGTATTTCTTATCTTGCACATTTTTGGAGTTTAACTTTATACTGATTTTCTAGTTCCTCATTCACTTATTATCCTGAACTAAATGTGCAAGAAGCAACAGTTCCTGTCATTTCTAAACAATTTGTGTGTCTCTTATTTCAATGCAAACTACATTTAAGAAAATGTATAAGAAACATGTTAGCAAAGATTAGCAAAAAGAAGCCTGTAAAGAAATGTGGTATTTATATGATTTACACTCCCTCCATCCATTTTTGTCTGCTTATCCGGGGTCGGCCACAGTGGCAGCAGGTCCAGCCGCGTGACCCGAGGCGTTCCCAGGCCAGCTGGGAGATATAATCCTGAGGCGTGTCCTGGGTCTTCCCCGGGGCCTCCTACCAGTTGGACGTGCCTGGAAAACTTCTAAAGGGAGGCGTCCTGGAGGATTATATATACAAATAGCTCAACATAACTATTGGATGTGTATACAGAGGATGCATTCTACTGATTTTAGGGCGACTGTGGTTCAGTGGTTAGCAGGTCTGTCTATCAATCAGAGGCTAGTCCATGACACTTACATTTCATTTAGCTGACGCTTTTATCCAAAGCGACTTACATGATATACATTAGACCGTAGACACAGCAACGGTGAGCAATGAGGATTAAGTGTCTTGCTCAAGGACACAACAACATGGACTGGCTGAGCCGGGGTTTGAACCACCGACCCTCTGATTGAAAGACTGACTTGCTAACCACTGAGCCACAGTCGCCCTCATTGCTCACTGTTGCTGTGTCCACGGTCTACTGTATACCGTATAAGTCGCTTTAGATAAAATCGTCCGCTAAATGAAATGTAATGTAATGATTTTGGGGATCCCCTGACTTTTCTTTTCATGCCACCATGAGGTTGACTGTCAAAAGAGAGGAGATGCAGATTTAAGGCAAACAATAAAGTAATTTATTGTAAATAAGGCGGGCGGCAGTAAACCCCAAAATAACCAGGAAACGATGGGATGGGATCAGTGATGTAGGTGGGTGTCTGCATGGTGTGAGACATACAAGATGTTGCATGGGTGGAAACAAAACAATAATGGGTTGTGGTCTATATTGACAACACCCCTAAAAAAAGCAGCTATAAAGAAACTACTGAGGTCCACCCGGAAATCCCCGGCATCTCCACATCAGTATCATGCTCAATGAAGTGGGGGTGTCTCGAAACGAGCACTGAAAGCTCTGGATGAGTCTGTTTTAAAGTGAAGCACAAATTGTGGAAAAGATGATGGTTATCATAGTCATAGTGCAGCTCAACTCCCGTCATGCAGATTTTGGTTGAATCCCAGCACTGTATTTTTGGGCAGCCTAGAGTTTCTCATGTGGTGTTTGTTTATAGAAGTCCTCTCACCATCTGTCCATCCCTCCCTTTTGTTTTATCACTGCTCTAGGTGCAGACTCAAACAGCGAATGCAGCTCAGAGAGCGGGGTTCTCCTGTCGGACAGCAGAGAGGCGTCCCTGGCGGAGTCTCCTGCCCGCTCTGTGGTGATCCAGGATCAAGGGGATAGGAACTACAGAGGGAGAAGCTCCAGGGGAACCTCGCTTAAAGAGCTGGACTGGGAGCCGACTGGAGGACAGCAGGCAGGGAGAGAAGAGCGGCTTCCCAGAGACTCCGACAAGAAGAGCCCCGGGGCTCAGGAGTGGTGGGGTGCTGTTGGAGGAGAGGAGTAAAAGTTCAGTGAGAGACAGTAGTTGAGAAAAAAAAAGGATTGAGAAGTTCAAATTATAAAAGTTAGTCTCATGATGGGTTCATGTCCAAATGGGGAAATATTTAATGGAAGGTGATATTCTATATTCCTGGTATTGTGAACAATTTCAATGGAAAGACCAAAACTAACGCTGTGTTTCTCAATACGTTCAGACGTCCCTGCCCAGAGAGCCCATTCTACCGTATAGAAGAATCACTCATGAATATAAGGTGTCATTCTTAAAAAAAGATATCCTGAAACAGCTGATCACTGTAGTTTTTAGCAAATGTTACACAAAGAGGATTACATATTGGATTAATCCGCATTTGGTGCTTAAGTAAGCAGCACTGCAATGTAGGGCCAACTCCAAATACACTATCGTGCATTGTAGAGGAGGAATGTGTTTCTAAAGGTTATTGAGCAACACAGGAGGTCCATGGTGAATGTGTGGTATCGGGCTACACATGCACTTGTTAGAAGGATTTGCACATTTTGGTCTTTCCGTTTGATCTGTTGATAATAAGACAGAAATATATAATATAAACAGACTTATTTTTTACTCTTTTAATCACCTTTTCAAAGTGAAAGTATTCAAATGTTCTAGATTTTGCTGCAGAACTTATTCAGGTAACCTGAGTTTCTTGAAACATTTTTACAGAAGTGATGATGTTTGTCAAAATGATAAATAGAAGATGACTGAACGGAGTATATGTTATGAAAAAAGCATTTTACTTGAAATGTCTTTCAGTTACTGTACTAAAGCTAACCATTACTTGCATTACTAACACATCTTTTGTTCGAGGATTGTTTGACAAACATGGAATTCAGTTTTTTACTTTTTTACAAAGGGCTTTAGTTTCATCCATTAAGGCATTGGAATAACTATAAACACGTAGACTTCACAAAATGATCTGTACTGTTTTTTTTATATTGTGTTTGACTGGAAATGTGTGGTTTTTGTAAGAAGTGTTAAGTGTATTTTCACAATGCTGTGTGTTGACATGGCTCTGTTGCCAATGCACATATTTTGATATAAAATTGACTTAATTTCCAAAGCGCAAGGTGTGAGCGAATCAATGAATGCATAATAACCTTCCTCGTGTAGTTCTCACGAGCACTCGTGAGATTGAGGACATGCTTGCTGTGAGTGTGCTGCTATGATCAGTCGAGGAGAAAGATGACAAGGCAAGTGACCACTAACATTCATTTCACTATTAGTTAACACAAAGTTCTGTTACTCTACCTTTTATTCACATCTGGCCTCTTACTTCCTCAAATCCACATCCATTCCCAGCGTCTTCACTTTCTGTGCAGCCGTCATATTGTTTTACTTTCTCAGCCTTTCTCCCATCTGCTGTCTCTTTGCACAGCCTAATTACCAGCTGCAACAGCGACGCTGGTATGGTTTTCACCTTGTGCGTATGTGTGTCATCATGACAAAATGTGGTCCTGGAGACAGCGACTGTTGTGGGAACTACCACAGAGGCCTTTGCCAGGTGTTTATATTTGCCTGACAATATGTCTATTTCTGGACAGATTTTGTCACAAGTCTGCAAGATCCAGTCACAAAACCTCACTGGAATGTAGTTATTATATTAAGATGAAGGCCGAATTCGAAGATGGGTGTGATCCAAGAAAGGCCTCTGGCCCTATTTGGCATCTCGGCCGGTTTTGTGCAGGACGGTCTCTAGTTTCTGCTTGTTTTTCTCTTTTCATTATATTCTCTCTTTCCCTCTGAAATAAATATGGCAGCTGCAGCCTGAAAGACCTCCTAATGACCCACACAGGCTTTAATGTGTGTCCAGTCATATCCATATCTTTTATTTTCCAACGAACAAGAGATCACACCGAGCTTGTCGCAGCGCTTCGAGGGTGCAGGCGGCTCAAAGGGATGTGCAAGTGTGAGAAAAGTCTTATATGAGAGTTTCAAGCATAGTCTGAGCTAAAATTTGTTCCCTGAAGATTCTACTGATTTCCACTTGGACAGAAATTAGTGTCACATGGAGACAAAGGCTCATGTCTGTCCGTCACTTTACTGTTGTGTGCTTGATATAAGTGACCACACAGACAGGGTTTAACTTCACTATAACTGTCATTACATTGTAAGATAAACGCTCATCCTGCATTGGACTGTTTAAGCCGAGGGAAAACCTGCAGTAGAGTATTTATATCTCAAATAAATCTATTGTAAAGTGGTGCTATTAGTTTTAAGAATAGCACCAGCCAGATTGAGTCTCTGAGGAAAATTATATTCCAATAATGGACATCTTGTGCCTGACGGCTCATTTGAGTAATTTCTCTTGACAATCCCTTGTTAAACTACTGTATATTCTTATGTGGAGAAAAGCCTGTTACAGCATCATTCATTCATTTATTCTGTTTGGAGTTACAGCACAGACTTAATTGTCAGAATGCTGAGCTGTTACCTGACCAATGTTCTACAAATAAGATGATCTATAGTGGCTGTTTACATTTTTAATCTAAATGCTGATAGCTCTAAAGAGGGTTAAATTACCAGAGAATAAAGCTAAACATAATGAATGTGCTTAAATAGCAGAGTAAGGCCCTGAGACGCTGCCTGTTTGTATAATTATAGTACCTTTCTGGGAGCAGTGGGTGTACTTCTCTCTTTATGTCTACACATGTTGATCTGTGAATTATTTGTTGGCTCCAAGGAATCTAAACATAGCTGGCCTTAAATATCATTGGTGTGACAGTCGCTGGTGTAAAAAAGTAATTGTGCTTTATTGCAACTTGTCATAGTTTAGGATCGCTGTTCCTGTTGACAATAATCACTCTCTGTACTCAGTGACATTGAAGGGTTTCACTTTGACTTACTGTACATGTTCTATTTGTGGACACAGGAATCCGGCTGTAACGAGGTAGCCGATTATTTCCGATATTAAAAGTGCAGCCACTTTGTGTTTTACTTCCAAATAGAGTAGTTTCATTGATCTGACCAAACGTTTGGCTTGTTTACGAGGCTTGGCTTGTATCGGATAGTCTGACTGCTCGAGTTTCTCTGCACTTTGTTTTAGCCATGTTTCCGTTTTCCCAGCAATTACTTTAATGAGTACAGTGTTTTTGTAACACTACACAAAAATAAGGACCAGATTATGTTACAAAATGATTTATCCTTGGAGGATGAACCTTTGGGGTGGGACGTTGACGCTAAACAGAGACTACTTCTTAGTATTTTAGATTTAAAAAAAGTTTTGTTTTCTTTGTTTCCATACTTCCAACAAAAACAAACTAACCAAAGAGAAACTAAATTGATGATTTTAAACTGATTTGTTTAATATCGTTCATTAACATTGCATCTTTAGAAGCCCACAAAGAGAGCAGCAGTCCGACTGATGTGCACTGACCACTGGCTAAAAACGTCCTCTATAATTTCACTCGACATTAATTGGCATGTTGCTATCATTCCACCCACATGCCCTCAACTATTGTAATGTAAACTGCAATTCTATTTTAGGAAGAAATTGGTCCCTTTGTGTTAGCTGAGGGAATTATGCAACAAGCAGGACCCACTCGTCATTTTAATTGCCACTGTACACAGAGAAAGTTCTTCTTTTCCCAACCCCTAACTGCAAAGTATCTATTGTTGGTGCAGGAATAAAACATTTGACAATGATGAGATGTGTTATGTGTGTGTAGGTGAGAGGAGGGTGTGGTGGCGAGGTGGGGAAAGGCTGTGAAGATGACAGAAACAAGTGAGCATCGAAGCTGAATATATTAAATGAATTACCATGCTTCCTTCTGGATATTTCCAGATTTAACTGTAACTGGTTGAGCACAGTGTGCCGAGTTGGACTCAACAACCCAAACTGGTGCAGCAGACCTTTTCTGCACTCCTCACTAATTATGCAACAGGAATGTTGCTGATGTAATATTGTTTTGGGGATGAGGGGAAAAGAAAGTGCACAGTTTGTTGCATGGAAGGGTGTCATTGCAGAATGCTTTGCGACAGCGCAGTTCATCTTAATTACCAGAGACATTGAAGATTGGCGCTGCTGGCACTGCTTTTAAATATCTGAATCAATACGGCCTATGAGGCTCATTTCTTTTTGAAGGTGAAAAACATGACGTGTATTGTGTTTGCATTAGTTCAGGGTTGTTTGCAACGACATGTTATTACGGATGTCTTTTCACTATTTGAATCGACCTTGAGCTCAAGTATGCCTTCGTCATATGAACCGAACAGCAGATTCAATGTGAACTCGTTTGCGTTTAGGAGCTTTATGTGCTTGTGGGGGACGCTGTGGCCTTTTCAGTGAAAAACAAGCCGTGCAAGGCCCCCCTTTATTTTGTGAAGTGCTGCACTCATCTGGAGTGAGATTCAGTTTTAATGAGCTGGAGGTGAATGAGGAGCTGGCCAGCCTTCATAGAGGGGGAACATGTTGCCTATTTCTCCTTTTTCCTCTTTTTAAATGTAGCCGCAGCGCTGCAGCTCCTTGCTTTGTCTATCTGGAACTATTTTAACTTTTTTTAGGGAGGGGGATAAATCATTAAAAGTTCCACACACGCTTTGTCCCACAATGCAATTGATAAGTAATGTTGACCACGTGAGAAGCTGCATGGAAACAGGCTTTGTGACTTAAATAATGTCACTTTCATCACTGTTGTTATACTTCGCTCCTGCGTAGACCTACCCAACAGCAGACATGCATTTCTTTATTGATTTAGTTGCTGTCCCAATGCCTCTGCTGTAGCTCGCAGCCCTGCAAACACACGCTTGAAGCACAGTGAGGTCGCTGAGACGCGAGAGCGCAGCGTCGACTCATTGTAGCTGCGGCGCTGCAGAGAGAGAGAGGGAGGGGGGCTGCACGAGCGCGAGGATCCCTCAACACTTATTGTTCTGAAGTTGATTTAATTCACTTACCGAAGAGAAACGACCAATAGATCGCAATTGTAAGTGCAATCACAGATTCGTTTAGATTCGCTTGACTCTCAGTCCAGCTGGCAGAATCCGTCGCGCATCACAACCGTCGATGCCAGTGGACACACCAGCACATGGGCGGTGGGCTGCGCTGCTCCGGTCTGTAGGCTTGCTGTACGCGCGGTGACCGGCAGACACAAGTTGGAGAGCACCGAGTGGAGTTTGCCAGACTTGCCAATGTGAACAACACTTCAGAACCAAGGACAGATCCAACCCGCCGCCTGGCAAACATGCTCAAAGTGCAGCACATCTGGACTGCGCTCGTCACATGAAGCAGCTCTGCACGCTGTCGCGCGGCTTGTGGAAGAGAGACCTGCAGATATATCTGCCCGAAGACATCTAGTGCTACAACCAGGTAAGAAGAGAGCCCCTTATATCTTTGCATTTTCACTGTCCGAGGCTCTTTTGTATTTTTATTCTCCTGAAGATTTGATTTGATCAGGTATCCCTCAACCCCATCTTCACTGCCATTAAATCCTGATCAGTTGATGACATTTTCTCCATGGCTCAATATCACTTGCTATAACTTAGCCCTCATAGTGTGGAGCCTAACACTTTATAATTAGACGATTCAACACCTGAGTGTGTCTGCGTGTATCTTGGGATAAATATGCAAAGTTGTCTCCCTCTCGACACGAGAGACTATTCAGCTCAGTCACAATTGTCTCCATTAAAAATTGCATTTATAGTCTAATATCGCACTTGCTGTTCTCAAACTAATCAGAGCTTTTGTTTTTAGACAGCTTCCTGAGACCTGCTCTGAGAGTAACTGGGTTGTTTCAGTTTACAAGAGTCATGAAAGTATTTCCTAAAGACTGATTTAGGCATTTGACACATTTGAAATCAAATAGTTGTCCATGAATCAGACACGAGGTGATTTAGCAGCTGGATTTCTCTCAAATGCAAAAGAACAGTGATATGGTTATAGGTTACTGTAACACCACCACCATGCCTGCATGCATGTGATTATCATGTTATTATTGGATGGTGCCACCAACAGTCACTAGACTGAGTCAACCTGTTGTGGCCAGTCTCCCTCTCACTTCTGCACTTTGTCTCAGGGTGTGATTTAGACACATTACGTGTCCTCATAAACATCCAGGTGAGATATTATCACAATAAAATCATCTGTAGTTCCAGAGAGCTAAACAGGCTCACTGATTTCCCCTGTGCTATTTTGATGAAATGATGCACTTGATCTATGTTCAAATTTACAATCTAACCGTCTGCTGGCCACCACGGAGGCATCCTAATTCCTTCAGCTGACAAATCCAGGTGGAGGGATAAACTGTGTCCCCACTGGAGATGATGAAGCGATGACAATCATTAGTGAGATTATGGTGACTGCTGTTTTTCTCTTCTTCTTTTTGTATTTCATCAGCAGTAATACAAGTATTATGCTTTGCACAGCTAGTTCCACTCCTTCAAAGGATCGTTCATATTCACAATGTTAAATGGCACATGGTGATTCGTTCGGGATCTTCTGACTGCATAGTTGGATAATGTGAAAATATGTTGCGTCATATTACACAAAGAGAAAATCATAGGGAAATGGAGACTTTGTCCATAATCCATCTTGCGGAGTTTGCCATAATGAGCACAAAAAATACTACAGAAATAAATGATCATCCTATCAGTGTTAGTCACGTAAAAAAAAAAAACCATTTTAGATACATCTCATGGGACGGGTGTTTAAGCTGTTATTAATCAACCGGCTTCATGATTCACGTGTAGCGGATTGGACACTAAATTAAATGTACAATCAAGTATTCAACAAGCGGCTACGAGCCAAACAAACCTGAGGGAAAAGCCTAAATGCTTGAGGTTACGTTTCGTAAATCATAGTAATAAATCATAGTGGATTTTGTTAATGATAACAAACAGGTGATTAGTCCCCCCCACCCACTCCCCCCATCTCTTTAACTCATTTCCTAAGCATCAAAAGCATTGTAAACATAATACAGTTGTATGTGGCAACCCCCGTCACTGAAAGCCACTGTGCAGTGAGTCATACATTACACATTAGTTATATTTGCATAAGACAATAAGGAAAGGTGTTCTCAAACCATCTTGTTGACGAAATCCTCTCTGTCCCGTGCGGGAGCTGCAATGCATTAGCTGAATGTTCAAAGCGTACTGCTTTTTCTTTTTGAACTTGCTTTTCAGTGGGAATATCGTGCTCAGACATCTGGGGAGCGAGTGGCTCTCTCAGTCGCTGAGTGTGAGCGTGACAGCCGTTTCTACATCAAGATGGTTTTAATGATGTGATCGAGGCCCGATAGGAGCTACTTTGCAACTAAGCAGAGCCTGATGTGCGCTGATATCACGGGCCACGTTTAATAAGTGTTTTTCAAATATTGGTAGGAGATGCGATAGCTGTATTTCATGTCCACTTCAGACCTAAACGGTCCAGCGAGAGTCTGCTGGACCTCCAGCTTCACTAGTGTGCACAGCCTTGCCTAATTGGCTGTTCCTTATTGCACCATTAACTCAAACTGTGACAGAGGTTTTGCGACTATAAGCCCCCATCTGCTCCAGCAGGCAGCACGGAGGAACAATTAGACTCTTAATATTGAACTCTTCAAGTTACTTTCTCACCTTGGTTCTAATAATAGGGCAAACTGTGGGCTAGCACAATCAAGCACCTGCACCTATAATGTCCAAGACGCACCTCAGGTCTGAGACTCATTTCACATTATGAGTTCACACATTACGGCATGTAATCCTCTCCGCTGGATGGAGCGCAGTGGATTCATCATTGCACCATAAGGTTTCCCACCCACAACCTGATGTAATATTTATAAGGAAAGGTAGGGGGGGTGGGGGTCTACAAGTGACACATTTTTATGTAATGTTACAATGTCAGTTATAATGTCAGTGGCAACACTTTGTGGCAACATATAAGAAGTCACTAATAAGCTAGCCACTGTTTGCTGATTAAGAGGTAGTTAATATGGACTATAAATGCACATATATAGACCCAACTACCAGCGGGACTCCTCTAAAATCTGAACTAAATGTCAAAAACTTGAAAACACACTGATTTTATTTGTCATTTTTGCATCTTTATCACTTTCAAATAGTATAACTTATATATTTTACGAGAAAGCGACGTTAATGTTAATCCCGAACATGCTCTAAGTGATGAGTCGTTAAAAGTCTATTGTCTCTAAAGACAGTTTAAATCAATCCGTTTGCTGAACTCGTGTGTTTGACGAAAGTGATGAACGATGGTGTTTGAAAGGAACAGGATTGGTTTTCCCTCTCTGAGAGCGCGGTGATTGAAGCTGCCCACCTTCCTAATCAGACATCATAACAGCGCCCGGTGAGGCCTAGACCTGTAACCTCCACATGATAGGAATCTTTATTAGCATACATGTCTCGCTGCCCACTTCCATGCAGTCCAAACCCTTATTTTTTTTACCCACCATGTTTCCATGGCAACCCCAGCCATTGAGGAGAACCGCCATCTATGTGATATCTCGGCTGCGAGCTCGGAAATTACGCTTCACTTGAGAAGTGCCTTAAATATTTATAAATGTTTGATGTGGTCACTAGGCAGACTTTGTCTTTCGGATCAAACCTCAGTGATTATATTTCACACTGCACAGAGCGCCTGTCTGAGTAGAACAGTTTCACTTAAAAAGCCCAATTTCAGCCTCCTGACAACACAGTCTGAGTCCCGGGTTTATACGGTCCTATACTGTAATAGTGTTATCCGTCTGTAACATTTCTATAGATCGCATTAGGCTGAGGAAAAAAAGGGAAAAATCGATAAGAAAACAGTAATAAACCACTTGCAAAGAAAGTTTCGATATAAACTCGCTGCTTTTATATCGCTTTATGCCTTGGGGTGACTGTTTCATGTGTTTGAATATACCTGTGGGCGAAACGCTGAAAGGGTAACAGCACTAATGAAAATTTGAGACAAAAAGGCAAAAAAAAGTTGCTGCTCGTGGGCGTCAGTAATGGACATTTTGAGACATACAGTCATGTTGTATTATTCTGTTTTGTTGCTCTGTTTCATTCTTCATTCATTTAAATGTATGTATGTTTTGCCCATGGATGTTAAACCTGTTAAAACCTGTTAAACCTGAAAAGATCTATAGACAGATAGAGAGATGGATAGGGAGAAAGGGAGATGGATGGATATATTTGTCAAATGCACTTCATGCTTGATTAACTGGGTAATTAGTTTATCCTTTCATTCACTCAGGAAATATCAAACATGCTGCACCCACTGAGAGAAGACTTGACAGCAATCGGCCTCCAGACTCTGTGAACCTCTGCCCCTCTCTACGTCCGCCAGCTGAACCCTGCTACCTGATCCTGCCATGCTGGGGGTAGAGCTCTGCCCCAGGTTGTTGGCTAATTATGCCCATTATTGGCCTCTCCTCGTGCTCCTGCTGGAGCTGCTGATGCCGGGAGTCCTGCCCAACATCTCCAGATTACCAGCCGCGACCAAACGTGAGATCATCATGGACGGGGACTTGGTGATTGGAGGCTTGTTCCCGGTACACCATAAAGGTGATGGGATGGAGGACTGTGGTAAGATCAACAAGGAGAGAGGGATCCAGAGGCTGGAAGCCATGCTGCTGGCTCTTGATGAGATTAACTCCAGCGACCGCATCCTTCCCGGACTCCAGCTGGGGGCCCACATTCTGGACACTTGCTCGAAGGACACATATGCACTGGAGCAGTCCCTTGATTTTGTCAGGGCCTCCCTCACCAAGGTGCACGATCCAGGCTTCATCTGCCCCGACGGCTCCAGACCCGTTCAAAATGAGGTTCCACTTGCCATCTCTGGGGTCATCGGAGGATCATACAGTGACGTTTCCATTCAGGTAAATTATCAAATGCATTTATCTCACAAGAAATATACACAACCTTTCCCCTCACAGTAACCATACTTGCAATGCAGAGATTATGCGTAATGAAAGACATTGGACATTTGCAGAATCCATGTAGCATATAGCAAATCTTCTGTAGTTACATCATTTGGTGAGACCAGGCTGGTGCGTAGGGTTAGACTGTCTTTGTTTTGAGCTTAATAGGTAGGTGTCAGATTGTTGTTTTATTTATAAGTTCACCAAACCAAAGTCCCAATGGTTGATGTATTTACTTCTACTTCTAAATTCCTTTTTTGTGAATGTAAATATTTCAATTAATTTTCAATTGTAGGTATTTTGCTACTATTTTGCAACTTGAAAAACTTTTTCCCACTTATTTGATCCATAGTTTAATTCTGATACTTGGAGATGGGCATACAAACTTGCATACTTTATTAGGACTCTCACTTACTCACACATCACACTTCCACTAATACAGATTATTTGAATCTTGGCTGAAATAAGCATGGATGATTTTGTTTGAAGCATCAACATTCACATGAGACGTCCATCACTTTGCCAATGACTTCATTTACGCCTGGCAAACAAAACTGACCTTTAACACACACACACACACACACACACACGTGTATGAAAGGTTGCCAGAGGCGATGCATCTGAGCATAATTAATTTATTCTGATTGCCCTCACACGCCATAATTAACATGATGCACTGACTGTTGGTGTGTAGGTATTATTCAGTTTCAAAACACATTCATTATAAACAGACACACAGATTAAGCTCTATCTTTTAATATGTAACAAAACTTTGGAACAGTAACCTCTACGCAGGTAAAGATAATTTGTATTAGCAGTGTCCGTACTTAATGCTTTAGTCATGTAGACTTAATTTACGTTCACATCGTGGCAGTTCACATCACTGTGGTGTCCAAATATGATTTTCATGCTTGTAGCAATTGGTTGAGGTGTTATTTATTCTAGCGAATGGAAATTCACTGTATGCACAACTTTATTACATCTTAACTGAAAAGATGTGAGGCTAATGCTGATTTACTAGATCTTCCAAAAACACAGATGTTACATCCAACCATTAACTTCTGCTTATTCGGAGTCGGGTCATGGGGGCAGCAGACTTATGATTGTTTTCCAGACGTCCCTCTCCCCAGCAATGTTTTCCACCTCTTCCTGGGGGACCCCGAGGCGTTTCCCTTTTCTGGGTTTGACGTGCTCGGAAAACCTTTAAAGGGAGGCTTTCAGAAGGCATCCTGATCATCCTGACTACCTCAACTGGCCCCTGTGAGCTCTCCCTGAATGTCTAGGATCTCTAAGCTGAGCACGGACACCTTACGAGGGAAGCTCATTGCGATCTCAGTCTTTTGGTTAATACTCAAACTTCATGACCACCATGATTTGGTTTGAATTGTTATATCTATAACGTATAATGGTGACAACGTTTCCGCCAAAGATTTTTCAATTCCACAAAAATGCATTTGGTTTCCAGTGCTCCACACCCATCTCTAAAGATCTACTACTGAGGTTGACTGGTAATGTCACTGACCCTTCCCCTTAAGTTGATATGACATCACACTTCAGAGACACTTCAGAGCGGCTTGTTCAAATGTTACAAAGTTCTTTACAGTGTGAGGATTGTGAGCTGCATGTATAAGCGGCACTTAAAAAACGCCCAAAAGGCAAAAATCCACGACACATCTCGACAATCCTTCTCTTCCACAATAACCCTTTATAGAACACGGAGGATATCATGCATGTTGTTTTGGCAACATACATGATGGGAAACACTTCCCTGATTTGCATCCATTACATTACATTACATTACATTTCATTTAGCTGACGCTTTTATCCAAAGCGACCTACATGCTATACAGTAGACCGTAGACATAGCAACGGTGAGCAATTAGGGTTAAGTGTCTTGCTCAAGGACACAACGACACAGCCTGCCGGAGCCGGGGATCGAACCACCGACCTTCTGATTGAAAGACCAACTTGCTAACCACTGAGCCATTGAAAAGGTCAGAGCTGATTCAAACATGCGCTGCGTGCAACAATTACACACACACAGCATGACTAATGTTGGAAATTTTCACACTTGACATACATTAAGCATGACATGAATATTTAATATTACACCTGGAACTCCTGCTATGTCACTGCTTACCAATATACTGTATGTAGCAGTGTTTATGCAGCCGATTCAGTTTACATGCCACTGTATGAAGATGGCATTGTAATAGATGTTAAAAATTAACTTTAAGTTTGTTAATGAATACATATCAAATCATTCAGTTGTAGATGTTGGGTCATCAGAGTTGATTGTAAAAATATAATGATGCTGATGAATGTATTCCAGTGTTTCCTAACAAAGAGGTGGAGATTGAGTATTTTAAGGAGGGGGGTCGGGTTTTGGGTTGACGAAATGTATTTTAGTTAAAAAAATAACATACGATAAGAGAGCGTTAACGAGCAGTTGATCCCAATTAATCAAAATGGAAAACAATATGTCACACGTTAAAAAGCCACAGACGAACAGGCTGAAGCCACAGCTCATTATTTCTATACACTCCACAAACTTTCAGGCAATAAGTCCCTGTGTCGCAATAATGCTGAAATACTAGTTATTAATCAGAGAGTTTATACTTGACTTTTCTTTAAGTGGCTGTGTGCTACAATTATTTTGATACTCACTGCACAATGTCCCCATTTCCTGTAACCCAAATACACTTTATTTCTTTTCTTATTTTTTTTAGCGTATGAATATGAGCATATGAATTTAACTTTAACATTCCCTTCAAATCATTTTGAAGAAATACTTTTGGAAAATCCTTAGAGACAGATGAGAAGATAGATACCAAACTAATGTTTGTTAGTTAAATATGAAACTACAACCAGGCGGCGGTTAGCTTAGCTTAGCATGAAGACTGACATAATTGGGAAACAGCTACACCGGCTCTGTTCCAAAGTAATAAAAACAAACACATAATAACAAAAACAATATTTTATAAATGTTAAAGTGTGTTTAATTCATACAAAAGCCTAAGGGAAACACAACGTATTGTTGCAGGGTGTTATGTACTGAACTAGCTAAGCTAGCTATCTCTCAGCTGTATCTAACCCATAGACATTAACATACAGATATTCTCCCCAAATAACTCTTTGAAAGAAAGCAAATATTTTTTCTGTCAAACTACTCCTTTGAACAGTCTCTGAATCGTTTCATTTATACTGTTTTTCTTTACATGTAGAACTGTCAAAACAAATATTTCATCATTCTCTTTTTGAAGTATGACAATTGTATTAGTATTTGATATCTAATACCACACACAGTTATATAGGGAAGCCCTGACTGTTTGAAAGTGGTTCCCTTGTTAACGTCTGCTAAACAACGTCAGAATAGGAAGCTTAATGTCAGCGTGCTGAGGCTGAATGGAGAATCACGTTCATAGACAAAAGAGTCAGACAGACTGGACAGAGGATGCTCACCTTGCCATGTTGGAATAATTTAAAGCCTGTAAACACAGGGCTACTTCACGTAGAAATAAGTGGATTATATAGATCTTCTCCTCCTGTAACGCTAGTTACAAGGCTTAGATAAAAGAACAGCATGTTTTTAAGAGGCATGAAAAGGACTGTGTGTGTGTGTGTGTGTGTGTGTGTGTCTCACTCTGAATGAGTCTCACACAGTCAGTGCTTTTGAGTGTTTTTGTATGAATTTGAATACATACCTCTACTGTCACTTTGCTCAACAGCCTCTTTGTGGGCGCCCTTCACTTTGTGGGCGCTTTAATGAATCGAGCCGTGAGAGCGTTGAGATGCCCGTGGTGGGAGTTTTTTGAGAGGTCACTGATTTACACAGTCCCCATTTATCCCAGAGAAGCACTTTGTGGGGATGAGGAGCGTTTTAAAACTGAGCAAGACAAGTGCCAGGGATGTGACTTTGAGAGTAGCTGCTTTTCCCATCTGTGGGGTGCATCTCCATTGGCTGGCGAGGACGTGTCCACCTGCGTGTGGAGAGGAGGCGGACGCTGCCTGCGACTGGGGCCAAGGACGAGATGTGGGAAAGATGGTGGGAGGCGAGCCAGTTTCTCCTCGGCCTCAAAAGGATTCTTTTATAATTAGCCTGGCAATATTTGGAGGCTTTCATCATCTTCTTGCTCATTCTGGTGTATATTGTCGTCTCTGTGGTCTTCTCACTGTCTAATTTTTATTGAAAATGGTCTTTATTGCCATCTGGGAAGTTAAGCTATATAGAATGGACCATGATGAAAGATGACTCAGTCCTACAGCCTACACGGTCCACAGTTATGAATTTAACCCAGCCACGTAGAGCCATAATGAAAAAAAAACAACAATAAGACCATTCTGAACTATACCCACACTTCTGCAAAAATAACATTATCTTCAAATTCACAAGCCACTATACTTTGATTCTTGCACGGTAAAAAAGCTGAAATCTGCTTAGAGGCATAATTACAACTTCGTATTCAGCGTGGATTTTATGCAAATAACTTAAGCTCAGAGCGACACTGAAACTGTTGCACACGTCCTTAAATAATTCAACACGCATGCACACAAAGAGGACAAATCAAGTATATTTGTGCTCATAATCACTAAAGAACTATGAAATTGTTGCTGGACTGCCAATCTCTAATACATACTGTATGAGCCTTTCTCCCTTCAGATGATGGTTTTTGAGGTCCTAGTATCCACAAAATATAATATTCTAAAACATACACTCCAAAATCACTAAATCCTTTAAGACCATCAGACAAACTGTCAACTGACTGCTGGGGCTGCTGGGAAGGCTCAACAATATGAGGTTATAAGAGTTCATATCTGTCTTGCAATATATTGATGTTTAATATTTTTGGTTTGCAGCGGTTTATTAAGTCTGTGTATGTGTCTTGCGGGTGAACCGGAGAGGGCTCAATCTTTATTGTGTTTCCGTCTTCACAGATTCGGTCGGCTGAAGAAAAGAAAATCCTGCTTTGGTGTTAACTTCAAAAGGGTCTTGTTTATCATGTGATATTATAGCTGAATCCCCTACCCCCCCCCCCCCCCCCGCCTTCCCTTCGTCGTCTTCGTCTTCACTCCTAGACTGTTGTTTTTTAACAGAAAATGTTAGCACTTTCAGTGCACACAGCTCCCTAATTAGCGCACCAGAATGTCATTCAAAGTGAAGGGAAACAGTGTAATGACTTGAAGGTTGGTTAGAGTCAGGGCCCACATGGTCAATGATATTGCTAGCCTATCGATTTCTGGAAGCAGTTCCCTTCATCTTGACTGTCTGAGAGCCGTTGTTTTTTTTCACACGGTATCACAGGAATACATTATCAGTTTCTCTGAACCTGTGGCTGCTGTTTAGAACGGCGTGTGACAGAAGCGCTGCACTCCAGTCTCAATAACGGTGGAAAATTATCAAACTTATCAAGTTTATTTCATAGCTAGCTAGAGGCTAGAAGGGATATTTCAATATTTCATGCTAAGCAGATGATAAAGTGGAACATTTTTCTCAAGATGTATCCTTGTACTTGCGAGTGGTTCGAAAGGTCGCTCTTGTGCTGAGCATTGTTTCTCTGGTGGGAGGAAATAATAGATGTAGGTTTAATGCAAAGAATTGTCTTCTCCTCAAACAGCGCATGCAAGCAGATCAACACACATTTCTTCTTGCTGCTGCAATCACAGCTATACAAGCTGTAATATTAAGTCTCAGCTATGACACATGAATAAATGCAGTATGAGCTTAGGTATGAAACATATCTGTGTGTGCATGTGCATATTCTGATTTGAAGATCATGTTATTTGTTTAGGCTTTTTTGTGTGTATGCTTCTTTGTGTGCGTGGGGTAGGGGGTGGGGGCACATGTCGAGTTCACTTAAACAAAGAAATGTGCTATCCCTCGCCTTCATCAAACAATACCTCAGATGAGATTACAATTCAGGCCAACTCTGTTTCATAGAAATGTTTCTTCTCTCAAGATCAATATGTATTTTCGTGTCATACATACTAGATAATTCAGTTTTTACAATAATCATATATATATGTATATGTATATATGTATATGTGTGTGTGATCTCCTTCCTGACTACATTTTTGTATAATTTCCTTTCTACGAAAATAATTTCTCATCTTCAGGAATTTAACTAGATTGTTCCTAAATTGGACCCAACATCTGAGAACAAACATTGAGATTGTGAAATTTGTTTGCTACAATGGACTTCAATGAATTTGTCTTCAGTCACCATCAATAAAGACATGTTGTGGTTCAGCTTTGGTTAATGTACCTTGTACAGGGGCGACTGCTCATTGGTAGAATAGGATCGTCCTTCAATCAGAGGATCAGCGATTCGATTCCCCGGCTCCGCTAGTCCATGCTGATGTGTCCTTGGGCAAGACACTTAACCCCAAGTTGCTCCCATAGCTGTGCCTACTGTGTGTGAATGTTGGTCAGGTGGCCAAGTGTCCTTGAGCAAGACACTGAGCAGTGGGCTCAGCGAGCAGAGACCAAATTTCATGTACGTATGTAAACATGTAATATGGCGACGAATACAAAAGAATGGCTGAATGATGACATGTAGTGTTAAAGCGCTTTGAGTGGTCGGAAGTCTTTACAAGTACCGTTTACATTGCCGTTACATATACATATACATAGTATAGGATGTACTTATGCAAACACCCCAATGATGATTACATTTATGCTGTTCATTTTCAGCAGTCACATTTCACTCATACAATTCAAATCCAGTATACCAAACTTGGTAGCGATGTGCATCATATCCATTATGCATAACTTGTATTTCTGAAGCCTTGGTAAGTGTCAGGGCTGGTGCTCTGTACATCCTGAACTTTCACTCGGCATGCCATCTACTGTACCTACTGGAGGGCTCAGCTTGACAGGGGCCTCTGGGACATACAGATGGACTTTCCATGTTGAAAAAATCATGACAGACACATGAGTAAGAGATTGCCCATGTTGCAGCTGTCTCATGTCTTCCCTTAATGCCTGGAATCCTATAATACCGCTCCTTGTGGTGGATCTTGTACTCGGACTCAGCTACAGCTTATGGATTCACAATAATAATTCACGTATCACTATACTCTCTATACCAGTGCTCAATGCATCCACCTTCTTTGACATTTCACAGGAAAGTGCAACCACATATGTGACTAGACTTAAACACCGCACCCTGTAAGCTTTAAGCACACTGTATGTTGTTCATGCACGGGCTGTTCTTCATGTAAAACATCTCTTGAAGGGTTGTGTCACAGAGGGGACATAGAAAAGTGTAAACCCGGTGCTAAAAGTGAGGGAGAGAGCTCAGGGAACTATAAATGGGATCCTCGTAAATGTTTTCTTGGTGGCACGAATAAACGCATCTTTTTATTTAAAGATCCCCTCCAGTCATGTTTAAGATATTGAAGAAAATGCTGCTTTGAATCATAATTTGTGTCTGGTACGTTGTGAAAATGTGAAAATTCTTGAAGCTACATTACTTCTCCCTCCTCATGAGTATGTGAATATGCTAATTTCCTTCATTTAGAAAAGACTACTTCACTTAATGTCTCATCTCTGAATGTTCACTAAAATTGGTTTCTAAACTTAGTGATGTCATAAATATCGCTTGCACATTACACGTGTCTCAAAGTTTTGATTTAAAATGAGCACAGAATTACAATGTAAAAAGATGCATAAATATGATATAGAATAATACAATTAAATATATAATAGAATATAACTGATCAACAGTTACAATGCAGTGTGATATATGAATAAATAGTACTAAATGTAATTTAATAAAAGGAAGTTGAATCACAGAAAAAAACGCAATTTCCTTTCTGTGTGGGGAAACCTTATAAAACTGTCCCAGTACACTGCAAAGGACACACATAATGTCTACTGTATAAAAAAACTTCACATCTTTCATATCATTTGGATATACGTATTAGATATAACCTGTAATGATAATGAGTTAATTAATCACATTAATACAACGATTTGCATATTTTGCTATTCTTTATATGTAGTTGTAAATACGTTATCTCACAGAGCCACTGGGAATTACCAATAGACATTATTCTGAGTAATATTATAAAAAAATATTACTTTATCTAGTTAATATGTAAATATATGAAAGAGGGCACCTTAAAATCCAATCAGACCTTATTATCCAGGGAAACTTTGGCGCAAATTTGCCTCTGTCATAAATTATTTTAGATACTGTGGTCTAAGATACAGCATGCCATATTTGGGAACCTTTTTTAGATTTTAAACCAGTGGACCGTGAAGAGCACCTAATTGGTGCCTCCACATCCTGCAGTTGTGATCCAAACAAGCTATTGGGGCTGTGTCTTGATGTGTTCAGGTTCCAGTCAAGTCTACTGTTCTAGCTATGTATTGGCTATGATTTAGCTTAATGGGAGTCTTGAATGAATTAGTGTCAGTCAAAGTGTCTGCAAAGCTTGCACACTGTAGCATCTACAGTGGTGGGACTTAATTAAGAATTAAAATGCAAGTTTGGAGTTTTGGGCGTTTCATGCAATGAGAGAAAAGGTACAGTATGATACTCCTGAGCCAATACTGTGGTTGTGCACTTCTCTCTCACTCACCTGTCGATGGAGAGAGCGAGAGGGAAATACCAAACCACGACGAACAAACGGTTACTGTCACACACTCCAGTAACGTCCTGAAAGGTGCGCTGTCAAGCTTCTGCAAGGATCTACTGATGAAGGCCAAAGGCCTGTCTAAAAATCCTGTAAGAGGAAACTACCTTATTACTATGCAAGTGTGACTGACTGACTTGCTGTGTCTGCTCGTACTCTGCTGTATACAAAATACTATATATATATATATATATATCCCAGGCAACATAAAACAATCAGTAAATGCGGGGCTCTAGTCCTGCTCCCAGTACATGAACATAGATGAACAAGGGAAATCCCGTCTCTCAGTGGGTAATTGGATGAGACCTCTGCCCTATATTCTGCTATAAACAGTGGATAGGACTACTGCCGGGTGCAGCGTGCTTGTCTAAATACATCATATTTACTTCATTCATCCCCTCAAGAACTTGTAGTGCGTCTGTGTTTCCTGCTGGCTCTCGTCTGGAGGGTGTTTTAGTTGAAGGAGGGTAAGCACACGGCCACTCACAGATCAGGGTTGATGTCAATAATCTCTGGGGCAAAACAGTGTGTTTGCATTGCATAGTCAATGCCAAGTAGTCTCCTCTGTTTGTCTCAGTCCAGTAATGCATGCTTACAGATGCTTCACTTTATAATAAGGCCGGCCATTGCAATGACAAGGTGAACGAGTCAGAGGAGAGAATTGTGCTATCGGAGAGAGCAATTCAAAAAAGGAAAGGAAAAGGAAATGGAAAGTACGTAGACTGCAGTACTGCGGTTCTTTGAGTTAAATGCTAACATTAGCATGCTAATGCTCACAATGACGGCCGTGTTCACCATCTTAGTTTAACCGTTAAATAACAGTTGAATAAGATAGTGTACTTTTGTTTATTTCCTAATTATTTTAACATCTGTTCTTGAATTAGATTTTTTCGTGTTACTATTCTAATCCTCTATCTTCTATATTATACAATAGATTGAACTTTGATAAGATAAATATTTAAAAGTGTAGCGTCTCAGCTAGCTAACGTAAGTAATTTAGCGAATAGATATGAAGCTGAAAGGAATCATTGGTTTGGTCATTAAACAAAATATTGGACTAAAATAATGAATAATGTACCTGATGCTAGCGCTAGATGAAAAGTCATCGGATCACCCAGGTTATTACAATTCACCTTTGGGGGGACATGAATGTACCACATCTGTCCAACAGGTCTTTTTCAGATGTGGAAGTCTTGAGCATAGTTATGGACCAATCGACAGAGACATTCACTAGCGTGAAAAAGAATAACAGAAAATTGAGCTCCGATAATATCACAGAAAATACTTATTTCTCTAAAAAACTGTAACCAAGAATTATACTTTTAATGCGACTGACTGTGGAAGGTTCCAATTACATCCATGGGGATGCCATTGTTTGGGAAGCCTCCAGGCAAACAATGATCCCCGAGTCATAGTGAAGCTCATGGGTATTCACTAATCGTCACGGCGTCTCATGAGGAATCCTGAAAAATGACATGTTTTCACCAGCTCTCTGGTATAGTTAGCTCTGCAATGCAGTGTGGGGAAATAATTGCCATCATTTTGTGTTACTCTAACACTATCATTTCTGCAGGCTCGTGTCCAACACAGATGCCTCGCTGAGTTTTCAGTCAAAGATTATCATCCAACCCTGTTGAACTCAGCACCACCAAGTATCATCTCCAGAATGAAATCAATATGGATGTCTGGGTGGCTGTAGGTGGGCCTCATAACTTCTGGCAGAATCTGTCATGAGACTTTAATGACTTGACAGAATGGCTTTAACTCGAAGAAACAGGAGAAACACGCTGATAAGATTCGTATCTCTGTGCCATTGTTGCTATTGTTATCTGACAGTCTTTGGGAGGGGATTTGTTGCATGAGCCGCTTGTGATGTGGATCCCTGACAGAGTAAACAGTTTGAGATAGAGGAACATTGAATTGTTGCTGTTTCCACCGCCAGTCTCCGCCACAGAGCTGAAGCACATCAGACAGCAGCTCTGCCCTTTCATGGCTCCACTTCACCTACAAGCAGATGGATATCTACAAGCTGAGAAGCAAAAAGGATTAACAAGACTGGAGGGATTTGAAATGTAGCATTGCGGCATTTTGTTGAAGAAGTCAATTTAAAAGACGTGAATCACAATAACAGTACATTCTGAGATTATGAATTACATCTTGAGGGAAAATAGGACAACCATTTATTTGCCAGGTATTTTTCACATACGAGGAATTTGTCTTGGCGCGTGGTGCACACATTAGAGAAAACAACAACAATCAACGAAACCTTACTGCACTCACTCTTGTTGGCTATTGTCATGCCATTTAAACCACATGAATGTTGTAACATTCAATTATTATGCTTGCCAGCTGCACACAAATATGCAACTGTATCACTCTGTTAAAGTGGTTAGAATCAATGTTTGTATAATAAAATATTATATACAAGTGTGTGTGTGTGTGTGCTTTATATATATATATATATATATATATATATATATATATATATATATACAGTACTGTGCAAAAGTTTTAGGCAGGTGTGAAAAAATGCTGTAAACTAAGAATGTTTTAAAAAATAGAAGTGCTAACAGTTTAATTTCATCAATTAATTTAGATTTTTCTTTTGTTCGCTCACTTTGCATTTTGTTAATTGAGGAAAATAAACTGTTAGCACTTCTATTTTTGAAAGCATTCTTAGTTTACAGCATTTCGTCACACCTGCCTAAAACTTTTGCACAGTACTGTATATATATATATATATATATATAAACAACTTATGTACCATGTAGCAACAAAATCCTTCAATTAATTCTTAACCTTTATGCATACCATGCTTCGGCCATGGTTCATGTAATTCCCGACTATGACACTGAATCCAATACAAGTGACCTCACGACCTCTTTCCTCTCTTTCACCAGGTGGCTAACCTCCTGCGATTGTTCCAGATCCCTCAGATCAGCTATGCCTCCACCAGTTCAAAGCTCAGCGACAAGACCCGCTATGATTACTTTGCCCGCACTGTACCCCCTGACTTTTACCAGGCCAAGGCCATGGCAGAGATCCTGCGTTACTTCAACTGGACCTACGTGTCGACAGTAGCATCAGAGGGCGACTATGGTGAGACTGGCATTGACGCCTTCCAGCAGGAGGCCCGCACTCGCCAAGTCTGCATCGCCACTTCAGCCAAGGTAAGCCGCACCATGAACCGCCAGGGCTATGATAATGTGATCCGCGCTCTGCAGCAGAAGTCCAACGCCAAGGTGGTCATCCTGTTTACTCGCAGTGAAGACGCCCGTGAGCTTCTGGTGTCCGCTGCTCGCATGAACGCCACCTTCATCTGGGTGGCCAGCGATGGATGGGGTGCGCAGGAGAGTGTGGTGAGGGGCAGCGAGACGGCAGCGGACATGGCTTTCACCATCGAGCTGGCCTCCTACCCAATTAGAGAGTTTGAAGACTACTTCACCAAGCTGAACCCGTACACCAACACGAGGAACCCGTGGTTCAAAGAGTTCTGGGAGCACCGCTTTGGCTGTAGCCTCCAGGAACCCGGCTGCAGTGAATACAGCCTCCGAGACGGAACTTTTGAGCAGGAGTCCAAGATCATGTTTGTGGTCAATGCAGTCTATGCCATGGCCTACGCTTTGCACAACATGAGACAAGCTGTGTGCTCCAACATATCCAAGGTCTGTGATGCCATGAAACCAGGTAACGGCAAAAGGTTCTACAAGGAGTTCATCTTGAAGACCAAGTTTGAAGGTAAACACAGAAATGAATGAAAATGTATACAGACGTTTCACTATAACAAGAATGCTTGTGTTTTATGTGCCTTTTTCTTGTGGAATAGTTTGTAAATAGCGGAGAATGGATTTAAATTCATTGGTTGCAGATGTTCATGTCACTGGATTAAGACATCAAATGATTTCCTCTGCAGCACTGAAAAGAGCCTTGTAATTAATCAATGAGCAAATATAATTAATGACTTAGCTTGGATGAATCAGTGTGAGGGGAACATATTAATCTGAGAATAGTGGATATTGACTGGATAAAAGAATATTCACAGCTTAAATGGCAGGAGACCATGTTGAGTATTTACAGCCATGCTGTGCATTACATGTTAGAACAGTGACATTTTGATGTTTTTAAGTATCACTGAAAATACTAATGTAATATTAGTCTTAACTAACCCAACTTCACAAATATATATATGTGTATATATATAGCACATATATAGCTCTGTATATACACACAACTCATTGAGACAACTCAAAACTCTGATTAACTTAAGCACAATCTTGTAACAAAAATAAATTGTATTCTCTTTTTGTTTTCAATCATCTTTTTTTTATGTATGTTTTCCTACCAGCTCCATTCAGACCTGTAGACACACAGAACATGGTGCGCTTTGACTCTTTTGGTGACAGCATCAGCCGCTACAACATTTTTCATTACCACAAAGAAGAAGGAAAGTTTGTGTACAGAAAGGTCGGCTACTGGGACCAAAACCTGACCCTGAACACCAGCCTGGTACCGTGGCCTGACCTCGTACCTCCCACCTCCCAGTGCAGTGACCCCTGCAGGAAGAACGAGGTGAAGAGCATGCAGCCTGGCGATGTGTGCTGCTGGATCTGCATCCCCTGTCAGCCCTACCAGTACCTGCAGGATGCATTCACCTGTGCGGACTGTAGCTTCGGTCAGTGGCCGCTGGCGAACTTAACGGGCTGCTATGATCTGCCTGAAGAATATATCCGGTGGGAGGATGCGTGGGCCATTGGGCCGGTCACCATCTCCTGCCTCGGTATAATGTGTACTCTGTCGGTGGTGGGCCTGTTCTTCAAGCACAATGAGACGCCTGTGGTTAAAGCAAGTGGGCGTGAACTCTCTTACATCCTCTTGTTGGGAGTGCTGATGTGCTACCTCATGACTTTCATCTACATCGCCAAACCATCCACCGCTGTTTGCACCCTGCGCCGACTAGGCCTGGGCACCTCCTTCGCAGTGTGTTACTCAGCTCTTCTGACCAAGACCAACCGTATTGCTCGAATCTTCAGCGGGGTGAAGGATGGAGCCCAGCGGCCGCGCTTCATCAGCCCCGCCTCCCAGGTAGCGATCTGCGGCGCTCTTATCTCCTGCCAGCTGCTGGTGGCTGTTATATGGCTGCTGGTGGAGGTGCCGGGGGTTCGGAAAGAGGTGGGCCCAGAGAGGAGAGACGTGGTCACCCTCAAGTGCAGCAGCAGGGACTCCAGCATGCTCTTGTCACTCACCTACAACTGCATTCTCATCATCCTCTGCACCGTCTACGCATTCAAGACGCGAAAGTGCCCTGAAAATTTCAACGAGGCCAAGTTCATCGGGTTCACCATGTACACCACCTGCATCATCTGGCTCGCTTTTCAGCCCATCTTCTACGTCACTGCCAGTGACTACAGGGTAACTATGTCTGAAAAACATTTGTATTATGTCATCTGAGTACGAGTATCATTATAATTTATATTTCTAGAAACTTCTTAAGGCCAATGTTGTGAAATAATGTACACGACGTCTATAAATGACTATCACCAGTGTGTTTATCATTCCTAAAGAAGAAGGTGTCACTTTCACATTCCATTTGATCACCGTCACCCAGACTCATGAAAGAGCGAGCTTTCATTTCATGTGTGCTGAAGGATCTTTCAAGACAAGAACAAAGACACCGGAGACAGATCAGGCTCAAATATACAGAAATAATTGATGACAGTCAGACTGAGTCATAGAATCATGGCATTACTAAATGCTTAATGACACATTTCAAGTGTAAACAATAAGTTGAGGAGATTTATGCTAAAATCACAACTGACGTTGTGGTGAACTCACCA